>ML660218.1:4000307-4150958 GCA_007570785.1 Antilocapra americana | reverse complement strand
GGGGGGGGGGGGGGGGGGGGGGGGGGGGGGGAGGGGGGGGGTGGGGACAGCCCTCCACTGGGCGGGGAGGCAGAGGCACGTTAGCATTACAATGCTTAAACACTCCGGGGTGGAGGTGAGAGGCTGTGAGGCGGCCAAACAAAAGCTGACTATTTCACAATGAAATATGGAAGAGCAGAGAGCATAGCGATTTCCACGGCTAATCTTGTTCAGCTGCCAGGTCGTGTCCCACTCTTCTTGACCCCATGGACCACAGCATGCCAGGCTTCCCTGTCCCACACCATCTCCCGGAGTTCAAGTTTACTGTGCAAAAAGGCAAACAACTAATCTTAACTCCCTAGAAAAACTGAATGAGGATCAAATAGATGAGGTGTCCCTGATTCTTGGCCACTACCTAATAAAAGCAAACATTTCATAAGAATATTGACTTTGATAAGCATATTAAATATTCTTTGATAAGGTAAAGAATATTCTTTGATAAGAATATTAAAAGTAGCATAGAGATGGAGGAAAAAAGAGAAACATGCTTCCAAATAAAGGGAAGAGAAAAAGAAGGACAATGCTGCAAGAGAAAGAACTCTCAAACACATGTGATTAGCTGCTTGTACTGGTAATAGAATAACTGTCAGAAAATAAAGGTGTTTGAAATGCAAGTCCTTCATGCAAGCCTTTGTATCTCCCTGACTACAGGAAAATATCCCCTGGAGAAGGGAATGGTTACCCACTCCAATATTCTTGCTTGGAGAATTTCATGGACAGAGGAACCTGGCAGGCAACAGTTCATGGATTTGCAGAGTTGGACAAGACTGAGCAACTAACACTTTCATTCAGAGGTTAAATAGTCATTTGGAATAAAACCTAATTTTACTCTGGGTCCCTTCATATTATGAGTTAAACTGTGCTTCTGTGTCTCTTATTCGAGTTTTGGATAAAATCAAAGTGAATACAAAACAATAAAAAATAAATCACACGTAATTGCTAATTGTCAAAAACATTTGTGCCACTGTTTGAAAAGCAATGTATTCTTTGAAGGAACAGGAAATTGCAATATCGGTTCTTCAGGGAAACGGCTTCTGCTCTCACCTAATCTAGCCAAAGAGGAAGGTTAGTCAATCAGTCCTAGTGATAACAGTCAACATCCCTGCTGCAAAAGCTATTCAGCCAATGAAATGAGGTAATAAAAAAACAACAACAACAAAGAAAAGGATAAGAGATTAGATGCTTGAAACAATGATAAAGTTTGCATCACACAAAAAGCAGAGTCAGAGCAATCTTGATTACTCTTGTCTTGAGACATCTTTGGATTAAATACATCTGATTGCATGAGAGTCCAAAGGATTGACTGCTTGCCCACGATATGTTATGTAATGAGAAATTGCACTAATTCTATTGGGGATTTGAATTCACATATTCCTTTTTTTTTTGGCTAGGAAATGATAATTGCTTTATGGGAATTATAATTAATAAACATCCTAAACGTCTTCTCTTTCAAATATAAATTTCTTATTTATATTCTAATTTTTCTTTTCTTTTGGCATGGAGATGTGATTTTAAATCAGTTTTTATTAATTTTCACTTTCTGAAGTAGTGTTACACAAGATATATTACAGTGAAGTACAGAGTATGTGGGCATTAGCTTCTGGTAATAAAAAGAACAGAAATATACTGGACCTAAGAGTGTTTATTCCATTGCTGTGCTTGTGGGAAGCCATGTAATTCTTCAAGAAACTCAAAACCAAAACTGTGAGCTGGAATAACAGCAATTAGCAACAGCTCGTATGAAAGAGGTGCTCAGGGTCAAAGCCCACAGCAGCACTTCAAGCAATGAAACCGGAGAAGGCGAGTCTGAGACTCCTTGAGTAAAAACTGGAAAGGAAGCTAAAGAGATCCAAGATCAGTAACATCCTGGGAGAATCTAACACAAGGCCTTGATGAAGACAAGAATCCTGAAATTAGGCTTCAAAATGTTCTGGAGTTTAGAATAAACCACGTATAAGGCTTCCCTGGTGGCTCAGACGGTAAAGAATCTGCCTGCAATGAGGGAGACCCACGTTCGATCCCTGGGTTAGGAAGATCCCCTGGAGGAGGGCAGGGCAACCCACTCCAGTATTCTTACCTGGAGCATCTCACGGATGGAAGAGCCTGGTGGGCTACAATCTATGGGGCCACAGAGAGCAGGATATGACTGAGCAATTATCACACACACACAAGCTCCCAGTTGAAGACCCACAAATGCATACACAAACCACCATGCGTGACAGTACAAACGGTATTATTTTTTATTAGACATGACTGAGTGATGAAGCACACATGGACTGGATATTGTCTAAATACCTGTCTTGCCACCTTTTTTTGAATATATTTGCTACAGTTACCCTGATATTTGTTACCTGATCGTACCAATAACCGGGTCACTTACACATCTGTTTCTATAGTCTGCTGTGGTCTTCCTGGTCCTATTTGTCATTTCTCTGTCAGAAACTGTGTATGAAAAGAGTACAGAGTCTCTGGATTACAGTACCTTAACCAGAAATAATTCACTATTTTTTTTTTTTTTTTTTTTTGCTGAGCAGCACGTGGATCTTAGTTTCTGGACCAGGGATTGAACCCCTGCCCTGTGCACTGGGAGCACAAAGTCTTAACCACTGGACCACCAGGGAAATCCTGGGCTTCTTATAAGCAGAGAGAGCAGTGACTTTCATCCTGGGGAAACTGTGCTCCCCAGGGGCATTTGGTAAGGTCTGGAGGTATTTTTGAGTGTAATGATGGGTTGGAGACTTTCCTGGTATCTAGTAACAAACAGAAACACTGCTGAACACCGCACAAAGCAGAGGACGGCCCCACAACAAAGAATTATCTAGCTGAAAATATTAATCGTGCTGCTATTGAGAAACTCTGAGGCAGGTGAGGGAAGATCACCTTAATTCAAATAAAGAAGAGCTCATCTGAGGCTGAGTTGCATTTATTCCTTGTCTTCCTGTCCCCTTCTCAACAGGTCCAATACAGAGGCCTCTGTGCTCACATACACACACCTACATGCTCACATGAAAATTAGCTCACTCAAGTCTACACCCCCTCCTTTAAGACTGATCATGGTCACCTCCTCTAAGAGGGGGTCTGCCACTTGCCCAGCCCTCGTGCACACCCACCACTGAAGGCTTGGTTAGGTATCACTATGATGTTGAAAGGGGATTCCTTTACCTTAGACGGTAAAGCGTCTGCCTGCAGTGCAGGAGACCCGGGTTCGAGTCCTGGGTTGGGAAGATCCCCTGGAGGAGGAAATGGCAACCCACTCCAATACTCTTGCCTGGAACATTCCATGGACGGAGGAGCCTGGTGGGCTACAGTCCATGGGGTCGCAAAGAGTCAGACATGACTGACTTCACTTTACTTTACTTTATGATGTTGAAAACAGAACCTTGGCAGTACTCCAGCCTGATACTGATTGATACTGATCAATCTATATAGATATTGATCGATCTAAAATGTGCTCCATGATGCTGAAGTCGGTTTGATACCTTTTAATCTAGGCTACTCATTTGCATCTTGTACTCAGTGTTTATGCAAGACATTAAAACTTTATGCCATTACCTAAGATATGCACTTACTATATTTTTTAATGTATATCTCCATAACCCCTATTAAAAATTGCATTCCTAATTGCAAGTAGATTTTTAAATATTACATACACGGACACACATACACATGCATGAAAATACAAAGTGCCTTTTACTTTTAAAACTATGATTTGGCTTATTTAAATATAGTATTTTCAAAGTAATTCATGACCATAAATCAACATAGGGTCAATGTAAATAAAAATAAAATACATACCTATAAGGCAGTAAATTCCCCATTTCACTCAGCTCCCGGGACAATTACTGTTAACTTTGTAATGAAGTCTAGCCTTTTATCTACACCTATTCTACCTACATGAGTAAACCAGGCAATATAATTGCATCTCCAGTTGTAACATAAATATTCTAGCTAAGACCACTTTGAAAGGACTCACTTTAATGAAGATCATCCTTCCAGCAGGCCTTTCTCATGACCTAACCTGTGGCTGGATTTCATCCCACACTACGATTTCTTTTTTTTAAGAGCAGATACATCTGGTACTAGCCAAAACCTCTGCTGCACACATTCGAGCTATGCCTGCTGTCAGAATTTCAGGTGTAGATTAATTTTATTAAAGCTTGACTAATTGGCCATTCACTCTGAGTGGAGACAGAATGCTGATTTATTCACTTAAATCAGTAAGTAGGCCATCTCTGGGAGAAGAAATTCATCTTTCTACACTGCTCTTTTGAAACTGTTCATGAACTCTGACAAATGAGCTTCTTTATCATGTCTGCCACCCAGGAGATAAGAGACTGGAAACTCAGCTGAAGTCTTTCCTTTGCTCCCTCCATTCAGGATTACTCTAGTGCAGATTAATCAACAGAGAACCGTTCGTTCTCTGCTTCATAATCTGTAGAGACGATCATTAATATTCCACCATGTAGACAGTATTCTAGGTGCTATACAGAACTCAGAGCGAGAGTGTCTAAAACCTAAACCAAACAGATGAGTCTACTAAGATTAATGGTCCCAAGGAAGAAAATGTTACCCTCCAATACGAATTCCAATTTCCACAGAATGAAAACTGACCTCAACATATTTTGTAACTATAAAGAAAACCACCATTGCGCTTTAGGCAGGTTTAGCTAATAGGTAAGGGGAATCATACAAAATAAAGCAAGTCAAAATGAAAGAAAGTGGCCCATAGTAACAGGCAGAATGGGGATAAGAAAGCATCATAAGATGCATTTTTTAAAGTTTTATATTAACGTGTGATGGGCAGGTGAGGAGGAATTTGTAATTATACCATTGGTGTAATTTGTTTGCAATTCTGTGTATGTGTTAGGTGAAACCATTTACCATGATCAGCATATCATCAGAGAGGTGGCATGTTTGATTAAGACTTAAAATATTGAATTAAAAGAAATGGTCAAAAGAAATAATTTACTTAAACAGTGGATGATAAATATTATGCAAGCTGAATTAAAAATAAAGTCCACTGGGCTAAGCATAACTTTAAAGCTCACTGAACTTAAGTGTTAACAATTATATTTATACTCAGATCTTAAATCCTCACACACCATAGCAGCTTCATTATGTTTAAGACCAAGTCAAGGTACTTTCCTTTGTGCTTCTGGACTAATTTTCTATCAGAAGCAATGCTGTGAACATAGTTTAACCAACTTCACACTATTTGAGCAAAAGAGGACCCTGAATATATATCTAAGATGTATTTTATTGACCAAAAAATTGGCAGGCAGAGATGCCGGTTCGATCCCTGGGTTGCGAAGATCCCCCGAGAAGGAAATGACAACCCACTCCAGCATTCTTGCCTGAGGAATCCCATGGACAGAGCAAGATGGTGGGTTACCGTCCATGGGGTCACAAAAGAGTCACCCAGGACTTAATGACTAAACAATGACGATAACAATGCATGGGGCTTCAAAAAAATGTTAAACTACTCCCCAGAAACATATTTAATGAGGATGCCATTTAGTAATCCACAAAGAAAAGGGAAGTATAGCCAACTATTACAAGCAAGTTGAAATATGAGTGCATTTTGAAAACAGAGTAGTATGTTGATGACGTAAGTTCCTCTGTGAATACACATCATCTTATCTGGGTATCAAGGCTTCCAATTGCTTATCTGAAGGGCAGTTATCAATTGCGGCAATTGATGGGGAGAGGCATGGCCGTTGTTACAAGAACTGCCGACAACCAGTCAGCTCGCATCTGAACAGGGCGTATCGGTGGGGGGTTGCAACAGAGACACAAGTGAATTTTAGAGGCAATAGTGGAGGCAAAGAGGGAAGATGGATAGCTTAGCACCACAGGAAGGGGAAGCAAAAACTGGGCTTACAGATTTAGAAGTTCTAATTAAGAAACAAAGGAGAAGGACTTCCCTGTTGGTCGAGGGGTTAGGACTTTGACTTTCAAGGCAAGTTCGACCCCCAGTGGGGGGAGTTAAGATCCCACACACCTCGTGTCGGAAAAACCAAAACGTATAACATAAACGATCTTGTAACAAATTAAATAAAGACTTTTAAAAAAACGGTCCACATAAAAAAATCTTTTAAAAAAGACAAGCAGCGAAGAAACTCAAAATAACATTGTCAACACAACGTTATATACACCAAGTTGCTTCTTTGCTCATATACGAAGATGATCTCAAGTTCTGCAGCTTCCCTGCACTAAGAATGCTTTAATTACATGCAGGAAGAGAACTACAACGGGGATTTGCATTTTCTGAGGATAAATTATTAGTGCATTAATTTGACTAAATATATCTCGTCTACCACTTCTCTTCCTACATTTAAATATGCAGGTCTAACAACTGCTTTTTGCAATACATCCACTTCCCCCCACACACAACAGAGAAGGTAAACCAAACACCTATTCTACACCATCAATCAAAGTGGTAATTCTGGAGTGTCTGTTTCCTTCTCCTGCATTCTATGTGAACATTCTCCCACTTTTTCCCATCTAGCAGTTAATACATTTAAATAATTATAACAAAGCACTTGCAGGGGATTAGCCATTCACTGAGACCTTCATTGTCTTCAGGCCATGAATCTGGACTTGCCACATCTTGGTTGGTCTTGGGACTGGAATTCCTGATAATGTCCGAGGGCTACATGTCAGCAAGAAAACAGTCCTACTCTGAGACAGTGGTGTGACTATGACATGCAACTCATTTCCTGGTGTTGTATCAAATATTCCATGCCTGCTGCAGTCCATGGGGTTGCATAGAGTCTGACATGACTTAGTGACTGAATAAGAACAGCAATTTGGTTTAATCACTAAGTCATGTCCGACTCTTGCAAATCCATGGACTGTAGCCCGTCAGGCTCTTTTGTCCATGGGATTCTCCAGGCAAGCATACTGGACTGGGTTGTCATTTTCTTCCCCAGGGGATCTTCCTGAAGCAGGGATTGAACCCTGGTCTCTTGCACCGCAGGCAGATTCTTCACCAACTGAGCCATGAGGGAAGAAGCCAACAACAACAGAGGGACAAAAATATGTACCATCTCCTTACAAAACACATTTGCAAACCAGTTTGTTCATTATGAAAACAAACTAACTTATTGTTTCTTCTTAAAAGAAAATAAGGCACATCTTCTAATGCTGCTCGTATATATCTGACAAAATATAAAACCACGGTATGGGCCATCAATTACATTTACCTTATTCAAAAATCTTTCGGGCATTTGAAGATCTGATGAGAAAACTGAGATTCAACGGCACTGTGAACTTAGGAGAGCCATGCATTTTTAGGAAGACAACCAACTCTGTCTCTCCCTCTCTCTCATTCTGGGTCTCATTACTCTTTAGGCATCTAACATTTTATTGAACAAATCAGACAAAGAGGCCTACATGTTAAAGCACAAGATGCTAAGAATGTGATTAAAGTAGCTGGGACTTCCCTGGTGGTCCAGTGGCTAAGATTCCAAACTCCCAATGCAGGGGGCCCGGGGTTCGATCCCTACTCAGGGAACTAGATCCCACGTGCTGCAACTTAGAAAAGAAAAAGACCCTGCTTGCCGCAGCTAAGACCTGGTGCAGCCAAATGAAAAATTACATTTTTCTTTAAAATAGCTGGGGGAACACGGACATCCAGGCAGCTTCTCAGAAAAAGTAACACATGATTGAGATCTACAGTTAGCCTAAGTGGATGTGGAAGAAGAAAGGAGTCTGGACTTTTCCTAAAGGTTTAAAATGCATTAAGCTTGATAGCTGCTAAGTTGTGTCCGGCTCTTTTGTGACCCCATGGACTGTAGCCCACCAGGCTCCTCTGTCCAACAGGTTTCCCAGGCAAGAATACCGGAGAGGGTTCACCAGAGGATCTTCCTGGCACAGGGATAGAACCCATGTCTCCTGCTTGGTAGGCAAATTCTTTCTCACTGAGCCACCCGGTAAGCTGGAAAATTAGAAAATCCAATTTGGAGTTTAGATGGATTACCCTGACAGCAGCATGGAGAAAATCTGAATGAGGGTGTACAAGACATACGATGGAAAAACCAGATGCGAGGCTCTTGGAGCCAGTGATCCAGGCGACCGGTTGGCAGATGTATGCAGAGCACCTGGCATTGCTTCATTTGGCTGAAAAGGAAAATATCTGCAAACGTATAAAATCCCCATGAGAAATAGCCACAGGGCCAATTTCTTAAAATAAAACTATTTAAAATACTTTAAAAAATCTATTTCTAATTCAAAAGATAACCTAACTATTCATGTTTTCATTTTTTTCAATCAGTTACTTAGGTACCCTAAACACACTGGTCTTATAATACTCTAACTGAAAATGACAAAAATACATGAGTAAAAACATAAATATTTAATAAGAATTGCTGTGGAAACAAGGTGGCAATGCAAGTTGATGATTTTAGGACTTTATTGGCTATTTCTTCCTCATATATAATATGAAGACACGTCTCTTGCATTCTGAATGATTTCCTGAGTTCACAACAATCGTCTCATTTCAAAGTTCACCACAAAAATATGAATCAGAGAAACAGATGTGTTTTTCTGTCTGAATTTCAATAAAAATTTAAAACCCGTGAACAATGAAATGATCAGATGTTCAAAAGTCAACAAGTTTCTAAACCTATAATTATGCATTTCTTGACTCATATGTATAATCTTCTTTATTAAGAGGAAAAATGTGTTAATCATAATTTTAATTGTGGCCTTTCTTTTCAATATTTAAAATCTTATGTTGGTGTCTCATACTTCAGTGTTTTAATTTTTAAGTCATTTTATATAAATGTACAGAAAACTGCCCAGTCATGGACCTATGACTTAATGAATTCTCATAACTTAATGAATTCTCATAACGTGAACAGACTCATGCAAAACACAAATGGAGACATATACCATTATCTAAACCTCCAGATGTTCCTCTTTTGTCCCCCTCAACAATCCCTAGACAAAACTATCAATCTAGGTTTTATCACTACCATATTAGATCTATTCTTTTTTAATGTATGTAAATGGAATCACATAGAATATGTTGTGTCTAGCATTATTGCTGGGATAAAGTTATAAAACTTGTATTTTCTTAGATTCTTGCTTTCTAGGAATTTTTGAAATATTATTACTTTTAATGGTTAGCCTAAAATTCTTTTGAATATCTAGATAAGCAGATATTCATGTCATTGGTGAATAATGACAGTTTTATTCCTTTTCATTTCTTATGTCTATTCATAATTTTATTCTCTTTATGTACTGTGTTTGGCATCCTTATCTTGCTCCTAATCTCAGGCTCTTTTCTTAAACACTGGTCATATATATCTAATTTCCAGTAGCATCTCTGGGTCTGTCTCTATTGTCTGTTTTCCAAATGGTCCTAGTTGGTTGGTTTTTTTGTTTGTTTGGTTGGTTTGCTTTGTTTTAATTAACTGGAGGACACCGAAGAAACTCTTGTGTAATACTTCTCCTGAGATCATTTGTCTTATTTTCTAGCAGACGCCCAAATCAGTGCCGGCTCTCCCCAGTCCAATCAAGGGCTGAGCTGACTTACGTTGCAGCCTTTGACAGGTTTGGTCTCTCTGCAGTTCTCTGACACCTCTGATGTTTACGATCCAGGCTCTCAGTGGGCCCTGAAATCCCGTGTTTGTTTCCTGAGCGCCACACAACTCTCTGAAGTTCTAATCAGCTTGTTAGTCATTTTCTTCTTGGCTTCTTGGTCTTTAATCTTTCACTGCTCATGAATGAGCAAATGCTGCGGAGTGACAGGGGATCTTAATGGATTTCGGGGTCGAACTCAGGTGTCCCACATTGCAGGCAGAGTCTTTAATCGTCTGAGCCACCAGGGAAGCCCCTGGAGAGAAATTAGGGTGTAGGCTTTGATCCACTATTCTGCGCCTCCATTATCTCCAAGATCATGATTCTACAAGCTCTGCCAGTCTTGGCAGCTTCAACCTTATTTAGTCTCCATTCCTTAAATATTCCAGAGAGTTCAAATGTCTTCTCTCCTTATATCCAAGTCCTCTGCTGGCTTCTCTCCCTCTTTCCCCGCACAAGGTGAAAATTAGCAAATGATCCGAGGAGAAAGCATTGCATAGGATAGCAGATTCACACCAAACTTCTTCTGTTTTCTACGAGATCTTGGCTTCGAAAGCCCTGGCTCTTTACAGCATTCCAACTCCTTCAAATAGATATTTTTAAATGGATGCCGCTTTTATCTTTCTCTTTGGCCACTGCATCGGTCTCTTAAAACTGTTTAGGGACTTCCCTGGTGGCCCAGTGGCTAAGATCCTGTGCTGTCAAAGCAGGTTCTGTGCTGTGCTTAGTTGCTCGGTTGTGTCTGACTCTTTGCAACCCCGTGCACTGTAGCCCACCAGGCCCCTCTGTCCTTAGAGATTCTCCAGGCAAGAATACCGGGGTGGGTTGTCATGTCCTCCTCCAGGCAATGCAGGCAGCCCAAGTTTAATCTCTGGCCAGGGAACTAGATCTCAAATGCTACAGCTAAACTATAACCAAAACATGGCATGTCAAAACTAAAGATCCCTCATCATGTGAATATGTTAGTCGATCAGTTGGAGATCTAAAAGACTGTTCTCATAATCCTGTGGTATGCTGCATATCATTTGTCCTAGAAACTGCCTTCTAATAGTTCAGTGAATAATAAGCCTGTTAAACATAAATGTTGTTGCTGTGCTCAGTCGTGTCTGATTCTTTGTGACCCCCATGGACCATAGTCCATCAGGCTCCTCTGTCCACGGAATTTTCCAAGCAAAAATACTGGAGGGGTTTGCCATTTCTTCCTCCAGGGGACCTTCTTGATCCAGGAATCGAACTTGACTCTCCTATGTCTCCTGCATTGCAGGTAGATTCTCTACCACTGAGCCACCAGGGAGGCTACTAACAAGCATGCTAAGCAAGATACAATAATAAGCATGCTAACCAAGATGCTTTTGAACTGTGGTGTTGGAGAAGACTCTTGAGAATCCCTTGGGCAGCAAGGAGATCAAAGCAATCAATCCTAAAGGAAATCAACCCTGAACATTCATTGGAAGGACTGATGCTAAAGCTCCAATACTTTGGCCACTTGATTTGAAGAGCTGACTCACTGGAAAAGACTTTCATGCTTGGAAAGATTGAAGGCAGGAGGAGAAGGGGATATCAGAGGATGGGATGGTGGGACGGTATCACTGATGCAATGGATATGAATTTGAGCAAACCCTGGGAGACAGTGAAGGATGACAGAGAAGCCAAGTGTGCCACAATCCACGGGGTCACAAGGATTCGGAAATGACTTAGCGACTGAACAGCAACAAAAACCAAGATATTGCATCACGTTTTAGTGACTGAAAGACTATAAGCTTAGAAAATAAAAAAATAAAAATAATGTATATGTCCATTACTCAGAGATTGTCACTTATACATTTTTGGCTTGTTTCCCTTCTTTCTTTTAAGGAGATTATATACAATGTATATAATATAAAACTTGAAGTGTGTGTGTGTGTGTGTGTGTGTGTGTGTGTGTGTGTGTGTTAGATGTGTTAGTCCCTCAGTCATGTCCGACTCTTTGCAAGCCCAGGGACTGTAGCCTGCCAGGCTCCTCTGTCCATGGGATGCTCCAGACAAAAATTCTGGAATGGATTGCCGTTCCCTTCTCCAGAGGATCTTCCTAACAGGGTTCGAATCCTGGTCTCTTGCATTGCAGGCAGATTCTTTACCATTTGAGCTACAAGGAAAACTTGAGGATATATTTTAAATTCAGTTTATTCTACATATATCATGACCATTGTCCATACCTTTCATTTATCTTTTGAAAACTCTTATTTTTTACTGTGGGCTCTTTATTCTTTCACATTTAACCATTTAATTCTATTATTAGATATTTAAATTGTCTTCCTTTCCCACTATTGGAATAAAATTGCAAAGTATTTTTATACACAGAAATCTTTGCATCTCTGTGTTTTTTGCTTAGGTAAATTCTTTGCAACAAAAGTATTGGGTCAGGAATATAAATTTTTGAGGCTATCATAATTGGTAAATTACCCTAACACAGCTGGTTACTTATAGTGAATCCTTATCTCAACAATGAATAGCACGAGGAAAATCCTTCCAATTTACAAACAAGTTTAAATTTCCATTTCAAAGGAACTTTTATGTATACCTTTTTCATTATTTCCTTTGAGAAAATTGTTTAAATCCTTTGATGATTCTTTTTTGTACATTTGTATTTTTCCTGTAATATTTAGACTTTTTCATATTAAAAATAATCTTTTTCACTACTGAACTCCAACTAGGGAAAGAAATTATATCAGCTACCATAGCAGTGCTATATTCATTGAGAAATTCAGTGGAATGGTAGACCATACCCTAAATTAGTGCCAAACAACAAATGTTTTTTTTTCCTCCAGATGGTGCTTAAAGTTCACACCTTTGTGGATGTAAAAAAAGGGACGATTGAGCCAATGGAAACACATCGATCTAGAGGACAGTTAAGAACAACATCCAGAAGTTCTGTTCTTTCCACTGAGCACACACTTCTTGGCACTAACCATTATTAGCTGCTTTCATCAGGCAGAGAACAACACCGCAGTGCTCCTGCAGCAGGCAGGGATCTGGGTCAGTGGCACCACAGCTGCTTTTTCAGGAGTTTCTAGGAATCTAGATGTTGATTCTACTGTAGAAATGAAGCAAACAACCCGGGGGCCAATCTAAAGGCTCACTAGGTAACAACCCCAGGAAGAGGAGAAAAACCTTGATATTGATTAAGAAGTTACAGTGCTTCTCACTAAAACCAAAACACAAAACAGAAGCAATACTATAACAGATTCAGTGATACTATAGCAAAGTCTTTACTATAAAAATGGTCCACATCAAAAATAAATACATAATTTTTTTTAAAAAAAGAAAATGCATTGACTCACGCAAAACTCCGTTGTACTATCCTGCGGTGACTATTTCAATTTCAACACCTTTAGCCATAGATGCCAGGTATCAAAAGTACTCGGTAGCAAAATGTACACTCCTACTAAATAGACCGAATATTCATTGGAAGGACTGATGCTGAAGCCGAAGCTCCAATCCTTTGGCTGCCTGATGCGAAGAACCGACTCACTGGAAAAGACCCTGATGCTGGGAAAGATTGAAGGCAGGAGGAGAAGGGGACGACAGAGGATGAGATGGTTGGATGGCATCACAGACTCAATGGACGTGAATTTGAGCAAACTCCTGGAGATGATGAAGGACAGGGAAGCCTGGCATGGGGTCACAAAGAGTTGGACAGGACTGAGCAGCTGAACAACAACAACTAAATAAGTAATGGATTTTTAAAATTCATTTAGTCAGTGAGTCAGTTATCAGCTATTCAAGTAAAGGACAAACAGTGAGAAGGCTTGGTTTGATTTAGATTAAACTGAAGGGCGAGGACTTCCCTAGAGGCCCAGTGGTTAAGAATCCGCTTGCCAATGCAGGGGACACAGGTTTGAGCCCTGCTCTGGAAAGATCCCACACGCTGTGGGGCACTAAGCTGGGTGCCACAACTACTCAGCCCATGTGCCCACCTATGGAAGCCCCAAAGCCTAGAGCCTGCGCTCTGCAACAAGAGAAGCTAACAAAACAAGAAGCCCATGCTCCCTAGTAGCCCCTGCTCACCACAACTAGAGAAAGCCTTTGCACAGCAACCAAGACCCAGCACTGCTAAAAATTAATTAATTAATTAAAAAAATTAATCAACGAGTCACGTTATACTTTTTTCCCTTATGTAGAAATATTTTCTACCATACAGACTTCCATATGGACTCAACTTAAATCTTAGAACATCTACATATAAGCAAATCAAGTGTTATCACAAATAATTAGACTTCTTATATTTTATTTAAATGATGACAAACAAGTAACACATTTAACACACTAAATGCTTAAATGCCAAACGCTTTGTTCTCTGTGGTAAGAACTTTCTCAAAAGAAAAGAGGGCACTGATTTTCATGGGGTTCTTGCCTTTCTGAAAGTTGATTTAAAAATTAGTGTGTAAAGTTCCTGCTTTTAAGTATAATCATTTTTACTTGTGAATATGAGTAGGGAAGATTATAAGCTGTCAAGAATTTCCAGAGCTCCTGCCCATGACAGAATGACGGGTCCACACGCTGTATTTAAAACCCAGCTGAATGGATAAAAATAGTATTTAACTCTCATAGTCATTATGAGCTGAAGCAATTTATTGAACCCTTCAATCAGGAAAGGAGACAAAAGACGGGAAATGGGTGAATGATTCATTTCTTCGTGTGTTGTCTACATAGTGCTATTCTAATAATTGGATGATCTGAAGTTTAAATGAAACTGCATTAATGCATTTTAGAGAGGAGGCAAGTGCAAAATATTTCAAAAACAAAAAGAAAAGATTCTGGAAAAAGTTGAATGTGATGTAGTTAGAAAGGCACGAAGATGGTGCATGAAATGCAGAAGAATAACATCAACTTAAGCAAAATGAAAACTAAAAAGCCACAAAGAAAAGCCTTCCTTATACCTAAAACTCAAATTGAAATCTGGTACCTATTCACTGTTCTGAAACAGTTTGTTCTAGAAAACATATTAAAAGTAAATATTTAATTTCTTTCAAAAAGAATAACAATTTCAGGAATGTCCATAGGCTGTACTTTAAATAATTGACTTGATCATATTTCATATGAAGCAATTTGAGGATGACTCACCTAACTCCCAGTGACAAGGAAATATGAGTATTTGTGCTTCTTGTGAAACAGTCATCTGTATCTTCAAATATCTCTTGTTCAAGCAATTTCATCCCATGTATCTCAGAACAAAAGAAAATTCTATCATGGGAGAATACTAGCCAAAACTCCAAAAGAAACTACTATGAAAGATTTCCAGTTCTATCTCATTTTGCATTTCATAATTATGCAAAATGAATGAAACACTTGACTTTTTTTGAGTAAGAAAATAAATGAATATCAGAAGTCAAAGGCTAATTTGTTTTATTCTCAACTCATACACATGACACCATATTCTCTTCCCTTTGTTCTTCAAATGTCCCTTAAGGGCATCAGCAGTTTCTAATATACACACTATGAAGCAATGACAAATATGATGTTTTTACTTTTATATGGCATTCAAGTACATTTTGCTTCTCGGTTTTTTGGCTAAGGTCAACTGTAGTATGGAGGCTTCCTAAGTGGCACAGAGGTAAAGAATCTGTCTGTCAATGAAGGAGACAAAAGATACACAGGTTCAATCCCTGGGTCTGGAAGATCCCCTGGAGCAGGAAACAGCAACCCATTCCAATATTTTTGCCTGAAAAATTCCATGGACAGAGAGGCCTGGTGGCCTATAATCCATGGGGTCACAAAGAGTTGGACACAACTGAGCTACTGAGCATGCAAAGTACATTTCATTCCTACCAAACTGTCCACACAATAATGTCACTGACTTTCTTTGAAAGGGGGGTGTTTAGCTTCCAATAATGACCTCTCAACACACCCTGAAATTATGTCCAATGAATGACAAGTAAAAATAGTTTTTGTCAGTTCTTTGGTGCTCAGCCTTCTCTTTGGTCCAACTGTCACATCCACACATGACTACTGAAAAAGCATGACTTTGATGATATGGACCTTACATTAACATTTAGCAAGATAATTTTGGGGGCTTCCCTGGTGGCTCATTGGTAAAGAATCCATCTGCAATGCAGGAGAAGCAGGAGACACGGGTTGGATCCCTGACTCAAGAACCCCTGAGGAAGGACATGGCAACCCACTTTGGTGTTCTTGCCTGGAGAATCCCATTGACGGAGGCTACAGTCCATAGGGTCACTATGGATGGGCTACAGCCCACAGGGTTTCAAAGAGTCAGACTCAACTGAAGCAACTGAGCACACGCAATATAGTTTGTCATGTACTAGGAACATTCCTTTAATAAAGGGCTTTCTTTTATTTTAATGAGTGTTCATTCAGTAATAATTAAATGGTGCAACAAAAGCAGTGAGAATTTGTTTTTGTTACAGAACTAAGTTCCTGCACAAAATCAACTGAGTCATGAGCAGGCAAATTACATCAGATTAATTTGAGAGCTGGCAATGTTGAACAATGGGCAAATATAGTACCGATTCCAAGGAAATGTATTTCTTTTTATGTAGATATGGAATTCCCAGGAAAACCAAGAGTAAAAGGGGTACTTGGCATATAGTAATGGGCACATTTCTATCTGGGTGATGCAGCCAATATAACAATGATTGACGGCCTTAAAGTTATAGTTCAATCATTTTGACTTTGCTTCCCTCATCACTGATTTGATTTCAAAGCCAGTCCATGCACATACACATATGCTTACATATATCACATCTTTATGTATATATACAGCACGCATCGAATTATTTTTAAATACTTTTATTTGAAAATACTATGACATGTAAGGCACTGAAAAGGTCAGCGTGTACTGAAAACTCAGGTTCAGTAAAGCCTGCTCTAAACAACTTCTGATGTATGTTCCCATTTTGTCACTTTAGTGATCAAAACATAAAACTCTTTATGAAAAAAAAATATTTTTAACTGGTACCTATGCAAGTGTCTAGGTTTAGTAGATTCAAATATCAGCCTCTGCAAACAGTTTATTTCAGAAGTAAGTTGGATGTTATTATTTAATTATATCATATATAAAATGACTCTAATTAAATTTCTTCATAAAACATATTTGATGGTATCAGCTAGGACAAAATTTAACAAGGCAGCAGACTGAATCTTTGGCACCCAAACAAATACCACGAACGATGTTCCCAGCACAAGATGTAGCAATATCAATTTGGAAACGCTGGAACACACCAAAGTATTAAAAATCATGACCAGTTTATTACATAGAGGATATGAGGAATCATGATGTGTTATAACTTCTCCTTCCCATCTCTGCAGAGCACACACTGAAGCTATTTTAAGCGATTCAAGGCATGTAAAAATACCCTGCTTTACCTAGTGCTAGAACTCGGTGTCTCTAAAGAAAGTCAAAGAAAAGGTTCCAATTAATTTTTAAATCGGTGGAGATATAAGTAGTATATTTACAAGCCTATAATCTACAAATGTTTGAACAGACTTCCAATCAAATAGGAAGAATCTGTATTTATGGGGAGCCCGACATTCTCCCCAGCAGCCCTTCATTAAACAAGAGGTCGTGTGGGTTTCTGACTCACTCAGCTTGAAAATGAATCATAAGATTAAATGACAGTAAACTAAGGTAACTTTTGCCCTAAGCAGATCATGTTTGATGATCAGAAGAGCCGGTGCACCTGGCACTGCCTAATGAGAAAGTCGCCTTTCTCCCTGACAAAAAAAGCCTCTGTAAAGGCTTCTGATTCCCCAAAGAATATTTCTAGATTTAAATGTTCTATTCTGAATTGCCATTGGGAATCTCTTGGCTAACATTAGGAACAAACTGAAAAGTAAACGACATTCTGCCTTTTTTCAATAAAACAGTAAAATGGAAGGAAAAGTATCCAAATGTGGTCTCTTACCCATTGGGGAAAAAACATTCAATCTCATCACTGAGTAAACTGTTATTAGTAATTCTTAGAGTCCTATAGGCTCTCTATTTTGTAATAGTTCACTGGAAAATATGTCACTTAAAGTAGATATATGGTTTGGGAGTTGACAGTTAGACAAACAGTAATGGTCTCCTTCACTTTTTATTTAAATATAGGTCAAACTAGGCCAAAATTAAACTATGATGAATATAAATAGTGAAGCATTTTTAGTCTGGATTTTCTACAGATTCTCATATGAAAGTAGAAAGTCAACACAGCAAGTGTTAAGAGCATTAGAAAAGGCTTGATATGCCCATCTTTATTCACTGTTCTTCAGTTGCTCAGTCGTGACCACTTCTTTGAGATCCAATGAACTGCAGCACGCCAGGCTTTCCTGTCCTTTATCATCTCCAGGAGTTCACTCAAACTCATGTCCATTGAGCCAGTGATGCCATCCAACCATCTCATCCTCTGTCATCCCCTTCGCCTCCTGCCTTCAGTCTTTTCCAGCATCAAGGTCTTTTCCAGTGAGTTGGCTCTTCACATCAGGTGGCCAAAGGATTGGAGCTTCAGCTTCAGCATCAGTCCTTCCAGTGAATATTCAGGGTTGATTTCCTTTAGGATTGACTATTATGATCTCCTTTGAGTCCAAGGGACTCTCAACAGACTTTCCACAGTGAGTTTGGATCTTTATTCATATATAATAAAGAGAGGGCATCAGAGAGCAGACAGATTAAAACCACAGTCACAGACAACTAGCCAATCTGATCACACAGACCACAGCCTTGTCTAACTCAGTGAAACTAAGCCATGCCGTGTGGAGCCACCCAAGACGGATGGGTCATGGTGGAGTGGTCTGACAGACTGTGGTCCACTGGAGAAGGGAATCACAAACCACTTCAGTATTCTTGCCTTGAGAACCCCATGAACAGTATGAAAAGGCTAAAAAAATAGGACACTTAAAGAGGAACTACCAGGGTCTGTAGATGTCCAATATGCTACTGGAGATCAGTGGAGAAATTACTGCAGAAAGAATGAAGGGATGAAACCAAAGCAAAAACAACACCCAGTTGATGTGACTGTGACAGAAGCAAGGTCCATTGGTATAAAGAGCAATACTGCATAGGAACCTGGAATGTTAGGCCCATGAATCAAGGCAAACTGGAAGCAGTCAAACACGAGATGGCAAGAGTGAAAGTCAACATTCAAAGAATCAGAGAACTAAGATGGGCTGGAATGGGTGAATTGAATTCAGATGACCATTTTATCTACTACTGTGGGCAGGAGTCCCTTACAAGAAATGGAGTAGCCATCATAGTCAACAAAAGAGTCCAAAATGCAGTACTTGGATGCGATCTCAAAAATGACAGAATGATCTGTTAGTTTCTAAGGCAAACCATTCAATATCACGGTAATCCAAGTCTATACCCTGACCAGTAATGCTGAAGAAGCTGAAGCTGAGTGGTTCTATGAAGACCTATAAGACCTTTTAGAGCTAACACCCCCAAAATATATCCTTTTCATCATAGAGGACTGGAATGCAAAAGTAGGAAGTCAAGAAACACCTGGACTAACAGGCAAATTTGGCCTTGGAGTACAAAAAGAAGCAGGGCAAAGGCTAAAAGAGTTTTGACAAGAGAATGCACTGGTCATATCAAACATCCTCTTCCAACAACACAAGAGAAGACTCTACACATGGACGTCACCAGATGGGCAACACTGAAATCAGATTGATTATATTCTTTGCAGCCAAAGATGGAGATGCTCTAAAGTCAGCAAAAACAAGACCAGGAGCTGACTGTGGCTCAGATCATGGAATTCTTATTGTCAAATACAGACTTAAATTAAAGAAAGTGGAGAAAACCTCTAGACTATTCAGGTATGACCTAAAACAAATCCCTTATGATTATACAGTAGAAGTGAGAAATAGATTTAAGGGACTAGATCTGATAGACAGAGTGCCTGATGGAGGTTCGTGACACTGTACAGGAGACAGGGATCAAGACCATCCCCCCAAAAAAGAACTGCAAAAAAGCAAAATGGCTGTCTGAGGAGGCCTTACAAATAGCTGTGAAAAGAAGAGAAGCAAAAAGCAAAGGCGAAAAGGAAAGATATACCCACTTGAATACAGAGTTCCAAAGAATAGTAAGGAGAGATAAGAAAGCCTTTCTCAGTGATCAATGCAAAGAAATAGAGGAAAGACTAGAGATCTCTTCAAGAAAATTAGAGATACCAAGGGAACATTTCATGCAAAGATGGGCTCGATAAAGGACAGAAATGGTAGGGACCTAACAGAAGCAGAAGATATTAAGAGGGGGTGGCAAGAATACACAGAAGAACTGTACAAAAAAAATCTTCACCACCCAGATAATCACAATGGTGTGATCACTCACCTAGAGCCAGACATCCTGGAATGTGAAGTCAAGTGGGCCTTAGAAAGCATCACTATGAACAAAGCTAGTGGAGGTGATGGAATTCCAGTTGAGCTGTTTCAAATCCTGCAAGATGATGCTGTGAAGGTGCTACACTCAATATGTCAGCAAATTTGGAAAACTCAGCAGTGGCCACAGGACTGGAAAAGGTCAGTTTTCATTCCAATCCCAAAGAAAGGCAATGCCAAAGAATGCTCAAACTACCGCACAATTACAATCATCTCACTCACTAGTAAAGTAATGCTCAAAATTCTCCAAGCCAGGCTTCAGCAATACATGAACCATGAACTTCCAGATGCTCAAGCTGGTTTTAGAAAAGACAGAGGAACCAGAAATCAAATGTCCAACATCCACTGGTCATCGAAAAATCAAGAGAATTCCAGAAAAACATCTATTTCTGCTTTATTGACATAAAGACTATGCTAAAGCCTTTGACTGTGTGGATCACAATAAACTGTGGAAAATTCTTAAAGAGATAGGCATACCAGACCACCTGACCTGCCCCTTGAGAAACCTGTATGCAGGTCAGGAAGCAACAGTTAGAACTGGACATGGAACAAGAGACTGGTTCCACATTGGAAAAGGAGTATGTCAAGGCTATATATTGTCACCCTGCTTATTTAACTTATCTTCAGAGTACATCATGAGACACACTGGGCTGGAAGAAGTACAAGCTGGAATCAAGATTGCCGGGAGAAATATCATTAACCTCAGATATGCAGATGACACCACCCTTATGGCAGAAAGTTAAGAACTAAAGAGCTTCTTGAAGAAAGTAAAAGAGGAGAGTGAAAAAGTTGGCTTAAAGCTTAACATTCAGAAAACTAAGATCATGGCATCTGGTCCCATCACTTCATGGCAAATAGATGGGGAAACAGTATCAGACTTAATTTTTTGGGGCTCCAAAATCACTGCAGATGGTGATTGCAGCCATGAAATTAAAAGATGCTTACTCCTTGGAAGGAAAGTTATGACCAACTTAGACAGCATATTGAAAAGCAGAGACATTATTTTGCCAACAAAGGTCTGTCTAGTCAAGGCCATGGTTTTTCCAGTGGTCATGTATGGATGTGAGAGTTGGACTATCAAGAAAGTTGAGCACCGAAAAACTGATGAGAGATGGTGATGAATAGGTAAGCCTGGTGAGCTATAGTACATGGCGATCACAAAGAGCTGGACACTAGTTAGTGACTGGACAGCAACTTAACCCATTTCTCTTATGTCTCCTGCATGGAAACTGCCTGCCATGCAGGAGACATAAGAGAAACGTGTTCAATCCCTGGGTCAGGAAGATCCCCTAGAGGAGGGAATGGCAACCTACGCCAGTATTCTTGCTTGGAGAATCCCATGGACAGAGGAGCCTGGCAGACTACAGTCTGTGGGGTTGCAAAGAGTTGGACACAGCTGAAGAGACTTAGCAAATCCAGTATCTTAATCAATGGGCAACTACAGAAAATAAAACCGTCTCTACCAATATTGGTGTTTCCATTAAAAGTTAATTAAATAAAATTTTACCACTCAGTGCAGAAACCTCCAGTTAAAAATGTTCACTCTTTAAAATTATGAGTATTATTTACTTGGGAATTTTTTTGGAGTAACTAGGCTAAGATGTTGATGTTTGAAAGTTGAAACTAGATCCCAGTAAGATGAATGAATGGGGAAACATTATTAGCCAATTTTAGAAGCTTTTAGTTGAGTAAATAAACATGATAAACTTGACAGATAATTGAAGGCTTGATTATTATTGAGGCACTAAGTGAGGAATTCAAAGGAGATGATAAAAGGTCTGGAGTCCAAGGTTTGTGCTTAGGAGGTCTGTGTTGATGGGTAAACTTGGGGTATTCAAGGTGAAGTACTTTCCCATTAAGATGGGAAAGATTCCAATAAAGATGTTTTATGAGGAAAGATTAGAGCATCTATTGGGCAAGTCATTTGGGACTAGCTTTCTCAAAAGCTTTATTTTTAAAGTAAGTGTTTATAGTGCATCTGCTCTCCGCCAAGTGTTCTCTGTGGGTCGTATGCAGTAAACAGGAAATAAATCTGCTCTCACAAATCTCTTACATCCTAGTGGGAGAAGCAAGCCAACAGAAGGGACCATCTTCTGGAAATCCTAAATACAATGAAGAGACCGGTAAGAGAGGACTGAGTGTGACTGTGGGGAGCGAGTGGTATTTGCAGGAGGAAGGGGGAAGAAGGGATCAGCAGAAAAGGCCATGGATGAAAACCTGACATTTGAGCTGAACTCTGAATGAAGTTGAGAGTCGCCTGGATTGGAAGGAAATCAGTTGAGACAATCCCGAAGGAAAGCCACCCTGAATATTCATTGGATGCTTAAGCTGAGCTCACATACTTTGTCCACCTGATGCAAAGGTTGACTGATTGGAAAAGACCTTGATGCTGGGAAAGATTGATGGCAAAAAGAGAAGGGGGCAGCAGAGGATGAGATGGTTGGATGGCATCACCGACTCAATGGGCATGAGTTAGAGCAAACTCTGGGAGATAGTGGAGGACAGGAGAGCCTAGTGGGCTATAGTCCATGGAGCCACAAACAGTTCACAGGAGTTAACAACTGAGCAATAACAACAACAACTGAACGAACTAACAAAACAAGCTGGGGAAAGGCTCGAAGGAAGAGCAATCCCAGTGAGGGAAAATGCCTTAAGGCAGCAGTAAGGTTCTCATCTTCTGTGATATCACCAAGGCCAGGGCTTCCTACATTTAGAAAAATATATAGGTTCTTTTGAAAATAAGAGTGTGTGGGCTCCTTTTAAAGAATTCATTTTATAGGCAAGTAGGCTCATTTTCTATTTTTATTTATCTTTTGTAGCTTCAGGGCCATGTCTTAACTGTAACACCAGTATTGGGAGCATGTTAAATTGCTTATTATATAGTCAAAAAGAAAATGAGAATGCACAGTTACCTGGGAAATTTCCTATCATTCATGCATACTTTTTAAAAAATAATTTTGGTTGCCAAAATGATCTCTGCAGCCTCAGCAAATAAGAATTTCTCAAGCTTTTGTAGCACAAAATATTCTATGAAGCAAAAGATTTAGTCAGTGGCCTATCCCCTGATTCCCCCCCTTTCCAAAACCTCAAACCAAAGAAAATTAAACACATGTTAAATATCTGGATAAATAAACCAAATAAAAGAAATCAAAATAACATATATTTCAATAGAATGAATAGGAATATTATCTGTTTGAAATAAACTCCACTTTAATCATAAGCATATTACTTATGTTAATCACAACATTATTTTATGTCATATAGTTATATGCAGTAAAAAAAAAGAAAAAAAACCAACTCTCAAAGCTTATTTTAAAGAGATTATAATTATGTTGGTCTTCCCTGGTGGCTCGGTGGTAAAGAATCACCTGTCGATGCAGGAGACATGCATTTGATCCCTGAGCTGGAGAGATCCCCTGGAAAAGGAAATGGCAACCAAATCCAGTATTCTTGCCTCAAGAATCCCATGGACAGAGGAGCCTGGAAGGCTGCAAGTCCATGGGGTTGCAAAGAGCTGGACACAACATAGCGACTGAATAGCATAATTGTGTTATATATTCAGGGGTTAGAAATACTTAAAATGTGGCTCCATTTCAATTCTTGCTGTTGTATAAATACTTTATTGATATAGATGGTGGGGACAGGAAAAACATTTCTTAATCTGAATGCACTCAAGTAGAGAAGATTAAGTCCATAGCTTCTTATATATGTGGACTAGCTCCAATAATGCAAACCTGAACAGTATATACAAGTTAGTGATTATATATGAATCAGTTGGTTCAGTCACTCACTCGTGTCCAACTTTTTGCGATCCCACAGCACACCAGGCCTCCCTGTCCATTACCAACTCCCGGAGTTTACCCAAACTCATGTCCCTGAGTCGGTGATGCCATCCACCATCTCATCCTCTGTGGTCCCCTTCTCCTCTGGCCTTCAATCTTTCCCAGCAACAGGATCTTTTCAAATGAGTCAGGTCTTCACATCAGGTGGACAAAGTATTGGAGTTTTAGCTTCAACATCGGTCCTTCGAATGATCACTCAGGACTGATCTCCTTTAGGATGGACTGGTTGGATCTCCTTGCAGTCCAAGGGACTCTCAAGAGTCTTCTCCAACACAGCATTTCAAAAGCATCAATTCTTCGGTGTTTAGCTTTCTTTATAGTTCAACTCTCACATCCATACATGACCACTGGAAAAACCATAGCCTTGACTAGACGGACCTTTGTTGGCAAAGTAATGTCTCTGCTTTTTAATATGCTGAGAGTCCCTTAGACTGCAAGGAGATCCAACTAGTACATCCTAGAGGAGATCAGTCCTGGGTGTTCATTGGAAGAACTGATGTTGAAGCTGAAACTCCAATACT
Organism: Antilocapra americana; assembly: GCA_007570785.1. Lineage (NCBI taxonomy): Eukaryota > Metazoa > Chordata > Mammalia > Artiodactyla > Antilocapridae > Antilocapra > Antilocapra americana. The sequence goes on along the minus strand of ML660218.1, from coordinate 4,126,618 downwards.
TTGGTCACCTGATGCGAAGAGCTGACTCATTTGAAAAGACCCTGATGCTGAGAAAGATTGACAGAGGATGAGATGGTTGGATGGCATTACGGACTCAATGGACATGAGTTTGGGTAAATTCCGGGAGTTTGTGATGGACAGGGAGGCCTGGTGTGCAAAGAGTCAGACATGACTGAGCAACTGAACTGAACTGAACTGAGGTCTAGATGAAAAAGAAAATCATACATAGGACAGTTTATTCTCAATACATATGTCTGACAATTACTTACTTGTACTTATAATGTGTAAGCAACTTTTACTACTCAGTAATAAAAGATAAACAACTCAATTACATGGGAAAAAGACTTGATTAGACTTCACAAAAGAAGACATATGCTTGGCAAAACCATATGGGAAAGTATTCGGCATCATTATCAGGGAACTATTCGTGAAAATCTCAGTCAGTTATCCACCCCTGTATAGCCATTAGATGGATGAAACCAAAGAGACTAAAAACACCAGATGTTGGTGAAGATGTGAAGCCCAGAATTCTCATACTTTGCTGTTAGGAGTATAAAATGGAACACCTATAATTTGGAAAAATATACTCTGTGCCACTTAGATGTTAACCCAGGGTAAGTGATGAATGTCTGCAAAAAAAACCCCAAAAAACTAATGGGTAAAGAAATGGTGATAATTCATAAAATGAAATATTTCTCAACAATAAAAAATAATATACAGTACACATAATCATATAGGTTTTCTGGATGATATACACAATAATATGGATCTATTTATACAACCTTTATCCTCATTCAAAAAATAATTTGTGGAGGAAAATACATTCTTTTCTGTCTTGACCTTAGTTTTTTTCAAAAACAGATGGTCAGGTTTTCAATTTTAGAAGTAAAAATGCTGCTCTTATGAAATACTGATTCAGAAAAGGGCAACTTCTGAGTCACAGACTACGTCCAGCCATCAGTTTAATTTCATCTGGTAATACTGTTTTACCTCTGATAATTGCTGTTAAAGACAAAGCGGTGGTTCTCAAACCTTAGTGTACATCAGAATCTCTAGGAGTTTCAGATTCGGCAGGTCTGGGGTGGAGCCTGAAGTTTTTCATTTCTGAAAAATTCCCAGGTGATGCTGATATCTCTGGTCCAGAACAGAAGAATAGTCTTTGATAATGGGCTTTCTTGGCACTGGTTGAAGAGCTCAGAAAAACAGTTAACTGTCTAGTTTGCATTTCAAAGAGTGCATGAATATCAAGAGTATGTTGGGAGCAGCTGCTGAGTCTTGAGTTTCAAGGTAGATCACTGATCTGACCTTTATTTGAGTTCTGGTAAACCACTAGAAGGCAAATTCATACTGAATATCTGCTTCTGGACAAAATTTTCTGTTTTCGTATCCACCTGGCCTCTGAAGAAGCAATTGTGAGCTGTTATTAAGCCATGTCACTGATTTATTTAAGGGGGTGGAAGGGTGTAGATTTTATTATTGTGTCCAGTCCTTTCCAGGTGCCCTGCCTTGTGACTTATATGCTGTCTGGGGGTGGGGAAAGGGAAAGGCTATTTACTCATTGGACAACATGACTAGTCATGTGGCTTGTCTTGGCCAATGATAAGTGAGTAGGATGTACCGTTCTAAGGAGACGCTCTAAAAGCCCTCCTCTGCTTTCTCAGTTGTTTTTCTCCTCTGCCGTAAGAGTGGCATTTCACAGACAGTGGCCATTCCATTGACCCGAATGAGAAAAATATGTGCAGAAGAGTGGCAGCCCACATGTAACCTGAGCAAGAAATAAACATTTACTCTTACACATCAGGGAAATTTGGCAGCTGTTGTTGCAGCAAAATCTAGAGAAAATTATTGAAACATTCCCTACCTCGTAGTTCATGCCAGATATTGGACTAGGCTGATTATGCACATTACTTTGCTTTTAGTTACCACAATAATCCTGGTAGTTAGATATTTTCCCCTCAAATTATGGGGGAGAAAATAACATTTACAGAGAGTTGAAAGTAACATTTACAGAGGTTGCAAAGAGTAAGACATGCCTGAATGACTGAATTGAACTGAACCAGCATCTTTTGATAACTAGAAGTTGACTTTTTATTATGAGGCAGTTCAATATACCAATTTTTATTTCATGGTTTATGTTTTTTCATTCCCTGCAAAAATCTCCACCCAACCCAAGGTCGCTAAAATATTGTCTCATGTTTTCTTCTAGAAACTGGTAATTTTAGCCTTGACATTTGGTTATTTATGGTGTCCATTCATTCTTTTTCATACATTTATGTCATCATTCCAGCATCATTTTTTAAAATTCTAATCATTATTTTAAAAACTTTCTTGGAGTATAGTTGCTTCACAGTGTGATTTAGTTTATGTTGCAGCAAAGTGAATCAGCTATATGTATACATATCCCCTCTTTTTGGATTTCCTTCCCATTTCGGTCACCACAGAGCAGTGAGTAGAGTTCCTTGTGCTGCACAGTAGGTTCTCAGTAGTTCTATTTTATACAAAGTGTAGATGTTCAAGCTGGTTTTAGAAAAGGCAGAGGAACCAGAGATCAAATTGCCAACAACCGGTGAACATTGAAAAAGCAAGAGAGTTCCAGAAAACCATCTATTTCTGCTTTATTGACTATGCCAAAGCCTTGGCTGTGTGGATCACAATAAACTGTGGAAAATTCTTAAAGAAATGGGAGTACCAAACCACCTGACCTGTCTCTTGAGAAATCTGTGTTCAGGTCAAGAAACAACAGTTAGAACTGGACATGCAACAACAGACTGGTTCCATATTGGGAACAGAGTATATCAAGGCTGTATATTGTCACCCTGCTTATTTAACTTATATGCAGAGTACATCATGAGAAATGCCAGGCTGGATGAAGCACAAGCTGGAATCAAGATTGCCAGGAGAAATATCAATAACCTCAGATATGCAGATGACACCACCCTTATGGCAGAAAGTGAAGAAGAACTAAAGAGCCTCTTGATGAAAGTGAAAGAAGAAAGTGAAAAAGTTGGGTTAAAACTCAACATTCAGAAAATTAACATCATGGTGTCTGGTGCCATCACTTCATGGCAAATAGATGGGGAAACAATGGAAACAGTGAGAAACTATTTTTTGGGTTCCAAAATAACTGCAGATGGTGACTGCTGCCATGAAATTAAAAGACGCTTGCTCCGTGGAAGAAAAGCTATGACCAACCTAGGCAGCATATTAAAAAGCAGACATTACTTTGCCAACAAAGGTCCATCTAGTCAAAGCTATGTTTTTTCCAGTAGTCACATATGTATGCGAGAGCTGGACTATAAAGAAAGCTGAGCACCAAGGAACTGATGCTTTTGAACTGTGGTGTTGGAGAAGACTCTTGAGAGTCCGTTGGACTGCAAGGACATCCAACCAGTCCATCCTAAAGGAGATCAGTCCTGGGTGTTCATTGGAAGGACTGATGCTGAAGCTGAACCTCCAATACTTTGCCTACCCGATGCAAAGAGCTGACTCATTGGAAAACACCCTGACGCTGGGAAGGATTGAAGGTGGGAGGAGAAGGGGACAACAAAGGATGAGACTGTTGGATGGCATCACCAACTCAATGGACCTGAGTTTGAGCAAGCTCCAGAAGTTGGTGATGGACAGGGAAGCCTGGCATGCTACAGTTCTTGGGGTTGCAAAGAGTCGAATATGACTGAGCGACTGAACTGAACTGTAAGCAACATCTGTTGAAAGGCTTGTTGATGACCAACTATACGTGTGAGAACTCCCTTCATTTTTGTTTTTTATATACTTTTGTATAAACATCTTTTCATATTCTATCATATCTTGTCACTATAAAATAATGGAGCATAGTTTTTGATACCCAAAAAGTGAGGGACTGACACTACAATGTTCCCCTCCAGCACACAGAGTTCTTCAATTGGCAAATTTAGGCAAAAACACGAGTTCACACACTACAGTTAGTTACTCTGACATCTTTTAGCACTCTTGCAATGTTTCAGTGTAATCTAAGATAGTATGACGTGTGTGATAAATGTTTGCAATTTTCTTCTGCAGTTTCTCTATGTGGGTGTCTAAAATGTATCTATAAAAACCTCATTAAATGATTCTCCTCATCTGAAGAATTATTATATATATATATGTATGTATATATATACGCTGAACATCTACACATTACTTTTACATAGCAAGGAAAAACCCTGGGAAACTCCTCATCACTATTTCTTCTCATTTGTAAAGAAGCTCCATCTAAATATAAAATCATAGCAAATTGGCTTTAAAGTGAAAATGAATACTAGCAGATAATTACAGCAGTCAAAGGATTTCTCATAATATTTACAGCTTATAAAATGATATAGCTTTAGCCATTTGTGGTCAAATATAATTTCATGAAACACAGGCTCTGTTGAGATGTTTCGTGAACTTTTTGGAGAAAAGTTCTAGGATCAGGGACTTCCCTGGTGGTCCAGTGGTTAAGAATCCACCTTCCAATGCAGAGGACACAGGTTCAGTCTGGTCAGGGAACTAAGATCCCACATGTCACAGGGCAACTAAGCCCACACTCCACAACCAGAGGGAAGCTCCTGCACCACAACACAACAGTCCATGTGTTGTGACTAAGAACAGATGCAATCAAATAAATAAGTAAATATTTTTGTAAATAGGATCAATTAAAATTTTCGAACATATTGGGTTGGAGACAGTTCAGGAATGTCCTTACTGTAGGAGGTACCTCTGCCTTTACCAAACTGAGGGCCAGGGTATATGTCTAAAGAGAACAGAGTAAACCACCCAGAGATGGCAAGAAGAACTATAGAACGAGCACAGTGACAAGTCAAATGCAGAAAGACACATGCTTCTAAAAACTGTTTTAGCCTTACAAGATCTTTTTTTTCTTTGTTGATTGCAGTAAAAGAGTGTCAATGAAAAAAAAAATTCATGCAGGAGAGCTATTTGAGATAAGAGAGCTGGGTGAGAAGGAGAGAACATACAAAGTCAAGCATATTTGTAACGTTGAAGTCTCTAAGGAGAAAACAATAAAGGGCAGACTCACAAGGGGGCAGAAACCAGTCTTATCAGTGATTTGAAATAAAATTCACAATAATTCCAAAAATGCAGAAGAAATGAACAAAGACAAAATTATTGGCAGATGATGCTGGCTGTAGGTCTATCTGATCTAAGAATCATGGGTTTTCCTAGGAAGAATCAAGCATAACAGCACAAAAGTGACCCTGAGGAAATCATTGACAAAAGCAGTTTGAACCCCAAATCAGGCCTTACATTGAAGCTACAAATGATTCACCATGCTTAAGGGAAAGAGTGCAATTGAAAGAGATTCACATAATGATAGAAATTAAATATACAGATGGCAAATAAATGTGGATCACCTACAAAGGATCAGATTTATTATAATTAAAACACCAGAAGGAAATGGAACATTTAGATAAAATGATATCACTCAAAAAGGGAACTTGATGTTCAGGGTTGGGGGCAACAGAAAAATAATTTTAGATATTCAAGGTAAACTACACAAAGGAAATTCTTCTAAGAACAGAGAAATGTGAATAAAAGTTATCAAAAACACAGGAAAAGCAGAAAATAGGGCCAGTTATAAGCAAAGTAATCATTACTTACAGTAGTTGCGTTTAATAACTATTACAAATAGGGTTAAACAGTTCAATGAAAATGCCAAAAATACTATTTGAAACAGAAGCACTATGAAACAGTCATAACTTAATTTTATTTAGTGAGTGCTAAAAAATCTAAAGTTATAATAATAATTTCCAGTGAGTAAAGATGAAGGGAAAATAAAATGAAGCTAAATCTTTCATGAAAGACAAGTGATGACACCATTTAACTGAAGACCTTGATAATTAAAAAAATTTATACTGACAATGTTTTTAAAATATTATAAGATAATCAGATACATAAAAAGAGATATATTTATTTGCAAAGCATTGGAGATAAAAACCTATACAATGTGTTTCATAGTGGCATTGAAACAAAATTCAAAAAATAAAAAATGGCATGAAAAAGAATAAAAGAAGTTGGCAGGATTAAAAACAAATATATCAGGATAATAAAGTCAAATAGTTTAATCCCCAACCTCTTAAAAGATTCACAGATTCAATAAAAAAAAAATTTTTAATCAAATATTCAAATATGTGATGCCCATAAAATTTCACTTAGCAGAATTTAACATAAAAAAACTAAACAAACAAAGTCATATGATTTTGTTCTTTTATAATTTGAATGTTAAATTATATATTTGAATACATAAAGTCATGAAGTTTTTGTCCATATCATGTCTCATCAATATATATATCAGTTCAGTTCAGTTCAGTCGCTCAGTCGTGTCCAACTCTTTGTGACCCCAGGAATCACAGCACACCAGGCCTCCCTGTCCAAAACCAACTCCCAGAGTCCACCCAGACCCATGTCCATCGAGTCGGTGATGCCATCCAGCCATCTCATCACCTGTCTTCCCCTTCTCCTCCTGCCCCCAATACTTCCCAGCATCAGGGTATTTTCCAATGAGTCAACTCTTCACATGAGGTTGCCAAAGTATTGGAGTTTCAGCTTGAACATCAGTCCTTCCATGAACACCCAGTACTGATCTCCTTTAGGATGGACTGGTTGGATCTTCTTGCAGTCCAAGGGGCTCTCAAGAGTCTTCTCCAACACCACAGTTCAAAAGCATCAATTCTTTGGCTCTCAACTTTATTCACCATCCAACTCTCACATCCATACATGACTACTGGAAAAACCATGGCCTTGACTAGACAGACCTTTGTTGGCAAAGTAATGTCTCTGCTTTTCAATATGCTGTCTAGGTTGGTCATAACTTTCCTTCCAAGGAGTAAGCGTCTTTTAATTTCATGGCTGAAAATACCATGAAATTTTGGAGCCCATAAAAATAAAGTCTGTCACTGTTTCCACTGTTTCCCCATCTATTTGCCATGAAGTGATGGGACCGGATGCCATGATCTTAGTTTTCTGAATGTTGAGCTTTAGGCCAACATTTTCACTCTCCTCTTTCAATTTCATTACAAGGGTCTTTAGTTCTTCTTCACTTTCTGCCATAAGGGTGGTGTCATCTGCATATCTGAGGTTACTGATATTTCTCCCGGAAATTGATTCCAGCTTGTGTTTCTTCCATCCCAGCGTTTCTCATGATGTACTCTGCATATAAGTTAAATAAGCAGGGTGACAATATACAGCCTTGACATACTCCATTCCTGATATGGAACCAGTCTGTTGTTCCATGTCCAGTTCTAACTGTTGTTTCCTAACCTGCATACAGGTTTCTCAAGAGGCAGGTCAGGTGGTCTGGTATTCCCATCTCTTTAAGAATTTTCCACAGTTTATTGTAATCCACACAGTCAAAGGCTTTGGCATAGTCAATAAAGCAGAAATACATGGTTTTCTGGAATTCTCTTGATTTTTCAATGAGCCAGATGTTGGCAATTTGATCTATGGTTCCTCTGTCTTTTCTAAATCCAGTTTGAACATCTGGAAGTTCATGGTTCATGTATTGCTGAAGCCTGGCTTGGGGAATTTTGAGCATTACTTTACTAGCGTGTGAGATTATTACAATTGTGTGGTAGTTTGAGCATTCTTTGGCATTGCCTTTCTTTGGGATTGGAATGAAAACTGACCTTTTCCAGTCCTGTGGCCACTGCTGAGTTTTCCAAATTTGCTGACATATTGAGTGTAGCACCTTCACAGCATCATCTTGCAGGATTTGAAACAGCTCAACTGGAATTCCATCACCTCCACTAGCTTTGTTCATAGTGATGCTTTCTAAGGCCCACTTGACTTCACATTCCAGGATGTCTGGCTCTAGGTGAGTGATCACACCATTGTGATTATCTGGGTGGTGAAGATCTGTTTTGTACAGTTCTTCTGTGTATTCTTGCCACCTCTTCTTAATATCCTCTGCTTCTGTTAGATCCACACCATTTCTGTCCTTTGTCGAGCCCATCTTTGCATGAAATGTTCCCTTGGTATCTCTAATTTTCTTGAAGAGATCTCTAGTCTTTCTCATTCTATTGTTTTCCTCTATTTCTTTGCAATGATCACTGAGGAAGTCTTTCTTATCTCACCTTGCTATTCTTTGGAACACTGCATTCAGATGGGAATATCTTTCTTTTTCTCTTTTGCTTTTTGCTTCTCTTCTTTTCACAGCTATTTGTAAGGCCTCCTCAGACACCCATTTTGCTTTTTTGCATTTCTTTTCCATGGGGATTGTCTTAATCCCTGTACAATGTCACAAACCTCCGTTTATAGTTCATCAGGCACTCTGTCTATCAGATCTAATCCCTTAAATCTATTTCTCACTTCCACTGTATAATCGTAAGGGATTTGATTTAGGTCATACCTGAATGGTTTAGTGGTTCTCCTTACTTTCTTCAATTTAAGTCTGAACTTGGCAATAAGGAGTTCATGATCTGCTCCACAGTCAGCTCGCAGTCTTGTTTTTGCTGACTGTATAGAGCTTCTCCATCTTTGGCTGCAAAGAATATAATCTATCTGATTTCAGTGTTAACCATCTGGTGATGTCCATGTGTAGAGTCTTCTCTTGTGTTGTTGGAAGAGGGTGTTTGCTATGACCAGTGCATTCTCTTGGCAAAACTCTGTTAGGCTTTGTCCTGCTTCATTCTGTACTCCAAGGCAAAATTTGCCTGTTACTCTAGGTGTTTCTTGACTTCCTACTTTTGGATTCCAGTCCCCTATAATGAAAAGGACATCCTTTTTGGGTGTTAGTTCTAAAAGATAATGTAGGTCATCAGAGACCATTCAATTTCAGCTTCTTCAACATTACTCGTTGGGGCATAGGCTTGGATTACCGTGATATCGAATGATTTGCCTTGAACATATGATATAAAAACTACTAAAACAAAATGAGAAATTGATTATTGTTATGAGAAATTTAGTGTTCTCCTTTCCACCATTTAGGGAAGAGAACGGCCACCAATTCCACCATTTTACCTGGAGAATCCCATGGACAGAGGAGCCTGGCACACTACAGACCATGAGGTCACAGTTGGACAACACTGAAAGTCATCACTTTTCCACCCTGCATAGATCAAATCTAAACAGGATCATTTAGGATCTGGACAAAAATCATTCCTAGGGCTAATCTTTAAACTACCCAAAGGGGTTCGCTGATAGCTCAGTTGTTAAAGAATTGGCCTGCAATTCAGGAGACCCTGGTTCGATTCCTGGGTTGGGGAAATCCCCTGGAGAACCTATAGGCTACCCACTCAGTATTCTTGGGCTTCCCTTGTGGCTCTGCTGGTAAAGAATCCACCTGCAGTTTGGGAGACCCAGGTTCAATCCCTGGGTTCGGAAGACCCCCTGGAGAAAGGAAGGCTACCCACTCCAGTATTCTGGCTTAGAGAATTCCGCAGCCTATACAGTCCACGAGGTCACCAAGAGTTGGACACGACTGAGCGACTTTGACTTTCACCCATAGAACATTTACCAAAACTGACTTTATACATCATATGCTTGTGCATGCACACTTGATCATGTCTGACTCCTTGAGACACCAGACTCCTCTGTCCATGGAATCTTCTAGGCGAGAATTATAACTGGATTACCATTTTCTCCCCCAGAGGATCTTTCTGACCCAGGGATTGAACCCAGCTCTCCTGACTGCATCTCCTACATTGGCAGGCAGATTCTTTATCACGTGAGCCACCTGGGAAGCCTCCACATCATATACTAGATCACATAAAAATCACTCAAATATTCTAAAACATTATTTCTTTATTTATGTTTTATGATCATAATGCCATTAAGCTAGACAGAAATAAAATCCCCAGGAAAATAAGGTAAGTAAAAGAAAAACTCCTCAGCTCACACTATACTTTGAAAAGCAGTGAAAATGAAAGTAAACCATAAAACCTATTACAGAAATTAGTGAAAGAGAAAACTGCACAATTAATCCTTATTTAATCCTAACAAGAGTCTTATCTTTACTTGCAGGAAAGATAAAGGAGAATCTGAAAGGTTAGTGACAGCCTGAAAGTGTCCAAACCAGGACTTACATTCATATCTTGTCTCCTATTTCAGGTAAATTTTCAAGATACTCTCTTGGCTCTGCTGAGTAAACTAAGATCATAATCAAAAAGTATTTAATTAGCCAATCTCTTGGTTCCAAGACTTTTACAATTTTTTGAAATTAGGGTGAATCTTGAAATGATTTCTTTTAAAAATGATGTACTTTCATTGCCTGAGGAGAGGCAAATTAACAACACAAGAAAATATCTGATTAGCTTTTCTCCACAATTGAATTAACTTTAATGTGTGCAGCTGGATTTTAATTTAAATTCAAATCCTTCATTTGTATTTTAAAAAAAGCCTTTACAAAGCACTGAAATACAAGAAAGCCATTGTGTGTGCAAAAAAAGAGAAACTTCCACAAGAAAAGCAAAAATCAAGGCAGTTAGAAATTGCCAGGTTTCCTGCAGTAGATGGCACTTTCAAAAAGTACGTGAAAGAGATGTGACTGGTTCTTTAGAAGGCCCATCGTTCAGGTATAAAGGCCAATCAGTAACTAACGTTTAAGGTCAGCCGCTTGTCTTGATGAAAGTTGTTATTCACTCACAATTCCTTTTTAAAACAATTCCTTTTTAAAACAATTCCTTTTTAAAACATTGAAATGCCCACAAAACTCTGTCATTCTTTTTTGCACCATGAAATTACAGTGCCATTTATAAAATGCTTCACAGATCAAGGACTATGGGAAAGGCTCTGAACATTTATGGGTTATAATGATGCCTATTTTAAAATAGCAAAAGAAGTTATGAAGAATTTGCAGGCACTATTTATGAAAAATATTTGTTGGGGATAATAAAATTGTTTTATAATTTTAATAAAATTAATTAATTAATAATAGTATTGTGGCAAATAGATGGGGAAACAGTGGCTGACTTTATTTTGGGGCTCCAAAATCACTGCAGATGGTGACTGCAGCCATGAAATTAAAAGACGCTTACTCCTTGGAAGGAAAGTTATGACCAACCTAGACAGCATATTAGAAAGCAGAGACATTACTTTGTCAACAAAGGTCCGTCTAGTCAAGGCTATGGTTCTTCCAGTAGTCATGTATGGATGTGAGAGTTGGACTATAAAGAAAGTTAAGTGCCAAAGACTTGATGCTTTTGATCTGTAATGTTGGAGAAGACTCTTGAGAGCCCCTTGGACTGCAAGGAGATCCAACCAGTCCATTCTAAAGGAAATCAGTCATGGGTGTTCATTGGGAGGACTGATGTTAAAGCTAAAACTCCAATATTTTGTCCACCTGATGTGAAGAGCTGACTCGTTTGAGAAGACCCTGATGCTAGGAAAGACTGAAGGCAGGAAGAGAGGGGGATGACAGAAGATGAGATGGTTGGATGGCCTCACTGACTCAAAGGACATGAGCTTGAGTAAACTCTGGGAGTTGGTGATGGACAGGGAGGCCTGGCATGCTGTGGTTCATGGGGTCACAAAGAGTTGGACACAACTGAGTGAATGAGCTGAACTGTTGGCTAATTAATAATTAATTAAATTCATTTCCCTAACAAAATTATCAAAAATATTTCCTAATTTTAATTTTTTCTCAATGTGGCATTTTATATAACATTTCTACTCCCAACAGTGTTATTTACATACTGCCAATCATTGATCTGGAGGGTTGTAAAAAGTCAGACAGGACTTGATGACTGAACAACAACAACAAAATCATTGGTCTGCTTCATCACTGAATGCCTTAAATCTAGGAAATAGATAATGCTAGGTATATCAGGATGTAAACACTTTTTCCTGGATCCAACATTACCCCTTTCTACACAGCTGTCAAGAGAAAAGAAATTGACATTCATCCACTGCTACCTTTTTCTGAAGTTTCAATTTGTGGTTATTTCACTGAACACACCAACTCAAATTTATTCTGTTAGGATAGTGAGATTAAAGCTGACAGAAGCTTTAATCATCACAGAGCTTGAAATATCGGTTTCATTTCTACTGAGTGTTCAAATAATTAAAGTTAACAATAAACTTAATATTATGAAAGATGATGAAAATAATTAGGCTTCTTTTTCATCACTTTTAAATTTCACTTCTAGGTCTGTTCAAAATACTGAATTGAAATACTACCCCATGAAGAAAAACCATTTAAAATATATTTCCTGGCCTCATCAATAGTTAACAGAATTTTTCAAAATAAAAAAAGGAACTTCCTTCTTAAACCTTAATTTGTCAAATGCTTAAATATCAACCTTTCTTTGTTGCATGTTGAGAAAGCATTTCAGACTGTAAAGGTTAAGTACATTACTAGTGTATTTAAGTTACAGATTTTAATTTCCTCTGTGCATGGAAGGGGCCAGCGCACCTTAGTCGTTCATGTGTCTCCATCAAGGCCGAAAGGCAGGCCCTCATAATGACCTGACGAATGTGCTTCCAGTGGGCAGAAGTACAGTGCCAAGACATGAAGTAGAATGATCCAGGATTAAAAGACGTGGTGCTAGGAGAGCCAAGAATTTTAAAAATATGCTCGGCTACCTCAATACGTCTTTCTGAATTTATTATCATTATTTTCTTTTAGGATTTCATAAGGATATTTCCCAGGGCACTCTTTTGCCCGTTGTCACTGAAACCAGAAGAATCATTTTCCCACCGTGCTAAGAAAAAAGTCTCAACATTGAGACACTGCTATAATTTTTCACAAGTTCTCCAAAGCAGGCATCCTCACCCACCCTGACACCCTCTCTAAACCCTCCTCTCCTAAACAGAAGCAAAACAGGTTGGCAGACCTGTAACAAAGAGACAATGCAGCTCTTATTAATCCTCCTGGTGACTATCAATCACCAGGGATGGATGGTGTTAACAATGCAGATTCTGATTAAGTAGGTCTGGGGTGGGGTCTGAAATTCTGCCTTTCTGATGAGTTCCCAGATGATGTGATGCTGATATTGGGGATACAAGGACCACACTTTGAACAGTAAAGGCACCTTGTACCTTGCTTGACACTGGGCATTGGCGTTCAACTCAACTGAGTCAAATCCCCCCTTTTTCAGCTGAGATCCTTCACAAGTCATTGCCCTGAGTGTAATTTCTTCCTGGCTAGAGTGAAAACACCTACTGAGTATTTTTTTAAAACATTATATGATTCATGATAAATTTATGTGACGCCCTTAGAACAGAAGCAAATGCTCAGTAAAAGTTAAGGACTACTAGGAAAGGATATGGACTTCCCAGATGGTGCTAGTGGTAAAAACCAACAACAAACTCTCCTGCCAATGCAGGAGACATACGAGATGAGGGTTGGATCCCTGGGTCCAGAGGTTTCCCTGGAGGAGGCCATGGCAACCCACTCCAATGTTCTTGCCTGGAGAATCCCATGGACAGAGGAGTCTGGAGGACTAACAGTCCATCAGTAGAGTTACAAAGCGTCAGATACGACTGAGCATGTGTGATAGGATACAAATAATACAGAGTGGGGCCAGGTGAACTTTTTCCAGCTTTGTACAAGATTAAAAACCTTTATTTACCTATATTCTATTCCTTTAAAAATATATAAAGAAAAGGATTTTGATGAAATATGATAAAAATCACAGGAGGCAAAGGCAACTTCTCATCAAATCAAAGAAAACTGGTGACACTCAGAAAATCAAAATCAGTTATTAAAGAGTTACAAAAGGGCCAAGGCAAATAGACTGGAAGGGAACAAACCACATCAAATTTCTCTTGAACCATCTACCAAGTGGCTTCTGTTCTGTAAGTTAATAGCCAGCTCAGACATTTCACGTTGTGTGGCATATTATTTCTGTCCACTTCACACACTGATGAAGTCATTTATTTAATAAATACAAGATCAGAGAAAGGGACTGTCTCCATTCAAAGAATACAGTTATAGAGCCGTCTAGTCCTACAGGTAACCCTCAAGCTACAGATGTAACAGAGTCATCCCCAAGATCAAATGAAATCTGTCATCTCAGAGGTCACTTCCCAGCTGAATTTTCATCATCGAAGCAAAGACAGATGAAGTCTTAACTGGTAGGAACAGAACTAATTTAGAATTTGAGAAGATGCATAAGCCAACAACCTCCCTATTTATAAGGAAGTGGTTCTTCCAATCCTGCACCGAGACTGTGTACTAAATCAGTCTGCACACTGCAGGCTATTGTCACCTTCTGTCACTTTGGTGACATCAGACATGATGATTAAAATCTACACCCTTTCATTTGGTAAAAACAGGAAAGGTAATCAGAAGAGCTGCAATTGTGTCCCCGAAAAAACCATCTCTGGCTTCAAAAAATAAGTACTCCTCGGCCTCTCCATTTATCTCTCAGCAGGGGACCATTATGGGTGACAACGTTCTGTCCCGGAAGCATTATCTCTGAATAATTACCTGCCTCTACTCTCTCTGGACTGATGCAGCGGCAGCCCTTTTAATCTGGCACATGGCAGGATTCACAGATTGCACCTTATTACTATAAAAAATGCCTTTGCCACCCTCTACAAAAAAACGAGAGTAACTGTCAGCCACGCTGTGAAGCAGGCTGCAGTTCAGTTCATCTGCAGCCTGCTGATGGGGAGGGTTTCTTGTCTCTTCCTGAGTCACTTCTCAACAAAAGAATCTGTGGGTGGCCCCAGCTGATTGCAGCGACCAGGATTTGAAGGGAGGTCAAATCCTTGATGCTGGGCCCTCCTGTCTGACTCTCAGGAAAGTCATAGATTTAAGAGAAATAAAATGCAGAGCGGTTCAAGCCCCATGGCAGCACTGCACACTGTCGTTCTTATTCTTTTGATTTTATTCTTCCTCAACGTTTGGGTTTCAGTCCGTGACCAACCCTAGGTGCGTCTATAATCCTGAGCCCTCTGTTCACAGACACTTCTTTTTCCTTTTGGAGTGACAGTTTATTTTTAAATAATATCAGGTGAACACTCGAAGGCTTCGAGCAGGGAAAATGAAATGTATTGTAGTTATTAGAGCATAGAGTATAAATGTTTGCCTAGACTGGAGATAAATTCAGGAAGAAAGGGTGTTTGCTTTCACTAAAGCAAAGGTTTTCAAGTTTGAACAGCAACAGCAACAAGAAACCAGCAGAAACATTGAAATTATTAAAAGATCCTTACTAAATAATATATATGTACGTGAAATTTACCTGGAAGAAGCAAGAGATAGGGGTAACAGAAAAGCAACAAATCCAGATTTTTCTCTCTCCAAAGTAACCTTTCTAGGATCCCTCTGGATATCTCCAGAATATCTCTAGGAACCCTGGGGGCTCTGGGTCACACTGTACCCATGACTGCTCTGAATGAATACAAGACCCCTATATATTGCCATTTTCAATAGACTGCAGAGAGACATGTTTAATCAGCCTAATGGAATATTTATTAAATTGGTTACTTTAATTGTTTTATGCAATAAGGTATTTTGAAATGAGATTTAAAATTGATTCAAAAGGCTATAGTATATATGCAAAAAAGCAAGATTTCATTCTTTATGATGTGCTACCTTCTTAAGCTGGAACAGCTGCTATGGAAAACAGTATGGTGGTTCCTCAAAAAATTAAAATTAGAATGACCATGTGCTGTGTTGTGCTGTGCTAAGCCGCTTCAGTCGTGTCTGACTCTTTGCAACCTTAGGGATTGTAGCCTGCAGGCTCCTCTGTCCATGGGATTCTCCAGACAAGAATACTGGAGTGGGGTGCCATGCCCTCCTCCAGGGGATCTTCCCAACTAAATGATCAAACTCACATCTTTTACATCTCCTGCATTGGCAAGCTGATTCTTTACCACTAGTGCCACCTGGGAAGCTCAGAATTACCAATGATCCACTAATCCCACTGCTGGGCAAATATCCAGGGAAAACGATAATTCAAAAAGATACAAGCACTCTTATGGTCATAGCAGCACCTTCACAAGAGCCAAGACATGGAAGCAACCTAAATGTCCATCAGCAGATGAATGGATAAAGAAGACGTGGCATATATGCACAACGGACTACTACTCAGCCATAAAAAAGAATGAAACAATGCCATCGGCAGCAACATGGATGGAAGTAGAGATTAAGTGAAGCAAATCAGAAAGAGAAAGACAAATACTTTATAATATCATTTATATGTGGAATCTAAAATATGACACAAATGAACCTCTCTATGAAACAGAAACAAAATCACAGACAAAGAGAACAGACTCACGGTTGCTAAGGGGAAGGAGAGGTGAAGGGCATGGAGTAGCAGGTTGGGATTAGCAGATGTAAGCTATCACACATAGAATGGATAAACATCAGTTCCTATTGTATTGCACAGGGAACTATATTCAGTATCCTCTGATAAACCATAAGGGAAGAAAATATTTTAAAAGCAAAAAAAAAATGTATATAAATTGTGTTAATATATGTTGTGTTAATATATATTATACATATATAGCAATTATTTTTCTGTATCGTAGAAATTAACACAACATTGTAAATCAACTATTCTTCAATAAAAATAAAAATAAATAAGTAAAATGTTCTACATGCAGATTATTCAGTAGACTACCCTGATGATTTCATCCAATATGAAGGAGAAAGTTCTCACATCAATTGCCCATTTTACAATCTCTTGTCTTGCCTTGGATCCATGCAATGTGAAGGTTAAGTGTGATTGCAATGATTTTCTTTACATCTTTGGAACTGCAACGACTCACAGCTAAACTCATTACCCGTCCTCACATAAAAACCAATAGGGGACCTGAGTTTTATAATTTTATAGGATCATCTAGTTAGGAATCTACATGGAAACCACATAGGAGAGAGTAACTAAATGCATTTGCATGCCTTTTTAAAAATAATGACACAAAGTTTCTGCATGTGGAATGAGAAATAAAATAGAATTCTGCATTGGGTATTTGGACAGAAATAAGAAAACAATTTCAGTACAAGAAAATATAAGATAATTCATTTAACAAACGTTTTTAGGCTTTTAGAAAAAAACAGTAGGTAGTCATCATTCTAGAAGAGGATTACTTAAGAGCTAATTTCTAAAAATTTCTTACAGATTGTTGATCATACACTAAATATTAGATCACTCTATCACAGCATCAAGTTAAATGAATAAACTACATTATTGTATCAATTTTTAAAGTTTCCTTCAAATTTATGATGAGTTATTTTTAATAGTAAAGATTAAAATGTACAAGTTAAATGCAAAATAAAATCCATATTAATAATGTTAATCACAATGACAGAAATTGCCTATTATTAATGAATTAAAATTTTGTTCATCTGTCTGCAAAATAGAATCTACTCTATTAGAGAAAAGAGCATAAGTAATGGAAAATTCCCATATTATTGCTAATTGACTTTAGAATTAAGTCACAGGTACAGGAAAATATATACACATACACCAACCTCACTCTAGATTCAATTTTTCTTTTCCCTTTTAGATCAGTGTCAGGAATATAGAACTAAATCCATGGAGGAATGCCCTGTATTCACTGAAATAAAGATTTTCCACTCATATCCACCCTGTCTTCAATCCATTAAAACATTTCCTCCCATTTCTTCTTGTTCTATCTCTTTGCTCCAACCAACCTGGTCCCTTGACCTGAGGGTGCCCATCTTCACTTAAATCTGTGCTGCCTCTTGCTGATTTCCTTGTCTGATCCAGGCTTTAGGGATAATCCGCCAAACTTTCCCACTTCCTGATTTCAGTAATCCCCTCCAACCCTCATTTGCCATGGACAACAGTCTTATCCCCTTTTGACTAAGATAAAATCTGTTTTTCTTCCCCCAGAGAAGTCATTGAGGGTTAAAAAGTTCTGAAAAAAGCTTTCTTTTCATATTATCTTCAAATCAACACATTAAGTCTCTGAAAATCTCCAGTCTCCAAAGTATTGTGAAGAGATGGACAAGAGCATTTTAAAGGTAGAATAAAGGCTCTAGAGTGTGGGAACATTTTTCAAAGAGTAGGCACAGCTCATTTTAGGCTTAGCTTCAATCTGGCCTCGATCAGCTTCCTTATCTCTTTTCAAGTGAGGGGAAATATAGTCAGAAGGGTTGTAACTCTGAATTTCTATTACCTAAAAATCTAGCTTTTTATGAACTGTGAAACCAAGACCCGGGGTCATGATTATATTTTACTGAAAGATCTTGAGGTCTGTAAGGGGTTCGGGTGAGAATGAAAAAGAAACAAAAATGGAAATATTGAGCCTTCAGGCCAGAGATCAAGGCATAACAATGAACGTATTCTGTAAGGTTCAATCCTCATTTGCGAACGTGTGCATTTGGAAAGCTGGGAAGAAACAAGTCTTGATGTATACAGAGTCACTTACAGCCAATGCATAAATCTTGTAGTTCCATCATAATCTGGATATTGTGATGTTTGTGGTGGTTATCTGCTTTAAAAAAGTACGTTGGACTTCCCTGGTGGTCCAATGGTTAAGAATATACCTGACAGTGCTGAGGAAACGGGTTCAATCCCTGGTCTAGGAAGATTTCACATGCCCGGGGGGCAACTAGGCCTGTGAGGCACAACCACTAAAGCCTGGACGCCTAGAGCCTGTGCTTCTTGATAAGAGAAGCCACACCAATGAGAAGCCGGTGCACTGCAATAGAGAGCAGACCCTGTTTGCCACAACCAGAGAAAGTCTGCATGCAGCAAGGAAGACCCAGCACAGCCAAAAGTAGACACAATAAATAAGATGAAAACAAGTATGCTGATTTCCCTTTTCATCCTAAATAAAAATTCATCTTAACTAATTTTGTACCTGCAATTTTAAATTCATTTTATTAAAAAAGACTCCCAAAATGTAGGTCCAGGAAAAATTAGATCTACTTACTTACTCCAGGTAATGATGCACACCCAGTATTAAAGTGTAAAAACCAGAAAAATATTCAGACCATAATATTAAAATCATATAATTGTGTTCATGGGTCATTTAAGTAGAATAATGGATTAAATGAGGAAATAAAGATGAATGTTACATGTGGTCAAAATCTCTTATTACAGTATATAGCCATTAAAAACAACATACCCAGACTATATTACAAAGTGGGATAAACTGTAAAATCTCATATAATTGCAAAAAGCAGTATATAAAGTTGTGCTAGTTTCCGTTATTTTAAAATGATGCAAGAGGCAAGTCAACATGGAAATTATACACTAGTCAGCTTTTAAGGTTTATGCTGGTAGGTGAAGTACTAGCAGTAAAAGAAATACCTTCTAAGTATTCTTTTACAGACTGTAAAAGTCTAAAAAAATTCACGGGCCTACATAAGTCACTCAGAAAAAGATTCTGGTTTATTGATTTATATGCTAGTGATTATGCCAAAGAAAATTTCGATGTAGCACTGTACTAGGTTTCTTCCTTTTTTTTTAAGATTTTTTTGATGTCTACCACTTCCCTGGTGGTTCAGATTGGTAAAGAATCTGCTTGTAATGCAAGAGACCCAGGGCTGGGAATGTCCCCTAGAGAAGGAAATGGCAACCCACTCCAGTCTTCGTGCCTGGAGAATTCCATGGACAGAGGAGCCTGGCAGTCTACAGTCCATGGAGTCTCAAAGAGTCGGACACAACTGAGTGCCTAACACAACACCGTTTTTAAACTCTTTATTGAATCTGTTACAGTATTGCTTCTACTGTTTATGTTCTGCTTTTTGGCCACCAGGCATGTGGGATTTTAGCCCCCTGATGACCAGGGATTGAACCCACACCCCTGAATTGGGAGTACGAAGTCTTAACCATTGGGCCCACAATGGAAGTCCCTGTACTAATTTTCTATCACTGCTATAACAAATTTCCACTCCGTGGCTAAACATGACACGCAATGTACTACCTTATAGTTCCAGAGATCAGAAGTCTAAATGGCTTTCACTAAGGCTGAAACAAACGTGTCAGCAGAATTGAGTCCTCTGGGAACTCTACAGTCAAATAATCCCTTGCTTTTTCAAATTTTAGGAGGCCAATCACATTCCTTGGCTATGGGTCCCATTCCTCCATCTTCAAAGTCAACAATGAAAAGTCAATCCCCATGTCACATCCTTCTGATTTTAACTCTTCTGCCTCCTCTTCCCCTTGTGGGAACCCTTGTAATTACACTGGGCCAACCCAGGTGATTCACTACAATCTCTTGACTGTGTGGACATGTGTGTGCTAAGTCAGTCAGTCGGGTCCAACTCCGGCTACAGTCCAACCATGGACTGTAGCCCGCCAGGCTCCTCTGTCCATGGGATTTCCCAGGCAAGAATACTGGAGTAGGCTGCCATTTCCTTCTCCAGAGTATCTTCCTGACTCAGGGATCGGATCAAACCTGGGTCTCTTGCACCTCCTGCTTTGGCAAGAGGGTTCTTTATTACTGCACCACCTGAGAAGCCCCGTTAGCAATCTTAATTCCACGTGCAACTTTTTCCTCCTTGCCACATAATATGACATAATCACAGGTTCTAGGGATCAGGACATGACTGTCTCTGGGATTATTCTCCTACCACAGTTATTCGAACTGCTTAATCAGGTTGTGGTGTCCTCATATTATGAATCTGAAAACTATGCTACATATCAATGTTGCTATGGGAAGATGACTCTACATGTAATCAAAGATTCTCAAGGTCAGTACATTTTGAAATGCAGTTGTAGCCAGTAAACATTGTTTTGTTTGCCCAGAAGGGTTCCTTGAAATCTTTTTTTTTTTTTTTTTTTTTAGCACTGTGAGGCCTGTGGGATCTTAGTTCCCCAACCAGGAGTGGAACCCTCAGAGTCTTAGCCTGTCAGGGAAATCCTTCTTTGAAGCCTTAAACTATTACTTATCACCACCCTGGGACTGCTCCTGGGGTGAGCCGAGTTCAATACTCCATCAGTTCTCTCTTTGGACAAACACGTATTTGTTTGTTTCTGGCTGAACTAGGATTCTGCCTTCTACATCAAAAGGACTCAGTTAAAACGGATGTTGTGTAATATTGCTATATCCTTAGCACTGTAGTTAATGACAAAGGAATTAAATACATAATCAGGAAAGCTAGACTTTTTCAGGACATAAAAGCCAAACAACGCATAATATGTCCCAAACTGGGGATCATTATTTGATGTGATCCAGCAGCAGTAATGTCATACCTTTTTGTTACTGAGAGTCTTTGATCTATAGTAAGCATCAACCCTGGTCTTATAAGCACTTTTCCATATTTATCACCAACATTGAAAAAATAAAAGCCATTATTCTCAGTCACATCATTCCTCTCAGTCCAGTCAGTTTATAGCATAGAAATAAAGGCCTTGGATTCTACCAGAATTTAGCAGCAACATCAAAGTTCAAAGAACAGCCACACAAATCATTCCATTAAGGTAACCATTCAGAAGAGTCTACTTCTCATTTTATACTGCCAATGGAATTAATTGCATTGAATAAAGAAATGAATACATGAATGGATACATGTATGATAAACAGTTTCAAGCCCAGGAAGGTAGAGCTTGCTTGGTTCATTCAGGATTAATAATCACAGAAGTTATTGCTGCTCCATGACCTATTTGTTTATCTACTTTACTGTTTCCTCAGGTTATGTACTCTGTCACACTGCTTGGAATTTTCTTTGATAATTTATCCCTGTCCCTCATAATTCCAAGACTCGTATGGACAATAACTAGCTAAAGATAAAACAATAATAACATGACTGAATGTTGATTGGAAAGAAGTTCATAGACTATCTAAACCTTAGTTTGGAGCCATGGAGGAACTTCAAAACACCAATTATATTTCTTTATTAATTTTAAAATATATTAATAAAATTCAAAAAGAACTTTATTAGCATACAAGTTAAATTTCCTTCTGTTCTTGTTCCTATACTCCTGTTATTTCTAGAATGGCAGGTTACACTCTTCTGAGCATTCAGGACTGCAACATTTTTTAATCAGAATGAACACCTGTCATGAGTAGAGAATAAAACCCAGAGCATTATAGAAGAAATGTCACTGTTCGAAGGGAAACACTGGAATGGAATTTTTCACCCTATTTGAAATTTTATCTGTGTTTAAAATTATCCTAATAAGAAACTTCAGTGATAAGTTCTCATGACTCAGAAGAAAATGGTTTTTGAGTTTGGTCTATCTTTTCATTCCAAACTCAAATCTTGTGAACACATGAAAAAAAAAAAAAGCCAAGACAACCTACTGAATGAGAGAAAATACTTGCAAATGATAAGACTGATAAGGGGTTAATATCCCCAATATATAAACAACTCATATATCAACTCAACAACAACTCAACATCAAAAAGCAAACAACCCAGTTAAAAATAGGACAGAAGATCTAAACAGTTTCCCAAAGAATACTTACAGATGGTCAAGACGCACAGGAAAAGATACTCCACATCATTAATCATTAATCATCAGAGAAATACAAACTAAAAACACACTTAGATATCACCTCACATCAGTAAGAAGAGTTATCATTCCACAAATAACAAATGTTGGCAAGAAAGCAAAGAGAACACTCATACACTGCTGGTGGGAATGTAAATTTGTACAGCAATCATGGAAAATAGTATGGAGGTTTCTCAAAAAACTAAAAATAGAACTATCATATGACCTAGCAATTCCACTGCTGGATAGTTAATCCTAAAAAAAGCAAAAAACATTTATTCAAAGAGATTCATGAACCCCAATTTTCACAATAGCATTATTTACAATTGCCAAGATATGGAATCTACTTATGAATCCATCAACAGATGGACAGATGAAGAAGATATAGGTGTGTGTGTGTTTATGGGCATGTGTGTGTGCATATACACATATATAGAATAGAATACTACTCAGCCATAAAATTTTAAAAAATGAAATTTTGACATTTGGAACAAGGATGGACTTGGACAATATTATTCTAAGTGAAATAAGTTAGACAGGGAAAGAAAAATACTATTAATGTATGTTATTTATATGTGGAGCCTAAAGCCAAAACTAACTAGTGAGTATAACAAGAAAGAAACAGACTCACAGATATAGAGAACAAACTAGTGGTTACCAGCAGGGAGAGGGAAGGAAAGAGGAACAAGATAGGAGTGGGAGATTAAGAGGTACAAACTACAAACTATTATCTATAAAATAAACAAGCTACAAGGATATACAGTACAACACAGGGAATATGGCCAACATTTTACAATAACTATAAATGGAATATAACATTTAAAAATGGTAAATCACTATGTTGTACACCTGAAACTTACACAAATATCACACATCAACTATACTTCAATAAAGAGAAAAAGAAGTCACATCATAAGTTACAAATACAACTGGATATTATCAAGTATTTCTGTATTTGATTACTATTCAGATAACTGACTAGTTTAACTAGTAACTCATACAATGTATAGTTAAGGCACATCTAACTCAAAATATGTTTCTTAATAATCCACTGTGACCTCTCTCTAAAAGTGTTTTGGTTTTATGCAGTGGCTTTTAAATCACACCTTTTGTTAATATCAGGCAGTTCTTTGAGAACCCAGTAAAATAGGCCCTCTCTTTATAAAAATATAAAAAGGTATGTACAGTTAATTTCCACTATTATACGAGTTACTTATTACCCTGGCACCCAAGCATAAACTGCCAGAATGGTGTGAATTTTGGGTTAAGAATCCTGGGACATAGAAGTCTAAGAATCTTTCGTTATAATATAAATTAATTCTGGTTGGAAAAACACATCACAGATTAGTTCTCAGAAAGCAACCCCTTAAGGCTGAAAGTCAGTCTAAGGGCTCTGGGCAACTGAGGACCAGGAAAAGGTAATATTGTGAAAGAGATTCAACCCCAGTATTCATACCCAAAAGCTTCATAATTAAACTGCATCTATTCTAAAATACAGACTCTCACTGCTACCTCAGATATACAAAAACTTGGATGGAGTAATTCCCTGAACAAATATAGCATACTCTTTTATATTTCTGTACCTTCTGATGGGACTTCCTGTCTTGAAAATTCTCTGTCCTTTTCTCCAAGAGCATAATTTTCTCATGCCCCCAGCCCCCCACTGCTTCATTGCTTTTCCACCTTTTCAACAGAGCATCCGGCAAAGACCCCACAGGACAGTAATTTTTCTGCAACTCTTAAGCACTCCCCGAAGGCCCATTTGCTCTGTGGGAAGTAGGGCAAAAAGAAAAGTGTCCATCCTTCTGTGGCAGGACTCTGCCCATTACACAACTCTGCAGAGCAGTGATTCTAAATGTGGCCACACAGTGAAGTCACTAGTGAGCTTTTAAAATCCCTGATGACTAGGCTGTCACAGATAGATTAAGTCAGGTGAAAGATCACGTTGATACTTTTAAAATACTTCAACAGGGGGAGAAACTAAGATGGCGGAGGAATAGGACGGGGAGAACACTCTCTCCCCAATAAATATACCAAAAGAACTTTTAAAGGCCGAGCAAACTCCAAAAAACAGGAACTGAATGCTGGCAGAGGACATCTGGCCCCTTTCAACACTTAGATCTGGCCAAGTAGAAATCCTCAGAGAGGGTCCCTGACTCCCTTATCTGGAGCTGGCCGCATACCCCACCTTGGCCATTTTATCTTGACTTCTCCTAGTACTAAGAGAAATTATTTGTTTTCTTCTTTAGACTTTCCTAGTGGCTCAGATGGTAAAGCATCTGCCTACAATGCAGGAGACCTGGGTTTGACCCCTGGGTCAGCAAGATCCCCCCGGAGAAGGAAATGGCAACCCACTCCAGTACTCTTGCCTGGAAAATTCCATGGACGGACGGAGGAGCCTGGTAGGTTACAGTCCATGGGGTCACAAAGAGTTGGACACGACTGAGCGACTTCACTTCACTTCTCCAACCAAACTGACTACAAGCTCTCTGAGAGCCCTGATACTAGCTGCCTATTTATTATTTTATCCTATGCACCTAGACCAGTTCTAGGCACACAGTAGGACCCCAATAAATATAGGTTGAATGTGTGAATGAATTAATGAATGAAGTGAATGAATATTGGTCTTATATTTTCCTCTAACATTCTATGGCCTTGAGTTCACCCTCTGTGTCATCTACTTAAACTGCAGCAATCCCTCACAACTGTAGGTTGGTTTTCCAGTTAACAAAACAATTTCCTATGTGCCATCTTAATCGTTCCTCACAACATTTTAGAGGAAACGGCCATCATAATACAGTTTTCAGAGATAAAACGGACAGTCTGTAAAGTAAAATGAAACTTCCCAGGGCCACAAAACAATGAACAGGATGAGCACAAGCATGCCGTGAGGTTTTCATAGGCCATGTGGCCATCTCTGGAATTCCTGCCCCCAGGATTGGAAAGTGGCTGATGGGATGAGGCTACAGATGCTGAGAGGAAGCTCAGCACTATAGCACCAGATGTGAGCATCTCGACACAAACAGGAGGTCAATGCCTCTTGAGGGTTTCCCCAGGGATCACACAAGTAATGGGAGGAACACTTGGGAAAGGGTTGAACAAGGTTAATATGTTCCAGCCCTGTTATGCCTTTGTGCAGCCACAAGACTTTGGGCCTCCAACCACACTCAGGACTCTCTTCTACTATAGCCCTTCCGGGTTTCTCTATGCAACAGAATCATCCAGAATAGTGGATTTAGAGTCATGCATGAATGACACTCCTTGGGTGTGGCCTCTTTATAACTACAGTAAACTACACTCAAGTGAGTAAGCTCTGCTATCATCTCACTATCGTGACAATGACACTGAAAGAGTCAGTCAATTAGCCATGTCTGACTCTGGGACGCACAGATGGTAGCCCGTCGTCCTCTGTCCATGGGGTTCTCCAGACAAGTATACTGGAGTGAGTAGCCATTTCCTTCTCCAGGGGATCTTCCGACCCAGGAGTTGAACCAGGGTCTCCTGCACTGCAGGCAGATCCTTTACCATCTGAACCACCAGGACAGTCCACTGGGACTATCACTTCAGTTCAGTTGCTCAGTCATGTCCGACTCTTTGCAACCCCATAGACCGTGGCATGCCAGGCTTCCCTGTCCATCAACAACTCCTGGAGCTTGCTCAAGCTCATGTCCATCGAGTCATTGATGCCATCCAACCATCTCATCCTCTGTCATCCCTGTCTTCTGACCTCAATCTTTCCCAGAATCAGGGTCTTTTCAAATGAGTTGGTTCTGGGCATCAGGTGGCCAGAGTATTGGAGCTCTGGCTTCAGCATCAGTCCTTCCAGTGAACATTCAGGACTGATTTCCTTTTAGGATGGACTGATTTGATCTCCTTGCAGTCCAAGGGACTCTCAAGCATCCTCTCCAACACCACAGTTCGAAAGCATCAATTCCTTGATGCTCAGCTTTCTTTATGGTCCAACTCTCACATCCACACATGGCTACTGGAAAAACCATAGCTTTGCCTATGCTGACCTTTGTTGATAAAGTAACCTCTCTGCTTTTTAATATGCTATCTAGATTTGTCATAGCTTTTCTTCCAAGGAGCAAGTGTCTTAATTTCAGGGCTGCAGTCAGCATCTGCAGTGATTTTGAAGCCTAAGAAAGTGAAATCTCTCACTGTTTCCATTGTTTACCCATTTATTTGCCATGAAGTGATGGGACTGGATGCCATGATCTTAGTTTTTGGAATGTTGAGTTTTAAAGCCAGCTTTTTCATTCTCCTTTTTCACTTTGATCAAGAGGTTCTTTAGCTCCTCTTCGCTTTCTGCCATAAGGGTGGTGTCATTTGCATATCTGAGATTATCAATATTTCTCCTGATAATCTTGATTCCAGCTTGTGCTTCATCCAGCCCAGCGTTTCTCATGATGTACTCTGCATATAAGTTAAATAAGCAGGGTGACAATATACAGCCTGTATACCTTTCTAAATTTGGAACCAGTCTGTTGTTCCATGTCTGGTTTTAAAGGTTGCTTCTTGACCTGCATATAGAATTCTCAGGAGGTAGATGGGATGGTCTAGTATTCCCATCTTTTTAAGAATTTTCCACAGTTTGTTGTGATCCACACAGTCAAAGGCTTTGCTGTAGTCAATGAAGCATAAGTAGATATTTTTCTGGAATTCTCTTGCTTTTTCTATGATCCAGTGGATGTTGGCAATTTGATCCCTGGTTCCTCTGCCTTTCTAAATCCAGATTGAACATCTGGAAGTTCTCGGTTCATATACTGTTGAAGCCTGGCTTGGGAATTTTCAGCATTACTTTGCTAGTATGTGAGATGAGTGCAATTGTGCAGTAGTTTGAACATTCTTTGGCATTGCCTTAGTTTGGGATTGGAATGAAAACTGACCTTTTCCAGTCCTGTAGCCAATTATGAGTTTTCCAAATTTGCTGGCATATTGTGAATATAGTTCAACATAATTCATGATGTGCAGACTTCTAGCAAATTCATCAAGTGAAGCTCTATAAGAGAACTTTCTAGTCACTGTAGACTCTGTTATCTGCTGACATTTTTTTTTTTTTACATTTCTTTTAAGCTCCTTCAGTTGGCTATTGTGTAATATAGGGCCATGGGAAAAACTCCAGACAAACGAATGCTGGAAAATGATTTGATGTCCTTGTAAAGAATGTTACATATAACCTCAAATATCTGCAGTTTCATTCTTGGGACAATTCAAACTTTAAACAGCTTATGACAGTGCTATGCCAGACCATTTGGTACAATTTACAACATCCACATGGCATGGATATTTTGAGCAGCAAAGAGGCCAAGATTACTCAGAAACTTGAATAGGAAGCCAAAGAATCTTGTCTTTCTTCCTTTATCCAAATAAAAGGCATCACATGAGAAATAAATATTTATGAAGAACCAAAATCTCATCCATCTTAACTGTTACAGTCCAAATGAAAGGATGTCTTAACTGAAGAATATATGAGTCTGTACCCAAAACAGTCACTTGGGAGAAAGCAGAGTCCAGAAAACAGCATAGCAAGTAACCTAATTCTTCTGAAGAGTACTCAGCTGTCAGAGTTAGGGATACAAAACCAGAGAAAGTCTGTGAAGAAGGTGAGTCATAAATGAAACCCAGGAGACCCATGAGAGCAAGTAGAATCTAAGGATCCAAAATAGTCAGAACACAGACTCAAGTGTATTTGCTGCAGAGAGAAGTGAAGGAGAGGAAAAGCAGCCTGAAGAAGTGAAGTTCAAAGTCACCAGTAAGGTAGCCCCAGTGACTTGCTGGATCATAGAACTGTCTGCTAGCAGAACCCAGATTCAGTCTAGAGTCTTTCAGCCCAAACAAATAACTCTACTTCCTTGCCTCGCTGAAATATTGTGACCTTTTGCCATTTAAAACAGGCAGGTATATGTACATATACCTGGTAGAAATAATGGGACCCTCAAAATACCAATCCAACCACTAAACCGTTGTCATTTCACTGCTTTGCTAATATGAATGACTCCTAATAAAACAGTCACTGTAGAATTCTGTCTTCTCCTATTCCACTAGATAAATAAACATGATTGGAGGCAAAGGAAAGAGGAAGAAAACCACATGAAAGGATGCTAACATACTTGCCTCATGTACAAGAAGGTTATATCTTGGTCCCTTTAGTTACACTTTACTTAGTATTTTAGCAGGATGTATTGCGGTTAACCTAGCATTTCTATGGCAACATTAAAGTGTGTATGCTCAGTCATGTCCGACTCTTTGAGACGTCATGGACTGTAACCCTCCAGCTCCTCTGACTATGGGACTCTCCAGGCAAGAATCCTGGAGTGGGTTGCCATTTCCTGCTTCAAGGGATCGTCCCTACCTGAGGATCAAACCTGCATCTCCTTCACTACAGGTGATTCTTTACCACTGAGCCATCAGGGGGAAGCCCTATACCTGGTAAAATGATCAATAAATTTTAGATTTATTAAATTTGATAAGCAACATCGCTAAAGAAAATATGATGCATAAGATGTCAATATGCTCTAGTATGATTATACACTGAACATACTACTTTCTATTCAATATAATATTCACATGTGAAAAGACAACACATTGGAAGAGACCCTGATGCTGGGAAAGATTGAAGGCAAGAGAAGAGGACGAGATGGTTGGATGGCATCAATGACTCAATGGACATGAGTTTGAGTAAGCCCCAGGAGATGGTGAAGAACAGGGAAACCTGGTGTGCTGCATCCATGGGGTCACAAAGAGTCACATGTCTGAGTGACTGAACAATATAACATGTGCGTATATATTCATCATGGATATTTAACACAAGGACAAGCCATATAATTTTTGATGACATCTTATATATCCAAGAAAGGAATTATAGAGTTTTGATCATCTACATGCCCCTAAAACCTAGACATAATAATGATACTTTGCCTCATTGATTTTTCTATTAAAAAGAAAGTGTATAGAATGTAGTTCTGTGAAGATTACTGCTGATAGCCAGAAGAGACTGTTCCCACTAAATGTATCTGGTTTGCTTGGTTATGTTGAATAAAATGAGGTAAATAACCACTAGAGCCCCACACTACATCCTACACAGTGGGATTAATGTTTTAATAGAAATAAATAATTATGGTAACAAAGCTGTCATAGTTGCCACACGTTTCATTTTAAGGTCACTTAAAGAAATCGGGGTTGAATTCATGTCCAATATTCTATTTTCATCTCAAATATATTTTGACATTATTTGTTGCAGTCTTTACTGGGAACTTTCCTTAGCCAGAAAATTTCACCAGTTTTCAATTTACTGCATAAAAGTTGTGCAAAATGTAATAAAAAATTGTCCATTTATTTGGACTGATTTCTATCTTTGACACAAAATGTTCTGTTGCTGGAGACAAACCATTTAAGCAAGATCGCTGACTGGAACACACACAATAAATATTCACTCTGGGGAGTGATACAGTTTTCTGGACTATGGATTAGAAAATCCTCAGGTTAGCCGAAAAAAAAAAAAAAACCGCTACATTTATTATTTTCCATTGAATTACTTTGTACTGTCTTTTTTAAAAGATTAGACACAATTATTAAATTCAGCTTCTGAATTTCTTTTCCTTTCTGCTCGGCTGAATATTAAAATAGCAAGAGGAAAGGCACGATGAAATAAAGAAGAGGAACAGAGATAATTATTTGCCTGCTGGAAAGGAGAATTCCTACTGAGTCATCTTACATGAGATCTTCTTTTCTTGGCTTGTTTCCATTATAGTTAGCAATTTCCTTCAATGTACACAACTTATGCCTATAGTTTAGTAAATGCTGCTTCTTCATAGGATTGAGAGATGAAATATCAGATTTAACATGGACTGTCCAGAAAAACAGCAGTCTGCAGGTGCACAGCACATCTGTGCCTTCGGCTGCCTCGTGAAGGTAGAAAATGTCCCAACACATCAGGAAACCATGACGAATAATGGAGGCACTATATTTAGTTCTCTCACGATCCCAATCTTTTTCTCTCTATATTATTTTTTAAATAAGTTGTGTGTGTGTGCATGCGCATACAGTCAGATCCAACTCTTTGTGACCCCAAGGACTGTAGCCCACCAGGCTTCTCTGTCCATGGGATTTCCCAGGTAAGAAGACTGGATTGGGCTGCCATTCCCTTGTCCAGAGGATCTTCCCAATCCAGGGGTCGAACCTGGGTCTTTTGCGTCTCCTGCATTAGCAGGTGGATTCTTTACCACTGTGCCACCCTGGAAGGCCTAACAAAGTCATAATAAATAGCATTTACATTGCTGAGGTTTTGTGAAATGTGGAACACATATACAGTTTAAAACATTCTAGTCAGTATTTTCTGAGTACAAAGGAAGCAAATAACAAACAGGCTTTTTCTCTTCCTAGATACTATTTTTCTACTCTGGGTCATTCCATGATTTTATAGCACACACAAAAGCCATAAAAGAAACACTGAAAATTTAAGGTGTGCTCAGAGATCCGTGGAAGACACCCTGGGGATCCAAAGACTGATGTCTCATCATTTAATGTCTATAATACGACAAAATATACAGACTTCTGCTTCTGGCATGATTTCTCAATTCACTGATATTACCCCCATTTGGTGCATCACTGAAAGTAGGATGATTCCTTCTGGAAAAGAAAGAGTAAAGAAGCTTATTTTACAGGATCATTTCTGCGTCTTTTTTTGGCTGTGGTGCTCAGCAGCTATGTTTGAAAGGTCATAATTCAGTGTATGACTGTTCCAGGGTTCTCAAGCTCTGACAGACACAAGGGATCGATCAAACTGAATACTTAGCAGAGAGTAAATCTGAATCCCACTCTCCTCAAAGTTGTTCTTACGTCCCTAAGTCATGTCCGATTCTTTTCAGCCCATGGACTACAGCACACCAAGATCCCTGTCCTCCACTAACTTCCAGAGTTTGCTCAAATTCATGTCCATTGTGTCGGCGATGCTATCTAACCATCTCCTCTGGCCCAAACAATTGCACCGGTGTGGGGATTGGACCCTTGCTTCAGTGCTCCCACCTGCTGAGGGAAGGTCTGGTCCTACTAACACTCCTGTTTCTCCCCCTAGTTCCTTCATCCTACTGAGTTTTGCGTGGTTCTACATATTCTTTTTCAGTGGTCAGGTACTCCTGCCCACTCTCAGCTGGTGTTCTGAAAACTCTTCTGTGTCTGAAAGTGTATTCCTGATGTATTCGTGGGGAGAGATGTCCTCCACATCCACCTACTCCTCTGCCACCTGTTTCTCTTGGACCGTCTCATTCCTGCTGCCCCCTTCTCCTTTTGCCTTCAGTCTTCCCTCGAATCAGGGCCTTTTCCAGTAAGTCGGCTCTTCGCATCAAGTGGCCGAAGTATTGGAGTTTCAACTTCAGCATCAGTAGTTCCAATGAATATTCAGGGTTGATTTCTTTTAGGGTTGATTGGATAAAAGTCCCTGTTTTCCAAGGGGCTCACAAGAGTCTTCTCTAGCACCACGATTTGGAAGCATTGGTTTTTTGGCACTCAGCCTTCTTTATGATCCAACACTGACGTCCATACATATCTACTGGAAAAACCATAGCTTTGACTATACACACGTTTGTCGGCAAAGTATACTCAAAGTACTACTCAGAGGAAATACAGGGTTCTCTTGTCTATACATTTCCCACTTAACTTACAATAAGATATCTAATTAGGCCTCTGGGAATTTTAAAAACACAATCAAAATTACACTAGGTGGTGCAGTACTTAAAATGTTTGGAGAGCTATCCTCTTAACAATTTTTTCCATTCACAAAGCCACACAAAAAAGTTAAAATTGTTAGGTATCCAACTATGTTGTATAGGAGATCTCCAGACCTTATTTACCTTGTATAAATAAAACTTATACCCACTGGTAAAAAAACTTCCCCATTTCCTCCTCCCCCCTCCACTGGCAACCACCATTTTATTTCCTGCTTCTGTTAGTTTGACTTTGTTAGACATTGCTTGTGCTAAGCATTACTACGTACAGACACACAGGAAAAGGACACAGGACATTTAATGGATATGTTTACCACCTTGACTGGGTTGATGGCATCACAGGTATATGCACACATCCAAATTAATCAAATTATATATATTAAATATGTGCAATTTTTTATATCCATATATCAATAAAGCTGATAAAAATTTATTTAAAAAATAAGACCCTCCTACCTCCAAAAATTGACAATAATTTTTTAGAGGACTTCTAACTTAAAAATTTTTTTCTATTTCAAATAACAATTGTATCTCTCTATCTAAAAATAAGAAAGATGACAGTTATAAAAAATTATGTAGAGTAAAAAACACAGGTTAAAAAAATGCATACATCACAAAAAGCTTCTCTGGTTGATCAAAGCAAGAAAAGGTGGGCTTTGTCAATAAAAGGAAGAGATAAATGATAGCTTAAATTGAAAAATCTCCAGATGGTGCAAATTTGGCATGCTATCCTTCTTTCAAATTAGGTTCCTAGGTGAGGAAACTGAACCAACTTGCTTAATTCGTTAATTAAGGTATACTAATTGATAAAAATGAGGACATGGTTCCTATTTTCCAGAAGCTACGATATTAAATAATAAGCTTCCATTTGTCACTCTTCTCCCACTTCACACCTCCCTGTGTGGGGGTGTATGGGTATGTGTGTTGAAGGGCCAAAACATATGCAATATCTCTTAGAACAAGTCTGATGAAAGGAAACCAAAGGGCACAGAGGAGAAACAACAAAAGCTCATGGGACTGCAGTGCCAAACAAAAGACGACTTAGATACAAGGACAGATGATGGTCAAAGTAGGCGAATGCTGCAAACACAAGCTTCTGAGTATTGATGCCTGCAGATACATCATTTGTTTTGATGATTATACAAGTCAGTAAAAGGAGTTTGATAAATGGTAAAAATTTAAACACAAACAGAAAATACACCAAGGAAAGCTAACTAATTATTTAAATTGTCCCTACTGGCAGGCGGAAGGAAACCCTCTTCCACTCCTGATACAATTATTTTAGAGAATATAAATTGTTTGGGAAAGTTTATTAAGAAGTTATAAGACATTTTTATGCATTCAAATGTTTTCAATCCACATCCACTCCTTCATGGATCAAAGCCTTGTCACGATGAAGTGGCCTGCGTAACTCAAGCAATCTATGAGCCACATCATGCCGGGTCACCCAAGACGGACCACCCATAGTGAAGAGTTCTATGGTCCACTGGAGGATGAAATGGAACCCACTCCGGTCAGTATTCTTGCCTCGAGAAACCCACGAACAGTATGAAAAAGCAAAAGATATGACACCAGAAGTGAAGTCCTCCAGGTCAGAACGTGTTGAATATGCTACTGTGGAAGAGCAGAAGGCACTAATAGCTCCAGAAAGAATGAAGAGGCTAGGCCAAAGCAGACACAACACTCAGCTGTATATATGTCTGGTGGTGAAAATAAAGTTCCATCTATAAAGAATGATAAATTGCCTACGAATCTGGAATGTTAGGTCCATTAATCAAGGTAAATTGGATGTGATCAAGCAGGAGATGGCAAGATTGAACACTGACATCTTAGGAATCAGTGAGCAAAATGGACAGGAATGGGCAAATCAGATGACCATTATATTTACTAATGTGGGCAAGAATCCCTTAGAAGAAATGGAATAGTCCTCATGGTCAACAAAAGCATGTGAAATACAGTACAGAATGATCTCAGTTTGTTTCAAAAAATATATTTTGCATCACAGGGGATTGGAATGCAAAAGTAGGAAGTCAAGAGATACTCAGAATGACAGGCAACTTTGGGCTTTAGAGTACAAAATGAAACAGGGCAAAGGCTAACATAGTTTTGTCAAGAGAACATGGTGGTCGTAACAAACATCTTTTTCCAACAACCCAGGAGATGACTCTACACATGGACATCAGCAGATGGGTGATATAAAAATCAGACTGATTATATTCTTTGCAGTTGAAGATGGATAAGTTCTATACATTCAGCAAAAACAAGACCTAGAGTTGACTGTGGCTCCAATCATGAGCTCCTTATTGCAAAATTCAGGCTTAAATTGAAAGAAGTAGGAAAAATCACTAGACCATTCAGGCATGACCTAAATCAAATACCTTATGATTAAAATGTGGAAGTGATGAACAGATTCAAGATATCAGATCTGATAGAGTGCTTGAGGAACTATGGACGGAGATCTATACACTGTACAGGAGTCAGTGACCAAACCACTCCCAGGGAAAAGAGATGCAAGGAGGCAAAATGGTTGTCTGAGGATGCCTTACAAAAAGCTGAGGAAGGCAAGAAGCAAAAGGCTAGGGAAAAAGGGAAAGATACACCCAAGTGAACACAGAGTTTCAGAGAATAGGAAGGAGCAATAAGAAAGCCATCTTAAAAGAACAGTGCAAAGAAACAGAGGAAAACAATAGAATGGGAAAGACTAGAGATCTCTTGAAGAAAACTGGAGGTTTCAAGGGAATATTTCATGAAAGAATGGGCATGATAAATGTCAGAAATGGTAAGGACCTAACAGAAAAAGTGAAAGTGAAAGCTGCTCAGTCAAGTCCGACTCTTTGCAAACCCATGGACTGTATTGTCCATGGCATTCTCCAAGCCAGAACACTGGAGTGGGTAGCTGTTCCCTTCTCCAGAGGATCTTCCCAACCCAGGGATCAAATCCAGGTCTCCCACATTGCAGGTGGATTCTTTACAAGCTGACCCACAAGGAAAGCAAGCAGAAGAGATTAAGAAGAGGTGGCAAGAATACACAGAAGTACTATACAAAGGTCTTAATGGCCTGGAATCACAATGATATGGCTACTCACCTAGAGTTGGACACCCTGGACCGTGAAGTCAAGTGGGCCTGAGGAAGCCTTACTATGAACAAAGCTGGTGCAGGTGATGGAACTCCAGCTGAGCTATTTTAAATCCTAAAAGATGATGCTGTTAAAGTGTTGCACTCAATATGTCAGCAAATTTGGAAAACTCAGCAGTAGTCACAGGACTGGAAAAGGTCAGTATTTATTCCAATTCTCAAAGAGCAATACCAAGGAATGTTCAAACTACCATACACTTGCACTCATTTCACATGCTAGTGAGGTTAAGCTCAAAATTCTTCAAGCTAAGCTTCAGTAGTACTGTGAACCAAGAACTTCCATATGTATAAGCTGGCTTTTGAAAAGGCAGAGGAATAAGAGATCAAATTGCCAGCACTGCTTGGAACATGGAGAAAGCAAGAAAATTCTAGAAAAACATCTACTTCTTCATTGACTATGTTAAAACCTTTGATTGTGTTGATCACAACAAACTGTGGAAAATTCTTAAAGATATGGGAATACCAGACCACCTTACCTGTCTCCTGAGAAATCTGTATATGTGGATCAAGAAGCAACAGGTAGAACCAGACATGAAACAACGGACTGGTTCCAAATCAGGAAAGGAGTAAGACAAGACTGTAAATTGTCAACTCTGCTTATTTAACTTATATATGAAGAACATCATGAGAAATGCTGGGCTAGATGAATCACAAGCTGGAATCAAAGCTGCTGAGAGAAATATCAACAACCTTAGACATAAAGATGAAACCACTCTAATGGCAAAAAGTGAAGAGGAACTAAAGAATCCCTTGAAGACGGTGAAAAAGGATAGTGAAAAGCTGGCTTGAAACTCAACATTTGAAAAATGAAGATCATGGCATCCAGTCCCATTACTTCATGGCAAATAGAAGGGGAAAAAGTGGAAGCAGTGACCTATTTTATTTTCTTGGGCTCCAAAACCACTGCAGACAGTGACTGCAGCCATGAAGTTAAAAGATGCTTGTTCCTTGGAAGGAAAGCTGTGACCAACTTAGACCGCATTTTAAAAAGCAGAGACATCACTTTGCTGACAAAGGTCCATATAGTCAAAGCTATGGTTTTTCAATAGTTGTGTATGGATGGATGTAAGAGTTGGACCATAAAGAAGGCTGAGAGCTGAAGAACTGCTGCTTTACAACTGCGATGTTGGAGAAGACTCTCAAGAGTCCCTTGGACAGCAAGGAGATCAAACCAGTCAATCCTAAAGGAGATCGACTCTGAATACATATTGAAAGGAATGATGCTGAAGCTGAAACTGCAATATTTTGGCTACCTGATGTGAAGAGCCGACTTACTGGAAAAGACCCTGAATCTGGGAAAGATTGAAGGCAAAAGGAGAAGGGGGCAGCAGCATCAGGGACTCAATGAAAATGAGTTTGAGCAAGCTCTGGGAGACAGTGGAGGACAGAGGAGTCTGGCTGCTGCTGTCCGTGGGGTTGCAAAGAGTCAGACATGACTGAACAACAACGACAACAAATTCACAGCTAAGAATAATACTCATGGTTTATGCAAATATTCCATTATAACTATAAATTATGACATTTATCATTTGAATAAGAGACAGTTTAGATTGCTAATAAAAGAAGGTTGATTAAATTATTTTGCTATGGATACAACCATATTATGGAATGCTATGCAGCCATATCAATAATTTCGCAGAAGAATACTTATAACAAGAAAATATATTCACTGCAAGTTGTTCAGAAGATTATTATAAGAACACATTAACAAATTAGAATGTTAATAAATTATCTTAAATGGCACCTCCTGCATCAAAGGGCCTGGATTTAAATTTCTATGAAAACTTGTACCTCCTGCACCTACTCGGTAAGATGACAGACTGTTCCAGTTTCTTCTTTTGTGAAAAGTAGAAGAATTATACTTCTTCCTACCTCATTGTGTTTGGGGAATATTAAAAAAGGTAATGCATTCAGTGCTCTTAGCATTTTATTGTGCCTATAAATGCTACTGAGATTAACAGAATAATATAAATGTATCACTTATAAAATATACATATATTTATGTTTGATTTTGCCATACCATGGAGCATATGGGGTCTTAGTTCCCCTTGAGCCCATGTCCCTTGCAGTGGAAGCATGGGTTTCTAACCACTGGACTGCCAGTGAAGTCCCTATTTATGCTGATTTAGGTACTCAGACTGATATGATATATTCAATATATATACAGTAATAAACCTCAACTTTTTTATACTTATCTCTCTGGATTTAAGTGCGATTTTTGTTGCATTTGCTAGCTTGGTTGTGTTGCTTTGACTTCATTCGTGCGGCCATAACAAACAACCCCAATGTCTCAGCCACTTCAGACAACAAAGGTTTATTTCTCACTTGTGTTACAGACCTTTGGTGGGTCAGCAGACGTCTCCTTATTTAGAGACCCAGACTAATGATCAGTCACCATCTCAAACACTGCAAATCTCCATGCCAGGGAACACAACAGCATGACGATCTCTCACTGTCTCTGCATCCTCCACTCCGAACTGATCACATTGCTTTTGCTCATATTTTCTGGCCAAAGCCAGACACATACCCAGGAGAACCTCAATAACAATAAAAATGCATTTTTAACCAAGAAGAGTTGAAACTGATGTGTAGACATCCCCTGTGTCTGTGTGCTCAGCCATGTTCAACTTTTTTGTGTTTGGAGCAGAACATTGCTAGGAAAATAGAGAAAGTTGCACCCCACCCCCAACCCCAGGAGCAGAAATTAGGATGAATCACTGGATATCCACACTGACTCAAGGAGAATCATCTAACTAAATGAAGGAACAGAAATCAAGGAATCACAGGATTAACCAAGAATTTAAGACATCCTCTAAATTATTCCCCTGCCTTTAAGACATAATGATCACACTTAGTCATCGCTGGCACAAGCAAGTAATCTAATTTAATTCTACCAGGAGAATTGCTTTTTTTTTCCCCTTGGCCCCAGCTGGAGAGCTGCTGAGGCTCTCCGGCTGGAGAACCGATGGGCC
This sequence comes from Antilocapra americana, assembly GCA_007570785.1. Lineage (NCBI taxonomy): Eukaryota > Metazoa > Chordata > Mammalia > Artiodactyla > Antilocapridae > Antilocapra > Antilocapra americana. The sequence goes on along the minus strand of ML660218.1, from coordinate 4,088,473 downwards.
TTGTAATTGCTTTCTTCACTCATATAACCACAGCTGCAGTTGTCATTCATAAACTGCAAAACTAATCCTTTTGAAGTTTCCATCTTGGCCATTTGCTTTAAAACCTCCAGTGCCCATGAGTTTGCAGATGTAGCCCTATGAAAAACTAAGCCTCTGACCACTGGGCCGAGCACTGGATTGCCTGTCAAAATCCTTGGTCTTCATTCTAAAAATTCTTACATTTTGTTACAGTTCCCTGGAAAACCAAGTCACTCATCAATATCTCTGTTTCCTTGTGAGGAAACTAGAGAAGCTTACAATCGGTAAAGAGCATCAAAAGGCTTGAATGAATTAGAAAAAAATAAAAACTATAATTCTCTACATATTAACACCTTTTTGGTACAATAAACTTTAAATATATGCTAGTCCTGAAAAACAGGAACTAAATAAAGATTCTTCAGAAAGGTAGGAGACAAATATGTTTTTCAGAGTTTATTAAACATTGATATATGAAGTCCATAAATAATTCTCTTGCACTAACATCATATAAAAATTCAAGACAAATGGAAAACCTTGGCAGATATATATATATATATATATATATACACACACACACACACACACTTAGAGTCATTTTCTATGTTTAAGATACTTTATATGCTTTTCTTATTTTTATATTATATAGCTTGCTATTCTTAGCAATAAATAAATAACAATACTTCAAGAAAAACTGATTTTTTAGTCTTTGTTATTTTAAGAGCATAATAGGCTTGCTGAAGCACTAAAATCACAATATTTTACTAATACTGGTGTAACAGTGGTTCCTGTCTTGGGTTATTAGTGAAGGACGGGGCAAATCAGAAATGCTTCTGAAATTAAAAACTCCTTCTACCCATATTTTATCCTCTTTCTTATAATCATTAGGAATAAATATCAGAGTACAGGAAAATAGTATGTTACAAATAATCTTGGAGACTTTGAGGGGTTTCTACCCACCCCTCAAAAAAATAATAGTAGAGAAAAAGATGACATATGATAATAAATAACGGTGGGGATGTGGAGAAATTGGAACCTTCATACACTTCTGAAGGAAAACGAAAATCATATAGTCACTTTAAAGCCAGTTTTATGGCACCTCAAGAACCTAAACATAGAGCTCCATCTGACACAGCAATTCCACTCATGGGCAGATATCCAAGAGAAATGAAAAAAACAAAAATTCTCTGCACAAAACTTGTATATAAATATTCATAGAACAATATTCATGATGGCCAAAACGTATAAACAACTCAAATGTTGATTGACAGATGAGTGGATGAACAAATATGTATATCCATCCAGATGAATATTATGCAGCCATAAAATGAAGTACTGACGCATTACATTGCTGAAAACATTAAGCTAAGTGAGAAAAGCCAGAAGCAAAAGAGCACATTTCATGTTTAGATGCAATATCCAGATCAGGCAAAAGTACAGAGACAGGAAGAAGATTAATGGTTTCCAGGGGCTGAGTGGAGAGAATGTGGGAGAGTGACTGGGAAGGGGCACCAAGGTCCTTTTTGTGGTGATGAGAATGTTCTGGAACAAGTCAGTGGTGAAGGTCAGATAATTCCATGAATACAGTAAAAAAAAAAAAAAAAGCCTCTAAGTTGTATACTTCATAAGCATAAATTTTATGACATTTGAATTCTATCTCAAAAATTCATTTTTCAAAAAAAAAGCCCTGCAACATAAAATTAATTTTTTATATTTATGTAATTGAAGGCTAATTACTTTACAATATTGTGGTGGTTCTGATCTAACATTCACATAAGGGAACTCTTTTCCTCTTTCATGAATAAAATGTGCAATAACTTCAATTACCGGTTCCTCCGAAAGCATATTTCACATTAACTTTGCCATTTTTGCATGAGAGGTGAAATTGTATTTCTTATTTTGATCAATCAAAACAACGAAACCAGCTTTCCCCTAGATGCATCCTTCCTGCTCCTCCAATTTGAACTGATCTGGTACCAAGAACACACCCGAGGCTACATGTCTTCCAAAACGAGGAAAGCTTATTCCAAGCTGTCTGTTTATATGATGCTTTCTCAAAAGCCAAGAGGACAATTCAATAGGATGTTATTAAGTTTCAGAAATGTCAGTGGACAATTAGATGGTTTTATTGAGAAAGCTCTGAGCAAATATCCAAACCTCTTTTTTTTTCTTCTTTTAATGCAGCATTGAACTAGTTGGAAATTGAGCAAATCTCAAGTAGACTGAGTGAGTGAGTGTGTGTGTGCCTGGGTGTGACAGAGAAGAAGAAAGATCGAGATTATAGTTCTCCATATTTTCTCTCACAGATACTGAAAAGGCAAAAATTTTTCCTCATTCAGGAATCTCAGCTACCTTTTAAATAAGATACGTGTGCACTGAATTCACGTGACTCACAGGATTAGAGGTGGTGAGTGGCAAGGCCTGAGACCCTCACTTACCCCTTCCCGAGCATGGCAGAGTGGCGCTTCCTTGGCACTTCCTGATGCTCTCCTCCGTTGACAGCGGGCAGGAACGTGGGTGTTCACACTTCTTCCCATACCAGCCTACTTTGCAGTCACACCTTCCACAGTTACACTGCCCGTGACCTTCACGATGAGAGTAAGAATATATATGTATATTAGTGTATGTAAAAATGTATTATATATACACACATACACACGGATATGAGAAAAATATACTGAAGTCAGAATTAGTTTCCAAACAGTGAGTGTCACAAAGAAATGAGGATCTCCACCAGCACCACAGAAAACATTAAGGCAAAAGTCCGTTTTTCAACAACGTTCTTAAATACCTGAGCTGTATTGATTGATCATGAAGGGTAAAGAAAAGGGTAAAGATCAAGAAGTGTCTCCAGATCAGACAAACAGGTTCGGAGGGCTATCAACTTGGATCTATCAAAATCCAAGTGCATGAGACTGAATTAGCCTGCTGGGACCCAAATGGAGGGTTTAATGGAGCTGGCGATCAATTCACAAGGAGGAGAGCCACAGGAAACAGAAAGTGATTTGTGTTTCAAAGAGGGTCTCAGCTTCTGGAGTCTCCCAGACTTTATTTTCATGACCTTTTTACTACCCACAACCCTTGAAGACTAATTTCATACACACAAAAAAGGTCAGGAAAGAAATTAATTTCTTTACACATGGACAAAGAGCCTGCAAAAAACTGTGTTAAGTGGTGATATGGTATAGCAGAAAATAGACCAGGTTATCAATCACATAAGTAGGTTCAAATCCTCACCCTCCTCCCTACAAGCATACAGTTGGTCAAATGACAGCCTCTTTGACATTTAGGTTCTTCATTTTAAATTGCATTATCTATCTGCATTTATCAAGAAGCATATAATGTATCTTAAAATGCTACACAAAAATGAACTATTGTTATTTTTATTCATTTGAGCCCACACATCTAACCAAGTAGGAACAGAAAGGAATGAATAATTTAGCTGAGTTTTTCTAACTCTTCATAACCGTTCTGAAACTCATTATTACAAATGCAAAGTAAAGTAGATTTCAATTATTCCTCCAAAAATGCATGAAGGATTTTAAAAGAAGTGGAATCATACTTTCCTTAAGTAAATCAAGTATGTTGCTAACAGATGAAAAATCCATGCTATTTTGTATTTTGCATTCAGTTCAGTTCAGCCGCTCAGTCACGTACGACACTTTGCAACCCCATGGACTGCAGCACACCAGGCTTCCCTGTCCATCACCAACTCCCAGAGCTTACTCAGACTCATGTCCATCAATATTAATATATATCACAAAGTATGAAAACTGGCCTTCAGTGAAGACTGGCCTGTTTTATTAGTATCTCATGAGGTCTGTGGGCAGATGTCCATCTGTCAAGTTTGAAGCATTCGTCTATCAGGAAGCTTTTCATTACAAACTGGCTTCTTTTTTTTTTTTCTCCCTTTTATTGTTTTTGTCATACAATGCCATGATATCACCATGGGTTTACATATGCTCCCCATCCAGAAACCGGCTTCTTCACGGAATAAATCATAAAATCATACATCAAAGTAGGATGAGCTAATGGGGACCACAGAACCCAAACCTCTCATTTACACTAAATTCCATTCAACAAGTTTACTGAGCACCTACTATGTAACAGAATCTATAGAACAAATTGCTGTTGACTAACACTTTGTCTTAGAGCTCATAATTTTAAAGGAAAAATTTTGATTGCTAATAGATACATACGCCATGTGACTATGATCATTTAGACCTTCAAACACAAGAAATTTTATTATAAAAATTTAACTTACTAACACCTTATCTCTCTGAGGTTATTGGGTTCCCTAACTTCTTGCCATTTATCCTAGCTTACGAAGTTCCTCCCCATCTTCCCTGTCCTCAGATGATTTTTAGAGCAAAATTTGCAAACAGAGCTATATTGCAAATGCATAGATAAAAAATAGCTTTTAAAACAAAATCTTTAACATTTAAAGTACAATCAATCCTGCTGTTCTAGGAGAGCCAGGGACTTTGAAATTCTGGGAGACAAGAAGCATCATTTGTAGGGCACTTGAATGTTCCAGGAGGATGCTGGACAAAGTACAGGACATACTGCCGTTTGTGGAAGGCGAGCTGACACTTCAACAACAAAACTGAAAAACACAGTTAGATTGAAAGGCGGGAGGGGAAGCTTTCCTCTTGAAAGTTTAAAATAGCTGTGGAAGTTAGAACAAAGCATCCAGTAGGTGAGGAGGCCAGGGAATTCCTAAGGACTCAGGAGAAGGCCTCCTACTGCCACAGGTACTTGGAATTCACAGGCAGTGAGTCCTGACCCCTGGCATGTGGGATAAAGGCAGAGCCCGTGTGGAGGGAGATGGGGACTCATGGGAGGGTACTCTGAAGTTCTGTAGTTGGCTTCAGAGCAGCCACGACAGAGGCTTCCCTGGTGGTCCAGTGGCTAAGACTCCGCTCCCAATGCAATGGCCCAGGTTCGATTCCTGGTCAGGGAACTAGATCCCACATGTTGCAATGACAGATTCTGCAGCATGCCACTGCGAGGACCCTATGCATCGCAAATAAGACCAGTGAAGTCAAATAAATGATCAGTGAATCAATCAATCAGTTAATAATAAGTAATTTAAAAATAAGTAACCATATCTAAAAAAAAGAATAGCCATTACTTTCTGTCTGAGGTTCACTCATATGTCAACATTAAAAAAAACATTGCAATGGCATAAAACAAATTCATGAAGGTGGTCAGACACTATTAAAAGAGATTCTTGAAATTAAAATCTGGCCCAGTTAGTATCTTAAGAAGTCAGATTAATTGTGGGTGCTTCAACAAATGTTTAAAAAATGTACAGCTGCACTAGACCCAGCTCTGCAAGTCTCTCCCCTTGTTACCCTCATATTCACTGTCTTTTCCTTTTGCTCTATCTTTCTCGTTTAGTCTCTGCTCTCTATGATTTTCCCCCTGATGTTATGCGGCTTCACTTTCCTGTCCCTTTGCTATTCCTGAGCACTTCTATAAGCTCTAGAGGAAACGTGGCCCGTAAGGTCTTCATCTCTATTTCCTGTGCATTTAATGCAGAATCACGGACCTTCTCAAGGATTAGTACGCTGAATTTATGTGGCATCTCTAGGCATCACCAACTCCAAACAAAAATGGGAAGAAGATATAAAATGTGCCCTCACTTTCACCATCTGTGTGATGATCCTTAAGCTTCCTCGGCCTCAGCCTTGGACCCCAGCCCCTGCCTCATCTGAGCAAAAGGCGCTCTCAGAAACAGCTGCGGTCGATTGGGTACACACTGCAAAGAACTGATGGGATCCTGTCACTGCGGCGACTGGCCTGGGCTGGAAGGTCTGGCCTCTAAATAGGAAAGGACCAAAGTGGGAGACACCGCCTAGCTCAGGATGGCCCCCGTGCCTCCTCAAATCATCCACGGCTGTGCCTTCCACACTTTGCCACCAGAAGCCAACATCCACTGAACAAGCTCAAGCTGGGGAGAGAAGGGTTATGAAAAGAATGAATGACAAATTAAACCTCCACAGTGAAAGTAATTCTGGAGAGTCAGTGAGTATATGGCAACCAGTTTAAATGATGAATTAGTGGCATACAGAATGTTTTTGAAGGTTTCATTGTTTGGGGAAAAGTAGGAATACCTAAATCAAATACCCCAATGAAGATCACAGAAGAAGCAAATGTAAAAGTAATAGAGAAACGGCTTAAATGTAACTCTAGTCCAGCATGGTGGAAAACAGTATTGACGGTGGTATTGCTAATCTAAATGCTGAACAGAGATTAACTTGACAAGTAAAAACATAAACAAAACTATGCTTTCACAGTCATAAAAATTATATTTTATATTCCTCAATAACTTAAAGTCACATGCAGCCAAAAATAAGTTATGGGTTCCATTCCAAATGAAACTGTACCTTTTTCTACTAAAATTCTTTATGGTATTTCATCAGTGGGTTTAGGACATTAGTTAGAAATGCAACGTATCAATACCAGATTCTGAAGCAGGTATTTAGCTTTTCTGAAAAGACAGGAAATCAAAACTTGAAATTGCAATTTCTCTTCTGAGGTTACTAGATTCTCAACTTTATAGCAATAAAATGAAAATGATTAAAATGCTTGCTTTTGATTCATACGTTTAGAAACGATAAGATCCATTTATCATGAAAATCCTTTAGACTGTCATAACATACTATATCAGGGTATTTCGTAAATAAATAGAGAAAAAGACAAAAGTGAGGAAGTTAGAAGATCTGTGTCCTCCATCTACATGAGACACTGGTTCACCTTTCCGGGCTTCATCTCACTTTATCTTTAAAATGAGAATTAGAAGAAGTGAATTTCACCACCCTGATTTGAAACGTCATGTTTCAATGCTAGCATGTCAAATCTAGGTGTGTATCTATACACATATATCTGGCCTTCAGGAGATCATTTCATTGATTCTAACAAAAATTCCTCCAAACCCTGTAGACAAGGGAATCAACAAAATAGAGATGAAAGATATAGAATGTTATTGTTTCATCGCAGATATTAAATACATGGAACATGCATTATAGAACTGCTTTCAAAGACCTATGAACATCCCTTAGACACACACACACACACACACACACACACACACACACACACACAGGCATTCATGACACAGGCAGAAGGACAGTGTCTAGCGTTGGCATGTGAATTAGGATCACAGTCAGGACTGCATCAGAAGGGTGGGGAGTTGGCAACAAGAGACATCAAAGAGCATCATGGCAACGCTGCGCTTTAGGGGCTTCCCTAATGGCTCAGTGGTGAAGAATCCACCTTTCAATGCAGGGGGCACGTGTTCGACCCCTGGGCCAGGAAGACCTATAAGCTCTGGAGCAACTGAGCCCAAACAGCACAGCTACTGAACCTGTGCTCCAGAGCCTGGGAACCGCAACTGCTGGAGCCCATGCATCCTGGAGTCCAGAAGCTGCACGTACTGAGGCCACGCGCCACGGCCACTGAAGTCTGCGCGCCCTGGAGCCCCTGCACCGTAATAAGAGAAGACAGCGCGAGGAGAAGCCCACCCACCGCAAAGGGAGGGTAGTCCCCGCCCAGCCCACTCAGCAACAAAGACCAGCACAGCCATAAACATTCTTTAAAAAAAAAAAAACTTACTTAAAAAACAAAACACTGAGCTTCAAAGGCGCTCAAGAAATTGTAGAAGAGGCTCCTGACAGCAAAGCCTTTTTTTTTTTTGCGATCATTTCACTCTTCTGCGTTAAGCTATCTAACCTCAGAAACATCAATCCAGGGCATATGTAGTTCCACCCATTCCAGAATGCTCTTCTTCCACGGAGGCTATTTCTCTCCTTGAAAATGACCAAAAAATGCTCATGAATTGGAATCTGATATTTACAAGTTGCTTTTCACAAAGAAATATGAAGACCACAGAGAGAAAAAGTTGGGGGAAATGAATTTGATCTAACTAGCACTTGTCATGTTTTTAAAAAATCCACTTGATGATAAATTATTTTTCCCCTTCAAGACAATGTAAACTGAAGATATGTAACCATTTCCTTCCATTTCTTCCCTTAAATCTTTGGTAATCCACAAAGACAAATTTCCTCCCATTAATACAGGTCTATTAAATGAGTCTACTTTCCAAACTAAGAGAACTCTAGGCCAGGACTAACCTTATATTTTCATCATTTTGCTAGGCAGGAGCAAGTCGAAAAAGTGGAAAGTCACACTGCAGCATATTTTTTCCTATTTGGGAATTTGGCAAAATGGATCAGACTGGTAAGCAGTCATCAGGAAGAAAGGAGTTATTTCAGAATCAGAAAGTCAGTTCAGGGGAGCAGCTCACAGAACTGGAATAACAGAGCAGCTGATACACTTCAGGATGGCTGGCCATGCCCTTGTCATTTCAGACACACTAAAATTTGTCTAGAGTATCCTCTTTGCAGCATGTATATGCATGTGTATCTTTGTGGGTATGTGAGTCATATTTGTATATGGATGAATTCATGTATCAGTGAAGAGGAGTTAAAGAAGGGATAAATACACTTTAGAAGTGAAAGTAGAAACAAATACAACTTATTTATTTAGAAGCAGGGATCATATTTTAAAATTTGTATCACATCTCCTGTACCCATGATGGATCAGGCACAGAATATTTACATTTAAGTGCATTACTGAATAGATGAATAGAAAGAGTGGGAATGAATAAATAAAATGAGAAGGTCAATTAAACGAGCCAACTATAACCCAATGGGAGATTTCTCTTGAACTTAAATAAACTCAACACTCTCGGGGCGGCTGGAATGGGAACTAAAAAAAAAGCTTCATTTTATCTGAGTCTTATTATAATCCATCCTGGCATAAACCACTAGAGAATATCCACATGCTTGGGGTACTTCTATCTAATATCACTAAGGTACTACCCCACTCAATAGTCAATTGCAAGGCTCACTTCTCATGCTGCAGCTCTGGGCAATTAGGAAAATTATGAAGACTAATAATTAACTAAGCATTGTATACAGAACTCTAAAGATTTCATAAGAATGAAGAAATACTCCAGAGATTGACACCCACCCCAGATCAAAACAATGTTCAGATAAGCTTAGTTTTACAAGAATTTTGAGCATCCAAAGGATAGCTCTTCCTTGCCAAAATAAAAGTAAAATTGAAGCATCTTCTCTGCATCATTTGGAGATCAAATGACATGAGCACTTCAGCTAAAGTTGTTTTCAGGTGACACTTAAGGGCAGTGTGAATTTTGTCAAGTTGCTAATTTTTTTGAACGTTCCCTCTTAAATGCAGATAATAGTGTATCCTTGTCTGAGTTAGTGCGAACATAAAATGGAATGAGGTGTGTGAACGAACTTGACAGGTGTCTCTCAGCACAGGATCTCTGATAATGAGTTTCTTCTTGCTTAAATTTCTCATGTTAGGTGCAGGAGGCAGACTGTGGAGAACCGGCCACATTCAGTTTACTTCAATAAAGGAATAATAAAATCACAATCACAGCCTGATGTCTTGTTGCTCAAATCACAGCCTATGACCCCATCACCTCGTGAGTCCATTCAGGAAATTCTCCCAAGCCCAAGGGATCATCACAACAGGGTGATTCTTCTGCAGGGGAAAGCTACAACAGCTAGCTCCCCTTGGCCAGACCAGAGAAATCTTTGCAGTTGCATCATCATAATTAAATAGGGCAGCTCTTTCATCTGCCTTCACTGGCAAACTTTCTGGAGACAGAGTTCCCTATCTATTTCCTTATACCAACCAAGCAATCAAGCATGAAGACGTGTCTATGCCTCCTGGATTGCCCCATGTAATAAAATCTATTACTCCATTTTTGCTGAGTGATATTTTTAAAGATAAATCTGACTGCTTATTGTTTTCTTTTGCACTATTAGAAATTCTGGCAGGGTGTTGTTGTTGTTTTTTTTCCTTTTCATTTAGATTGTGTGTGCTTACTCACTCAGTCATGTCTGACTCTTTGCGACCCCATGGACTATAGCCCACCAGGCTCCTCTGTCCCTGGGGATTCTACAGGCAAGAATACTGGAGTGGGTTGCCATACCCTTCTTCAGGGGATCTTCCCAACCCAGGGATCAAATCCGGGTCTCCCGCATTTCAGGCAAATTCTTTATAGAGTGAGTCACCAGGGAAACCCAAGGATACTGGAGTGGGTAGCCTATCCCTTCTCCAGGGGAATCTTCCCAATCCAAGAATGGAATCGGGGTCTCCTACATTGCAGGCAGATTCTTTACCAGCTGAGCTACCAAGGAAACCCCTTGCATTTAGATCACAGGCTCCTTAATGTCAAGGATAATGTTGGTCTCCTTCATTGCCGGAACCAGTGGCCCAGATGCAGCACAGATTCTGGCAAGCAGTAGATGGTCTATAAGAGAATTTTTGAATCCACTAATTGATATTCAATTGTAGACTTAATGCAGAACAACTTTTAGTATATAAATTATACCAAAGAAGTAGTGTAATAAACTACCTACAAAAACCATCCTGTCCTTAGTTTCGTTCTGTGTTAATAACAGCTGCCTGAACGGTACCTCTCCTGCTCATGGTCAGGTCTGCTAGCTCTGTGTTCTCACTGTTGAGTATTAGATATGTGGAGGTAATAGCTCTTTTTGCTGAAAGACTAGACTACTTTTCAGAGAGTGGATATGTTTTCATCTCAAATCTTTGCCCAGTGTGCGAATTCTCTAAAGGTTTTCCAGGTTGATATTAGGAGTCCTATGGGTCTCAAATTCTTTAGAAGGCACATTCAGTTCTTTCACAGTTTCTGAGAGAAGCAGAATAAATCTTGAAAATACGGAAATGAACATTTTCTTATTTAAAAACAAGAATTAGGGACTTCCCTGCTGGTCCAATGGCGAAGACTTTGAGCTCCCAGTGCAGGGGGCCCAGGTTTGAGCCCTGATCAGGGGACTAGATCCTACATGCCACAACTAAGACCCAACACCGTCAAATAAAAGAAATAAATAAATCTTTTTTAAAAAGAGTAATCATAAAAAATTAAAAACAGGAGTTAGGGAAGCACTTACCAGAACAGAAGTCATCAGAATATCTGTCATAGACAGCCCGGCAGTCCCTCTCATCACACTCGCAGGTGTCCCCATGAATATCCCCCCAGTCTCCAGTGGGATCCACATCGTGGCAAGAACATTCACCACACACACAAATCCCTGGACGGGGAGAATAAGTTTGTATGGGTTGAGCGAAGAAAAATCGTGAAAGAAAGCATCTTACACATTGCTCTTTCTTCTGTTGTTCACTTTATATTTGGAAAATATACGTATTCAGGAAATATATTCTATAGAGGAAGACACCATCTAGAGTGGACAGCAGAGCTCCTTCATAAAAAAAAGTTATTATCCACACCAACACTTCTGTGGGATTCCAGGAAGTGTCAGGAGCACCGTGCTGGTAGGACTCAAAGATACCACCAATACCATTAACATAAAACATCATCCCTGCTCTCAAGAGGTTTACAGTTGATTCCACCAAAACAAAAAAAGAAAAAAAGCTAAAAACAACAACAAAAAACAAACTAGCACATACAGCGCTAACGTTCTGTAAACTAGAACATAAATACTCTAAAAGTTGGGGAAGGGCAAGTCAGTGTGGGCAGAAGTAATTAAGGCAGATGGTCTGGATAAGAAGAGAGAAGGGGAAATGTTTTAGGAGGCATGGAGGTAGAACAATTCAAGGGAGGTCAAGAAAGCAAGAATGAGCAAAGGAAGGTGGAGATAGACATGGCATCCTAAGCAGACCTGACCCAAGGAGCATATCCAGGAAGACTAAGAAGCAGGCCTGGTTGGATCAGACGAGCTCAGGTTAGAGAGGACACTGGTATAGGTGAGAGATAGAACTCTGGCTTTTTGGAGATTTGTATAGAGAAGTGTTAAGCTGTAAATCATATTACTTTGTGTGAACTATTAATAATCATCTTTAGGGCAATGATCTTTAGATAATTCGTGAACAGAACAAAGTTAAATCCCTTTCTTACCTCTTACATCAAAGTCTACTCCAGCTAGACTAAAGATTTAAGGATATAAAATCATAAAATAAAATTCATTTTTATTCAAAATCTTCAAAGCAAATTATTTAAATAAAAAATAAAAGAATTAATGACATAAAAATCTAAAATTCTGGCTGGGACAAGACACCAAAAATGAACTAAAAGATAAAAACAGCTGAAACAAGTAATCATATGTATTTAAAAGACAAAGCTACTTTCACAAACATAAGCAATTCTTATGAATGAATTATCTAAGGACAAAAATGCCTACAGAAAAATAGACAAAGGACACTAACTGGAAGTTTTGTAGAGAGAAATAATGATGATAGATAAATGTAAAAACGCTTACCACTCAACCTATAATGATTAAGGGTTAAGGCAAATTTAAACAACAGTGAGTTAGAATTATTTCAGACGTCAGATAGACAGAAATAAAAAAAGATTGCTTTAGGATCAAGAATTGGTGCAGGGACAGAGTATAAAACATACAACTTTCTGGCTGGTAATTTCACAGTATAGACTCTTTAGATGTATGTTACTTATAACATAACAGCTCATTTCAATTAACGTATGTAAAGGAAAGGAAAAGAACTGAAAAGTACATGTACAGGAATATTAAATATGGTGGTATCATGTCATTGAAAAACCACTAGCGATCTAAATGTCCATCAATAGGGCATTCATGAAGCAATGGTTCCTGTATAGCTTATATAGTAAATGAAAATATAAGTGAGTTAGTATGATAAATAATCAGACCTACTCTACATAAATTAAAAAGAGGACTTTTCTGTATAATTTTTGTCCCAAGTTGAGGCCTTTTGCTTTCCTTTCTCTATGTACAGGAAGTGGACATATTTTACTTTTTTGTGTCAACCTTTAAAAAGATAAAACTGGTGGTGTGTTCAGGCTTTCCATGTAAGCATTACCTATTAAAATGTATCATTCATTTATAGAAATGCAAAAAAATAATTTTTCAGCTTTCTAGATTTTAACTTTTTTATAGAAGGAAACTGGCCACTTACTGATAACTTCAAGTAGTCAGAAAAGTCCAGCATGGCTATTTATCTACCAGGACAGCTGACAAAGGGACAAAGAACATGTATTTTCAAGAATTTTCTTCCAAGTGTTTAGTATTAGTTGATTTGTTATCAACACTTCGTTAACTCACTTTAAATTACATGATAGCAATACTAATATATTATTTAAATTCTTGCCTAATGTCAATCTCAATTTTACATGGCTACATTTTATTCACTATCACATTTTTATTGTGTATCAAAGTTAAATGACTCCAAATCAATTCAGTATTGTAACCAAGCCTTTGATTGACTCAATTAAGACAAGACAAGTTTTTTCTGGAATGCTCTCTGAATAATTAGATGTTCATGCTGTAGCTGGTTCTGTTAGTCAAGAGACATTTAACAGAAGTATCTACAAGAATCGCCTTTTTGCTGTACCATGTCATTTCTGGAGGTCTGCCAAAGAAATTACAGTCCCTGAGTTAACTATTTGTTCAGTGAAGCTGAAAGTATGACAGCAACTTTCTTATCTTTCTGCCTTCTGCCCAGTAAAAGAAAATTAGAAAGGGAAGCTTGTTGGTATAGGAAATGTTGATTTACATCAAAGTCAAACCCTACAAAAGATGACTTCCACATGGAAGGAAATACACAGAAAAGGTGGGGGTAATAATTAAGAGCTTTGTTTTGTCCCCAGTTACATAGTAATGAGTAAGAAATACACACCTCTGTTACTGCAGACTTTGCCATCTGGAGATGTACATCTTCGCTTGCTCTCCCAGGGGGTGATGTCGCACTGGAATTCACATTTATCTCCATGCCAACCAGCCTGGCAGTAACAGTTTCCACAGTAACACTTTCCATGGCCTTTACCCAAAATGAATTTTATACAGTGAGGAAAAAAAGCAACTTTCAAAAGCAGAATTAACTTTCTACCTCTTGGTGATCACTTCTGCCTTTGGAAATAATCAACCTGCTCCATCGTTCTTGCTTAAAATAATCAAATTATGCAGTTTTCCACCAAAACATCATAGGTATGCCCACATCTACATCACCACACACATAAAGCAAATTAAAGTGTCCTCTAATTTGTCTTAGCCAGATGGCTGATGAAAATGACAGAATGTTCAAGAAACTGCACGAAAGACAGAGAATGTCTACCAGGCCTCCAATCACAAATGTGTACATCAAACTCAAATTATATAAGCATTCACTCTGAGAGCATTTCTTGAGTTATTTGAACTCAACCATGAGAAACCAATGGCGCATACTTCTTTGGATGCACAGTATTAATGACTGAGTCATTTCTTTAGCCAGAGGAAATATTTCATCTTTTCATTCAACAGCATCCAACAAGCTATTGTGTTTTACTACGTGGCAGAGGGTTTCAGCTAAATCAACTTTTAGTAGTTATTTAAACTACTAACTGCAAATAAAATAGCATGGACCCTTGGTATTAACGCCAAATCCCCTTCCTATCTGTCAAGAGGATCCAAGTGCTAGGTAGGGGCAGCCCACCGTTTTTTCTCCAGCTGCACCCACACCACTGCAGCTCCCACCCCTCCATGAACTGTTACTCTGCTTATTCATCTTGTGTCTGTGCAATCTGTAACGATGTCACCTCATCACTTTATGTACCCATGTCCAGCAAGCCTACAAACTCCCAAAAGATGACAAGTCTTTCGCCCCAAATCTCCTTTTACACCCTCTTTTTTTCTGCAGTTATATAAACAATCACGAACGTGCCTTCTTTCACCTATGATGAAAAACAGCACCATTTTGGTTGTTAGTCTTTTCTTTCTGCCTTACAGAAATTTATGCTTTATCAGTCTACGGCTAAAGTCTTGGCTCTTGCCTCTCTCTTCTCCATCAGCCATCATCCCAGAGAGTCCATGGGAAACTAATAGTGAGGTTATTTTTCTTTCTAAACACTATGGCGTTTCTGGCCAACAGCGGGAGTGTCAGTGAGGCCTGGGACATGCATGCATGATGAGAAAAATACAATAAAAATGCTGGTCTCAAGCTATTTTCGCCTCTCAGATGAGACTTGCTTCATGCAGATATATATCAGAGAGACAGAGATGAAGAGAAAGTGCTAGAGTGAATATAGAGAAAGAGATAAGGACCCAATGTATAATGTCATGTTTTCTGTCTAAATGAGCTGCAACTGGAGTATCTACAGAAAACCTCTTCTTAGGCTGGAGATGGGGCTTCCTTGGCGGTTCAGATGGTAAAGAAGCCGGCTGAAATGCAGGAGACATGAGTTCGATCCCTGGGTCAGCAAGATCCCCTAGAGAAGGGAATGGCAACCCACTCCAGTATTCTTGCCTGGAGAATCCCTTAGAGGAGCCTGGCAGGCTACAGTCCATGAGGTAGCAAAAAGAGTGGGACATGATTAAGCAACTAAGCACACAAACTAATAGACAATGATCATTTCTTCAGCAAATTTTAATTTTTTTCACTTAATCTGACATAAAGACCATCAAATGATTTTATCAATAGTAAAATATAAAAGCTATACATTTTATTCATGGACTTATAACTATCTCTACATGTATGCACACAAAAATATCACACGCCAGTGTTACATCACAAGCCTTGGGAACCTGAGGGTCATACTGAAAGAAAGCAAGACAACTGCTTACTAAAAGTTTTTCCTAGGAGTCAGTTTTTTTTTTTTTTTAAGACTTGATTAACTTCTTAAAGTAGAATTTCCTTTAAGTAGATTATACTTAAAGTAGTATAATCTCAGAAATCTTCAAAATTTGTTTCCTCTGTCATTGTTAGAAATGTCTGCAACATGCAGTAGTTTGTTAATCTCATGTAAGGCTTACCACGAGAGTAACAAATGATCAAAGATCCTCATTCCTCACACCCAAATTCTTTGTATGTTTATAAAATTCAGTACTGATAAGGTTATACTAAAAAATCATTGAGATAGCGAAGAACAGGATTATTAGAATAAATCATGTAAAGCTATACCATATGCAGATATGGAAAATTAAGCAGTATCTTCATAATTCAAGTGAAAATACTATAATAAGACATAGCTGGATAACTGAGATAAAATATAAGCCTTAGGACAATACACATTCCAGACAATGTACACCGTTCTTTGCTTTGTGCAAACTGATGGAGCAAGAAAATTTCTTTTTGCTTCCCTATTGGGCTGTAGAATCACCTTTCAACAGACTGTTTTCATGTGAATGACACATGGAAAAATCTAGAATCCTACTCAGTGTCATCGCCAGAGGATTTTACGGGAGTGTTGGTTTTCTGTGGTCAGAGAGTTTGCACCATGAAATTGCCTTAGCCTCAAACCAACAGGAATAATGAGTGGAAAGGCTGAGCGTTAAACATTTCCTGTTCTTTCCAGGTCAATGTCTATATTTACACAAGCAAATAGACTTTGATTTGGTGGTGTGCATCAGAAGACCCTGGCCCCACACATGTTCCCTTCCTCATTTTTGATCTGTGATAACTGCAAATGAAATATCAGGAAGACAAACACATCACATGTGTGGGTAGCTTTACCTAATTTCTAATCATTTTGGAACAAGCCCTTTAGCAGAACTGTCTGAGGTGCATCGAGCTTAGGTCACTGGGTGGAAAAAATGAAGGTTCTTCTCTTTGTTTTACCCTGGTTGGTGGTACAGCAAGGACACCAGAGAGACAGAACCGAGCTGACCTAAAGTAAGAGCATCTGGATGACCACAGGAACCGAAGCCTCAACCTGTTTTGTAAACAAAGGGGCAGCTTAGTGACACTTCATGGCCTTCTGGTTCCTCCTCACCCCACTGCCTCCTGATCCTCTCAGGGAAAACACTCCTCTGAAATCACTTATTTGGCATGCAGGATAGGATTCTGTGGACAGAGTCTCTTCAGATTTCAATGAAAGAATTAATTACTTATGGATAGAGATTAGGCCAGAGGTATAAGCAGGTTAAAATGTTTCATAACAGCAGAGAAGAGTGCTCCCACACTGAAGTGATTCTCACTGCTGTTTACTTTGCTCCCCTGTGCCAGTCATGATTGAAACCCTGGGCACAGAGTTGCAGAAAGAGAAGCAGAAGAGAAGGGAACTATTAATATAGTACAAGTGGTAAGAAGGGCTTTCCTCATGGAGCTCCAAACTCCAGAGCAGTTCTCTACAGGGAGCAATCATGTGTGCATAGTCACTCAGTCATGTCCAACTCTTTGCAACCCTTTGGGCTGTAGCCTTCCAGGCTCCTCTGTCCATGGGACTTTTCAGGCAAGAATACTGGAGTGGGTTGCCATTTTCTGCTCTAGGGGATCTTCCTGATCCAGGGATTGAACCTGCATCTCCTGCATTGAGGCAGGTTCTTTACTCACTGAGCCATCAGGGAAGCCCAGCATCAGACAGATGGGAACTTAAATTCCATTTAACCCTGGCAAGTCATTTTGGATCCTGGTAAATTACCTAATGAATAAGAAGTACTCATTGCCACTTTTGACATTAGCAAGCCTTGGATAAATGATACAACAGAAAAATGGATTGAGTAATGGTGGTCCATAGGAACAATCATGAAAAAAGTTATCTAAATGTGTGGGGAGGGATAGATTCTAGGCTAATAATCAAATTGGTCTTCAATGTCCTCAGTAGCACATGAGAGTATTTACAAGGTTATGATTCAAAATGGGAAAGAAAATGAAATTAAAACATCCAGTGGAGAGACTGGGAGAAAAGAGGCAGAGTAAAAGCTAAGCAAAGAAGACGAAGTCCAACTAGGACTACTTCAGAACCATGCAACTGGCTTGTTGCCATAATGATCTGGTTCTTCTCTGGGAGCAATCTGATTCTGCATTTAAAAAGTACTAGAAAACAACAACAAAATTCTGTAAAGCAATTATCCTTCAGTTAAAAAATAAATTAATAAAAATTAAAGAGAAAAACTCAAAAGAAATACTAGTCTGCTCTAAACATCATATGATATCACTTGTATGTGGAATCTAAAAAAATGATACAAATGAATTCATTTACAAAACAGAAATAGATGCACAGACATAGAAAATACACATGGTTACCAAAGGGGATACCAGGGATAAATTCGGAGTTTAGGATTAACAGATACACACTACTCTATATAAAATAAACAACAAGCTCCTATTGCATAAGACAGGAAACTGTATTCAATATCTTATAATAACCTATAATGGAAAAGAATCTGAAAAAGAATATATGTATGCACAAGCATATTATCTGAATCACTATGCTGTACACTTGAAACTAACACAACACTATAAATAATACTTCAGTAAACTGGTTACAAAATAAAAATTATAAACAATTTTTCATTGGAAAAGACCCTGATGCCTGAAAAGATTCAAGGCAGGAAGAGAAGGGGACTACAGAGGATGAGGTGGTTGGATGGTACCGACTCAAGGAACATGAGTTTGAATAAACTCCAGGAGATGGTGAAGGACAGGGAAGCCTGGCGTGCTGCAGTCCATGGGGTCACAAAGAGTTGGACACACCTGAGCGACTGATAAACAACAACAAAGGTCTACTAATCTGCTATGAATGCCTTAGTCTAAATTTCCTTATATGAAGTATTTTCCAAATAAGCATAGGTTCAGCTTAAATGAGTAAACTCAGTACATAAACTCATAGAGATAAAAGTTCAATGAAACAGGTGACAAAATCAAATACTTATATTATTTTTTGCAAAGTTAATATACTTACCTCCACATATTTCTTCTGTTTCATCATCTATGCATTCTCTGTCATCACACTCACAAAATTTACCATAAACAAGTCCATTTCCATCTGAATTATCACATTTACACCTGCCGCAGTGACATGTACCTAAACCATTAAAACAAAGCAAAAATTATTTGTTAAATGCACATAAATTATAATTAATGAATTTTAACCTCTCTTTCATGGATAAAGACAATTCCAATCAATTTTATATTCCAATTAGGTTTTACTATGGGTATGATGAGATGGATAATGACATTCTTTTTTGAGATTATTGTAGCCCATTAGTTACATTTTATAGCACACAGCTATTATGATTGACCTCTAATAGTTTCACGAATGTAAATCTGAACTCCCCAAGAGCAGAGTCACATTATAAACATCCATCCAATCAATGCATGAATGAATATCTTCTGATTACACCTGGGTCTGAGTGAGCTAAAGCAGAAAATGCTAAGCTTTTTGCGAAAAGTAACCTTGCTTATCTTCCTCACCAGTTATTTATTCAATGCTTTATGCAATATTTGAGCTTATTATTTATATAATAAATATTTGTGGAACTCTTTATCAAATTTAAATAAATGAAAAACTCAAATGTTCCTAAAAACTGTATATCTGCAGTGTTAAAGTGATACCCATGTCCTTATGACAAAGGGCCCAGAGTGAGTCTTCCTTATGCATGGAGTCCTAGAACCTTACCAGGACCTCAGGTGGCTCAGGGTGAAACAGAAGCACCAGAGCCATCTGGTCTACCACTCTCCACATACCCAGTCAAGTTTATAAGGATTTGACTACAACCCCTGAGAGTGAGTTCACTGACAATAAAAAGGCATTCAAATGATACTGAGAAGTAGAATGTACATTTGAGTAGCTTCCTTTTTAATGCTTATTTTTTTTGAACATTATTTAGCTTTTATTTTATTTTATTTTTTTATTGTTTTTGCCATACATTGTCATGATATCACCATGGGTTTACATATGCTTCCCCTCCGGAACCTCCCTCCCTCCTCCCTCCCCACTGGGAAATCTCGCTGCACCAGTCCCGAGCATCAATCCTGGGCTGGCGATTGATTAGACACATGACAATTAACATGCTTCAATGCCCTTCTCCCATATCATCCCACCCTTACCCTCATCCACAAAGTCCATGAGTCTATTCTATACATCTGCATTCCTTTTGCTGTCTCGAATGTTGGGTTCTCGTTACCGTCTTTCTAAATTCCATATATATGCGTTAATATACTGTATTGTTGTTTTTGCTTCTGGCTTACTTCACTCTGGATAATGGGCTCCAGTTTCATCCATCTGAGTAGAATTGCTTCAAATGAATTTTTTTTTTAATGCTGAGTAATATTCCATTGTGTATATGTACCACAGCTTTTTAATGCTTATTTTTTAATCTTTAATTGATCATCACATCAGTCACCACAGAGTAGCCAAGACTTTGTCATTCGCTAGATATCACCCTAGACTTTGGAAATGCAACAGGAGTTGGATTCAGCCATAACCTCCTCTTAAAGTTTTATATGAGTAAAAGCCAAAGTGATAAAATAAACAGAGAAGTGCAAAGTGTTGCAGAAACACATAGTAAGGGGATTTATCTGAGACCAGGTGGTCAAAGGGTCCCTGGGGAATGGCTCTTAAACTGAGCACTGAAAGCCAAGTAAAAAGCATCAAGCTGATGCTAAGAGAAGTGAGATGGTGAAGAAGCCCACTTCTAGCAAGAGACAACAGCAAAAGCTCAGCAGAAAAGAGGAAATAAGAGGGGAAAAAAGACAGCTGATGTATAGTGGGAAATAAAGGGGAGGGTGTAGTGAAAGGAAAAAAAGGCAACTAAAGGTGAAGTTTATAGAAATCTAAGAGGCTGAGCACTAAAGAATTGATGCTTTCGAATTGTAGTGCTGGAGAAGTCTCTCAAGAATCCCTTGGACTGCAAAGAGATCAAATAAGTCAATCGTAAAGGAAATCGACCCTGAATATGTATTGGAAGGACTGACACTGAAGCTCCAATACTTTGGCCACCTGATGGGAAGAGCCAACTCACTGGAAAAGACCCTGATACTGGGAAAGACTGAAAGCAAAAGGAGAAGGGGATGGCAGAGGACAAGATGGTTAGATAGTATAACCAACTCAATGGACATGAATTTGAGCCAATTCCAGGAGATAGTGAAGGACAGGGGAGCCTAGTGTGCTGCAGTCCATGGGGTGGCAAGGAGTCAGACACGATTCAGCAACTGAACAACAACAAAGAGTTCACATTAAAGATTTCCAACTTTCATCCAAGAATAATGAGAAGCCATTGAAATATTTCAACAAGGGAGTCATGTGATCAGGCATTCATTTCCACAAGGTTTTTCTGGTTGTCACATGGAGAATGCATTGAAATGAGGCAAAGTGGATTTGAAGGAATGTTGGTTCATTAGTCTGCAGGAAAGAAGACAGAGGTTATGGCCATTAGTTTAGAAAAAAGAAACTACACATGGGGATATTTTCAGGAGAAAGAAAAGATGACTCGGTGACTGGTTTTGAGAGGTAAAGGATGAAAGTGAAAGTAAAGTCGCTCAGTAGTATCCGACTCTTTGCCACCCCGTGGACTGTAGCCTACCAGGCTCCTCTGTCCATGGGATTCTCCAGGCGAGAATACTGGAGTGGGGTTACATTTCCTTCCCCAGGCATAGAACCTGAGTCTCCTGCCTTGCAGGCAGATGCTTTACCCTCTGAGCCACCAGAGAAGCCAGAGGTAAAAGATGGGAAGGAACTAAAGATATTTAAATTTGAATTGAGCTACTGAATATTGGAAATTCTCTATGTGTTGAACCAGAAGGAGCATGAATTTAGGACTAAGGAAGATCTGAAACTAAATCCACGTCTTAATCCCCTCTAGCTATACACTTTTGAGGTCATTACTTTTCTCTCTAACTCTCAAATTCCTTACCTGCA
The DNA here is from genome assembly GCA_007570785.1 of Antilocapra americana. Taxonomy (NCBI): domain Eukaryota; kingdom Metazoa; phylum Chordata; class Mammalia; order Artiodactyla; family Antilocapridae; genus Antilocapra; species Antilocapra americana. The sequence continues at coordinate 4,066,788 of ML660218.1, read as the reverse complement.
AATAATGTCAACCTCACAGAGCTACTCTGAAGAACAAGTGATAAATATGTCACCATATCATCTTTCTAAAAACTCTATCGTGTCTAGTACATTGTAGACTTCCAGAAAATGCTGGGTCCTTCATCTTCTCCCATTAAGACTCCTAGTATATTAGTCATACTCCCAAATATTTTCTTCAGACACATTTTGTATTTATGAATCCCACTGTTTCCTGGTTTCCGACCCTCTGTGTGATTCTGTTACAGAGGTCATTTCTTTCTCTCACAGTCACAAATAAACAGCGATTCCACAGAACCTGAGCTTGTTATTTTTCTTCCTTGAGAATACCTGTGTGAATTTTACTTTTATTAAGCTTCATTTTCTTGTTTTTTTTCCCCTTGAAAACTATTTCAATTTATAAAAGTTCATTTTGAATCTAATGCTACAATTCATGGGATTGCCTCATCTCTTTTTTTTTCTAATTATCACCCTTCTTTTTCATTTTCACATTTATTCATGCTGTCTTTCAACCATTCACATCTCTATTCATTACATTTTCTCATTGCTTATTATATGACTGGTGAAGTTGTAGGTGCTATAAGAGATAATAAGAGGAATAAAATTAAAGCCAAGTAAATCATAGATCAGGAAGAATGTACTGGATGATCGATGCTTGTTACACATTGGATATATGAAACCAGATGATGCAAAGGCATTTGCAACAGATTTGTGACAAATGCTATAAAGATAGCATGAACTCAGGTTGGCTCTGTGAAGGAGGAAAGGCACAGTACAGGAGTAAGTTTTGAGTTGGCACTTGGTATACAGATAGAATTTCAAGAAGAGGAGATGGAGAAAAGGCTTGTGATGCTGAAGAAAGAGTCTGAGCTAAGGACTAAGGATGAAGAATTAAAGATCAGTGAAAACTCTGACTTCAGTTTGGAGAAGAGTGTCTGCTGCAGGCAGAAAGCATGGGATCCAGAATACTGGTCAAGGATTTTAGAATTCATCCATTGGAATACCAGGAGCACTTCACAGTTAGGGCGAGAGGCGTGCCATCCTGAGGATTACAATGCCGTCATTGTTTTCAAGGAAGATGAGAAGGCACAGTCTCTGCTCTGAATTCTACAACTCCTCCCTGACGTCCCCCACAGGCTGGCTCCCTGCAATCCACACATCTGAACCATCCCTGGGTGACACGGGAAGTTTACAACAGTTCAGAGCCTTCCTGTCTTACTCATCCAGTGCAATTCACAACTGGGGCTCCAAGAACCAGCATATGGAAGTCCCAGCAGACGTGCCAGACTCGTGTGCTCATGCTGTGTCATCCCGTGGCTCTCTCTTGGTTGCCAATTAGCTCAGTCTCTAGGACTGGTCTTCTGTCTTATGCTAGATTATTTTAGTTCTGACTTTTCATTCTGCCTAATATAGCTGGCTCTTTCTAGGATGACTCCCTATCTTGAACACCAGCCTATATCCCTGGTGCAATGGTGCAGGAGACTTGCTTTGCTCTGGCTCAGCTCTGCAGACTGTGCCTTGCCATTCTGTGCCCCTCTGGAGTCAGCTTCTGGGACTCCTTTGGTCCCCAGCTCCATCTCCCTCTTCCCCTGCCCTTTGGTCTTCTTCCCCACTCCATACAGCTCCTCTTCCCTTTCTGCTCCAAGCTGCTTCCTGAACACTGCGGTATGAGGGGGGAAAGATCAGTGATAACAACTTAGTTGCCGTTGTCCTGTTGCTAAGTCGTATCTGACTCTTAGCAATACCATCAGTTCAGTTCAGTCGCTCAGTCCTGTCGGACCCTTTGCAACCCCACTAGACTGTAGCACACCATGGACTGTAGCATGCCAGGCTCCTCTGTCCTTTACTGTTTTCCAGCATTTGCTCAAATTCAAGTCCATTGAGTCAGTGATGCCATCCAACCATCTCATCCTCTGCTGCCCTCTTCTCCTTTTGCCTTCAACCTTTCCCAGAATCATGGTCTTTTCCAGCGAGTTAGTTCTTCCCATCAGGTGACCAAAGTATTAGAGCTTCAGCTTCAACATCATTCCTTCCAATGAAGGGTTTATTTAAAACCTAGGGTTTATTTCCTCTAGGATTGACTTGTTTGATCTCCTTGTTGTCCAAGGGACTCAGACTAACACAACTTGTGGGCAGTGGGCTGGTAGAAGTAGGCTTAAAGAAAGAAGATCCCCAAAGTAAACATGAAAGGTTAGGATGCCGAGAGAAGAGTATGCGAGTAAAAAAGATTGTGTTGTCTGTGAAAATTGTCTAAAATACTCATTAGAAGAGGTTGAAGATTTATGATAACCAGACATAACACTGCCCCAAGACTGGAACAGAGGTGGGGGCAATGCTATAAAAGGCATTGTTGGGTCAGTTGTCAAAACTGGAATATGGACAGTAGGTTACATAAAAATACTGCATCCATGTTAAAAAATAGAGGTAAAAATATCTTAGAAATGCATTTTATAACTTATCCAACATGTTTCATCATCTACTGATTTATAGTTGTGTAAATTTTCTCCTTTTAGATGTGTTGAGATGATGATGTAGTGAATCACACGTTTAGATTCCATGATAGTTAAACATTTTTAACTATTAAATAGTTACATAAGTCTTAGTTAAAAGAAACAGTTAAACTAATTCTTAGGTGGTTAAAATGTATTATTAAATTTTTAATAACTATTAAATGTATTACTATTAAAAAGAAAAAAAAACTGGATTTGAAATCAATCAATCCAAAAATAGACTACAAAGAAGCAAAACTGAAATTGATTTCAAAACTTATTACCGAAAGAAGTTTGGAAAGCATGAAGTTGAGAGGAAGGGAGAGAGAGAGAGACAGAGAGACAGAGACAGAGACAGAGAAAGTGTGTGTGTGTGTGTGTGTGTGTGTGTGAGTCTCTGTGTGTGTGTGCGTGTGTGTGTGTGTGTGTTGGGAGGGTGGGTACTGTGAACCAGAAGTAAAAAGATTTTACTAAGAAGAAAGAAAAGAAGGAAGTGCTGGCAGGAAGCCAGGAGAGTGAGAGTAAACACAGGAAGTGATCTGACTGTTGGGACTTCCGGCATGGTTCCCGGCTGCACCAGTGCCAGTCTGCCTTGGAAGCAGCCCTGATCACTATTAACAAAGCAGCCCACTGCGCTGAACCTACACAGAGCGATTCCTCAGTCAAAGACTGGGGGACGGTCCCAGCTCTGATTGCAAAAGGAGTCCACCAACCATGGGAACTTCAGGAGGGCAGGTATTCACGTGTCGTCAGGTGGCCTGGAGCACACAAAGCAAGAACTCGTGCCACCATATCTCCATAAGAAGGGGTGCCCAACCCCTGGGATCTAATGCCTGATGATCTTAGACAGAGCTGAGGGAATAATAATAAGGGGCACAATAAATGTAATGCATTTGAGTCATCCCTAAACCTTCCATCCCACTGTTGGTCCTTGGAAAAATTTTTTCCATGAAACTGGTCCCTGGTGACAAAAAGATTGGGGACCACTGTGCTGAAAAACTACCCAGAGAACTTAAAAAGCCCACTACAGTTCATATCAGACACCAAAGCAATGAAATCAGAGCCTCCAGTGAGGACAGGAGCATTCCCAGTTTCAACCAGTGTTGAGAATATAAACTGACTTTGAGCTTCTATGTGCTCAACTGTCAGAAGAATATTTAAGTATAGTAACACTGGTTAAACACCATTAAAACCAAAACCATAGTTGTTGAGTTTTATATGATTTGGGTAATTAATTTTAATAGCTCCTCTGTACATTTCTAAGGAAATAGTTTTAAATGACATCTACAAGATAGAAAAATATTTCAGTTAAATAAAACTCTTGCTGTCACTATCTTCTTCAATGGATTTCACATCCAGGGCACCTGAAACCTTCATAAAATCTGAAAAGTTTAGTTCTATTTGATGGTAACATATGAATTCAAAGTACACTTGATCTGTAACAGAGAAAAATTAATTAAGTTTATATAAATCCTTTTTAAAAGAATTAATCCAGCATTTGAAAATATGGCTCACAGTTGACATAAAATGCTGTCAGGGTTTTTATTCCAGAAAATATTCTGCTTGAAGGAGGCATGTGGAACAGCTGGAGAGCATCAGACTTGCCAGTCTCAGCAAGATGACATTTTTCCCAATTGATTTATCTGAATTTCATCTCAAAAAGAAAAAAATATACTCAAAAGCAGTCTCACTCTGAGGTTCAACATTTCTTGATGCCCACATATTTCCATTAAGAACCCAACTTTGATGATTTCATTCGAGGATGCCCTGGAGACAGAATTCCTACCTGCATTAGAGCAGATGATGTCTTGGGAATTCCTGCACATTTGGTTACTCGTTTTCTTGGTCAGGTCACAGTTGGTTGGGTACTGGCAAGCATCGCCAAACCATCCTTCATCACATTTGCATCTGCCACAGTCACACTTACCGTGGCCTGCGAATTCAACAACATCCAGTTAGACTTAGATTGTTCTCCAAAGAATCTTAAGAGTGACGCTGGCTCAGGAGTGAACCATAATAAATTCAAACACAAGTATATGACAGCAGCTGGTGGGGGTGGGGGGGGGTAACACTCTACTCCATACAGTGGACTATGTGGTCTTCAATTCCAAAATCAACTCTGACAACTCACTCTAAAAACATTAACTCATGGAGGCGTTAGGCTAGATCGTTAACCAGAGGTCTAAAACACACGTGGTCAGAAAATTTAGCACTAAAATAGTCCACCAGGCACTTGCACATTTAAGGCACAAAAACCCAATAAAAATCGTTTCCATTTAGCTGCACATAAAACAACAAACTCTAAGTAAGGAACCTTAGATAAAATTCTACTAAACATTGGCATTAACTTTATTTGAATTCCATATGTGATAAAATTGTATAGATATATTAAATATACATCTCTATATATTTATTATTTTCCCACTTTGGGATAAGAGTAACATGAAAAATGAGTATACATTTTGCTTCTTGATGGGAAAATTTGGTTCAGGAGTCCAAAGGGAAAGAGTCACGGCCATCCACCTTCAGAAAAGTTTCTCAACCTTTCATTCTCTCAAATCAACATTTTGCTACTTTTAATTTTGCAGATATTAATTTTATCAAGTCTTGTTTGAAGAAGCCAGCTAATGTTTCTATTGACTACATATTAGACAGAAGTGCAAAACACATACAATCCTTGGTCTTTGTCCTCAAGGGATTTACAAACTGCAAAGTCAAGGCTAATACGCAAAGAAGAGTGTGTTCTGTTCAGCCAGAACTGTTTGCTGGATGGTGTATGAAGTTGAGGGATGTAGTCTACGACCTACAGAAGAGGAGAAAGATTTTATGGACTTCTTTGACCTTTCACTGGGCCTTGAAAGGTGAGCAGAGCTTGAATGGGTTGCAGGGAGAATGTAGAAGGCGCTAGTCACTCAGTCGTGTCTGACTCTTTGCAATGTGGACTGTAGCCCACCAGGCTTCTCGGTCCATGGAATTCTTTAGGCAAGAATGCTGGGGTGGGTTGCCATTTTCTTCTCCAGGGGCTCTTCCTGACCCAGGGATCGAACCCTGGTCTCCTGCACTGCAGCCAGATTCTTTACCATCTGAGCCACCAGGGAGAGAGTATTTGTATATTATTCAAGATGACAGTGTTATGTCTTACTGCCTGAAATTCATAGGCCACAATGGAACAGAATCATTGATCTGGGACCAACAGTCATTCGAGATGGCGCCAAAATCCACACAATGAGGTCCAGATGGTCAGTCAGTCAGAGTGAAAGGCTCAAAGGCATACCATGCGGGCATGTCGGGCAGAGCCTGGGTCTCTGATCGGCTCTGACTTTAAAACTCCTCTGCATGTGGCCCAGCCGACATAAGGGTTTCTATTCCTGTTGCATTTTTTGAATAAATTATTCTGTCTTACAAACAACACCTTGCCTGAGCCCTAATTGCATTTCATTTTATCCATTGCACGTTACTTTGTCAAACTGATTGTATCATCTTGCATCCCTGTCTGGTCGTACACGACATTGTCAATCTCAGCCAACTTAGTATCACTGACCAGCATAAGTGATCTCTCCTGCCAACCATCCAGTTTATTTATGAAAGTATTGAGCCAAATTCTTAAAGTGGCTAAACCTCTTTTGGTGAATTAAGAATCTCGGTCACTGTAACGATTCTTTAATAATATTAGCGTGTTAGGTTAAACAATGTGAAATAGCCACTTTTAAAATAAATTTATTTATTTTTAATTGGAGGATAATTGCTTTCCAATATTATGTTGCTTTCTGCCGTACACCAACATGGATCAGTCATAGGTATACATATATCCCCTCCCTCTAGAATCTCCTTCTCACCCCATCTCACCCCTCTAGGTTGTTACAAAGCAATAGGTTTGAGCTCCCTGTGTCATACAGCAAAGAAACAGCCACTTCTATAAGTTCAATGTCAGCTATTGGTTATAGTTCATCCCAATAACGAAAGATCCATATCAACTGTGAAGAAAATAAGAATGATTTAGAAGAAAAGGAAGTATCTAGAAAAAGAATACATCTTTTATATTGGATGGAAGAGCTTAAACTCCAAAATAAGGTATATATAACAGAGGTGGGTAATGGTTTGTGGGTCAAAGGTTACAGACTTTTCGAAATGAAGGAGATTTGGGAAAATAGAGGAAAAATAAGGAAAATGTACAGATGATAACAAAAAGGCCCATTCATCTCACAGTGACTCCATAAAGCATCAGTAAGAAGCTATATTTTAGGTGTTTACATCCCAAAGCTGTTAGTCCATGGAGGTGAAATTTCAGAAACTTCTTTCATAAAAGGCTCTATGATGACACAAACATGGAGAGTGACATGTTATATCCTTCTCTTAGCATGTCATGATATATACCAGCACACTGAAGCCCATAAGAGGTCCTTTCAAGAAAAAGCTATTTAACTTTAGAATACACATTTTTTTTTTATTAGGGGGCCCCTCTTCCTCACATCTTGGGCACACACTGCCAGGTAATGTGTTTTCAGCTTTTCCTTAAGCATCTGACTACAGGCAAAGGTGACAGCCAAGGTAGGACTGGGTCATCTGCTTTTATGTTTTATCTAAACTTCATGCCCAGTAGGGTCTTCTTGATTCACTTTCCTCCATTTAGGAAAGCAAATGGGAATAGATTTTTTTTCTCTTTTTACTGCCAAAAATTACCAAGGAATAGCCTATACAACTTTATCAGGAGATAAGTGCACAATGTTTTTAGAAAGAAAAGAATCTTTAAATAAATTCTACTCTTTGAAAGTGAAAGTGTCACTGAGTCATGTCTGACTCTTGCAACCCCATGGACTGTAGCCCAGTAGGCTCCTCTGTCCATGGAATTCTCCAGGCAAGAATACTGGAGTGGGTAATCATTTCCTTCTCCAGGGAATCTTCCCAACCCAGGAACTGAACCTGGGTCTCCAGCATTGCAGGTAGATTCTTCACCATCTGAGCCACCAGGGAAGCTACTCTTTACCCAAGATTAAAAAGAACTTTGGCCAACCTCAGGGAATGAGGCTGCTGTATTATGGAAGCAAGGTAATCTCCACTGCAGGGTCAACAACGTGGCTTCGCTGAACATCCCATTTGGCGAAACACTTTATCCACTGTGTACTAGTTTGCTGCAGCTGTCAGGCAAAGTACCATAAACTGAAAGGCTTAAAACAACAAAAATGTCCTCACTCCCGGCTCTAGAGCCCCCAAACTGACATCAAAGTGCAACAGTCTGATTCCTTCTAGAGGATCTGCAAGAGACATTCTCCCATTCCTATCTCCCATCTACTGGTGGCTGCCTGCAGTCCGGGTGTTCCTTGTCTGAACAAGCTTTCCTTGCTCCGCTTCTGTCTTCATGTGGTTTTTCCTCTATGTGTCTGTGTCTTCACATCTTTCTCCTTATAAGTGCAAAGGTCATTGGATTTAGAGTCTATCAGACTTCCAAAGGACCTCATCTTAATTACATCTTCAAAGACTGTCTTCCAAAATGTCACATTCAAGGTACCAGGTGGAGGGATTTCACCCGTCCTTTGGTGGGGGGCATAATTTAATCCTCAAGAGTTGCAAGTAATAGAACCTGATTACCCTCTTTCCTATACAGATGGAATATTTAAAAGCAGAGACATCACTTTGCCAATAAAGGTCCATAAAGTTAAAGCTATGCTTTCTGTAACAGTCACATAAGGATGTGCGAGTTGGACCATAAAGAAGGTTGAGTGAAGAAGAATTTATCTTTCAAACTGTGGTGCTGGAGAAGGCTATTGAGAGTCCCTTGGACTGCAAGATCAAACCACCAATCTTAATGGAAATTAACCCTGAATATTCATTGGAAGGACTGATGTTGAAGCTGAAGCTCCAATAATTTGGCCACCTAATGCAGAGCCGACTCATTGGAAAAGACTCTGATGCTGAGAAAGATTGAAGGCAGGAGAAGGGGACGACAGAGGATGAGATGGTTAGATAGCATCACCGACTCAATGGACATGAGTTTGAGCAAAATCCGGGAGATGGTGATGGACAGGGAAGCCTGGTGTGCTGCAGTCCATGGGGTCGCAAGGAGTCAGACATGACTTAATGACTGACTGAACTACATATTCACATATAAGATGTGGTCTTTTTATTCCCTCTTAGATATGAAAATAAATGGCTAGAGCTGAGAGCAGCTCCCTCCTCCTCATTTCTGTGCTACTGAGAATTTCCATGGACAGCCTGGCCCAGGTCCACCTGTGCTTCCACAGCTCTGCTAGCTCCTCTCTTCCCCATCTCCTCCCACAATCGAGGTCCCTGATCACCCCCAGTCCCAGGGTATCTGCAACACCACCAGGCTAGGGGAAAAGCCACAGCAAGCTCTGGAAGAGAGGTGGGGACCTTTGTGGAGGAAGGTCCTGGTCCCAGTCTCCTCAGGCTAGCAGGGCAGAGGTGGAATGGACTACTATTCAGCCGTGAGAAAGAAGGCGATCCTGCCATTTGGAACAACATGAAGGGACCTGATGGCAAAATGCAAAGTAAAATAAGTCAGATGGAGAAAGAGAAATAGTGTGCGATTTCACTTATATATGGAATCTGAAAATAACGAGCCAAGCAAACAAACAAGCAAAAAACCAAACTCATAAAAAAAGAAGTTTACAGTTAACAGGGTGGGGATAGAGAATTGGATGAAGGTGGTCAAAAGGTACAGCCTTCCAGTTGTATGATGAATAAGCATTAGTATGTCACGTACAACACCATGACCATAGTTAATATACATTGGGCTTCCCTGGTGGCTCAAATGGTAAAGAATCTGCCTCCGATGCAGGAGACCCAGGTTCAATCCCTGGGTTGGGAAGATCCCCTGGAGAAGGGAATGGAAACTCCCTCCAGTACTCTTGCCTAGAGAATATCCATGGACAGAGGAGCCTGGCGGGCTGCAGTCCACGGGGTTGCAAAGAGTCAGACATGACTGAGTGACTAAGCGCACACACACACAAACACACATACACACTATGAAGCAGTGGTCCCCAGCCTTTTTGGCACTAGGTACCAATTTTGTGGAAGACAATTTTTCCATAGACCAGGACAGGGAATGTTTACAGGATAATTCAAGCTCATTGCATTTATTGTGTACCTTATTTCTATTATTATTACATCAGGTCAACTTTAGATTATCAAGCATTAAATTCTGGAGGTTGGGGACCCTGCTGTACATTATATTCAAAAGTTAAGGAAGTCAATTCTAAGAGTTCTCCTGACAAAGAGAAAAGAAATTCTTTTCTTTTTTTTGTAGTTCTATGAGATGACAGATGTTAACCAAAGTGATTGTGGCTATTATTTATATGGAAATTATTATGCTGCACACCTTAAGCTTATACAATGCCATGTCAATTGTATCTTAATAAAGCTGGAAATAAATCTTGATTATTAATTACTATCCCATCATTACTACTGAAAATAATTTTTCATCTATAGGAGGATAGATGTTAAAAAGTTACTCTCTGTGCATGCCAAAAACACTGCTTGAGCCACATGGTAACCTTGAAATAGACTATTTTAATCTGAGAACTCAGTTGGCCCTGCACATCTAACTTCTTGTTGCTTAGTTGCCAGGTTGTGTCGGACTCTTTGCGACCTCATGGACCATAGCCTATTAGGTTCCTCTGTCCATGGGATTTCCCAGGCAAGAATATTGGAGTGGGTTGCCATTTCCTTCTCCAGATTTTTTTGACCCAGGGATTGACCCTGCATCTCCTGCATTGGCAGGCAGATTCTTTACACTGAGCCACCTGGGAAGCCCACAAATCTACTTGCTTTGGTCAAACAAGTAAACTTCCAAGACCACCACTGTATGCTAATGTCCAATGGATTCAAACACGCTCATTTAACAATAGACACACTCAATTTTTCTCCTGTTCTTTCTAAGCCACGATAGTTCTCCCAGCCTCACTAGATATGAGAAACAAAAGAACAATGCCACATGTAAATTCGAAGAAAAGGATCCCTTGGCTAATTTTACAATTATTTCATGGTTTACAATAGAAATGACTATTCTCAAGACAGGGGCACCAGTCCCTCTCTGTTTCTTTTAAAAAAGTGACTTCTTAGATATTTATTTCCCACTTCTACGTGAAGGATGGAAGGATTCTGTGTAGAAGGAAGCTTTGCCCCAGAAAGGGAAAGATCTGCTCTCCATTGGCCCTGTTGCACTCCTAAATTCCAGTGGGCTGTGGGAAGGTTCCCCATACAGAGCTTCTAAAATACTCCCAGAAGTGGACACTAACAAAAACATGGACTTTTAATGATCTACCTTTTAAAAAAAAAATCTATTATTTAAAAAAGACCTATTGTTCCTTAAAGAAGTCTGTGCAATGGACAGCCTATGATCACCTCAAGGTCTTCAAGCATTACAATCAAGAGATTCTTGAGGTATTTTATCCTAAAAAGGATCAGATGGTAACAATTTATTATTTTATTTCCTTCTCACTTACTTCAAAAATTAATAAACATTTATATGTTCAGTCCAACTTTAATGTAAATCCTCTAATAGCAAGGACTTTTCTATTAATTCAATAACTCCCTAGGGTACCTCTCCTCTAAGCTGTTTATAAAAGCAGGTATTGAATAAAAGTTGTTGACAGTTTGGGTCACTTGATTGGAAAAAAAAAATGAAACTACTCTCTTGAAAGCAAGTAAAGCACTTGAACTCAAGACATTTTCTACAATACAAAGATCAGTCAGCAGAAAAAAATACTTATCAGTAGTTGGCATGGAGACTAAATTGAGCTCATTACTATTCATTTTTAAAACTTTTTAGGAACTCAAGAAGTCATTTAGAAAACTGGAAAAAAGCAACTCATGGACAAGGTAAAAAATTTCTTAAATGAGTTGTCACTGTTGGCTCCCTTTAAAAAAAATTAAAATCTAGATCAGTAGACAGAAAAATTAAATTGGAAATAAAACCAGAGTTGGAATTTATTTAAATTCCAATAAAATTAAATTGGAAATAAACCCAAAAAGCACCTAATAAGGTGCTTTTTAGGATATAATACTCTGTCACACTGTTCTGACATCCCTACTCATTTCAGGAGGAATAAAAACTAGACCCAGTTTATTCACAAGTAGCTCTTATAGAAACTGTATATATTGGAAGAAGAGAAGCAAACTTTACTAAGGAGTATGTTCAGAGGATTGAAAAGAAAGGAAATTGGCTTGGACACGCAAGCCTTGCTTGGCCTATGGGATGCTAGTAGATCTTTATGCAGAGGCTTGAAATACGCTTTGCACAGCTGGGTTTGACTTCTTCTCTTTTATTACCAACTGACGAGACTCGTGGAGCAGATCTGAACCCAACGTGTGACTAGCTTATGTCAGCCAACTCCCACCCAAAGGTTTCCCAGGTGGCTCAGCGGTAAAGAATTCATCTGCTGATGCAGGCGTTGCAGGAGACACAGGTTCAGTCTCTGTGTGGGGTAAGATCCCTTGGAGAAGGGAATAGCAATCCGCTCTAGTATTCTGCCTAGCAAATCGCATGGACCAAGAACCTGGTGGGCTACAGTCGCAAAGAGTCAAGCACGACTGAGCATGCCCTCCCACCCAAACCACGGACATGTGAGCACAAACTATGGCTGCTTGTAGTAAAAAAAAAAAAAAAAAAACAGAAAGAAAGGAAAGGAAAGGTTGCCATAATAGCCAGCGTGCTCACTTGTTTTGAAGCCGTTAAAATCAAGGTGTTTTGAGAATGGGAAAAGAGTATGACAACAGTGGTAGAAGACTGAGCTCCAAAGAGAAGGAATATCTTCGCATGAAAATATAAACAGTGTGGGAGCTTCCCCAGTGGCTCAGTGGTAAGGAATCCTCCCACCAATGCGGGAGACGTGGGTTTGATCCCTGATCTGGGAAGATCCCACCTGCCTTGCGGAGCAACTAAGCCCATGCACCACAAGTACTGGGCCTGGTGCTCCCGAGCCCGAGAGTCACGACTCCTGAGGCCAAGGGCTGCGACTACTGAAGCGTGCGTGCCCTAGGGCCCAGGCTTCACAGCAAGAGAAACAATGAGAAGCCCACGCACCTTAACTGGAGAACATTCCCCGCCCGCCACAACTAGAGAAAAGCCTGGGCAGCAACGAAAACCCAGCGCAGCCAAAAATAATGAATAAACAAAGGAAAATTAAAACCAACCCCCAGGATGCACTCTTTGTGACTGAGTCATGAGCTATGTCATTCCCCACTCTGAAAAGTTATAGTTATCATCATAATCCATGACAAAAATGTTTCACCTACCATTCAATTCAAAATATCCCTTTTTAATCATTCTAGATAATGTATCTTGTCTTCCTTTTTACATTGGTATACAGATATTTACTCTGGAAAATAGCTTTACCAAACCATACTAGAACGCCTAAAAATAAAAAACCATATTAAAATTCTGAGTTACAAATCACTTAAATTTGTATTACTTGGTTATCAAAATGACATGGAAAAAAAACAGAAAACCAGTATTACCATCCTCACCTACTGAAGCGAAAATTTTCAGTTACTGCCTTTAAACAATTCCTCTAAATTTTCAACCAAGCTCTCAAGTCTCCCACTGAGCTTGGGTACCCACAAAGGTGAACAGGAATGAAATCCCCCAGCTTTTTCTCCTTTCTCCCTCTTAAGGAGTCCTCATCCACTCTGCCTCCTTCCTGCAGCCCCAGAGGCTGGGCGAGGTCCACTCCTTTCAGGGAGTCTTGATTTCTTTGCCATCTGGTTCTTTGGAAACCCTGCTTCCTTTCTCTCTGATTCAGCCTCAGCTTTGTTGTTAGCACCTCCCTTTTATACCGTGAAATCCATCAAGTGTCTCCTGGTCTCTATTAAAGGTAATCAACACTCCCTCTATTAAGCCCAAGTCCCTATTCTTAGTCTCTATTCCAAATCAATGCTCTGTTCCTTATTTAAAGCTCCAGGTAGGTAGTTTTCCACTCCGTCTCACCTTTTATCTACAAACCGATTTCAGTCCCACAATTCTACTGACATTAGAAAATTTAATATGCTTTCTATTCCTATTCCTTAATTCAATTGACATTTAAGTCCTTATTTTATCAGTTATTTCTCAATCCTTTGGCACCTTCCCCTCTTCCTCCCACCCTGCACCCTTGTCCTTCTCTGCCTCCTTACCCTCCTCCATCCTGCCTGAACACACAGCATCAGTAAAATCCGTATTGCCTTAGACAAGCTACGGAAAGTAAGAGGAATAAAGAGAGACTGGAATATTTATTCTGAAGAGAGTTAATTCAACCTAAGCTCATCACTACACCACTGAAGCACACTAAGTTTTAAGTAAGCTCGAACTAAGTCATGTTTAATTATTTTACTTTTTCCACTGGCATTCAGTGAACAGTTGGAAAATAAGAGGAAAACTCATAACGAGTATCAGAGAAAATTTGAAAAGGAATTAAAAGCAGTATTTCCTTTGCTTAGCCAATTATGCAAGCTTCAAGTTAAATAAAGTTAAATCTACATATACTCACTTATCAGTTTTCTTAAAATTAGCAACGGATTTTGTTCTTAGCTTTGATGTTATTTTTCTGCCTAAAATATATCTTGGAGAGATTTTGTAAAGAACTGTGAAGGCGTATATTAACGCATATCTGTGGAATCTAGACAAACGGTATAGATGATCTTATTTGCAAAGCAGAAATAGAGACACAGAGAACAAACATATCGGTGCCAAAGGGGCAGGGGGTGGGAGAAGTGGGCGATTGGGACTGACATATATACATATACTACTGACACTGTGGATAAAGTAGTCATACCTACTGCATGGCACAGGTATGCTCAGTGCTCTAAACAGGAAGGAAGTGCAAAAAAGAGGGGATATATCTGATTCGCTTTGCTGTACAGTAGAAACTACCACAACACTGTACAGAAACTATACTTCATACAAGTTAATAATTAAAAAAAAAAAACGGTTTCACAAAGAGGCTAGTTACAGGTCCAGGAGCACATCTGACACAACCACTACATGTATTTTTTTAATTAATTATTTTAATTGGAGGCTAATTACTTTACCATATGCATTTATACTCACATTCTGTCTCTGAAAACACTGGCTTTCAAACTGAACACCATTTGTCCTCCTACTGTTAACAGGTAGAGAAATCCTAAAGAAAGTAATACCTTTGCTTCTATGTCACACAAAATGGGTATACTTAAAAACGGAATATAATCGCCTATGCTTTTAATATTTGTTCCACAAAAAGCATGTCTAATTTCAAGACACTGTAATATTAAGTATTCTGTATGGTTATAACACGACAAGTAAAGAAAAATGGCAAAGACAGGGCTGAGATTTGATTTTCCTCTATTTGAAACTAGTAGGAACAAGCCTGAACCATTTCGTGGACTCTGGCAGAAGATGAGAGATTCTGGGTTCAGAGTCTAAGGACTGTATTACTCACATCAATAGCAGTAACTGAAGTCTTGATTTCAGTCAGTTACCCAAGCCCCAGTCCCCACAGGACAACAGCAGGAGCAGCGGGTGATTCCTACACATGTGGCAGGCTTACAGGAGAGAATCCTCCTGGTGGGGATCCTGGCTCTTAGAATATACGGAGAATAAGCACGGCTGTTGAAAGGCCCTTGGACTGCAAGGAGATCCAACCAGTCCATCCTAAACGAAATCAACCCTGAATATTCACTGGAAGGACTGATGCTGAAGCTGAAGCTCCAGTCCTTTGGCCACCTAATGCAAAGAACTGACTCATTGGAAAAGACCCTGATGCTGGGAAAGACTGACGTTAAAAGCAGAAGGGGGCAGCAGAGGATGAGATGGCTGGGTAGCACCTCCAACTCACTGGACGTGAATCTGTGAGCAAACTCTGGGAGGCAGTGGAGGATAGGAAAGGCTGCCATGCTACACTCCACGGGGCCCCAAAGAATTGGACAGAACTGAGCGAGTGCTCAACGACAAAGCACGCCAGAATCTGTGCCAAAGAAGGGTGCACTATTCTATCACACTAGAATAGTTAACAAACCCTCTTTGCTCCAGAAAGAGACACTGGCTGTGTCTTCCAAGGCTCTCTGGACGAACATACATGAAATGTATGGAATGAAGGTACCCAGTGCCTGTGATGACAAAAAGTACAGAAACATAAGCGGCCCATGGAGGACTGTCTCCCGACCCTTATTCATGTCAACATCTTAGCCTATAGAGATCTACTCTACTCATTCTAACAGAGGCATAACATTGCACTGTGTATACACCACAACCATGTAGCCATCCCTTTTAATGATTTCATTTAACTGGTTTCAATCATTTACCACTGCAAACAATGTTGTCATAGGGGTTCTTCCTTAAATGTGCATCTTAAAGCAAAAGTGTGAAAAGATCTGTGGGATAAATTGTTACAAGGGAAGTTTATGAATAAAAGGGCATGCATATCATTAAAAGATTTGTTTCCAAAGTGATACTAAATACACCCCCACCAACAATGTGTGAGAATTCACTTGCCAACACATAACATGGAATATCCCCAAGTAACCTGAGTTGATCTGAGCATCAAAAATCACATTGGATACTTTTGTTGACATGTGCAACTATGGATGAGATCCAACATGTTTCCTTTGGTTTATAAATCATTTTTATTTTATAAACAAAATTATTCTTTGTCTCATTTTCTTACAATTTTCTGCTTATATATTTTGCCAACTTTTCTATTGGTTGTTGGACATTTTCATGATTTTTATGAGCAGTGGATTTTATAAGTTAAAGAATTTAGTTGCTTTTCTGTCATTATATTGCAAATTTTTATGACATCAAATTTGGTAGGCTGTAGTTTGGGTTTATTATCTTTTTTGCAAGAGTTTTAAGAGGAATTTTTTTATAAGAATCCTCACTATATAGCTTTGCTGTGTGAAGTTCAGCAAGTTATTTAATCTTTCTATATATCCCAGAATTTGTGTCTGTAAAATGGGAACAACAGTAGTACTTGTATTATAGTTATTACAAGGATTAAGTCAGATGACAATTGTGAAGTGCTTAAGATAGGGACTGTCACATGATAACCATTATGTAAGTATGTATTAAATCCTTAAAATTTTTTTCTGTCTTCTACAAATTTTTGCTTGAGTACTTGCATCTTCTCTTTGAGTTCATTGCCTAGAAGCAATTTATCCATTAAAAAAAAATCCTTTCTTTTTTAATTTCATAAGTCATTCATAATTTATTTTTAGCTTCACAGTACAGTTTTTCAGATGTTGACTTATTATCTGAGTTTTGATTATTATTTATGTTCTATATTTCTTAGATTATTTTTATAGATCTCTTACTAATTTCTTATTTACTGATCATCACTGAAGAGAGGGATTTTTTCCTGGGACAATTATTTTTGAAAGGATAATGTGGAACGGAATCAGATAAGTGAACTTTTCCATGAATATTGGTTTGCCCATACATGCAAATATTTTATTAGTAATTCCTGATGGTAAAGTTGATGAATTAAATGTTATATGAATATGTAAGTTTGGCAGATATGCCCATAATGTTTTCTAAAATGGCTGTAAGTGACTTTCATTTCCACCGAGGACTGTAAGTCAGTTCATTGTTCATGTTTTCTCTTCTGCTTGAAATACCCTCCCACTCTCAACTGGAAAAGAAATCTTTTCCAGGCTCCATAATACCATATACATATCTATTACTTCACTAACCCATAATTATCTCTTGATATGGCTTTCTGCCCTACTAAACAGTTACCTTCATTAGGACTATGTGTCATCTTATTTTTATATCCTTGGCTCCTATCCAATTTTCTGGCACACAGTAATTGCAAAAAAAAAAATGTTTGGTAAATATATAGATGATGAAGAAGGCATAAAATTATTGTCCAGGGACACACTATTGGTAAATAATACAAGTAATGAGGAATCTAGCATTTTCTTCCTGCAAATCATATTTTTCATACATTTGTATAAGTTTCCACATTTACATGAATATAAATTAAAGGACTCAAGCCTCAGTCAAAAACCTGTTTTATATACTTGAAATTATAATTACCCTTCAAATGACTTGCAAATGACTCTTATTCATTCTAATACTGGCAAAATTATGGTGTATGGCTTGCACAGACATTAATAATAAGCTTTAATTCATATGAGATTTTAAAGCTTGGTTCAAATATAGTTTCCATCTATGTAGCCAAAGTTTGACATAGGATTAATGAACCCTCATAAAAGTGTTGCATAATTCTTTTTTTGATTAAGCTGCAACTAACCAACTACAGATAATTATGACTAAAACTCAACTGCTTCTAATGCAAACACTCTTAGAGAATCCCTTCTTTTTCAGATAAGATACAGACAACATTTAGAGTCCATTCTAAGGTGAAAATACCTGGGAGTTGATTAGAGTAAATTAATAGGTTGTGATCCGTAAGACAATGTTAATTATCTAGCTAGGAGAGGAGAGGAACATTTTTGTTTTATGTGAAAAAAGTTATGTTTTGAAATGAATAATTCTATTTAATTAGGATTCTTAAATATAGGAAATTCAGTGAGAGTACCATTGTTGTATGTTAATAAAATTAATTGCCCAGTTGTCAGAATTTATACTTTCAACTCAACTTTTGCCACAGCAACACCATAGGCAATAGCATCCTCAAACTGCCACATATTTTCAGTCTGAATGGTGAACTCAAACCCCTTCTTGGGAACTTCCCTGTTGGCCCAGTGGTGAAGATTTTGCCTTCCAATGCAAGGCCTATGGGTCTGATCCTTGGTCAGGGAACTAAGATCCCACATGACTCAAAGCCAAAAAAAAAGAACATAAACAAAAAACAGAAAATATTGTAACAAATTCAATAAGACTTTAAAAATGGTCCAACATACGAGACAGCAAAAGGAACGCAGATGTATAGAATAGACTCATGGACTTTGTGGATGAGGGTAAGGGTGGGATGATATGGGAGAAGGGCATTGAAGCATGTTAATTTTCATATGTCTAATCAATCGCCAGCCCAGGACTGATGCTCGGGGCTGGTGCAACGAGATTTCCCGGGGGGGGGAGGGAAGAGGGAGGGGGGTTCCGGAGGGGAAGCATATGTAAACCCATGGTGATATCATGACAATGTATGGCAAAAACAATTTAAAAAAATAATAATAAAATTTAAAAAAAATGGTCCTCATCAAAACACAAAGAAATTTGAAAAAAAGCCTTTCTTTGAAATGTTCTGCGTCTCTAAAGACTAAATTGTACATGAAATTATATTAATCTATTTTGATCATTTAAGATATATATCCTATTTTAAATATTGTCTAAATTACTAGGCCAAAATTTGTTTTAGTTCTTGGTGGTCATCAAGAAAAAAAGAGAGAGACAGAGAGAAAAGGTCCTGGAGATCCAAGCCTCTGATTACCAAGATGTACTTTCTGGCAATCAGAGATGATATAATTTTTCTGTAGTCAGGGCTGTAATAGTCAACTTGATTAAAATAGTATGAAATCATGTATCTCAATAGATTCATCATGGAATGCAGCAGGACATATCACTTTAACACAGTCATCTCTATATGCTCACGGTTTTTATAAAATGTGTGATCACACTCAGAGAGAGGAATACTGGACAAAAGAAGAGGTCTAGGAAATCATTTGTTGACAGTGTAGATTATGTTCACCATAGGGGGAAAAAAAAGGGGTCTACTTCAATACAGAGATAAGCAAAGAAAGACTATGAGTTAAACGTTTATTAAATGCCATTGGCTTTAATGCCTAAATACCACTGGTTTCTTGAATATGCACAAGTATCATTGGCTCTCAGTCTTTTCCAGGGACCAATTATTAACATGTGATTAAAATAAGTTAATCTGCCCAGATATCATCCTCTGTGATAAGGCAATATTTGCTATTGAGATGATCACAGGAAAATAATAGAGGTCTTGCAACAACTGACTCAAAAACTTTCATAAGATAAAGTAAAAATGAGAGTAAAAAAGGAAGAAATTAACTTTCATTGAGTACTGACTTTATGTCAGGCCCTATGGTGGGTACTTTATGTTCATTAGCATTAGGTTATTAACCAAACCCTTATGAGTTTAGAATCAGAAAGTCAACATGTAGGCCCAGGGAGAGCAACTCAGTTCAGCTCCGTTCAGTTCAGTCGCTCAGTTGTGTCTGACTCTTTGCAACGCCAGGCCTCCCTGTCCATCACCAAGTCCAGGAGTCCACCAAAACCCATGTCCATCGAGTCAGTGAAGCTACCCAGCCATCTCATCCTCTGTCTTCCCCTTCTCCTCCTGCCTCCAATCCTTCCCAGCATTAGGATCTTTTCCAGTGAGTCAGCTCTTTGCATGAGGTGGCCAAAGTACTGGAGTTTCAGTTTCAACATCAGTCCTTCCGAGGAACACCCAAGACTGATTTCCTTTAGAATGGACTAGTTGGATCTCCTTGCAGTCCAAGGGACTCTCAAGAGTCTTCTCCAACACCACAGTTCAAAAGCATCAATTTTTCAGTGCTCAGCCTTCTTCACCATCCAACTCTCACATCCATACATAACCACTGGAAAAACCATAGCCTCGACTAGACAGACCTTTGTTGGCAAAGTAATGTCTCTGCTTTTCAATATGCTGTCTAGATTGGTCATAATCTTCCTTCCAAGGAGTAAGCATCTTTTAATTTCATGGCTTCAATCACCATCTGCAGTAATTTTGGAGTGCAGAAAAAGAAGGTTTGACACTGTTTCCACTGTTTCCCTATCTATTTCCTATGAAGTGATGGGAGAGCAACTGGCTTGTCTCAAATCATAAAATCTGATTCAAATCCAGTACCCATGACCTTGTGTTCCCATCACACTTCTCAGTTTCAACACTTACTCTCAATTTTTCCTCTTTCCAACATAACTTTCAGGGACACACCTGCCTCCATGGTTCAGTATTTTAGAATAATGACTATTAAGAAAGCATACTATATATTCTTATTTAGGTTGATCATGCTAGAGAAATGCTGTTTTATGTATTTTCTCTTTTGGAAACTAAATGCTTCTAGAAGTCAAAAAAAAAAAAAAGGAACACTGTTCTAGTAGTAAAGCCTGATTTGGGAGAGAGAAAGGCTCCCCTAAACTTTTGCTCTTAGAGGAAATAAATATAGCCTTGTCTTCTGACTACTTGCCAGGCAGAGTCCTTTTAAATATAAGACCACCAACTAGGTACCCATGTTTAAGAACAGGAGAATAAAATAAACTAAGGACCAAATGCAAAATTTATGTCAAAAAGCTAAATAACAGAACTAACCATAGGAAATATACTTTATCAACTTCTTCACAACAAAAATTAAGTTTGTTGTCAATGCTTGATGCAGTTCCTCAGGGTAACATGAAAAATGTTCAGCTGGAAATTTTAGTAGAAAATGATGATGAGCGAAGGCTTTGAATTGGCAAATCTTGTAAGGAAAATGTTTTCATAACTCTCTCCATCAAAGTTTTCAGGAACGAAATGTTCTTCTGAGAGTTTGAGGACAGCTTGGGACATTTTCGTTGTTGTTTGTGAAGATAATGACAATTTGTGTCAATTTGTTTTCAGTTCTAGACTGATCTCAGATACCTGGGCAACCCCTCACCTTATCCTTGAGAAGTGACTCTGGACCTAAAGCTAATATTTCCACAGAAACATGCGCCAAGGCAGTCTAGAGTCCAGCAAATCAGAGGAAGTTTAGAGATTGCTCCATTCGTGATTTTCAGAGGGAGTCAAAGATATTTTGAATGAAAATAGTAAAAGTTCCAACTAGGTTAGTCTAGCCAGCATGTCTTTTGAAATTTGACCACAAAACCTTTCAATGATAAAATTAATGAGCATGAGATGAGTAGTCAATCTTCAGATGTATTCTTGTCATTCTAAAAGTTTGCTCGATGATGGTATTCAGCACTGGCTTAAATTCAGTTGAATGTTGTTATTAACATCCAGTGATTGGGAAGAAGGTACCTCAATTATCTATTGTTAATATTGCTTAAACAGGATTTAAAATTTTTTCTATTCCAAATAATCCTCGGTTAGTTTAATTACATGCCTTTAAATAACCATGCAATAAAAATTGGACCTAATGTTAGGAGTTAGGACCTAGTGCTTCTAGGCGTCTACTGATAACTATAATCATCTTTGTGATAGTGAAACGCTATTATTTCGACTCATTATTTTGATCAATCTTTTTTACTTTATCACACTAGTGTTATGGAAAACAAAACCTTTTGCAAGGTAACAGTTTAAAATTATTCTGCATTTGTACATTCTCACTTTATAATTTCATATTCAGAGAAGAATTTCGTATTTCAGTAGCTTTCTTTCCCTCTTCTTAATCTTCAGTGCTAGGAAGTGAAGTGAATTTTATCAGGTGATGCAATGTTTAGAAAACCTGCAATAAAGATGCTGTTTATAATCTATGGAGCTTAGATTTTGACAGGAAGACTGATTAACCTGCAATTGGCCTCTAAATACACTGATACTGAATTCTGAATAAATATATTTAAGCATCTACTAAGCAGAACATTGAGAACGTGATTTGTTTATCCCCTCCCTTTTGAACCTCCTGCCCATCTCCCTCCCCACCCCACCCCTCTAGGTTGATACAAAGCCCCTATTGAGTTTCCTGAGCCATACAGCAAATTCCCATTGGCTGTCTCTTTTACATATGGTAATGTAAGTTTCTATGTTACTCTTTCCATACATCTCACCCTCTCCTGCCATCTCCCCATGTCCATAAGTCTATTCACTGTTGCCCTGTGAACTTGATTTTTAATTTGTGATGAACAATCACACTACTTGTTAGATAATGTACTAAATATTGATCCTCTCTCTGCATGCTCTTAAAATAGAAATTAGCTTCTTAGATAAGTAGAGAATTACTGCAAATGATTTTAGTGCATATTTACTTTGTTGTTACTTATAATGCACTTAATAGTACCCAAATCATTTTTTTAATTAACATCTCTTCAAATAAACAGTTTCCTCTAAGGAATCATTTGGAAAGATTAGTTCTTTAAATAGGGTGTATGATTTATTTTAAGATGTACACATTTGTCTTGACTCTTGGAGAGCAAGTTAAAAAGTATGAAACCTCCAAGAAAAGCACAAAATCACCAATAAATTACCTAAATTACTTAAGAGATAAGAGAGATTCTCAACAAAATCATGAAGCAACTGAACATGACATCTTTTCCAGTATCTGTCACTCTCCCAAATTCGTGAAAACCCTCCCAATGAACTTGACTTCATAAACTATTGTATTTTTGTTTTTTTAAAGTGTACACCAATGTACTTTGCAGCACCATCCACAACAGCCAAAAGGCAGAAACAATGTCCATCATCAGATAAATGGACACACAAAATGTTGTATATACATACAACAAAATAATACTCAGTCAAAAAAAGGAGTGAACATAGGTGACACTTGCCAGGCTACAACACAGGTTGATATGAAAACATTATGCCAAGTGAATTAAACACAAAAGGAGAAATATTTTTTCTCCACTTAAATGAAATATCCAACTGCTAAATTTTATCCCTTTAACAGATAATTTTATTCCTTTTATTGCTTTAAAACAGCACAATATCTAAAGTAGGGAAAACAGTAGGACCTGAATTAGTACTTAGAATCTGAATAAGTGAATAAATACTAATGATAACAAAAAGCTTGAAGAGAAACTTGAAGCTACAAGAAGGAATTTCAGTGTAGTGGTGGTAGAACCATGAGAATCCTACCTTCTTATCTTGTAAGGAACTCTTAGTGATTCCTATTAATATTTGGTGACTCTTTAGTCACATTTTGATTACATGAAATAATACAGAAGACCTCTGATTTGAACCAAATAGCATCATAGTTTCAAAACTCAACAATTAAAGCTCAATTTATAGTTTAAATACTTTAGTTGAACTTCATGAACTCAGCCATCATTTGAAGTTCATCTCACACACTTCCGAAGGCTTTCAAAGTCAGCAGGGTTGTTTTGTAATATATCTTCCTAGAATGAATTGGAACAGTTCTAACAGTCCCACTACTTAAAAAAAAAAAAAAAAGGCTCAAGGTACTTTCAGACTGAGATAGCATATTAAAAAGTAAAGACATCACTTTGCCAACAAAGGTCCAAAGGTTTTTCCAGTAGTCATGTAAGGATGTGAGAGTTGGACCATAAAGCAGATGGAGTGTCAAAGAATTGCTTTTGATCTGTGGTATTGGAGAAGACTCTTGAGAGTCCCTTGGACTGCAAGGAGATCAAACTAGTCGATCCTAAACAAAACCAACCCTGAATACTCATTGGAAGGACTGATGCTGAAGCTGAAGTTCCAATACTTTGGCCATCTGATGCACAGAATCAACTCATTAGAAGAGATGCTGATTCTGGGAAAGACTGAGGGCAGGAGGAGAAAGGGACAACAGAGAATGAGATGGCATCACTGATTCAGTGAACATGAGTTTGAGTGGAACTCTGG
The DNA here is from genome assembly GCA_007570785.1 of Antilocapra americana. NCBI lineage: Eukaryota > Metazoa > Chordata > Mammalia > Artiodactyla > Antilocapridae > Antilocapra > Antilocapra americana. The sequence goes on along the minus strand of ML660218.1, from coordinate 4,042,880 downwards.
GAGATGGTGAAGGACAGGGAAGCCTGGTATACTGCAGTCCATGGGGTTGCAAAACATCAGACATCACTTTGCGACTGAACAACAACTTTCAAATATGTAAACATGTAACTTATATGGAACTTTACTTCCTCTTTGATAGAAGTATTAACGATTTTTAGACAATCACCTTAAACAGAAACTGCACAAAACACTATTTATAGGTAGATAGATCATTCACTCACTCTTTATATCAACAAACATTTAAGCTAGAGCTGATTGACTCCGGGTCATGGTCCATGACTGGTTCTCTGCCGGGAACAGTGAGCCCACACACTGAGCCCCTGCCTCCATACACCTTAGACTCTAGTGCAGGAGACAGCTCAAATAATCACACAAACATGTATAAAATCATGTCAGTGGAGACAGGTATTGAAATAACTCAACCTAATGACCATCCAAATCCTTCCCAAACTCATACGGATTCACTTTTTTTCTTTTTGCTATCCCTTACTTTAGAAATTAAATGTCATATTTTAACTTTTGATTTATGAATAATGGCAAAAAGAATGAATGAGGAAAGATTGAGTTCTCCAATCTATCTTTCACTAATAAAAGTACTGAACTATTTCCTCTATAAAGTAAACCATAATCTGGACAATGTGAGCAGGTTATATATACTCTGAAGTGTATCATCAACCATATTCATTGCTTTTGTTTTCCAAAGACAGGCTATCATAAGAGGTATATGATAAGAGAACAGACTCTGTATGATTTCAGTACCTTTAGACCATGAAATGTTTGTAACTGGTCTTATGTCCCTGAATATGTTCCAGTGTCTACTAGTTTAGAGTCTATGAGAACTTGAATAGAATTTATATCCTGTTGTGCAAAAACTGTAAAACTTAATTATGTCAATTTGGTTCATAATGTTTTTCAGGTCTATTACATCTTTATACTTCCTGTATATTCATTCTATTAATTTTTGAGTTTGATATGAAACTCCAACTAAAAATCTTCACTTATCTACTTAAAAATGATTGTATAATATATAATGAAACTATATGTAACTTTGTTCTGTATTTGCCAAGTCTCCTCTAAATATGTTACCATATTTTCAGAATTTTATAGTGAAAATGAGTATACTACCCAAAGCAATCTATAGATTCAATGCAATTCCTATCAAGCTACCAGAGGTCTTTTTCAGAGAATTAGAACAAATAACTTCACAATTTGTATGCAAATACAAAAAACCCCGTATAGCCAAAGCAATCTTGAGAAAGAAGAATGGAACTGGAGGAATCAACCTATCTGACTTTAGGCTATACTACAAAGCCACAGTCATTAAGACAGTATGGTACTGGCACAAAGACAGAAATATAGATCAATGGAACAAAATAGAAAGCACAGAGATAAATCCATGCATCTATGGACACCTTATCTTTGACAAAGGAGGCAAGAATATACAATGGAGAAAAGACAACCTCTTTAACAAATGGTGCTGGGAAAACTGGACAGCCACTTGTAAAAGAATGAAACTAAAACACTTTCTAACACCATACACAAAAATAAACTCAAAATGGATCATGGATCAAAGATCTAATCATAAGACCAGAAACTATAAAACTCCTAGAGGATAACATAGGCAAAACACTCTCTGACATAAACCAAAGCGGGATACTCCATGACCCACCTCCCAGAATATCAGAAATAAAAGCATGAATAAACAAATGGGACCTAATTAAAATTAAAAGCTTCTGCACAACAAAGGAAACTATAAGCAAGGTGAAAAGACAGCCTTCAGAATGGGAGAAAATAATAGCCAATGAAGCAATGGACAAACAATTAATCTCAAAAATATACAAGCAACTTCTGCAGCTCCATTCTAGAAAAATAAATGACTCAATCAAAAAGTGGGCCAAAGAACTTAACAGACATTTCTCCAAAGAAGACATAAAAATGGCTAACAAACACATGAAAAGATGCTCAGCATCATTCATTAGCAGAGAAATGCAAATCAAAACCACAATGAGGTACCACTTTACACCACTCAGAATGGCTGCAATCCAAAAATCTACAAGCAATAAATGCTGGAGAGGATGTGGAGAAAAGGGAACCCTCTTACACTGTTGGTGGGAATGCAAACTAGTACAGCCACTATGGAAAACACTGTGGAGATTCCTTAAAAAACTGCAAATAGACCTGCCATATGACCCAGCAATCCCACTGCTGGGCATACACACCAAGGAAACCAGAATTGAAAAAGACATGAGTACCCCAATGTTCATCGCCGCATTGTTTACAATAGCCAGGACATGGAAGCAACCTAGATGCCCATCAAGTGACGAATGGATAAGAAAGCTGTGGTACATATACACAATGGAACATTACTCAGCGTTAAAAAAATATTCATTTGAATCAGTTCTACTCAGGTCGACAGAACTGGAGCCTATTATCCAGAGTGAAGTAAGCCAGAAGCAAAAACAACAATACAGTATATTAACACATATATATGGAATTTAGAAAGATGGTAACGAGAACCCAGCATGCGAGACAGCAAAAGGAATGCAGATGTATAAAACAGACTCGTGGACTCTGTGGAAGAGGGCAAGGGTGGGATGATATGGGAGAATGGCATTGAAACATGTTAATTATCATATGTGAAATCAATCGCCAGCCCAGGATTGATGCTCAGGGCTGGTGCACAGAGATTTCCCAGGGAGAGGGAATCAGGAGGGAGGAGGGAGGGGGTTCTGGAAGGGGAACACATGTAAACCCATGGCGGTTTCATGTCATTGTATGGCAAAACCAACACAATAAAGTAAAGAAAATTTTTTAAAAAGTAAAAAAGAGAAAAAATAAATAAAGACAAGCTATAGTTGAGCTTCGCTGGTGCCTCAGATGGTAAAGAATCTGCCTGCAATGTGGGAGACCTGGGTTCAGTCCCTGGGTCAGGAAGACCCTCTGGAGGAGGGCATGGCTAATACTGTCGCCTGGAGAATTCTGTGGACAGAGGAGCCTGGTGGGCTACAGTCCATGGGGTCACAAAGAGTCAGACACGACTGAGCAACTAACACTTTCATGCTTTTAACTGGGGGAATTTCCAGCAAGGCAGCGATTGTTCCCTGCTGCTCACTTGCATAGAACACTTTAACTCGCAGTGTAGAGGAGAGGTGGTGACAAAAGAAAGAAAATACTGGGATTCTTTTTCTTTTAATTGCATTAGGAAGGCAAAGATTAATCACACTTAACTGCAGTAACAAATGGTTCTGTCACCTTCTCTTTCTCACCCACGTTAGACCAGAGAGTGACACCTCAGTTGGCCACAAGGCATAACTCTCAGCCATCACGTTTCACCCCTACCACAACAGACGTGGTCTGAGGAGTAAAGCTCTGGGGCAAGTCATCATGGTCCACGCAGACATTGCTCATGGCAGTGTGGAGTGGCTGTCCCTCCCACAAACTGGCCCTGAATCACTGGAAGTGATGTACGCTGCTTCTGGAAGGAACCGAAGATTACTAGGATGGAGCCACCCAGGAGCACACGGCTTTATTTTCTTTTTACAGCCACAGGCACACTATCAAGGGTCTGATGCACTTCCTTATTTTAAAATCAAAGTGTTGTCAAGAGAATAACAAGATGCGACCCTGAATTTGAACAACACACGCTCCTTGAGTGAACGAGCAAAGTGTTCGGGCCTTGACATTTCGGAAGTGACCTGCACTCATCACAAGTCTATGGGTGTCTGACACGAGAAACAAGCAGTCTTAGATGAGCATGAATCCAGAGCAGAAGGTTCCCTGTCAATAAAGGTACACGGTGTTTTTGTCAAAATCTTCTGTCTCGAGAGTAAAGTTTCACCCATTTGACATTCAGTTAGCCAAAACACTTCTGGTTTCCAATACACTGAGTGGCAAGCTACACACTCCAGGGCATATTCTAAGCCAACTCTGCTGGCTGGAAAGGCGGCGCGTTGGGTTCTCACAAGAGGCCTGGAAGGGGAAATCATTTGCAGAATGGGAGGCCGCTGTGTGCACCCAGCCCCACTCTTCTTGTGAACAGTTAGCGTAGGGTCATTCAGACTGCTGCAACACTTCCAGCAATCAATTTATTTTCTAAGCAACCTCGGATCTGGCACCATACTTATTTCGTCTAGGATAGGCAATCATTTTTGTCTGACAGAACAGATAAGCTCCAGGAAAGGGATCTAAACAGTGGTGGCTCCCATGGTAAAGAATCTACCTGGAATGCAGGAAACTTGGGTTTGATCCCTGGGTCAGGAAGAGCCCCTGGAGAAGGGAATGGCCACCCACTCCAGTATTCTTGCCTGGAGAATCCCATGGACAGAGGAGCCTGGCAGACTACAAACCATAGGGTCACAAAGAGTCAGACACGACTGAGCAAATAACGCTGAAGTTTTAAAAGGAGCATCATTTCCAATTAGTTTACATTTTGAATTTACACAAAAGGAAAGAAATCCCGGCATGACCTGAGATGAAGTCTTTGGCCAAGCAATGAATGCGTATTGTGTCCACCAGCACCATTTTGCCTGCAGCTGGATCAACCATTCTCTTTTCCTTTGAAGACATGGCTTCATCTTCCTAACTCTCAGGCTGCATGCAATTGCTCCTCTTTGCGCGTGTTCTTTGCCCTTTTTCTGCCTGGATTAATATAATGTGTTCCTGTGTCTGGGTTTGCGCTGAATCACTCTAGCCGTGCCCAACTCTTTGTGACCACAACAATTAGCCTGCCACATTGCTTTGTCTATGGGACTTTCCAGGCAAGAATATTGGAGTGGGTTGCCATTTCCTTCTGCAGTGTCTGGGTTTAAGGATCCTCAAATCTGACTTTTCTTTATTTTCACTGAAGGTAAGTATCATGAGTACAAGGAGCCCTGACTTGTTCTAGTACCTAGAACCCTATGCTCAGTCACTCAGTTGTGTCCAACTCTTTACGGCCCTATGGACTGTGGCCCGCCAGGCTCCTTTGTCCCTGGGATTCTCCAGGCACAAACACTGGAGTGGGTTGCCACTCCCTTCTCCAGGGGATCTTCCTGACCCAGGAATGGAACTCATGTTTCTTGCATCTCCTTCAGTGGCAGGCAGATTCTTTACCACTAAAGAGTTCTCGGAAGCTTCTGGGAAGCCCAGAACCCTTTACATGGGACATATTAGGACATAGTAGATGCTCAATAAATTCTGCTGATTGGATGAACCTCCCTCAGCATCCCACTTATGAACCTCACCAGGATTTTCTTCCATTAGTGGAAAAGCTGGTCAGCTGGTCTCTCGCTCCTAACCTCCATGCCTCCCATGAGGCAGTCATCCATATCATTCTGCGAAAACCATGTTTCTAGGGAAGCTTTCTCTCTTTTCAATATTTTTTAATTGGAATATAGTTGCTTTACAAAGTTGTGTTCATTTCTGCTGTACAACAATGTGAATCAGCTATGAGAATACATGTACTCCCTCCCTCCTGAGCCTTGCTCCTACTCTCCCATCGAACCCCTCGAGGTCCTCATAGAGGACGGAGCTGCAATCCCTGTGCTGTACAGACGCTTCCCACTAGCTATCTATTTTACACATGTGTGTGTGTGTATGCTAAGTTTCTTCAGTAGTGTCTGACTCTCTGTGCCCCCATGAACTGTAGCCCGCAAGGCCCCTCTGTCCATGGGATTCTCCACGCAAGAATACTGGAGTGGGTTGCCGTGCCCTCCTCCAGGGGATCTTCCTGTCCCAGGAATTGAACCCATGTCTCTAACGTCTCCTTGGCAGGAAGGTTCTTTACCACTGAGCCACAATGGAAGCCCATTATCCACATGGTAGTATACATATGTCACTTTTGGGAGCACTTTATCGGCATCCCCAGCTGGACTCAGATTCCTCCATGATGTGCCATATGAGTCACAGAAATTATAAGCTCCAGGGCTGGGACAATGGAGGTAAAAACTGGATGGAATAGTAGGAGTCTCACCTTTTACATTGTTTTAGTGTAGTTTTTCCAGATGAAAAATAACTAGTCTAGAGGGACAGACATAATCAGCACAAAGTTTTGATCACGATTTTACCTGAGCTCATGGTGGATGAATAATCCATCAGGAAAAGGGTCTAGGAAGCCCTTCAGCATCCCTGAGGGCATGAAGACTTTGTCGATGCCTTTGGGCTCCCCTGGTGGCTCAGAGGTCAAGAATCCTCCTGCAACGTGGGAGACCTGGGTTCGATCCCTGGGTTGGGAAGATCCCCTGGAGAAGGGAATGGCTACCCCCTCCAGACTTCTGGCCTGGAGAATAGTCATGGACAGAGGGGCCTAGAAGGCTACAGTCCATGGGGTCGCACAGAGTTGGACACAACTGAGCGACCTTCTCTTTCCCTCTGTTTCACAGTTGATGGGGCCCTCATCCCAGGTCCAGGTCTCTGTTGTGTCTCCATCAGACTCTATGGGGTCCTCGGCCCCACCCACTGCTCCTCATCAGCTCCAGCCCCTGCCCCTCATTCCCTCCATCCTAGCCGCACTGCCTCCTTCCTGCCCTTGATCACAAAGGAAGGCCATTGGCAACTGCTGGTCCTTCCTGGCCTCCCTATGTAATACCCTGGCTCTCCTCAGCCCAACAATCCCCAACTCCCCTGCCTGTTGAATTTTCTGTAGCATTTTCCACCATCTAACATACTTTACTTTTGTTTCTTTTCTAGCTTACAGTCTGTTTCCCATATTACAATGACAGCTAAAAATTAACAAAGAATTTTATTTGGTTTTATTTCCTGCTAGGACTCCCACTTCTACAACAGGGCCTGAAAATGAATAAGTACAAGAACGAATGAAATAAGGAGTTGATGAGCTTTTTGCTTTTTTAGTACGCTAAGATTACATGCATGCATGCTCCGTTGTGTCCAACTCTTTGCAATCTTATGGACTGTAGCCTGCCAAGCTCCTCTGTTCATAGACTTTCCCAGGCAAGAATACTGGAGTGGGTTGCCATTTCCACCCCAGGGGATCTTCTTGACCTAGGGACTGAATCCACGTCTCCTGCATCTCCTGTATCGCAGGTGGATGCTCTACCCACTGAGCAATCAGGGAAGCCTCGAATGAGCTAATGAATATGAGATAACTTTCCAATTATTACCCCAAGCCATATGTCACCAAACATGGCTCCCACGTTAGCAAAGGTCTGCTGGTCTGGGTCCACCCAGAGTTTGTAAATATTCTTCCACTGCAGAATTTCTTTTCATTCCTTCATTTGGTAATCCTTTTTTCTTTGATTTCTGCCAAAATCCTCTCTCTTGAGTGGCAATTTTATTTAAGACAGGAGTCAGATCCAAAGGACTGTACCAGAGCAGACAGAAGGCAGTGAGTTGGCCAGTTCATCAGCCTGCCTGTTGTTCGTTTCCACCTCCTTCTCAAGCCCAAGACACCAACCTGTTTGCCTGGAAGCTGGTCTTGGCTGCTGGTATCCTGTATCCCTTCCCTAGCCTCACAGACGAGTGATGTGCCCAGCGACACTGGTTCCACTCTTCTAGCTTTGGAATCTCAGCAAATCACGTGTACTCTCAGCTAAAACTTGCTCTCCTTTCTTGCCATGTGCTAAGTCCCTTGGTTCCAGTGAGTCAGCCTTGCGGTGTCTCCAGCATCCTGCCAGCAGCCCCATGGAGTCAGCGGGACGCCCTGAACAGAGTGATGATTATCTTTTCATAGTGTGACTAGAGGCCATCTCCTCCACAGAGCTTTGACAGCAGTGGAGGGTGGAAGTTGATTCATGACTTGGCATGTGTCCTGGCCAAGAGGTGACTTCTTTAGTTTACATTCCCTAAACAATACCGGGTTTCCTCCATCAACTCGCCACTTCTATGCCTGTTTCCGGGGCTTAGGCTGAAACTTTCTAACTGCAGATAACACAAAACAAATGCTGCCCTCTAAAAAGCACTGCTAACAGTCTGTTTAAAAAAAAAAAGAGAGAGAGAGAAGACTACTGAAAAATCAATTTCTGGAATTTTGATCATACTAAATCATTGATTCTGGTATGTTATTGTTTTCTTTTGTATCGGAAAGTTTTAATGAAGCCCCTCATTTATATTTGGAGTCTTTTATATCATTCTTAGGATGCAATATAACAGCGCAGAAAGAAAAGCAAATGAAAACAGAAGATGGGAATTTGAGTACAAGTTCTTCACAATCTGTAGCAACCTTTTTCTTACCAGTTTTTATGTTACCACTAGTGCAAGCATTCAGCCATGCTAAGGTGCTTCAGTCATGTCCAGCTCTTTGTGACCCTATGGACAGTAGCTGGCCAGGCTCCTATGTCCACGGGATTCTCCAGGCAAGAATACTGGAGTAGGTTGCCATTCTCTTCTCCAGGGGATCTTCCCAACCCAGGGATTGAACCCGCATCTCCTGTGTCTCCTGCATTGCAGGTGGATTCTTTACCATTGCACCACTGGGGAAGTATGACCATCACCACGATCAAATCAGCACGAACAGATGATGTATAGCAGTAACTCTACAGGGTCATCCCATTAATCCTAAAAATAACCATACAAGTAGGTGCTACTATTTATTTGCGTTTAGAAAGGAAAAACTCAGTAATTTACTCAGATGATTATTATTAGGAACTAAACTTTGTCTGATGCCAAAGCTTGTGTTTATTAGCTTTATTCAACAAAAAGAGAGAAAGGAAGAAAAATGATAAGAAAAAAGAAAAGAAGAGACGTTCCTGATGATCCAGTAGTTAAGACTCCAAGCTTCCACTGCAAGAGATTGGGTTCCACACTTTTGCAGTAGGGGTTTGGGAACTAAGAATCCATGTGCCGACTGGCCAAATGGAAAGAAAAGAGGCTACCATGTTGGTCAGTGCAGAGAAAGAATTCTCCGTCAAGCTTCCTGTTCTATCGGGCAGCTCTGGGTTAGACCAAGGTCCCCTAAGCACAATCCACCATATCAGACACAGGTATCAAGACACTTTCTGTGGAGGTCTCAATAGCGCCTATCACATTACCTTCAAAAGGTTTATTTCCAAAATATTTCCCAGCTTCTCTTGAAAGTCCACTATGAATTTGAACATGTTTAGTTTTTAGAATCTGATGCGAAGAGCTGACTCATTGAAAAAGACCCTGATGCTGAGAAAGAGTGAAGGCAGGAGGAGAAGGCAGTGACAGAGGATGAAATGGTTGGATTACATCACCCACTCAATGGATATCAATTTGACCAAACTCCGGGAGGCAGTGAAAGACAGAGGACGCTGGTGTGCTGTGGTCCACGGGGCCACAAAGAGTCGGACATGACTAAGCATGCACACACACACATATGTGTACAGTAAGATTTGAAACATCAAGAACTGCTTTAATGTGCATGTCTAACAGTTAAGAGTGTGAAGCAGGTCCTAACTGTGATCAACGAGCTGAGTAAACCTGGACAAGTGTTTTGAGCAGTTTCCTCATCTGACAGTGAAATGGAGACTGTCAAACTAAACAAGACAATCTTTATAAGGTAGGAATGCGGTGTCTGATACATAATAGGCACATGATTAGTGGATATAGTGGTTACAACAATAGAAACATAAGTGAAAGTGAAAGTAAAGTCGCTCAGTCATGTCCAACTCTTTGCAACCCCATGGACTGTAGCCTACCTGGTTCCTCCGTCCATGGGATTTTCCAGGCAAGAATACTGGAGTGGGATGCCATTTCCTTCTCCAGGAGATCTTCCTGAACCAGAGATTGAACCCCGGGTCTCTCGCATTGTAGGCAGATGCTTTGCTGTCTGAGCCACCAGGGAAGTCACTATGCATATTTAACTTGCACTTTGTAAGGGGGAATCATATTTTCTGAAGGCCAAGGTTACACAGAACTGAGTTAGACAAACTGAGATGTACTCACTAAAGATACTAATTAAGAAACTGTCAATAAATCAGCTTCAAACATTCTCTAAAATAAAGTAATTCATCCACACCAAGAAGTAGGGAGAGTTTCTAAATGACAAAAGAGGAAGCACTAACAGGATTAAAACCAGTCTGCCCTGATCCAGCGGAGGTGGCACCAGTTGATGCAATTTTAAAGGTGATTCATACTATGTAGACAAATAACAAAAGTACTTGAGGAAACAGAGACAAATTAGATGCGGACGGAGGAGCCTGGTGGGCTGCAGTCCATGGGGTCGCAAAGAGTCGGACACAACTGAGCGACTTCACTTTCACTTCTCACTTTCGTGAACTGGAGAAGGAACTGGCAACCTGCTCCAGTGTCCTTGCCTGGAGAATCCCAGGGATGGGGGAGCCTGGTGGACTGTGGTCTATGGGGTTGCACAGAGTCGGACACGACTGAAGCGACTTAGCGGCAGCAGCAGCAGCAAAAAATGTGGAGTTGAACTTTGATAGTAATATATTTTTCAATGATAATTTTTAATCAAATAACTCTATGGGAAAAAAATTGCTTCAAGACAAGAGGCATCCTTTTATGGTTTCTTTTAAACTAAAAAGGATGTACAGGCTTTTGTCTAAAGAAGAGGAGACTCTGGTTTTGCTGATCAGAAGCTCCAGTTTAATACTGAACCTTTCATTCAATATCTCTCTCATTCTGTCTGAAACAGCAAACCCCTTGGGAGCCATCTTCCAAGTGTGGAGAAGATTCGGAAGAGAAAATGTGGGATGGTGCTTCAGGGCAGACTCAGCCAGTTCACCTCGATGCCTCACACCACGACCCAGCGTGGGAGAAAGAAAGAGCCCTTCAGGTGGCATGGAGCAAGGCAGAGGGGCAGTGCTGTGGAGACCCAGTGGACCACAGACCCATTGTTGGGCAGAGGCGCTGGTGTCCTTTAGCTAAGGCCAGCACAAAGTGTTAAGCAGCAGCCTGGACCAGCGCCCTCTCCAGTTAGTTTCAATTCCCTTGAAACTCACTTGCAATCCTAGGAAAGGAAAGAAATCTAAATTAGCTAAGACCAACTCTCCACCACAGTGGCTGAATTACACAGGTTGGAGTGTGCAACTTGTTATTAAAATTAAATTAGGTTATAAGAAAACACTTTGCATTTCTAGAACATCTAGACCTGTAGCCTAGGGTCCTCATCTGCTACACACATCACGATGGATGACATCACTTGGGGATGTAGGTTTATAAGACAGCGACTCTTGAACTTGGCTCCATACTGTAGGCACTTAGGAGGTTTAAAAAACTGGACGCCTGGTTCCAATCGCAGACGTTTTGATCAGCTGGTCTGTGATGCAGCCTGAGTATTAGGAATTAAAAAGCATTCCCAGTCAAGATTGGGAACCAGAATTCTAAGATAAATTGTTCATATTTTATGTTAAAGATACCCCAAATCCAGGGATAAAAATGATTGACATTAACAGCTCCAGCACACAAGGCATCTAGGTACCATCAGAGGCTTTAGGAAGAGGGACTTAACATACATTTTTAAGAAAAAGCCAGGCAATGTTAAGTTCTCCCCCTGATTATTGTCTCCCTGTGCTGGTAATTCAGTTTTTCATAATTTTCTTTTCTTTTTTTTTTTGGTCTTCTGCTGAAATGTAAATATCAAGGATTGCTTGGGGCAGAAAAAGCCAAATCAAAACCAAGGTTGGCATATCCCGAAGTAGTTTCTTTTTTCTTACACCTGGAATGAGTAAAGAGAAAAGCCACATTTCTCCCTGGTGACGAGCAAGGTTTAATGTCACCTCGGCAGCAGGAATATTGGCCACAGAAACCTTTGCAAATAAATGTCAGCAGAAGCTTTGGAGCCAAAGTTCATTTCATGCCAATTTGATTTCACGGAGTCTAGAGAGGGATACACTTTCTTTGCTAAATGGTAAATACATACATCTGGAGCAGCATCTACACACACTGAATTTCAGAACTGAAGTAATGATTCAGGAAAGGCAGGAACCAATTGATTTATGTAAAACTGCTTGGTTACATTAATGAAAACATTTCCAGATATTTTCATTTCTAAATAAGAGGAACTTAGAAATGGTAGGACAATGAGCAGAATTTCCTAAGCAAAATCTATCTCAAAGGCTTCCACAGAGAATATAAAACATAAGAGAATTATTAATCATTTGTGGGCTCGGGCGATATACAGTTGCTATCAATCTTTTTTATCTTTATTTTGCTGACACATATTTTGAGCTAGAGATAAACAGTGGTTTAAAATGCAGTTAATTACCACTTGCAACAGTTTGGGTTTCCTTGAGCATAAGTGGCACCAAAAACAAACCAGGGAATCACTGGGCTGGGAGGCTCTAGTTTTGTTACTCCCTGGTTGTAAACATAACTAACTCGACCTGAACTTCCAAACTAAATTTTACCCTGTGATCATTTCTCAAGCACCTTTCAAGGAGATGTGGTAATCTAAGCCTAAGGATCGTGGTGATTTTTTAATCACCAGTATCGTGTGGAGGGGACTTCCCTGGGGGCTCGGCCAGTAAAGAATTCACCTGCAATGCAGGAAACCTGGGTTCAGAAGATCCCCTGGAGAAGCGAAAGGCTACCCACTCCAGTATTCTGTCCTAGAGAATTCCACGGACTGCGTATAGTCTATGGGGTCGCAAAGAGTCAGACATGACTGAGCGACATTCACTTTTCCTTCATCTTGTGGACAGACAGGAACCATTGGAACAGACAAGGCTTCAGAAAAAGCATGCATCGAGAAATAGCATTTCAAAAGCACAGATTAAAACAGAATTCATAATGCTTTAAAAACTATTTTGATAAGTACAAGATAAAACAAAATTAGCTCTATTTTTAAATTATCTTTCTCTAGAGAAAAAGCAAAATAATCCTTAGACCAGAAGAACATAATGGATGAAAGGGGAGACAGATTGTTTTATTTTCTTCTGTAATACAATATTGCAGTCTCACAGTCGAAAAGATGGCATGGAGGTGTGGGTGTATAATTGAGCCACTCAGGCCCTCCATGTTGTGATTCTCCTTGATGCACATTTAAGTGCAGAAATAATAACTGATGTATTTCAGAAAAAAGTCATTGAAGGAGGTAGAATAGTTAGATCACATTTTCAGTGACTGATGAGAAATTGAAGTTTAAAAACATCGCAGAGAAGGTCAATCTAGAGACTCATTTGAAGTGTTTCACCTGAATTCAAAGAGTTTCTTTACATTCTTGTTTTCAAACTTTGTTTTGCTGTGAATTACATTTCCTTTAAATGCAAACCCTACTCTCCACCTCATGGCAGAAATGTGCCTGCAAACATAAACTCCGGGGACAGCACCTGGATTGTCAGAGGCAGACAAATGATCGCAAATTTAAAAAAAATAATAATAAAGGACTTCCCTGGTGTTCCAGTGGTTAAGACTCTGGGCTTTCAATGCAGGAGGGGGTGGATCCTATCCCTGTAGGGTAACTAAGATCCCGCAGGCTTTGTGTGTGCCTAGTTGCTTCAGTCATGTCCGACTCTGTGCAACCCCACGGACTATAGCCAGCCAGGCTCCTCTGCCCACGCAATTCTTCAGGCAAGAATACTGGAGTGAGATGGGTTGCCATGCCCTCCACCAGGGGATCTTCCCAACCCAGGGATCAAACTGCAGTCTTATGTCTCATGCATTGGCAGGCAGGTTCTTTACCACTAGTGCCACCTGGGAAGCCCAATAGACAAAAAATTAAATTAAAAAATAATAATAAATTAAAATAAATTAAATCTCAATTAAAAAAAAATAGGAGAACTACAAATGCATTGGCTGCTTTTCAGAAACCTTTAGAGTTACCTGGCAAAGTCTCAGCCCCAGGGACTGGTTTTCAGTTAACACAGAAAGAACCAGAGGAAAGAGCCACAAAGAAAGTAACCCTTCCCTTCCTCTCCAGTTGAAACATACATCGCTTGTGACATTATTCCTCTTACCACAAGGACCACCCAAAGAAATCCCACCCTTGCATGAAATACCAGAAGCTAGGCTAACAAAAATACCCAGAGTTTCATTTCGGGATAATCTACAAGCCCGCTTATACTGTTCTCCAATGACTAGAATCATATTTTATATCATTTATAAGTATATAATGGTTTTGTGCACGTAATAGCTGACATCAATATTTTTTCAGTGGAGTTACTGAGTACTGTCTTGAGAATTGTCAGTCTGTTCCATGGTCTCCAAAAACAAAAACAAAACCGACCACACACAGTCATCACTTTGCTTGCATGAAAATGTGAATTTCTCAAGTTTGTTCCTTAAAGTCACTTTGTATAAGAACACGGTGAGTTTGGAACATTTTCCTCCCAAAGGTAACTTTATCATAAATACTACAACAGTTTTTGTTTGATGGCGAATTTTATGAGCTGTTGCACTTTGTATTTTTATACTAGGATGGAAGGAATATGGGAGCCCTCTGGCGGCCAGTGTTAAAGCGCCTATTAATAGAGTTGAGGCTCCCCTAGCCCAGGGGGCATCAGAAGCAAAGACGAAAGGAACTAAAATCACCCAAGTTCCAGTACATGAGGGTGTGCACACACCACACCCACATGTCTTCAAGTTCTTGAGTTTTTAAGGCAGTGTTTTCAGTGGTTGTTTTAGATTCAAGGTTATACTTTCACATAAAAGGGATATAAAAGGAATTGAAATTCAGATATTAAATGCAAGTGATTTTGAACGGCTGGAAGGAAAATTAAAATTTCATAATATTAACAGATGTAAGCATTACTAGAGATAAGTAATCTGTTTTAACATTTATCATCACTTATAAATATGTTTCTCTCACTACACAAATGATATAAGAAAGAGAAATGAGACACTTCTAGAAAATGAACTCCTAAAAATGATTCCTAACTAAAAAAGTTAAACAAATTAGATAGGATTCATGGAATAGCACCTTGCTGACCTGGAAGAGTTAATTTTCTTTGAGTGACTTATTTGTTCCAAGAGAGAATTTTATTCTATTTACTGAAGGATATAAAGTCATAAGAATTGCAATGATGAAAATTAGCAGGTTTTTAACAGAGGCCAACATCTTGACCACTTTTATCTTTAATCCAGAAATAAATACATACCATGCAAAAAGATGGGGATGCACAGAATGGAAATTTTTCATATAAGCTATTTTGCTTTAGCTGTTTTAGAATGTGTCCTCACTTACCCATCATCACATGAAAATAGAGAATGTGTGTTAAACATGAGATGTGTTTAAAATCTCATGACACAAAATAATGGTTAGCAATGCAGAAGGTATTACAAGTTAGGGTACTAATTACATACAAATAAATTCAAATTTTAGACAAATGAATGCTGTATATGTACTTCTATACACACTCAGGGCAGTACCTCATGCCCAGTTATTGCAAAAAATAAAATTTACTATATATTATTCATCACTGAGTTATGTCTTGAGATCAGGAAGTACTGCATGTGAGGTATTTTCCAATATCAATCTAATCTAGAATATCGTTAGTCCAAAATAATTACCGCAGATATGAATAATACATCCTTATCAAGAATTCATTACTGGTAAGTCAATTTCAGAACTTGATTTCACTGGGTCAATGGTTCCCAATTAATCTCAAGTATAATTATGAAAGACCATATTAAAAGCTTCAGACTTACAACTATGAGAGAATTATAAAGGCACAGGAATTCTAATCTTAAAACAGATACTAATTTTTTGATTAATGAAAATAATTTTAAAGAGCATATGATTTCTCTTTTAAAATTATAATATTCTCTTAAAGACATAACAAGAAATTGTGAGAATTTCTGGTGTTATATCTTATCTTTATCATCATCATAACAATAATGTTATTTTGTCACCAAGTAATAATTTTATTAAACTTTCTTCTGCACAAGAAACATACATGAGTCTTTTTTGTATCTCAAGGTCCAAAGCCAAAAATTATCATTTTTAGTATGTCTAACCAAGTACCGACCTTATGCCACAGCAGATGTGTACCCACCAAACATCAGTGTCATTTTCCCAGTAGGTCTCACATTTATTACATCTGGGAGGAGAAAGGCAACTCTTATTCATCTTTAAACTCTCCATAGCCCTCTGCAAACTGCCTGGAAAAACATAATTAGTCACTAAATGTTTGTTAAGGAAAAGAATGCAAGATTTTTAGTAAAGAAAGACAACCCAGACAAAATGAATTCACCAGCACAAATAAAAGTATTTCCTGCCCCACAAATGGGCAGGACACCAAGCCACTGCTATGTCCTGGTACAGGAAACACCCAAGCAATCCTTATAATGTCTATTGTAATATATTCCAAGTCCCAGCTTTGGAGAATGAAGCACAGATGCAAGAACTAGAGGAGACCTTGGCACACAGATGGACTGAAGGGAAAGAATCATAGGGGAGAAACAGACTCCAGAAAGGAGACTGTCTTATCGGTTCAGGCTGCTGCTACAGAAAACTACAGATTGAGAGGCTTACAAAGAATAAAAATATATTTCCTATAGTTCTGTCAGTTGGATATTCCAAGATCATGATGTCAACAGATCTGGATGCTTGCTTTTTGAAAGTAAAGCTGTGACAAACCTAGACAACATCTTAAAAAGCAGAAACATCACTTGGCCAACAAAGGTCCCTCTAGTCAAATCTATGTTTTTCCAGTAGTCATGTATAGATGTGAGAGTTGGACCATAAAGAAAGCTGAGCACCAAAGAATTGATGCTTTAGAACTGTGGTGTTGGAGAAGACTCTTGAGAGTCCCTTGGACTGCAAGGAGATCCAACCAGTCCATCCTAAAGGAGATCAGTCCTGGGTGTTCACTGGAAGGACTGATGCTGAAGTTGAAGTTCCAATACTTTGGCCACCTGATATGAAGAGCCAACTCTTCATAAGACCCTGTTGTCAGGAAAAACTGAAGGCAAAAGAAGAGGGCAGCAGAGCATGAGATGGTTAGATAGTATCACCGAATCAATGAACATGAGTTTAAGCAAACCCTGGGAGTTCATGGGGTCACAAGGAGTTGAACATGACTCGGCTACTGAACAACAATATGTGGTGGGAGGAGCATGTTTGCTCTAGGGCCTCTTTTATAAGGGCACTAATCCTATTCATGAGGGGTCCACCCTCATGATCTATCACCTCCAAAGGCACCACCTCCTAATACTATCACCTGGGGGATTAGGATTTCAAATGTGAATCGGAAGGGGACACCAATATTTGATCTAGAGCAGATGCCTTCTGGTCAAAGAAAAACCAAGTTTCCCTGAGATGGTTCTGATTCTGAAGGACTACACCTGTACTGGGAATGGTCTTCATGCCCACTTACAATCTGTAATTCACTGTCCACAATCCTAGAGCTCAGGTGAGATGCTCATATGTGATCTTCCATCCAATGATAATGAGAAATCCTGTGCTCACTCAAAGCTGCAGATCGATTTGTTCACTTCTTGAGGGGAGTAAACACAAAACTTGAATCCCACAGAGGAACAAACCTAAGCTCCACATATCTAAATTTGAAACTTGTTAAGCAGAAAATGAAATTCTACAGTGGAGATAAATTTTAAAGAGGAAAGGAGACAGAAATTTCTCGAATACTGAGTGGCATGGGGAAGATGCAATGAGGCAGGGTTAAGAGTGAACGCAGAATGGGAGTGGAAAGAGGATGTAAACGGAAATAAGCACCCTGAGCATGAAGGGGAAACCCAGCATCATCCAGCAAAGACAAGGGACAAATAACAAGGGGAAGAGATCAGGTCACCAAACACAATGGCAACTGGAAAGGGAGTGTCTGCTTGAGCTTGGATGCAAAATGGCTTAAATTAGAGTAGACAAAAAGTAGAAAGTAGTAGAATTGTAAGGAAGCTCAAAAATCGGAGAAATAAGTACAACTATTACTCAGAGGAGGTACTCTTTCAAGAATAATCCCTTTGATATTTTTATCAGCATCACTTAATAAAAATTGTCCACAAGAGAGCTAAGAGGCTATTGTCCACGCTTAAGTCTTCAGTCACTTCCATTAAACAAAACATAATCCCCCCCCCAAAAAAAACAGTGTTCACAAGGAAAGAAGTAGAAGGAGTACCAGACCAGATCATTCTTCAGACATGAGCATAATTTCAAATTAGAATGACAACATTCAAATTAATCTACAAACTGAGAATGAAAGGGACTGTCATTCACTTGTGTCAGAGAATGCCATCCAGAGGATTGTTTAATTATCTCTGACAGCACAACAAATGACCATGGACTGAAAGGCCTAAAACAACACCAATTCCTTATCTCACAGCTTCTGCAGATCAGAATTCTGGATGCAGCTTAGCTAGGCTTTCTGATCAGAGCTTCGGAAGGCTATCATGAAGGCGTAGGTTTGGCTGTGTTCTCATCTGATGGCTCAAATAGGGAAAGGTCCACCTGCCGGCTCCCTCTGGTTATTGGTGAAATTCTTTTACTCATGGCTGTAAGATTTATGACATTCTGCTTCTTCAAAGCCCCGGGTGGAGGGGGAATGTGGGGAAGATCTGATGCTTCGACTCTCTAACTTCAGGGAAGGCCTGAATCTTCCTTTCAAGGACTTGACAAAGTCAATTCCACTTAGTATAATCTCCCTTTTCCAGTAACCCAGAAGAAACAGTGTTCAGTCACTCAGTTGTATCCAACTCTTTGCAGCCCCATGCACTGTAGCCTGGCAGGCTCCTCTGTCCATGAGATTCATCACTTTTGCCATATTCTACTGGTTACAGGCAACTCACAGGTTCCACTCAGTAGGGAATGGATTATCCAAGGATGTGACCCTAGGGTGTGTCTGCCACACAATCGGACATTCAATTACTTTCTCTGCACGCTCAATTCTGAACTTCTTTTCAGAGTTCTCATGTGTAATACCTAAACAGATAAACCCATAGTTCCTGCAAATTAAAACCATCTTCTATCCTATTCCTGGAGTTCTTTTTTTCCTCCAAGATAGAGGAGAAGAGAATGACCATTCCAAGAAAAGCCAATAAATTACGAAAACTAAGAAATCAGCATAGGGCATATTTAATTGCTCTAATATTCTTCATCCTTTCAAGGTCACTGCACAATCTATGCCTCAGCAGGCACATTGTTAAATTAAATTAAATCAATTATTATAGTAACTATTCACAGTTATAAAATATTGGTGATTTTCATTTCAAGCTGAAGGCAGCAACAGGAAATTGGAGAACAGTGCTTTTCAAAGAGATTCGTCTAAGGGTTTCAGCTGATATGTTAGCACTTAAAGGACTCACGGGAGGGCATATTATTTCCATTCCCTCTAGAGTTAGGCGTTGAGGATGACTGGCATCCCATACTGCTAAAGTCAAATTCCTCCCCCTATTCATCCTTACTTATTGGAAGTCACTGTGATCAGTTTCAAGGATGCAGTTAGGCCCATGTTCCAACCTCACCCTCCAATAACAATAATACTATCCAATAAATTGATACTGAGAGAATCACAACACTGTGCTAGGCAAACCAGGTTTGATGGCATTAATCACGTAGAGCATGAACACTATAATAGTCATGCTTGCGAACACAGTTAAAATGGGGGATGAGTGTTCAAATGTGATTTTTAGACTTCCTCAGTACTGGCACAAGAACAGACAAATACATAAGATATACAAACATTTTAGTTTTATGGTCTTTCTCTTTTGTCTGTGTTCTGTTTGGTTTCTAAGCCAATGTTTTTTTATTACCTACTAATACATATACACAATGGAATATTACTCAGCATTAAAAAAAAATTCATTTGAATCAGTTCTACTCAGATGGACGAAACTGGAGCCCATTATCCAGAGTGAAGTAAGCCAGAAGCAAAAACAACAATACAGTATATTAACGCATATACATGGAATTTAGAAAGACGGTAACAAGAACCCAGCATGCGAGACAGCAAAAGGAACGCAGATGTATAGAATAGACTTGTGGACTCTGTGGATGAGGGAAAGGGTGGGATGATATGGGAGAATAGCATTGAAACATGTTAATTATCATATGTCTAATCAATCGCCAGTCCAGGATTGATGCTCGGGGCTGGTGCAACGAGATTTCCTGGGGGGAGGGAGGAAGGAGGGGGGTTCTGGAGGGGGAGCATATGTAAACCCATGGTGATATCATGTCGTTGTTTGGCAAAACTAATAAAAATAAATAAATAAATAAACAAGCCAAAAAAATTTTGATAAAGAAGATAATTTTAAAAGCCCCTAAAATATAATTCATGAATATAAATTTGATACAGAAAGTATCTCAAAGAACTGAAATATTGAAAATATCAAAGAATTAAAGCCTGAATATTCTGCTGCTGTCTGGATAAAACTTTCTTTCAATAAAAGAAGTCACAAAGGAAAGAATCAATGGCTTTGACTACACAGGCATTTAAAACTTCTAGCATAAAACAAAACAATGTAAATTTTATTTTTAAAAATACTACCAAGAATGAATATTCATAATACTGTAAAACTTGAAAAATGCTTATAATTAAAAAAAAGAAAAACCTCTGCACTTCTATGGGAAAAAAAAATAGCAAGGATTTTAACATGAAAATATTCAGTTCCAGTGATGATGAGATAAGATGGAAGCTTTCACACATTGCTGGCAGGAAACTGAACTGGAACAGTATTCTTATAAAACAGTTCTGTAAATGCAAAATGTTCCCAACCTGACTATCCAATAGCTCATCTTCTCTTAAACCAAGAAAACTGTCAGAAATGTAGATAGTTTTGTGCAAAGATGCCCATTACTGCAGTTCTTAAGGTGGTAAGCTGGAAAAAATCTAAAGTTACAACCTTGGTGAAGCCATCAGAAACAAATGTGGATAAAACATGTGATGTCCTGGCCAAATGCTAGGCCCCGGGGATACAGTACAGAACAAAACAAAGTTCCTGTCCTCCTGGAGCTTATATTCTAGGGGATTAGAGAGTCAAGAGACACAGTAATTAAAAATGATCAAAATGGCTACAGAGAAAATGAACTGGGTGGTGGGATAAACTCAGAGAGGGCCAAGTGGGGGTCACTGAGCAGGTGAGGTTTCTCTGCAGAGATGACTTTTGAATCGCAACTTAAAACATGTCAATGGATCACTTTTGTGAACAGCAGCAAGAAAAGCATTCTAGAAAAAGGAAATAAAAATACAAGAAATAATACACAAGAACAAGTCTTGTGTGCTAAAACTCCAATTCCCAGACTCCCTTGCAAGCAATGCCTCCACAAGCTCTAAGTTTCATAAAGCAGATTTGGAAAGAAAATAGGATCAATGGGACATTATTTCCAAAAGCTTAGTTGTGCTGTGGTTCTATGAGCTTGCTATATCTGTGTTTCCTTAAAACACAAGCTAGAATTAATTATTGGAATGATGCTATAGATAACATCAGCTATATAAAAACACACAAGATGACTAGAAGAAACTAAAAGAGCTAATGGTTTCCTACGGCAGATGAAATTGTGCTTTCCCTGCCCCACATTTTTCTGTACTTTAAAAACATTAAGGAATCATATTTATCATAAGAAAAAATTAAAAACCACATATGCTAGAAATAGATTATATTTGAAGTGGCATGAAAAATAAGGAAAATATCATTAATCTGTCAATATAATCATTACAATAATAATTTATTTATAAATAAATAAGTCATTTGTTCAGTAAGTACTGGAACACTCTATACCAAGCACTGTCCTTGCTGTTAGGGCTAAAGCCAAGAACAGAAGAGGCTGTCCTTCCTCCCTTATGGAAATTCTGGTGGAAAATGCAGAAAATAAACAAACAGGTCTGACTTCACCACAGATAAATGGGGGCTTTCCCAGACTCAGCTGTAAACAATTCACCTGCCAGTGAAGGAGACACAGGAGACTCGGGTTCCACCCCTGGATTGGGAAGATCCCCTGGAAGAGGGCATAGAAACCCACTCTAGAATTCTTACCTGGAGAATCCCATGGACAGAGGAGCCTGATGGGCCATTCTCCATGGGGTCCCAAAGAGTTGGACATGACTGAAGTGATTGAGCACACATATACAGCGTAGACCCATGAGAAAACAATGCCTTCAGAAAGTTTTCACGAGGTTAGAAGGAAAAGGGTTTATACTGCATACAGCTGTCACTGGATATCTGCCGGGGATTGGTTCCAGGAGACCCCATGGATACGAAAATCTGCCAGTGCTCAAGTAATTAATAGTAAATGGCGTAGGGCAGTTGGCACTCCGTACCTGTGGGTTCTGAACCCGTGGGTGCAGAACCAGGGGATACAGATACTATATTATGTGGGATGTCAACCGGAGCATTTGTTGTTGTTCAGTCACTCAGTCGTGTCTGACTCTTTGCGACCCCACAGACTGTAGCCCAGCAGGCAACTCTGTCCACGGAATTCTCCAGGCAAGAATACTGGAGTGGGTTGCCATTTCCTTCTCCAGGGGATCTTCCTGACCCAGGACTGAACCCATGTCTCTTGCATTGGCAGGCAGATTCTTTACCACCGAGCCACCAAGGAAGTTCCCTACTGAGGCTCAGAGAGGAAATATTCTTCAGCTACACCCTTCAGCTACCAGGTTTCCTTTACTTCCTCTCTTCCCCAATGCCAGCAATGCCCCCCCTCCCCCAGATCTTCCCCAGTGTCTCTGTATTTTCTTTCCTTGTACAAAAAGCCTTAGTTATTCCAATTAGACCTTCAAGACCACCATCTCTACTGAACAAACAAATGCCTGTCTTTAAAATCTACAATCCTTAGAAACAGGAAGCCTTTCATGTTTTCAATGTCACCCTGGATAATCAGTTTAGAGTCAAGAGAGAGATCTCAGGAGACAAGACTCTGACATGTCACACAAGTCAAAAGAAATCAGAAATTACATGCAAATCAGAGCCCACAGCAAAGGAGACAGGAGACCTGAAGACAATTTTATATCAGGGAATGAGTCTCTCATGTTTCCCATTGAGTCAGGAACCCCTCCAGGTCTGGAGCCTCTGGGTGAAGGGAGAGGGAGGGCAGATGGCACGAAGACAGAGCCATTCCATGCCCAGCACTGCCGACAAACCTCCCTACTTCCCCTTTTATGCACCTGTTACTTCACCTTGAATACCTAGCCTATCTCTAAAGTATCTTGATAACCTGATAACGTGCTCTTTATGGTTGCTATGGACAACAATGAAAGTGAAAGTCAAAGCTGCTCAGTCGTGTCCAACAATTTGCGACCCCACGGACTAAACAGCCCATGGGATTCTCCAGGCCAGAATACTACAGTGGGTAGCCTTTCCCTTCTCGAGGGGATCTTCCCAACCCAGGGATCGAACCTGGGTCTCCCACATTGCAGATGGATTCTTTACCAGCTGAGCCACAGAAGGGAAGCCCAATGTGTCTCATCAAAACACCATTGCTGTTCTGACACATGACACAGGAAATGTATCCCAAAAGATACAAGATGAAGAAACTATAGCATGGTAGTTCTGTCTTTCACCATCAAAAAGTGTAACACGTCTTCTATCTGCAATGTCACAGATGCTACATAAAAGTAGAAAGTTATGTCCCCAGGTAATTCATCCGAATCAAGCTGAAGAGGAAAACTCACCCCATCAGAAACGTCTTATTTAGCTCAGCAGGACATGATCCCAGTTTAGGACATCTGAGGTTCTCTCAAATGTCCTCAGGTTACTTCCCTGCACGTCGCAGTTGGCCCACCACCAAAAGAATATTCACTTGGTAGGAAAACCCACCTTTCAAGAGTAGCGGGGCCTCTGGGCAAACATCCCTCTAATGTCACTTCTCTGCCATCTCAGGACTGACATGCAGCCAAAAAAGAGATCAGACGTGGCTGTTCTGATACCCAAACAACTCTCAAATCTGCAGACCTAGATTCAGCAAGTCCAATTTCTTTTCTGTTGTCAGCTCGATATGTTTCTGAAGACCTGGAAAGCTGCTACCCCAAGCTGCCGTTGTTCGGTGCTTGGGTAAAGCCATGGTATAATCGCTTCTGTGGGTGTTAGCAAGCAGAAAGAGGATGGG
Organism: Antilocapra americana; assembly: GCA_007570785.1. Taxonomy (NCBI): domain Eukaryota; kingdom Metazoa; phylum Chordata; class Mammalia; order Artiodactyla; family Antilocapridae; genus Antilocapra; species Antilocapra americana. Next base: position 4,019,032 of record ML660218.1, on the reverse strand, counting down.
AAAGTCAGTTAGGGATAGTCCTTCAGGTTGAGAAAAAGCCCTGAGATAGGACCTCTTGTCCAAATCACAGATGGTCACGGGAGATGACAGGGAATTAACAATACAGTTTACCAGAAAGAGATACACATGCTTAGGGAACAAACTCAGGGTTGCTGGCGGGGAAAGATGGGAGGAAGGGGTAGTTAGGGAGTTTGGGATGGACAGGTATGCACTGCTATATTTAAAACAGAGAACAAGGACCTACCGTACCGCACACGGAACCCAGCTCAATGTTATGCAGCAGCCTGGATGGGAGGGGAGTGTGGGGCAGAATGGATGCATGTATATATATGGCTGAGTCCCTTCGCTGTGCAGCTGGAACTATCACAACATTGTTTGTTAATCGGCTATATCCCAATAGAAAATAAAAAGTTTAAAACATATTTTTAATTTAAAAAAATAATACAGCTTGGTATTGTCAGTGAGGGGACAGGGAGACACTCAGTTTTTTTTTCCCTTAATTTACTACTGCATTTCTACTTTATAAGAATGATCTATTAGTGTTGTAGGGTGGCGCAGTGGTAAAGAATCAGACTCCTAATATAGGAGACTTGGGTTTGCTCCCTGAATCGGGATGATCCCCTAGAGCTGGAAATGGCAACCCACTCCAGTATTCTTGCCGGGAGGATCCCATGGACAGAGGAGCCTGGCAGGCTACAGTCCAAAGGGTCACAAAGCATCAGACACGACTGAGCACACGTGCAGGGAGTCGTGTTGCACTTTTTTAAATATAAGAATAAAAATATTTCATGCATTATATTTTTTTCAATGTGTTATACTCCTTTTTATCATCTTTTAATGAGAATCAGTAAAGTGCAAAGAAGTAGGTCATTTCCCTGATCACAAAAGTCAACTCCTCACAGCAAAGAGCAGGAGAGAAATGTCATTGTAGGTACTCGAAGGTTTAAACTTCTCTGTTTGAGTATATAAGTGTCTGCCATGTATTCCATACACCGCTTGTGACCTACTATACGCACTATAACAAATCAGTATACAATGAGATCCACAGTGTTAAGCAATTACGAGTTAAAAACAAACGGACAGGAAACAAGCACTAAATTTAGAAAGAATGAAAAAGAAGAACACAAAGCCTTAATAAAAGCAGAGGAAGAAAATATAAATATATAGAAAATAAAGTGATAAAAATTAGTAAAATTTATCAATAAGCTATTTGAATTCTATTAGGTATTTAAAATCCAACAAAAGGAAAGGTAAAGCTCAGATAATTATCAAGAAAAAAAACATCTAGGGTCATATGAAACAAGAAAATTCTTGTTGAAAATAAAAAGTAAATACAGATTGAAACATTTTTCACTGGGCTTCCCTGGGGGCTCAGTGGTAAAGAATCCAACTGTCAGTGTAGGAAACACAGGTTCGATCCCTGGTCCGGGAACTCCTCACATGGCCCAGAATAACTAAGCCCGTGCACCCCAACTATTAAGCCTGTGCTCCAGAGCCTGGGAGCCGCAGCCACTGCAGCCCGTGGGCCCCAGAGCCCGTCCTCCACAACAGGAGAAGCCGCTGCGGTGAGCAGCCCGAGCACTGCCCCGGCTCGCCACACCAGAGGAAAGCCCACGCAGCAACGAAGACCCAGCCCAGCCATAAATAAAAACACAAAGTTAAAATTTTTTTCACCAACAATACAGAATTAGATGAAAACTGTCATGATCATTGCAATGATAAATGGTAATACAAATATAAATGGTAATACAGTTTGAAAATTTGAATGTATTAATGATAAGTAACTTTGAGATAAAGTATAGATTAGTAAGATTCACTCAAGAAGTAGAAAATATAAATTCACAATTGTGTACATGGTATTCATGTGGACCTTCACTGCAATTTCCCACAAGATTTGGAAAGCAAGAAGAATTGAAATGAACATGAAATTTATGCTGTCTGTACGGATATGAGTAACAGATAAAGTCCTTTGTCTCTGAGCCAGGAGTTTTGTCTTCTGGTACACCACTCATGACATTACCAGGCTAACTTGTTAGCTTGCAAAGAGAGTAAAGGTCTCAGGTCCTTTCGGTTCTTGATACTGTTATGCTTTGTCACCAGTGTATTTCCAGCACCAAATACAGTATGCCTAGTTATTCATTTATTTATATCTTCTGCTAGACTGGGAGTCCTTCAAAGACATACACATCTAGTATATAGTAGTGGCTTAGTTGCTAAGTCATGTCCGACCCTTTTGACCTCATGGACTTTAGCCTGCCAGGCTCTTCTGTCCATGAGATTTTCCAGTCAAGAATACTGGAGTAGGTTGCTATTTCCTTCCCCAGAGGATCTTCCCAACCCAGAGGTTGAACCCTGGCATCCTGCATTGCAGGCAGATTCCTTACCAACTGAGCTACCAGAGAAGCCCCAGTATATAGTAGGCACTCAAAAAACATTCATGGAATTGGTCAATTTCTTTTTAATGTCACTTATGTGTACACTCCTGGTACAGGTAATCTACATGCTCTTGACTGTCAAGCAATCTGGAGAAAAAGCACAAACACCCTTTGAGACAACCCCACTGACAATCCCTGCAACTGCGGAGACACCTCATTCAAATACATTTTCTTTGTGTGGATGCACTCACTGTTAATTTTGCCCTTTTGTGAAGGTCTCTGCTTTTAATGTTTATAATAAATAAGTAGGCAAGCTTGAGAGTTGGTAAGAGCTTAAAACACAGCATGGACACCCAGAATGTCTCCGTTTTAACACTGCCTGGAGAGATGACCTGCTGACCACTCTATTCTGCCCCCATCGGCTTCCACTTACATAGAATTATCCCTAATTGTACAAATAGATTGCAGGGTGTTGTTTTTTTCTCTGGCATGATGGGAAGATGTCGTTTTCTCCAAGCACAGTGCAATGCACGGTAGAGAAATTTGCCAGGTAAAATGTTCCCCTTAAACACAGTCAAGACAGGAGCAGCAGCTACCAGAGCAAGTTAAAGCAAGGAGTCAGCCCGCTGGCGGTCATCTGGCTCGTGCTACTGTGGCTTCTTTAAAACTATTTTCCTGCAAGATAGGTGTGAAGGTGAAACATTCATGCAACATTTCTGCTTTCAGTATTTATTTTTTAATATCTCCTCTCATGGAAAATGTATACACAGGATATATTTAGATTTGCATATCTAGAATGAATTTGTCAGAATGTTGACTGCAATGTAAGGAGGGTAGCATTTTGATATTTTTGATGGTTAGAGATATTTAAAGAAATGCACAGAACACTTGCTTTATTAGTGGCATTTTCCTTGCATATAATGTTACAAAGTTATTATTTTATTTAACCTTCAAAACAAATCTTGACTGTACTATAAATAGCAACTGAGTTAGTGGCTTGGCAGTTATATTGTCATGTCCAAATTCGCACTGGACTGACTCTATCATAGGATTCAATTCCCTTCCATCTACTTTTGTATCCACCTGGATACCAACTGCTTGATGGACACATCAGCTACTAAGGAATGAGCAGTTTTATAACAAAAATATTTCAATTTTCTAAAATGGATCTATCCTAACCATGGTACTTTTGACAGCTCCCCTGGGAATACATCTTTATAAAATCTTTGCAAAATGTAAAATATTTATATAATTATTCCAACATTCAGAAAAAATGTTTACGTTTAAAATTAGGTGTTTTTTAAATTGTCTTTTGTCTTTGCAGATTGAAAGGTATGCCCATATTTCAGCTACACTCTGAATTTTTCACATAATCCTCATTTTGTTGATGTTCAGTTGCTAAGTTGCTCCTGACTCTATGATCCCATGTACTGCAGCACACCAGGCTTCCTTGTCCCTCACTATCTCCCAAAGTTTGCTCAAATTCATGTCTGTTGAGTCGGTGATGCCATCAACCATCTCATCCTCTGTCACCCTCTTCTCCTCCTGCCCTCAATCTTTCCCAGCATCAGGGTCTTTTTGAGTGAGTCGGCTCTTCTTTACCAAGTCACGTTAGCCTAAGATGATCATCAAGGTTAGAGTAGTTAACTTCAGGATTTATGGACACTCCGTCTTGAATACTCCTGCTCTTCAACATGACCATTCATCACAGTACAGGATGTGCTGCTTGTCTGGTTATTGTTTGCACTGATGTCCCAAATCTCGACTCTGTCATCTTTAACAGCAAAAGAGGGCAGTCTCGATTCTCAACACCGTTACTTATTACCTCCCCATGGTTTTACATAATGAGGGTAAGGGGAAAATGTTCCCCACCAGGAACTAAGACCCCCAAAGGAAATTAGTTCTTCCAATTTCTATGGTTCCTTGCTTTTTTTTTGAGAAATGTGAAGGGCATCCTCCAGGGGCAGTATGGGAGGTGATTTCAGAGCCACCCAGCCATGTCACATGCAGAGGCGTGCTCTCTGCTAACCGTCAGCAAAGACACCGCATCCACACAGCAACAGGGTGAATTCCGGACTCTTCTGGAGCTCTTTCCTTTACCCTAGTCCCCATGGTGGAGAAGGCAATGGCAACCCACTCCATTACTCTTACCTGGAAAATCCTATGGATGGAGGAGCCTGATAGGCTGTAGTCTATGGGGTCACAAAGAGTCAGACACGACTGAAGCGACTTAGCAGCAGCAGCAGCAGCCCCATGGAAGGAACGCGGTGTTTTCCTTCATTATTTCAGAATAATACTTCCCATTCTCTAAGGCTTGACGGTCAGTTCAAACTCCTATCACCATTTCCTCACAGGTCCAGCAGTTCCTTCTGGGGAGTGAAACCCTATGATTTTCCACTGCCTGAAGCAGTCATGCCCCTGAGAACTTCACCTCGACCCTGCAACTAAGGGTGGAGGTGAACATAAATATGTGAAACCACTATATGTCTGCAATAGTGGGTTCACGTATTTAGAAAAATGTACATGTAGGTAAGCAGGTCTGTGTGCACACTGAGTAGCTTCAGTTGTATCCAACTCATTTGCAACCCTATGGGCTGTTATCTTACCAGGCTCGTGTGTCCACAGGATTCTTCACGCAAGAATACTGGAGTGCGTAGCCATCCTCTCCTCCAGGAGAATCTTCCTGACCCAGGGATCGAACCCACCTCTCTTCTATCTCCTGCATAGGCAGGCAGGTTCTTTACGACTGGCGCCACCTGGGAAGCCCCACCAGTAAGCACACAACTTTTTTTCTTCTCATGTTCTAGATCTTTCTGCCTGAATCCTGACTGTTACTTCCCTAAATTTCCCAGTATACCAAGGCCCAGGAGATTGTAAAAAAGATTATCCCATACAATATCTGGCAGGTAGAAAATAGCACTGGCTCCACATTTTGTGCCAGTTGGAACAAACCACTCTCAGACTAATCCTATTTTATCGGGTCTACATAAAACATGTTTCCACGAGCATCACATTTAAACCAGAAGAAGGAATTTGTTAGAGGATAGACTCTGTAGATGGAGAGATAAAATGGGGAAAGAGAATTCATTTTGCCTCCTTCTCTGTTCTCTCCCAGGAAAAGACTGGTGGAGAAAACAAACATTCTAAATGCATTTTTCTCTTTCCTCCCATCTCAAAAACCAGGCAAATGAGAATTTAGGGAAAAAAGAGTCACTGACATTTTGACTACTAATATTTCCTTTGCAATATGTCTGCTGTTGCTACAGTGTAAGTCCAATAGAAACAAACATAATTGTGACTTAATCCTATCTGTCTCTCTCATCATTACCAACTAGGGGCTGAATCTTAAATTCTGGGTGTGTGTGCTCAGTCATGTCCGAATTTTTGCAAGCCCATGGACTGTAGCCCACCAGGCTCCTCTGTCCATGTGATTTCCAGGCAAGAATACTGGAGTGGGTTGCTATGCCCTCCTCCTGGGGATCCTCCTGATCCAGGGATCAAACCACATCTGATCAGGAGAATTAGGTTGATTTAGAACTATGTCTTGGATATCTAAAGTGCCATTCTAAATGCTTCAGATGGAAGAGAAAAGGCTGATGTACATACTCTATCAATGGTTATCAGATAGTGAATAAATGACTAAAGGACCTGGCACCCAGTCAATGGTTATTTTTGAAGGCAGAGTCAGGTCAAACTTGGAATGGGACACGTGGCTTCTGGTGTGACTGTAGATTTCAATTACTTGTCCTGAGAATTCAACCGTCTAATGCTTTGTTAAGCTATGCATGGCTGCATATGGTTTTCTTCATCTGTGTTTTATTTAACAACACACTTTTGAAATTGGAGAATAAAAATACTGATTTACATAAAAATTAAAGACTGTTAAGTGCTTAATGTGCTTCTCTCAGAAGCGCACCTGTTTAAGAGAATCCGTTTTGGTGTTCTAAGTGTACACTTATGCCTATGAAATCCCCTTTGCCTTTAAATAAGGGTATTTCCCTTGGGACCAGTGTAACTTCTCACTTTGTTTTGCCTGCATCCCTTTGCTTCCACTAATGGGGTTAATCTAACCATCCGTTGGAGGTCAGGCACATCACTGGAGCCCATGGGGAGAAGGACCTCAGAGGAAGCAGGATGCAGCTGGCTTACATGGCATCCTCTGGTCCTCACATCCTTCATCTTTGTGATGAGGGATTCCCAAACGTTAGATCATAAGTGACTTCAGCAAGCAAGTTAGGTAGTGTGTGTGCCCCAACCCAACCCCAGACTATAGTTTGCTTATCACTCGTCCAAAAGTGTATCTGTGGGACAGACCTTGGAGAAAACTTGGCTTCATGGGGGTCCAACAATAAGCAGTTCAAGAAGAGACTGACCCCACTGAAGGGTAGAGCTTAAGGTGACACAGCATTTACAGATCGTTTAATCACATATCCTAAGTGAGGAGTGAATTTAAGGGTTACTAGAGGGCACTTACTCCTTGGAAGGAAAGTTATGACCAACCTAGACAGCATATTAAAAAGCAGAGACATTACTTTGTCAATGAAGGTCCGTCTAGTCAAGGCTATGGTTTTTCCAGTAGTCATGTATGGATGCAAGAGTTGGACTATAAATAAAGCTGAGCACCGAATAATTGACGCTTTTGAACTGTGGTGTTGGAGAAGACTCTTGAGAGTCCCTTGGGCTGCAAGGAGATCCACCCAGTCCATCCTAAAGGAGATCAGTCCTGGGTGTTCATTGAAGGACTGATGTTGAAGCTGAAATTCCAATACTTTGGCCACCTCATGTGAAGATCTGACTTATTGGAAAAGACTCTGATGCTGGGAAAGATTGAGAGCAGGATGAGAAGGGGATGACAGAGGATGAGATGGTTGGATGGCATCACTGACTCAATGGAAATGAGTTTGGGTGAACTCCTGGAGGTGGTGATGGACAGGGAGGCCTGGCATGCTGTGGTTCATGGGGTCACAAAGAGTCGGACACACCTGAGCAACTGAACCGAACTGAAGTGGAGGGCGGTCTGATTCTCTGGAACACTCTGATTTCCTTGCTGGATAATATCTAAGAGTCACTTGCCTTTTCATAAGATTTCTTGCTGGTCTCTCCTGCAATCAATGTATTTTTCTAAAGATTTTTTTTTAATGTGGACCATTTTTAAAGTCTTCCTTGAATCTGTTACCATATTGTTTCCGTTTTATGTTTTGGATTTTGGGCCACAAGGCATGTGGGATCTTTGCTCCCCGGCCAGTCCATCCTAAAGGAAATCAATCCTGAATTCATTTGAAGGACTGATGCTGAAGCCCCAATACTTTGGCCACCTGATGCGAAGAACTGATTCACTGGAAAAGACCCTGATGCTGGGAAAGATTGAAAGCAGGAGGACAAGCAGGTGACAGAGGATGCAATGGTTGGATGGCATCACCCACTCAATGGACATGAGTTTGAGCAAACTCCAGGAGACAATGAAGGACAGGGAAGTGCTGCAGTCCATAGGGTCGCAAAGAGTCAGACACAACTGAGCAACTGAACAACCACAGGGGTTGAACCCAAACACCTTGCACTGGAAGCTGAAGCCTTAACCCCCAGACCACCAGGGAAGTCCCCCAATCAATGTATTTCAAATGAGGATATCAGTGTCAGCTAGTTGGACCCTCTATGGGAAACCTCTTCCTTGCTTTTGCCTGGAGTCTGAACCACTCCAAGAGTGACAAGGCCACACACACACGAGGGCCACACCCCATCAAGACTCTGAGAATGAGAGAATGGGCTGGCAGCCCCTACTGCCGATGGCTGGAACCTTGGACAGCTCCCCATGCCAGGGTCAACCATGGCTGTGAGTGTCCAGTAGGGGAGTGTAACTCAGACGTTTCCAGAAGGTTGGGGTGTCACGGAAAGACAGGAATTAGGAAAGGACTTCCTACCACCTTCTTGCCTATCCCTTTTTCCTTCTAAAAATCAGATCCAAGCCACTTGAGCTCTTCCCAGAACAGATTCCAGAACCTACAATACAGGGCAGGCAACACAGGCCAAAGTCATCACGGCAAACAGCAAGAGCCAAGAGGTGAGTCTCAGTCAAGCCAAACGCCATCTCCGCCACAAAACTGAACAGGAAGCGCACAATAATATTAATAATCAGAATAACAGCTATTGAGATCTGTATCACTTTGCTGTTTAAAAATAACTGTAAAACTGTTTATTAAACTATATCTGATTTATAACACTGTGTTAGTTGCAGGTGCACAGCTTCTGATTCTTCCCCATTATAGGTTATCACAAGATACAGAATATGGTGCCATGTGCTATATATAAAGTAAATCCTTGCCATTTATCTATTTTATACATTGTGTGTGTGTGTGTGTGTGTGTGTGTGTGTGCATGCGCACAGCTAGGTCTGACTCTTTACGATCCCATGGACTGTAGCCCACCAGGCTCCTCTGTCCATGGAGTTTCCCATGCCATTTTCCCCTCCAGGGGATCTTCCCCACCCAGGGATCGAGCCTGAATCTCTTGTGTCTTCTTTATGGTCAGGCGATTCTTCAACCACTGCGTCACCTGGGAAGTCCCAAAACATAGAGGTGGGTATCTATCAATCCCATATTCCTGGTTTACCCCTCCTCCTCCCCTTTCCCCTTTGGTAAGCATAAGTTTGCTTCCTATGTCTAAAACAATTAACTTTTAATTATTACTCTATTTACTGTCCAGAGTAAGGAGCGAGAACAATTAGATTTAGATAAACTGTGAGTGACTTCAACTGGTAACAAACTGGGTAGGATTCCAAGTTTTATTTGCTTTTGTTCTAGAAAACTCCAAGGCACTTCCAGACTGGATATTGGAGTTGATTCAAATCCCTCTGCTAGACTCAGGGTTCCCAGACAATTTACACATGTGCCCAATTTTTATTCTCTTTTGTTTTGAAGAAGCTGTTTGAAAGGCTACGAAATGTCATTTCCCAGAGGAATGCCTCTTCTACATCTAGGGCTCATTTACATGAAAGGGAGGGATGGCAGATGCAGTAACCAGTCCAGCTTCGGAAAGGAGGAGGTTCCTGACTGCTTGAATTTGCCCTACTTTTGGGGAAATTTAAAAGGATTAGTTAGTAAATAATTTTGAAATTTTACATCATTTGGAGAAAGAATAATCTCACAAGAATTTTGTGGCAGTTGTTTAACATTCAGTGAGAACACAAAGCCCCTTAGAAGAAAGAAATTGTAGGAATATAATAATATAGCATAATCAACCTCACTGACAAAGAACTGTGTGACATTTTTAACTTGATAGTGCTTTAATTCCATCCTTGTAAATGAAACTTTCATTTCCAAGATCGGCCAGCAGGAATTTCACTATATTAAACTCATTGCTATAAAGAGGAATCCAGTGGGCTGTGTTCATAACAATTTTTTGTTTAATTTTTCTTTATTTTGTTGTGCAGGCTTGTCTCTCGTTGCAGCGAGTGGGGGCTACTCTTCATTGTGGTGATGGGTTTCCCATCGTGGATGGAGCACGGGCTCCAGGCACACGGGCTCAGCAGTTGCGGTACAAAGACTTAGTTGCCCCCCAGCATGTGGGATCTTCCCAGACCAGGGATCACCGTGCGCTGCATCGGCAGGTGGATTCTTTATTGCTGGACCACCAGGGAAGTCCTGTTCATACCTCTTTACGAAAACAGTTTACAAAGACATACTGCATGATACATTTTATTGGACTCTCTGCTAATGCGTTGAAGCTTGGAGGCAATGATTAAAGACGATTCTAACCACTATCAACCAAATAAAGGCAATTTTGAATTCAGTCTTCATCCTTATGGCTTTATCCTGAGAGAGCACCTAGAATGGGAGTACCTAGGGGACTACACTTGGTAGGTGGGATGGCATGGTGGGAGACATGTGTGGCCCACGGGGGCAGCAGGAAATGGCCTCAGGGGACCGAGCACAGACAGGGAGACCAAGGTCAGCTCACGGCACAAGGAATGCAGAGCTGAGCCAGCAGCAGAAGGCAGGAATGTGTTTCAGGCACAGAGTTCCATCTGAGAAGCAAACTAGGACACAGAGACCCCCAAGCCCTGAGTCATATCCCATTTCTTTCTCTTTTTCCCCAATTACTGTAATGAAAGCATGTCAAACACATAGAAATTTCTTCCTTTTTCAAGGCCATCCATTAATGATCCCTCTGGGGGCAGCTGATTACAAAAAGTAAAATCAATTGCTAAAGTCTATTTATAGGCAATTCACATGAAGAGGGTGGAAACAAGATGCAAAATTCCTTGTCCGAGCCAGAAGTGGCAACTTTTGACAACTGTCCTTGTTCTTGCTGATCTAATTTCAAAACTGAGGGAGGGCATTTTACAGTGAAAGTCAAACAGAAAATATGAACACAAAGAATATAAAGAAAAGAATATTTCCTTGCTAGAAAACAGTCTGCTTTCTTTATCCAGATAAACCCATTAAAAACTGTATAACCTTCCATGGTAAAGCAATCGTTACTGCAGCCTTCTACAATGTTGATTCAACAAATTTCGTGACAAGTACCTCTGTGTAATTCTAAGTGCAAAGATCTGAGGCAGGAGTTGATAGAGCTAATAGGAATCAAAGTAAGAACCAATATGTCATGTAGAAGTCATACAGCATAACAAAAGGATATGGAGTAAACACAAATGAAGTCTGAAATTCTTTTCTGCAAATAACCAGGATATGACTAGTACGTGATTAAAGACACAATGCAAAAACAAACCAAGACAGTACTGATAATGAACATTTGGGAACCAGGAGGCCGTTTATACTAGTAGGCTGGAGGCGGCCCCATTGGCAGTTTAATCAGCTGACAGGTATACGACAGCCATGCATGCAAATATCCATCTGAATAAATGATTGAGACCATCTGCATATATTTTAAACTCAAAGACATTTCACATCTTGTAAACTAATCCCTTTTTTCAACTACAGTACCATTTGTTTATCACATTAGATACATTCCAAGTGTACAACATTATCATTCAAATTCTATATACACTGCAGGGTGATCCTCACCAAAACTGTGGTTTTCAGCCATCATAACTTTTGGTTTTATTGAAGCACATTTCACCAGTCTCTGCTGACAACAAAGTGACTCAGTTTTACACAACTATATTTATACTTTTTTAGTATTCTTTTCCATTATGGTTTATCCTAGGATATTGGATATAGCTCCCTGTGCTATACAGTAGGACCTTGCTGGATTATATATATTATCCATTATATATAATAGTTTGTATCTACCATGCCTAAATTTCCAGTTCAACCCTCTTCCTGTCCCCATCCCCCTTGGCAACCACAAGTCAGTTCTTCATGTAGGCAAGTCTGCTTCTGTTTTGCAGATAAATTCATTTGTGCCCGATTTTATATTTCACATATAAGTGATATCACACAGTATCTGCCTTTCTCTTTCTAATTTACTTAGTATGATAATCTCTGGTAACATCCATGTTGCTGTAAATGGCATTATTTTATTCTTTTTATGGCTAAGTAGTATTCCATTGTATGTAAGTACAGTATCTTCTTTATCCATTTATCTTCTTTATCCATTCATCTGTCAATGGACATTTAGGTTGCTTCCTTGTCTTGGTTATTGTGAATAGTGCTGCTATGAACATAGGAGTGATGTATCTTTTTGAATTATAGTTTTGTCTGGTTGTATGCCCAGGAGTGGGATTGCTAGATCGTATGGTAGTTCTATTTTTAGTTTTCTTGAGGATCCTCCCTACTGATCTCCATAGTGGCTGCACCAACTTACATCCCACCAACAGTGCCAGAGGGGACCCTATTCTTTGCAGTCTCTCCAGCATTTGTTATTTGGAAACTTTTAAATGATGGCCATTCTGACCAGTAATGAGGTGGTGCATCACTGTAGTTTTCATTTGTGTGTCTCTAATAATTTGTGATGCTGAGCATATTTTCATGTGCTCACTGGCCATCTGTATGTCTTCTTTGGAGAAAGGTCTATTAAAGTCTTCCACCCATTTTTCAGTTGCATTGTTTGTTTTCTGGTTGTTGAGTGGTATGAGCTGTTTCTGTATTTTGGAGATTAAGCCCTTGTTCATGGTATCATCTGCAAATAATTTCTCCTATTCCACAGGTTGTCTTTTCATTTTTTTATATTTACTTTGCAGTGCAAAAGCTTATGAGTTTGATTAGGTCCCATTTATTTATTTTTTCATTTTCATTTTCATTAATTGGAGAGACTGACCTAAGAGAATGTTTTGCCTATGTTCTCTTCTAGGAGTTTTACAATCACCATAACTCCTTTAGTTTTGTAAAATCCTAAAGCCTTGATGAGCCAAAATTACTTGATTCTTTTATTTCTATAAAACTCTAAATGAATCTCACTAAACATCTCACTGGAGATCTCTAGACATAAGTCAGTGCAAACACCAGCCCTTCCCAAATGACCTGGGGAAGCATATCAATTCATAAAGGTATTTCATAGGTATGAAATGATATACAAAAGGATAATTATAATATATAATTTTTATAGAAATGTATGCCTCTTATTTCCACCCTTGGCCACACCATTACAGATTGTTTCAACAGCCTTGATTTTGCGTCATATTTGAGAAGTTAAAAAAAAAAAATGCACTCAGATCTGCAAAGGAAATACGATGACCAGGCTTCACACAAGAGCCTTCCCAGTTGCACATGTGGAAACTAAGGCCAGCCAGTGGAATTTAAAAGGAAATGGAAGTTGAAAGTGGAGACAGCTCCCAGTGGAAGTCATATGAGGTCTCACATAAAGAACTCTTTTTTTTTTTTTGGTATTAAATTAAAAGGAAAAAAAAGCACAACAAAAATGTTAAGTGATAGGTCATCTATATTAAAGGAGAACGTAAATACCAGAACCATCAAATCATATGACTGAGCGGAAAACTTGACTGACTGAAATCCTATCACAGAACCACATGCCACTATTGGAAAAACATTCCAATTAGAGATTGGCATCAAAATCTCCCCCACCTCTACTGGAACTGTCCAAGTATTAAATCCTACATAAGGAACACTCATCTTTGAGCAGCATGGAATTTTTTACCTGCCTAAAAAGAAAATATCTATCAGCTGAATTACTCTGAAACAAGAGACAGATGCTATTTCTCTCAAGGACTCCTTAGCATCCGAATCAATTTCCAGATAATTTCTATAGAGACCACTTGGCTGTCATCCAAAGGAACAGCCCTTAAGAGGTGCTACTGGGCCACATGAGGCTAGGGACGTGGTGTATTTTCAGCTCAGGAAGAGAAGTACCAGGCCACTTGGGTCAAGAGCATCTTTGCTTAGGACTTCCATGTGGCCAATTTCAATTAGAAGATACCAAAGGGGATCAAAGTTTTTCCTTCCTTTCCAGCTTCACTTTATGACCATTGCTCAATGACATAGAACTTCCAGAGTCTCGGTGCCTTTCCTGGTTTAAGTGTCCGGATCCAACCAAACAGGAAAAACAGACATGGCAGTTACTCGCTGTGGAGACGGGGTGGGTCATTTTAGGGAAGCAGAAGGGGAAAGCAAAGGTCTTCTCTTCGTGCCTTGAACAGACATTTCAGAAGCTGGCTCCAGCAACTGCTACCCATGTGACTGAACCCAAGCTTCCCCAAATTGCTACGCTTAAGACTCCTGACCCATGATTTATCCAATGCAGGGTGTGGGTTCCATCCCTGGTCTGGGAACTGAGCTTCTACATTCCATGTAGCCAAAAACCCAAAAGATAAAAACAGAAATGATATTGCAACAAATCCAATAAAGACTCCAACAGTGGTTCCCTATCAAAAATAATAGTAATAAATAAAAATAAAAACTAAAAACCATGTCCCTAAAAGGGATAATGCAAGTAATAAAACAACTCTCTTATAGTAGTTATCACAGTGCCTTTTATATTCATGCAGTGTTAGTCATTCAGCTAACTCTTTGTGACCCAATGGACTGTAGCCTGCCAGGACCCTTTGTCCATGGGGATTCTCCAGGCAGGGATATTGGAGTGGGTTCCCATTTTTTTTCTCCAGGGGATCTTCCCCACCCAGAAATCAAACCTGGGTCTTCTGCATTGCAGGCAGATCCTTAACCGTCTGAGCCATTAGGGAAACCCATTCACAGTGGTCAATTAATATTAGTTATAATAATGAATATGATGTTTATCAGGTGAAGATAACTGACAGAGCCTAGAAGACCACTTTATCAGACAGCCTCCATTCTAGCCTGTAATGCCAAGTCATCCTCCTTCTTCTCACCATGTCAGACCACCACCAGCTGGGAAGGTGGGCTCCAGGGTCTTTCCCATAGTGGATGTTGCCCTCTGCCATGTTCCTTCAGCTGCCCTGGTTCTCCAGACCCTACCCAAGGTGATCCAGCACCTCAATAATTCAACTCCCTAGACTGTTAACTCTTGTAGCATACATCCTGTTTCTTAATTCCTCCATGCTCATCTCTAGGTTTTTAACCTTTGTTCAGGATAGGCAAGAAGCTGCCAACAAAGGATCTTCCCTGGATGAGAGGAAATGACAGAGGAAAGAACCACAGTACCATAGAATTACAACGGGGGAGCAACTAGTGATTTGGGAAATAATATCCAACTTAATAGTCTTTGGGCTTCCCAGGTGGCACTAGTGGTAAAGAATCTGCCTGTAATGCAGGAGACCCGGGTTCTATCAGGAAGATCTCCTGGAGAAAGAAATGGCAACTCACTCCAGAATTCTTGCCTAAAAAATTCCATGGACAGAGGAGACTGACAGGCTATAGTCCATGGGGTCATAAAGAGGTGACATGACTGAGTGACTAAGGACTCATTATAATAGTCTTTAACGTATGGGTCCACGTGTGGTCATGGCCACCGTTGAAAACAACAGAGAGAAGAGGTTGAGGATAGCAATAATAAAAGGATGCAAGGTTCCCAGGGAAAATCAAATGCCACCGATATGAACTATTAATACTGGAAAACCCAATAAAATGAGAGGAGGAAAGACTTAAAAATGGATGTGTTTTCTCTAGGTTATAACTAATTAGAGCCATTCATTGTGAGCCATTTATCATTCACGCCTAATTCTCATGCAGCATAAGGACAACTATGCATATCATTAAACATTAAAATCAGAGAAGAGAACCAGACTTTTTTAAGCCTGAAGAAGCTCTGCAGATTAAGTAGGTCAAGCCACTCCCTGGTGTGCAGTGTGAGAAGTTAAATGATTTACATGATCACAGAGCTGTGGGCAGACAGAAGGAACCACAGCCTCGGTTTCCAGGTTCCCAGCCTTGGACTTGATCCCTGCTGGCCCCTGGCCTCCCTGGGAGCTTATCTACCTTTGGGGTAAGGAGAATTTGATTACAGTGAGAAGTTCGATACTGCGTACTATCTGTTGTTTTGCAGCAGAAAACGATTTTGAACCTTGGCTTCGATATGTTAATTCTCAGATATCAGTAAATCACTCAAGTAGAAATATTCTAAGAAAAAATAGTTACTCTGGAGTAATTCTGATGGGAAATATAGATTGAAGGGGAGGGTATCAGCATGTAAACAAGTATGGGAACGGGCTGGTAGGGAAATTAAAGAGTATTAAGAAAAGCAACATAAGACAATAATGCTTTTGGAAATACCCCATCCTTTCTTAATGGCAGAAAGTGAAGAGCAACTAAAGAGCCTCTTGATGAAAGTGAAAGAGGAAAGTGAAAAAACCAGCTTAAAACTCAACAATCAAAAAACAAAGATCATGGCATCTGTGTGGATGGTGACTGCAGCCATGAAATTAAAAAATGCTTGCTCCTCACAAGAAAAAATATGACAAATCTAGACAGCTTATTAAAAAGGAGAGACATCACTTTGCTGACAAAGGCCTGTATAGTCAAAGCTATGGTTTTTCCAGTAGTCATGTAAGGATGTGAGAGTTGTACCATAAAGAAGGCTGAGCACCGCAGAATTGATGTTTCGAAACTGTGGTGTTGGAGAAGACTCTTGAGATTTCCCCGGACTGCAAGGAAATCAAACTAGTCAATCATAAAGGAAAACAACCCTCAATACTCTTTGGAAAGACTGATGCTGAAATTCCAATACTTTGGCCACCTGATGCCAAGAGCCAATTCATTGCAAAAGACCCTGATGCTGGGAAAGATTGAGGACAGGAGGAAAAGGGGGCAGCAGAAGATGAGATGGTTGGATGGCATCGCCAACTGAATGGACACGAGTTTGGGCAAACTCTGGGAGATAATGAAGGACAGAGAAGCCTGGTGTGCTGCAGTCCATAGGGTCACAAGTCGGACTAAACAACAACAAATCATGAAATACACACTGTAAGCTATAAGATACTAACTTTTAGCTCAAGGAATCCTTTTACTAGAATCCTGTCTCAAGATAAAGGGAAGCTACGCTGGTTATGTGAACCATGTAAGTTTACACCACCACCACTCCCTACCTTAAATAGAAAATCTTCTTCCTAATTATGTCCCAGACGTGCTAACACGTTAAGTTGCCTCACTCATGTCCAACTCTTTGTGACCCCAAGGATCGTAGCTCGCCAGGCTCCTCTGCCCATAGGATTCTCCAGGCAAGAACACTGGCGTGGGCTGCCAATGCCCTTTCCCAGAGGATCTTTCCAACACAGGGATCGAACCTGAGTCTCCTGCGGCTCCTGCATTGAAGGTTGATTCTTCACCTCTGAGCCACTGGGGAATGTCCCAGACAGACGTTGGGGCACCCCATGTATCTCCCCAGTAGCTCCACGTTAAGACCTTTTCAATCCTCTTCCACCTTCCTGACTTGGACTCACCCTACGTGAGGGAGGCCCCTCCTGCAGCACGGTTTGAGAAGTACCAAATACTATTTGCTCAAAAAACAATTTTCCCTCTGTTAGCTACACCTTTCTGCTTCCAGAAGACCCCTATACACAGCACCGTGGAGGGAGCACCACTCTGAAACCAGACTAAGTCCTGAGCATCCTTGAGAGGATGGCAGGAGGACAAGAGACTCGGGGATGGGAAAAGAAAATGAAGCCTGGGGAAGAGGGAGCTATGCTTACATCTGTTGGGAGAGAGACGGGGGTCATCCTTGTGGCAACTGGAAACAAAGATGGGCTATTTCAAGGTTATGCCAAGAACAAGCTCAGTTCCTAATATTCTCACCACTTCAATATCACACATTTCTAAAGAATGGGCACCAGGGATTTGGGGCCCAATCTTCATTCCTGCTACTTACCTATTTTGGAGCCTTTTGAAGCCAATGGTCTTTCTAAAATATTAATTTATTGGGAATGTATGATTGGGAATTGGAAATAACCATCATCTTTCATATGGTCTTATTCAATTTATGGTTTCCAAGGCCCAACTGAGGATTCAAAACCCCCCCTGACCAACTGGAAATACCTGTCATATTTACACGAGACGTTCAGCCCTTGTCACTGTCACGGCCATCCCTGAAACGCATCTCAGCTAGTGTGTTTCTGTTTCCTGACATTATGTACCACACGACTGTAATCACGTCCTATGAACCAATATGAAACTACAGAAGAATTTTAAATCAAAGGGAAAAAAAGCAGTTACAATCATACCAATACCGGTTAGCTTTTCACAGAATTTTTCATGTTTGTCTGTACGCGTACATACCTTTCCCACAATTGATAGTAGAAGAGACATAACAATAGTAGTTGTGGTTTTTCAAATCTGATTTTACAACCTATGTCCACAAACGAAGTCTTTGTACTTATCATTCCAATGACTGCAAATTATCACATTAATTCACTGTACTATAATGTATTTTCTACTATAATTCACTGTACTATAATGTATTGGATAAACAAACTGCCAATGACTTTTTGCTTTTATAGGCATCAGTGCATAACACATCTTCATGCATCTAATATAGTCCTTCCTCTATCTTACTTCCCTAGCATACATTTCCTGAAAAAAGCCCTAAGATTAGAGTTTTGTATGTGGGGAAGTGACTACAAGGCACATGTAACCTAACTAGAATATTAATATAAATATCATATTTAAATATCAATTTAATATAAATATCATACTTATTTGTATATTAGTGTGTATATACATATTTATATATATGTGTGTGTGTGTGTGCTGTGCTTAGTCGATCAGTTGTATCCTACTGTTTGTGATCCCGTGGACTGTAGCCCGCCGGCCTGCTCTGTTCATTGGCTTCTCCAAGCCAGAATACTGGAGAATTATTAGGGTTATTAGAATTGTTAGGGTTGCCATGCACTCCTCCAGGGCATCTTCCCAACCCAGGGATCAAACCCAGGTCTCCCGCATTGTAGGCAGATTCTTTATCAATTGAGGCACCAGGGAAGCCCGTGTGTGTGTGTGTGTGTGTGTGTGTGTGTGTGTGTGTGTGTGTGTG
>ML660218.1:3797821-4000297 GCA_007570785.1 Antilocapra americana | reverse complement strand
GTGTGTGTGTGTGTGTGTGTGTGTGTGTGTGTGTGTGTGTGTGTGTGCGTGTGTGTGCGTGTGTATACACACACATATATATATATATATGTACATATAGAGAGAGAGCTGTGTAGTTGTATATTCTGGCTGAAGTTTCTACTTTTTAGCCCCTTCCAAATTTTTACTAGAAAATAATATTTATAACTTAAAAAACTAGTCACTTCTCACTTAGGAAACCAAAGAGCACTGAGGAGTAAGTGAGCGGTTATCAAAAGTTCAGTCATCTATTTAAAACCCAAAGGCAAATTTCACCTGAAATATGAGCTAATTTTGAGACTTTGACAGGAAGCCACATAAGCTCTCTGGGTTTCAATTTTCTCAATTAAAACAAAACAGGAATCTCCAAATCCCCTGTTTGCTTTTTGGCTCTCCATTCATATGCATTATTATTTTATGACTATCCAGAATATACACGCTGCCACTGAAGATGACATCTTATCACAGAAAAACACTATGTCAAAAAAGCCAAAAAAAAAAAAAAGGCTGAATAGAGGGATATTCAGATAAATGGCACAGATAGGACAAACCTAAATATGTGCTCTTGGGTTAAGTACAAGGAAATATAATTAGTTAAAACGTCTGTGTGAATCTAACGTGGCACATCTCTTAAATGGATCTGAGGTTAGAAACCAACAACAGATGGTAACAGGCTTTGCACAAAGCCCATTTCTCTGTAACCTTGAAACTCTGAAAGGTCCCCAAAGAAGAAAAATCAGATAGGCTCTGAGCCGGGTTTGTCCTCAAGACAGATGAAGCTAATGGACTCGTGTCAAAGAAAGAAGAGATCGATGTTTCCCCGGCCTCGGTCCCTCAGGTGCAAGGACATTTTGCCATCAAGCAAGCAAAATAAATCTCGGGGCGATTGGGAGGACAGATGTGGAAAATATATTGGCAGACTGAACAGGTGACGAAGGCCCAGCTCACAGATCACTCGGGAGAACAGTTGTCGGCTGGTTGAAGCCTGTCCGGAACGCAGATGTCATTTCACACCCACAGAATGGAGTCACTCTGGTCCACATATCCGAACGCAGAATGTACATTTCAATCAAGGACATTAAGGACACAATTTACTGCAACACTGAGAATCATAATAAAGAGGACAGGACATCGGGCATATTAAAGTGATTTAACGGGGAATAGTGCAGCCTCATGTTGGTTTGTTTTTCAAAAAGTCAGTGAAACTTGCTGTCTTGTTAAAGAAAGCCTTCATCAGGACCATCATCCTTCATCATCCTCCCAATCCTTCACGGGGAGGGAGGGTAAAAGGTCAAAAGGCAAGAGTGCCATTTTTGCTAAGTTAGGAAGCCAGAGAATTAAAACAGCTTTTTACTTATGAACTACTAGAGGCTTTCTTGGCTTCCCTGGTGGCTCAGCAGTAAAGAGTCCACCTGCCAATGAAGGAGATGTGGGTTCGATCCCTGGGTCGGGAAGATCCCCTGGAGCAGGAAATGGCAACCCACTCCAGAATTCTTGCCTGGACAATGCCATGGACAGAGCAGCCTGGTGGGCTACAGTCCATGGGGTTGAAAAGAGTCGGGCACAACTAAGGGACTGAACAACAACAAGAGGCTTTCTTAGCTCTAGATGGCACCTCCAATTCTGAAGATGCTTAGGATGACATGAAATCTGCTCATCCAACAAAATCTGTCATTTCCACCTCCCTGCCACCCATTCACCTACTTATTTATTTACTTATTTGTGCATCTACTATGTGCTAAGTAATCTCAGAAACCTTGGGATTCACTCCTAGCAAATGCCTACCGAGAGAGACTATTGTTAAATAATGTTGTTCAATGTATTTATACCCTAGACAGCTTGACACATCTCCATTTGACTTCGGAGGGTGAAGGGGAATGGGGAATTTCAGGATTTTTAGAAAAGCAATGCAAAGAGAAAGAAAGAATTAACATTAGGCTTCTGAAATTCAAATGCAGATTGTACCACAAGACAATACACTCAAACGCCAGGCTCTTTGAAGAGATTTTCCAAATTCCTTTGGTGCCTACATTTGAACCTATCACCCTCTGGGGCTGCTGAAGTGCTTTACAAAATGGATTTCCCAGGAGCACAGCAGGGGAAGGAAAGGAAAAGCTCACCAAGCTCTAAGAGATTCTGGGGAAAGAAGACAAAGAAAGGAGGGTTCAGAGGAAAGAAAGCAGAGGAGAGAGATCTGTAGAGGGAATTCTGACTACCCCAGTCTCCTTTCCAACTAACAGACGTGGCCTTAGGAAATCTAAGCAGGGAATCAGTATCCACTGCAAATTAGAAGGAGGCCTAAACACTGCAATAAAGTGTGTCAGCTCCATTGAGCCAAATGGATTCCTGGACTCAAAAGGCGAGCCCATTTTTTTTTCATTTCCCTCATCTCCCAAAATAGCAAAATCACCTCCTATCTGAATAACAGTCAAGCATGACCACAAATACAGCCCTGTATCTGAAGCCGTTGAACTTGACAAAGAAGGTGCTGTTCACAATCCAGATTCTCGAGTAAGAAAACATTCCTCCAGGGGATTCAGACTTCATCATCCTCGAATTCAGCTGAAAACCAAGAGAAATATTTAAAATCCTCAAAGGGACATGCGGCAGAAGAAAATGGCCTTGCGGATGATGGAGAAAAAGTCAGAATCCATCTGGAGACAGGAACCCTCTGCTACTGTATGTCTGATCTCACAATCCCTTCCAATCCAAATTCAACTGCACAGCTTATCTCTGTTTATATAAACCTTCTCGTGATGAGGAAGCCCCAAAGAGAGTTAATTTGGAAGCTGTGAGCTTTATAAGGCAAATGGCTGCCGTGACAGGGATGCGGTGATGATTTAAGAGGACAGTCAGAAGGAGGGCTTGGCCCCAGCCAGCTGTGCCATCTGCTGACCCGGGAGAGGAGAAAACTGCTGAAAAGGAGCCCTACGCACTTGATCCCCCATCTTTCATCAGAGACAGAGAACCAGGCCGTTTCCTTAATGACAAAAGTCAGACACACTTAACTCACCGTGATTTCCAGAATGAGAAGTTGGAGGTATAGAAGCATTTGAAAGAGTAGAAAAGTCATCAGACCTTCAAAAACTCACTTTATAGAATTTTCAGGCAAACGGTTTGCCCAGAAGCAGAGAGATCTCAGGTGTGCGACACTCCAATATACCGCTCATTAACATGGGAGCCAGCGTGAAGAAGAAATTTGAGAGGTCTTTACTAAATGTCAGTAAACATCTCTGGCTTTGGGGCAACTCTGATGCTGGGAATACCAAGGGGCTCCTAGCTCATCAACAGAAAAGTGCATCCTTCGGTGATTATTTCTCTAATGACCAAGAAACTCTGCTCCCTCTCTCTACAAATCTGTCAGACTGAGCTTTGAAGTGAGAAGATGGACAGACCCAAGGCTGCCGCTTTTGACTTGGCCTGCATTTGTCAGACTTGGCATATTTTGTCAACACACTGATTTGCAATTCAGCCTCTTCTCTGCGCTCATTTGCAATGAATGTCTCACCTCTCTGACGCTATCATACCTCAAGGATACAAATCCCTCTCCTTCTTCCAGGTCCCGCTCAAAGGGTACCTCCCAAGTGACAATCCCAGGCAGAATTCAAGGCTTCTCACAATGTGTTTACATTATTTTAACCAGTCTTGGTTTCACTGGTTTCAAGGTTGGACTATTCCTTTTTGCTTAAGACAACCCTGTGCTTAAGTAATAGCTGCCCATTAAGGGTGTCTTAGTGCAGGTGGCTGTAACACAACACCATAAACCAGGAGGCTCAAACAACAGACACTGATTTCTCACAGTTCTGGAGGCTGGGCAGTCCAAGATCAAGGTGCTGGGATACTTGGTTCTTAGGGAGGGTCCTCTTCCTGGCTTGGAAACTTCTGCCTTCTCACTATATTCTCACATGGTGGAGAAGGACAGAGCTCTGCTGTGTCTTCCTCTTCTTATAAGAGTGCTAATCTTATCATGGGGAACTCCCTATGACCTCATCTAAACCTATGTTGCTGTTGTTCAGATGCTAAGTGGTGTCTGACTCGCAACACCATGGACTCTGGCACGACAGGCTCCTCTGTCCTTCACTACCTCCCGTAGGTTGCTCAAATTCATGTTCATTGAGTCAGTGATGCCATCGAACCATCTCATCCTCTGTTGTTCCTCTCTCCTGCTTGCAATCTTTCCCAGCATCAGGGTCTTTTCCCATCAGTCGGCTCTTTGAGTCAGGTGGCCAAAGTATTGGAATTTCAGCTTCAGCATCAGTCCTTCCAATGAATATTCAGGGTGGATTTCCTTTAGGATTGACTGGTTTAATCTCCTTGCTGTCCAAGGGACTTTCAAGAATCTTCTCCAGCACCATAATTTGAAAACATCAATTCTTCAGTGCTCTGCTTTCTTTATGGTCCAATTGTCCCATCGATACATGACTACCGGAAAAAACCGAATCACTTTCCAAAGGTCCTACTTCCTAATACCATCATACGAGAGGCGGGGAGGGCTTCAACATATGATGGGGTGGGGGGAACACACAAACTTTCAGTCCATCACAAAGTTCTGTTTACCCTTATTGAATGTTTCCATTGCTGCAAGTAAGCTCTTGAAACAAAGTCTAAAATGAAGAGCATTTTGTTTTTCACTTATTCTGAAAGCTAGCAATCCTCACACTGAGACCTTTAGTCCACCTCTCAATGGTTTCTATTTTTCACCAGTGAGTCAGACAAACTGAATGCTATTTTATCAGCGTGCATCAGTACTCAGGTGTCCTTTGATGTCAGCGACCTCATCTCAGGCAATAAAGGCTTTTTCCTCCGGTGCAAAAGAGAATAAAAGTTTACTAACTCTCTCCTTCAGAAGGGATCTTACCAAATGTTACTCTAACATTATTCACATTCACACTTTACAGACACGAATCATTCTGTCATTAGATTTGATGGTGTTGACTTGCATTTATAAAGAATTATTCTGCAAACTCTCATTCAGCCATGACATTTCATTAAAATGTGATCCAATTTTTGTCAATCCTTGCGATAGGTCATCTCCCATTGTCTCATTTACGCTTCATAAGAGAGATGATTCTCACTCTTTCAATGAAATAGACTCAGAAGAGGTAAAATAACCTGTTTGGTGCCACATAGCCAATTCAAGACAGACAAGATTCTATCTGGCCAATATTTTTAACCCTGAATTCCAGATATATTCATCTATATTATCTGGTTTTTCCAAAGCACAGACGGGAAACAAAACTATATTGCTGTGTTAAGTTGCTTCAAGCATGTGCGACTCTTTGTGAGCCTATGGCCTGTAGTTCACCAGGCTCCTCTGACCATGGGATTCTCCAGGCAAGAATAGTGGAGTGGGTTACCATGCCCCATTCCAGTGGATCTTCCCGACAGAGGGACTGAACCCGCATCTCCTATGTCTCCTGCATTGGCAGGCAGGTTCTTGACTTCTGGCGCCCTATTTACACCTCCTATATGCCACGTGCAACAGATGAGAAGGAGTTCATAAAAATTTAATGGGTGGGAGTTGTGGGGGTGGCAGAAACTACCTTTGCAAAGCTGTATATAGTTTATGTCTCAAAAGAAACAGAATTTTATCCCTACTTTGGAATATGATTTTTGCTTGTTTATTGTCTCTAATCTCATTGATTACCCTCTCAAAATCCTGTAAGGCAGATTAATAGTTATTGCCGTTGTCAGAACACGACAGTGCTATTCTCACAAAGCTGAACTGAGAATTCCATGAACAATATAGAGGATACTTAGCACAATGCCTGGGCATGCAGTTTATGCTGAGTAAGTAGCACTCTCTATCAAGCTGTCCTATTCTTCAGGTCATAAACAAGAAAGTAATTGGACAGGTTTTGCAGCTTTTACATCCTGACACAGCTCACACAAGGCAGAGTTAAGAGTCAGCTCAAGAATTCCAGGTTCTAAAGCCTGTGATCTGGAATCTCCTCCCATGTCCATTCCGAAAGCCATCCATCCCAGTTCTACAGAGGAGGGGAAACGAAGCAGCCATATGTCCTTAACCTACTTAAAAGTAAAGGAATGAACTCTGAAATGCCACTCTTCTAAGTCAAGATATAGAGTCAATTAAATGTATATATAAATGTATATGTCAAGCTAAAAAAAGACCCTGATGATGAAAAGATTGACAAGAGGAAAAGGGGGCAGCAGAGGTTGAGAGGTTAGATAGCATCACTGACTCAGTGGACATGAATTGAGCAAACTCCGGGAGACAGTGAGAGACGGCGAAGCCTGGTGTGCTGTAGACCTTGGGGTTGCAAAGGTCAGACATGACTGAGCGACTGAACAAAAACAACACTACTTTTAAAATGAAAATAAAGGAAGAGCAGATCACTCTGAAAAGACCACGTCTTCCAATCAGAAAAGCCATGTGTCTATAGCCTCATCTGGGATTTCACACTCCCCCGAATGCCAGAGCAAGGGCTGGCTCCTGTGGTTGAGAGGCACGACTTGCTTCATCTAAACATCTTTTGGGAAACACAGACATCAGTATCTCCACTTACTGGGGCCCCAATTTCCTCCTCTGTGTCCCCTCTCTCATCACAATGAAGGCCCCCTTGGTCTCCTCCTTTGAATCCCAGGATTTCAATCATCACCACCTCCTAGGTGCCAACCTTTCGGCATGGCTCTTTCTGCTCTCCTTCTGTGCCAACCACACACCAAACACACACCTGGTTAACCTTTCACCTGTCTTCCTAGGCAGGTGAGGGAGGGAGGTTAAACCTTCTTTCTGACACTGAATGATCAGCAACAAAATAAAATTCACAAGCTGAGACTGGATATATGTCTACGAACTCCCCATATTCATTTTCTTGAAAAGTAAATGAAACTCTTACTTTAGGCTAGCGCTTTGCCAATATATCTGAGCTTGACAATTACCCAGGGCACTGACTAAAGACACATACCTATAAAATGCATTTCCCTAGAAGACGGCCTTAGGAAGCCAATGATAGAAAACGTCACAGCTAATTCTGCAGATGGTGACTTCAGCCATGAAATTAAAAGATGCTTGCTCCTTGGAAGAAAAGCTATGACAAACCTAGACAGCATCTTAAAAAACAGACATTACTTAGACAATAAAGGTCCATCTAGTCAAAGCTATGTTTTTTCCAATAGTCATGTATGGAAGCAAGAGTTGGACCATAAAGAAAGTTGAGTGCTGAAGAACTGATGATTTTGAACTGTGGTGTTGGAAAAGACTCCTGAGATTCCCTTGGACTTCAAGGAGATCCAACCAGTCCATCCTAAAGGAAATCAGTCCTGAATATTCATTGGAAGGACTGATGCTGAAGCTAAAGCTCCAATACTTTGGCCACCTGATGCAAAGAGCTGACTCACTGGAAAAGACCCTGATGCTGGGAAAGATTGAAGTCAGGAGGAGAAGGGGATGACAGAGGATGAGATTGCCTGATAGCATCACCAACTCGATGGACATGAGTTTGAGCAAGCTCTGAGAGCTGGTGATGGACAGGGAAGCCTGGCATGCTGTAGTCCACAGAGTCGCAGAGTCAGACACAACTAAGCAACTGAACTATGCTGAATTATTATGGTCACCAAGCTGCAAAAACACAACCAAAGTAATTTAACTGTACATCAAATACATTTATTTTAAAAATAATGTTTTTTTGCCATCACAATTAAAATTGCCGATTTTATCCATATTTTCACTGCTAAACTTTCAACAATTACAACTATATTTTTAAAATCCTCCTAATTTTCTTTTCTCAGTGTTATTGGTGTAAACCTCCAATGCATGCATGCATGCCAAGTCATCTCAGTCAGGACCCTATGGATCACAGCCCGCCAGGCTCCTCTGTCCATGGGACTCTCCAGGCAAGAATACTGGAGTGGGTTGCTATTTGCCCATCCAGGAACTCTTCCTGGCCCAGGGATTGAATCCGAGTCCCTTGGGTCTCCTGCATTGGCAGGTGGGTTCTTTACCACTGGGACCTGGGAAGCTTCAAACTTCAATACCGGCTTTCTGTTTTAACTGGAGCATTGGTAATGTGACAGGTTAGGTATTATCTTCGGTCACAGCACAAGGACACGCTGTTATCAACAGGCTCCCTATAATTTCCTGTGCTCCTCTTACGTCTCCCAGCAACCTCCTTGACACGGCTCTAAATTAGTGTGAGCAATTTGACAGGATCACAACACCTGCCTTGCAGCTATAACTACACATTTCTCTTGTGAAATTTAATGTGCTTGAGTAATATGCTAAATCTGATTTGTTCTCACCTAAGAAAGATATACAAACAAAAAATAAGATAGGCCATCAAAATCACTGGAAAAACCTAGAAGCCATAAAACAAACTCAAGATTTATGAAGAAATATTATGAAGAAAATTCTATTGTAAAGTGTTGACCCTAAGAATGTATTTTAGCAGTTCTTTACATATTTTTTATTTTGTTTTGCCATTTGGTTGATGCAATTTAGAAAGCAGTTTTTAAAAAGCTTGACACTTGAAAGGTACAGCATAGTCATATTTTTGTGTAAAACTAACCTAAGTAAAGTGAGCAATATTGGCTGCGTGTTTACTGCCTTTATAGTGCTAAACATGTACTGACTGAATAAATGAATAGTAATGTAGACACTGAGAATAGCAACAGCATGAATGATTAAAATTATCATTATTTTACAATATTAAACATGACATTTGAATAGCTTATGCAGTGTTAAAGCTGCAAGGGGTCTAGACTTCTAAACTATGAACCCCATGTTGCAGATATATATATTATTTACCATTTCCCCCAATTCCTCAAATAGCCTTCATGTCCCCCGTCACCTCATCTCCTGCTGTTTCTCCAGGAGCTCATCTTTTTGTCTTTATTGTAGTCATATTTTCTCCCTCTGACTCTTTTGAAGAGACTTACATAAAAGAAAAACATATGGCCTATGTTGATCCATACAGTTTCCATTTCTAGTTCTCTTCATTCTTCATGTGGACACAGGTTTCCATTTCTTTCTAAAATCATTTCTCTTGTCCACTGGATGATGTGCTATGAAGACTGGCATCTTAAGCTGCCACTGGCTTGGAGATAGGGCTGTCCTTGGAGTCCACAGCCCACACTTAGGTCCTGGTACAATCCCTTGAGCAAGAAATTGAGTTGAACCTAAAGAGAGAGTCCATCCTGGACCAGTGGTTCTCAAATTTTACTGTGTTATCAGAACAACATGGTGACCTTGTTTAAGCAGATGGCTAAGCCCCACAGTGAGAGCTTTTGAGCAGGTAAATCTGGGGTGGGGCCTCAGAATCTGCATTTCTAATAAGTTCCCAGTTGAACCACACTTTGGGAACCATTTCCTAAATATTTCAATTAAGTAGGCCAGCAAACCTATTTTTCTCCTAAGCATATTTGAGTTGGGTTTTCTATTATTTGGACCCAAGAAAACTGTCCAATCTGATAAACCCACGAGTATCTGAATGACAGGCTTCCCAGGTGGTGCTAGTGGTAAAGAATCCACCTGTCAACTCAGGTGATGCAGGAGACCAGGGTTTGATCCCTGGGTCGGGAAGATCCTCTACAGAAGTGAATGGAAACCCACTCCAGTATTCTTGCCTGGAGAATCCCATGCACAGAAGAATCTGGCAGGCTACAGTCCAGGGGGTCCCAAAGAGTTAGACATGACAGCACATCTGAAGAACACCCCCTCACTCCACACAAGATTGAATTATTCCATCTTATTTAAGTATTTATCCACTGAAAAGTATATGAAGGAAGTCATGAAGAAATTATTATACAGAATAAGATAAGAATAAGATCTCATAATATATTCAGGGTTTATTCCTATATCATACTGTGCTAAAATTAAATTTCATCATATCTTATAATCAAATATTGGTGGTACACTCAAAACTTACTTAATACTTAGATTGCTTTTTCTTATAATAGGAAGTTCATGGTATTTTCTGTGGAATATTATTTTTGATGAACTTAAATGGAAACTATGTGTACATAAGGAACATAATGAAAAAGACAGGTCTTATTTTACTTTGGATATAGTAAAAATAACAAGATTTGCAACTAGCATTTGTTTAATATACAACCTATCATTTTATTTCTCATTCATCTTTCACAATCCTAATAAAATGGTAACTTGTATTTAAAGAGTCCAGGTGTGCTAGATAACCACAAACAAACATACATGTTTCAATAACTAGAAGCTTCTCTGGCTGCGATATTGTACAGAAAATGAGTTGAGCTCAAGAGCATAACTGTTTAGTCTTCTGGCTCCTAACATACATCCATCAGATAATAAACTGGCAATCCAGAAACACACCTAATTTTGCTTCACTGACTATGCTAAAGCCTTTGACTGTGTGGATGACAACAAACTGTGGAAAATTCTTAAAGAGATGCGAATACCAGACCACCTTACCTGCCTCCTGAGAAACCTGTATGCAGGTCAAGAAGCAACAGAACCAGACATAGAACAAGAAACTGGTTCAAAATTGAGAAAGGAGTAAGTCAAGTCTGTATACTATCACCTTGCTTATTTAATTTTTATGCAGAGTACGACATGAGAAATGCCGGGCTGGACGAAGCACAAGCTGGAATCAAGATTGCCAGGAGAAATATCAATAGCTTCAGAAATGCAGATGACACCACCCTTATGGCAGAAAGTGGAGAGGAACTAAACAGCCTCTTGGTGAAGGTGAAAGAGGAAAGTGAAAAAGCTGGCTTAAAACTCATTATTCAAAAGATGAAGATCATTGCATCTGGTCCTGTCACTTCATGGCAAATAAATGGGGAAACAATGGAAACAATGACAGATTTTATTTTCTTGGGCTTCAAAATCACTGCAGATGGTGACTGCAGCCATGAAATTAAGACACTTGCTCCTTGGAAGAAAAGCTATGACCAACCTAGACAACACATTAAAAAGCAAAGACATTACTTTGCCAACAAAGTCCATCTAGTCAAACCTATGGCTTTTCCAGTAGTCATGTATGGATGTGAGAGTTGAACCATAAAGAAAGTTGAGTGCCAAAGAACTGATGCTTTTGAACTATGGTGTTGGAGAAGACTCTTGAGAGTCCCTTGGACTGAAAGAAGATCAAATCAGTCAATCCTAAAGGAAATCAGTCCTGAATATTCATTAGAAGGACTGATGCTGAAGCTGAAGCTCCAATACTTTGGCCACCTGATACAAAGAACCCATTCGTTGGAAAAGACCTTGATGCTGGGAAAAACTGAAGGCAGGAGGAGAAGGGGACGACAGAGGACAAGATGGTTGGATGACATCACCAACTCAATGGACATGAGTTTGAGCAAACTCCAGGAGATAGTGAAGGACAGGGAAGCCTGAAGTGCTGCAGTCCATGGGGTCACAAACAGTTGGACACAACCGACTGACTGAAAAACAACAACCCCAACTAACCACATAGTAGTTTCTCCATAAATAGCTGGCAACTGAACCAACAAATGGCATAGTGATTACACACACAATGTCTGTATCTCTTACAACACAATGGTCTGTATCTCTAATTTTATATCTGTATATAAGTCTTTAAATATGAAAAGTGAGTGAAGTCACTTAGTTGTGTCTGACTCTTTGTGACCCCATGGACTATAGCCTGCCAGGCTCCTCCATCCATGGGATTTTCCAGGCAAGAATACTGGAGTGGGTTGCCATTTCCTTCTCCTTTTTAAATATGAAAAAATGGTCCATTTTCATTTCAGCTCTTAATGTTGGTGACTAATTTATACCAACTAACTTATTAGAAATAATAATTACACACATTTTGTCAAAAATATTTATACTCATACTGATTTCCAATAAAACTGTAAGTATTTTGAATTTCAGAATCAATCAAACTTCATGGAGAAATTAGTCCCTAAAGGACCTACAGTTCTTCACTAGAAATAGGAAATATTTTCTGCATTAAATTAATGAGCTACATACATAACAGTGCTGCCAATTACTTTACAATGGTTCACTGGCCAACCACTGGTGATCCTAACATCTCACACAATTTAAAACTGTTTACACTCTCTCTTCCTCTTAAACAAATTGAGCTCCATTGTTTAAAATCTGAAGAACAGAAATCTGAATACTACTAAATACACAGACTTATTCCAATGCTTTTGTGAAGTTCTCAGGACGTAAAAGAAAGTCCCCAAATAGCTTATCCAAAAACCAAACACATCGTGTTTACATAAAATGCTCTTCTAAGGCAGAATAGGTGTGAAAATTAAAGACAATAATTGAATTAAAAAGTAGATAAATGGCTTACTGAACATGGACATGGAAACAGCCACTGAACCTACTTGCTTACATGGTGACATGGGTCAACAGTTTGGTTTTCATTAAACTGCTGTATTTTATGGCGTTAGGGGGCTTCCCTGGTGGCTCAGCGGTGAAGAATTCACCTGCAATGCAGGAGATGAGGGTTTGATCCCTGAGTCGGGAAGATCCCCTAAAGGAAATGGCAGCCCACTCCACTACTCTTGCTTGGGAAACCCTATGGACAGAGGAGCCTGGCGGGTTACAGTCCATTGGCCACAAGGGTCTGACGTGATTTAGCAACTTAACCGCCGCCACCACTACCACCATGGCCTGTGGAGTATGCATTTATACAAAGATCAGCTGGGAGATGCCATAAAATGACAGATTTTGTATATTTAAGTACAGTGGAAAGGAACTCTTTCTCTCTGACACATAGAACATTATGTTTATGTTTAAGGAACTCCTTTTTATGAGAATGATAAGAATTCCTTCAGTGACTATTAGTTTTCTAGATACATTTTTGTTTTTTCCTTTTAAATTTTCTCATGCCTTCATAAAAATCCTCAAGATGCCAGTATAGTCTTCCATGTAATTAATTTAACACAGTTATACTTCAAAAGGAAACATAATGATCCCCCAGGTTAGATCTAAACATCAGATTGTCACAGTCACATCAATCCATTAATTCCACTGAAGAACCACTATATTCAAATATGTTAAATCCTATGGCTGAGAAAATTATTGTCCTCAGCTCCTCAGCTCCCACCTACCTACCCACCTTGCAGAGCAGAAAGAGCAGAGCATAGCTACCGTTGACCAGTACCTCTCTAGACATTCTTCTGGAGATATTTAATAAATGCTTGTTAAAGTTAATTGCACTGAGGCTCAGAGAAGTCATGTGACTTTCACAAGGACACACAGTGAACAACAATACTGGAGAAAGAACAAGCAGCTTGCTTGGTTTTTTAATTCCATTTCTCAGGCGTTTTCTAGAGCAGTCTGCCTCTGCATTTCCATCCTGTCCAAACATTCTCACTTAGCTATCCTAAAGGACAGACTATTAAATTCAATGAAGGTTTTATTGGGATTCCCAGGTGGCACAGTGGTAAAGAATCCTCTTACCAATGCAGGAGACTCAGGAGACTCAGGTTCAATCCTTAGGTCAGGAAGATCCCCTGGAAAAGGAAATGGCAACCCATTCCAGTATTCTTGCCTGGGAAATCCCATGGACAGAGGAGCCAGGTGGGCAAAGAGTCAGACATGACTGAGCATGCATGTTTATGCATGCACAAGAAGGCTTTATTAATAACCAATCAGTGTACTGTCCCTCAAAAGCCTTAAAATTCTTCATCTAGCATATAAGCAGGGCTGTCTGAGACAGAAGCATTCAGAAATGTCACATGCCAGGCAGGTTGACGAATGATAGATGTAGCATGTCCCCAGAACCCGCATATCAGGATGCAAAGGTTGACATGCCCACCTTCAAGGCACAAAGGAAATACTCATGATGACCTAATCAAAATTGTTCCGCTTTCTCTACATACTTTTCTTCTTTCCTGGTGCATTTCTGTCAATTCACATCTCTTTGTTCTAAGAAACACCATATATATTTTTTAAAATGCATGTATTTGAACTTCTGGATTTCATATTATAAACATCTTAATTTTATAACAGCAAAAATAATATCTAAGTTGATTTATTCATACTATCCAAAACGGGTAATACACAAAATAATACTAGTTCATGTCCATGAAAATAAAAAATATATATTCAACTCTCCTACCTATGTTTTCTTTTGACTTTATAGAAAAGGAAAACCAAAGGTTGTGAGTTTCCCCCATTGCTGACTTCAGTGAATCCTTATTTAGTGCTAAATGCAATCACTCTAAGAATTTCAATTACAGCTGAGAGAAAAGCTCTTTGTTGGCGTGAGTAATTTAGTCTCAGTGATTTCTGTTACCTGGACTTCTTTTTATGGTATATGAATGAGGTGTTCTTTCTCCTGCCCAATATTTGAGCTTTTATGTGCACTATCTCTGACATAAGATAGAAAGGAGAGGCACAATCTGCTTCTCCACAAAAAAAGGAAAAAAATCAAGATGTATTTCAAATGGAAAAATGAGGTTCCTGAATAACGAGGTTCTCATTTCAAGACTCCAAACTCATGAAAATATTTCCCCCAAATATTAAACCATAAAGAAGGCTGAGTGCCCAAGAATTGATATTTTTGAACTGTGGTGCTGGAGAAGACTTGAGAGTCCCTTGAACTGCAAGGAGATCAAATCAGTCCATCTTAAAGGAAGTCAACCCTGAATATTCATTGCAAGGACTGATGCTGAAGCTGAAGCTCCAATACTTTGGCCACCTGATACAAAGAACCCACTCATTGGAAAAGACCTTGATGCTGGGAAAGACTGAAGGCGGGAGGAGAGGGGGACGACAGAGGATGAAATGGTTGGATGGCATTACCGACTCGATGGACATGGGTTTGAGCAAGCTCTGGGAGTTGGTGATGGACAGGGAGGCCTGGAGTGCTGCAGCCCATGGGGTCGGAAAGAGGTGGACAAGACTCAGCAACTGAACAATTTCCCCTAAATATGTTGTCTCAGGACAACTTCAGTATGCTTGAAGAGAAGCTACCTACTGATTCGGGGGACGTATTTCTTCTTGGGTTACTCAGTATGATAGATACAGAATTTTATATATATATATATATATATTACTTTTTGACTGTGCCATGTTGCATGTGGGATGTTAGCTCCTCAGGGATTGAACCTGTACCTCCGACATTGCAAGCACAGAGTCTTAACCATTGGACCACCAGGGAAGTCCCAGGAGAATAATATTTTTGACCACCTCTTTCAAGGTATAGAAGAAGTGAATGAATTCATTGTTGTTGTTGCTGTTCAATCTTTCAGTCATGTCGGACTCTGCGACCCCGTGGACTGTAGCACGCCAGGCTTCCCTGTCCTTCACTATCTCCCAGAGCTTCCTCAAACTCATGTCCACTGAGCCAGTGATGCCATCCAACCATCTCACCCTCTGTCACCCCCTTTTCCTCCTATCCTCAATCTTCCCCAGCATCAAGGTCTTTTCCAATGAGTCAGCTCTTCACATCAGGTGGACAAAGTATTGGACCTTCAACTTCAGCATCAGTCCTTCCAATGAATATTCAGGGTTGATTTCTTTTAAAATGGACTGGTTTGATCTCCTTGCAGTCCAAGGGACTCTCAAGAGTCTTCTCCAACACCACAGTTCAAAAGCATCAATTTTTCAGCACTCACCCTTCGTTATGGTCCAACTGTCACATCTGCACACGACTACTGGAAAAAAAACATAGCTTTGACTATATGGACTTTTGTCAGCAAAGTGAATGAATTCATACATATGAATGAATGCATCCATCAAAGCATGCTCAAAAGTAAATAGATATTTTTCTATTATTCTTTTGTATTACTAATACAACACTAATTTTAGGGCTCAAATCTGTTCAAGGAAGCAAGGAAAAGAAGTCTATCTAGTACACAGGTAACAAATCAATTATTTGCTTTCTTTCTCAAAAAATATTTTCTTAGCTTCTTAAATATGTCCTTTCTTTCTTAAAGATGAGTTCTTTTCACATCAATACTGCTTTTAGAACTTACATAAATAATGGTATTGATCAAGAAAGCAAAAAAGAAGAAAGTTTATAACTTGTCTTCTGTATTTTGAAGAAAAAAGTGTTTAATTAAATGGCCAAGTCATTCTGTTTAGAGAAATGACTAGTTTTGTCTAACTGTTGTGCACAGCAGAAAATGACAGCTTTGAAAGAGCAGTAATGACCAATTAGGAAATACGTTAACCATGATTTTTGATTTCCTGATTTTTGGCTCCTTATTCTCATCGGCTAAATCACAAATTTACGTTCATGCATTGCTGTAAGAGAAGCTTCTAAGCAATATCTAACGCATTAGCCCCTTTTAAGAAAAAAAATTTAGCCTGCCTTTTCCTAGGAAATATCCAGGTAAAATAATAAATCAGGAAACTGGAGTGGGTCACTATTGACTTGGGACAATTGGATGTTCGAACAAGCAATCACATACAATTAGGATGACAGGCACCTGGGCATAGGAACCCGTCCCACCCCATAAATTAAGGCTGAGGTGACACAAGGTCAGACCAGTGAGCACTCTTATCAAGGTCTTATTTTTCTTTTCCTTTACAAAGCCGTCATTCTAGCCAGCCTTAAATAAGATGATTTAGAGTAGACAGAAGAATGAGTTCTATTACCAAATAGAGTTTCTTATTTGCCAGGAAATGTGATCCTTGAAAAGACAAAGCACTCTTTTCCAAAGAAAATGAGATTTGCAACCTTCCTGCAGCTCTCAATCTTTATCACTTTAAAAGTTAATGGGAAATAGCTTGAGAATTTACCCGTGTGGGGCTCTGAAAACACCCTGGCACATCCCGATGGTCCTCTCTGCCCAGCAGTACAGTACTCCTTCCCCTTCTCAGATGTGACTCACGGCCTTGAATCCCAGACCACTTGGAATCGAAATTTCCCAAAGGACACGTTTCAGATCTCCCAGTTCCACGCTGTTTGAAGTTTCCCTTTGTCAAGATTCTCAATACAGGAAGACACTTTTATTCACAATTCTGTTGCCTGGAGATACCTTCTCACGTGTCTCGGAACCCGACTCACTCTACTGTTCAGTTGCTTGTGCAACAGGCAGAGTGCTAGAGAGCTGTGTGTGTGTATGAGTGTGTGCGAGCAATTTTAAATCGAATGCTCTTTCAAGTCTCTATATCAAAAAGCACAAAAATAACAAAAACTTCAAACCAGAGTGTTCACTAATAGCAGACAGTCTAATGAAGTAATATATTCATACCATTGCACATCATATACTTATGAAAATTCTTAATCATATATGTATAAACTAGACTGAGGGCTGTGATCTATTCTTACAGAAAAAAAGCAAGAAAGAAATGAATGGAAACAATCTATCTATATGTGTTTATAACACACATATCTATATAATCATGGGAAAATATGGATGTATAACCCTAAATTTAATATTAACAAGAGGCTGAAATTAACAATAAGACTGAAGGGGCGACACAGCACATACATACTTAACTTACTTGAATTTCATTCTATGTGCTGAGGCACTTAAAATATATATGGCAATAAAAGGAGGTGGTGAGTGAGTGCAAGTCACTCAGTCATGTCCGAATCTTTGCGATCCCATGGACTATACAGTCCATAGCCTTTCCCTTCTGCAGAGGATCTTCCCAGCCCGGTGATCAAACCCAGGTCTCCCACATTGCAGGCGGATTCTTTACCAGCTGAGCCGCCAGAGAAGCCCAAGAATATTGGAGTGGGTAGCCTATCCCTTCTCCAGGGGATCTTCCCGACCCAGGAATTGAACCGGGGTCTTCTGCATTGCAGGTGGATTCTTTACCAACTGAGCTATGAGGGAAGCCCAAAGGAGGTGGAATAGTATATAAATATACACACACAACTGAAGTATCAGCTATAAAAAAAAGAATGAAATAATGCCATTTGCAGCAACGTAAATGAACCTAGAGATTATCCTACTGAGTGAAGTAAGTCAGACAGAGAAAAGACAAATATTACATCTCACTTACACGTGAAAACTAAAAATAACACAAACAAATTTATTTACAAGACAGAAATAGATCCACAGACATAGAAAACAAAGTTATGGTGCCCAAAGGGGAAAGAAAACAGGAGTATGGAATGAACAGATACAGACTACTATACATCAAATAAGCTGCAAGGTCCTACTGTATAAAGCAGGGAACTAATTCAATTACTTAGAATAACCTATCATGGAAAAGAACAGAAAAAAAGAATACGCTCACACATGCACACACACACACATTTACATCTGAAAACCACTAGGCTCTATGCCTGAAATGGACACCCTGTTGTAAATTAACTATACTTCAATTTTAAAGACAGGCTTGTGGAACTCCACACGCATTCTGCTGCTGCTGCTGCTAAGTGACTTCAGTCGTGTCCGACCCTGTGCGACCCCATAGACGGCAGCCCACCGGGCTCCCCCGTCCCTGGGATTCTCCAGGCAAGCACACTGGAGTGGGTTGCCATCTCCTTCTCCAAAGCACGAACGTGAAAAGTGAAAGTGAACCCGCTCAGTCGTGTCCGACTCCTAGAGACCCCATGGACTGCAGCCTACCAGGCCCCTCCCTCCATGGGATTTTCCAGGCAAGAGCACTGGAGTGGGGTGCCATTGCCTTCTCCGACATGCATTCTAGGCAGGAAGAAAGGTAGAAAGCTAAACCAAATTCCTCCTACAAATTAGCTCCCGTTCAGTCCCCTACCACACCTCCACCTATTTCTTCTGTCTCCTAATCCAGCTGTCTTCTCATGAAGTTCATGCCTGTGCTCAGTCGTGTCTGATGTCTTTGTGACCCCTCTAACCCACCGGTCTCCTCTGTCCACGGGATTTCCCAGGCAGGAATACTGGGGAGGGCTGCCATTTCCTCCTCCAGGCGATCTTCCCAACCCAGGGACTGAACCCACATCTCCTGTGTCTCCTGTGTTACAGGGAGATTCTTTACCGCTGAGCCATCCGGGAAGCCCAATTCAGTTAAACATAAAAGTTGATTCATCTCATTTTATTTATTTCCTTTTTTTCTCCCTGCTGAGGTATGATTAGAAAATTCAGATGAACTAAGAAGGGAATCAAATTTCTGTAATAGTAGAATTTATTGTTATAGTCAAAACCAGACAAAAAGATATTATTGCCTTGAGGATAGAGAAACTTTATGATTTGGTTTATAGTTTCAGGACTGTGGGATATATAAAGAATCGTCAGTGATTCTGCATCTAACCCTGGATTCAAGACTTCAGTATGGAACAGGGGGCCCTAAGGAATTTTGTTAGTGACAAAAGCAGTACTATTTTTCACTTAAAAAGCAGGAAAGGGAGTCTTTTTTTTTCCATTCCTGTCTATGAACAAAGTTTTCGTATTGGAATTAGAGAACTTCTTTACCAAATATGGGACTTCTCTGGTGGCTCCGTCAATAAAGAATCTGCCTGCAATGCAGGAGACCCAGGTTCAATCCCTGGGTTGGGAAGATCCCATGGAGAAGAGAATGGCAGTACTCTTGCCTGGAGAATCCCATGGACAGAGGAGCCTGGCGGGCTACAGTCCATGAGGTCAGAAAGAGTCAGACACTACTGAGTGACTTTCATTCATTCATTCTTACCAAATATGAATCGTAGTTCAAATGTGACTTCAGCAGCCTAATAACGTTTAATTGACTAAACAGTGAAAAAGACAACCAATTAGGAGCCAACCAAGTAACTTCCCACTGTCTTCATGAGATGTTTTGAAGAGGCAGTCACCCAAAGGATTCCCCAATAAGCTATTGGTTTGTAGCAGGTTTAGGAATGTGCTAACAAACCAAGGTGCCTTTTCTATAGGAAGTATTAGCGTTGCCAAGATTTGAAAATGGAATGGACCCCCCTCTGCAGACAGCAGTCTTTCAGAAAGAGGGGTTACAACTGTGTGACTTTCTGGTACATTTAGATGCAATCACATAGGTAAACACACATAGGTAAATGCAATTATGCATATACTCATATATTAATACCTACATACACATGATGTGAACACATACATGCAAACATACGTCTGAAGACATATTTATGTATTCACACATATATAACATATGTGTATACATTTAAGGTAGCAAATACATATTCACACATATATATGCTTTTACTGGAATCAGAATATATATGTATAAAGAGAACTTCCCCAGGTCTTGGTATTTATGCTTATTATACTTATTATTATAATCCACTTAGTATATTATACTTATTATTATATTTATTTATAAGTAGATATACATTATAAAGCAAGATTTGAAACAAGTGAATAGATATACAACATTAATACCTAAAGACATCCACTCTTAGAATAGACACCAAGACTTCAAAGACTATGGATGACCAAGGAACAAGGTAATAGAAATAACAGCTGAACTCCTTGCCCCAAATGAGCAGAATTTGGAAATGAAATAAACATGACGAATAGTGAGTGAAAGAGGAGTTTGGAGAGCAGGGAGAGGACTGGAGTAGGGGACTGGAAAGTGGGGAGTTTTAAGAACTGGGATGATTACTATTCACTCTTAAGTTGGTTTACATCCTATGATTAAACAACCCCACCCACGATGTCTCTAGAACGTATAGTAATGTTTCACTAACTACAGCTGACCCTTGAACTACACAGGTTTGAATTGTACGGTGCCACTTACAATGTGGATGTCTTACAATAAACACGTACCCCCAGCACTCCATGATCCAGCATAGGTTGAATCTTTGGATACAGAACTGCAGCTATGGTGGGGGCAAGGTGGAAAACGGAAGAAGACTAAGAAAAACCGAATAGTGATTCCACAAAATAGGCCTGGAGACAGTTATTCAATTACCTAAGAAAAATGCAACCATAATTCCAAAAGACACATGTACCCCAATGTTCACCGAAGCATTCTTTACAGTAGTCAAGACATGAGAGCCACCCCAATGTCCATCAGCAGAGAAGTGGATAAAGTCGTGGTACATATATACAATGGAATATTATTCAGCCATAAAAAGGAACAAAATTGGGCCATTTGTAGAGATGTGGATAAATCTAGAGTCTGTCATACACAGTGAAGTAGGTCAGAGAGAGAAAAAGAAATACCATATATTAATGCGTATATATGGAATCTAGAAAAATGGTCCTGATGAACCTATCTTCAGGGCAGGGATAGAGACGCAGGCATAGAGAGTGGACCTGTGGACACGGGGTGGGGGCATGTGAGATGAATTCAGAAAGTAGCACAGACATATATATACCACCACGTATTAGACAGATAACTAGTAGGAAGCTGCTGTATATCACAGAGAGCTCAACTTGGAGCTCTGTGATGACCTGCAGGGGTAGGATGGGAGGATGGAAGGGAGGGCCCGGCGGGTGGGGATAGATGCACACACATAGCTAGTTCATAGTGCTGTACAGCGGAAAATAACACAACACTGTGAAACAACTGTACTCCAATTAAAAAAAATTAAAAACACAACTGTGATGAGCAAGTAGGCCTGACAGTTCTAGGACAGACTATAAAGATTCAGAAAGTCCAGTTCTCATGAATACTTATATACAGTTCTCATACTGCTTAACAGTATAGACATCAGAAATAGCTGCCAGAAAAAAATTACTAATCCTTCCATATTTGGGGTATTTCCATGTATTTTAAGTATTTTCATACCATGTGTGTTTAAATCAATGCTTATAAGGATATTTCATAGTCTTGAATAAGTTAAATCTATAAACTAATCTTTAAATTATATAGATATTAAATGTATTTACACATAAAGATTGAAAAATATTCTGAATACTATCATGCAGAATGTCAAGTTCTTTATATCCATAAAGATGTTCCAGAAAAAGAAACTAAGTTTCAGGGAATTCAAATGACTGTGGCAGGGATGAATGACAGAAACAAGTCAACTCAAGTTAACAATTCAGACAAGATTCCGATCTAACCCCAGAAGTGCCATAAAGTCCAGACTCATTCTACAAGCAATCATTCTTCATTTCACAGCAATTCCAGATAAAAATAAGAGTTTTTAATTTAGCAGGGCCTTTTCACCATTGATGAGTTTTCTGATTCTTTCTCCCGACTTCCTTCCATCAGTTCTATCACTGACACCATCTTACTCATCCCTGAGTACTAAAGCATATGACTCCATCTTCCAGCAGTCTAAAATGCCTCATAATTCTAGCCATATTCTCTCCCCTCGGGACTATTATTTAAACACCATCTAACCTGAGTTCCTCCCCATCAAGTGTCTAGCCCAACCTGCTGGGCCCCCAGGCACAATATTACTTTCCATGAATCAAAGCATCGATCATCAATCACTTCCCTGTTCAAACTGCTTCCTGGTTCCTATACCCCATTTAACTGAGCACAGGCTTCACCTGCAGCGTGCTTCCCTTGGGGCTCAGCTGGTAAAGAATCTGCCTGCAACTCTTCTGCAGGAGACCTGGATTCGATCCCTGGGTTGGGAAGATTCCCTGGAGAAGGGAAGGGCTATCCACTCCAGTATTGTGGCCTGGAGAATCCCATGGACTGTACAGTCCACGGGGTCGCAAAAGAGTCAGACACAACTGAGTGGCTTTCACTTTTCACTTTCCCATTCACATTCAGAGCTCTCTGCCAGATGCCCAGCTGTAACTCTCAATGTATCTTCCACCAGGCTTCCCACAGCCCTAGTTTCCAGTGAAGCCAGCCCCAGAAC
The DNA here is from genome assembly GCA_007570785.1 of Antilocapra americana. Lineage (NCBI taxonomy): Eukaryota > Metazoa > Chordata > Mammalia > Artiodactyla > Antilocapridae > Antilocapra > Antilocapra americana. The sequence goes on along the minus strand of ML660218.1, from coordinate 3,977,705 downwards.
CCTTCACTCTTCTCCAAAGGTACCCACATGTTTTTCTGCCTCTAAACCATTTCTTCAATTTTTCTTCACTCAGAAGTCCAATTGTCCACCCTTTGGAATAAAAACTTCTTTATACTAAAAGATTTATGTCAAATGCTACAATTTTTCCAGAATTTAAGCCACAATATTTAATTCCTACCTTGAGGGAACCTACATAGAAATTATATTCTTCCTTGTCTTATAGACATTTGGTATTTCTCTGAACCTCCTTACTCAGTGCAAAGCTCTCATGTATTCCTCATCTTTTGTAGCACCTTTATTTTTGGGGGAGTTAACTGACCTTCATTTTGTTATTTTTTAACTTTTCATTTTATACTGGAATACAGTTGATGAACAATGTCCCATTAGTTCCAGGTATACAGCAAAGTGACTCAGCTATACATATACACGTGTTTACAATATCTTACGGGCTTCCCTGGTGGCTCAGTGATAGAGAACCCGCCCGCCCGCCTGTCAATGCAGGAGACACAGGTTTAATCCCTGGGTCAGAAAGATCCTCTGGAGAATGAAATGGCAACCCACTCCAGTATTCTTGCCTGGGAATCCCATGGACAGAGGAGCCTGGTGAACTACAGTCCGTGGGATTGCAAAGAGTCAGACATGACTAAGCGACTAAAGAACAACATCTTTAACAGCAAACAGAGAGTCTAGCAAACATACCGCACTTTATGTGTGCAAGTGTGAGGGCTTAGTCACTCAGTCGTGTCCAACTCTTTGCAGCCCTTTGGATTGTAACCCTCCAGGCTCCTCTGTCCATGTGATTCATGGGTTTGATCCCTGGATCTTCTTGACCCAGGGATCAAACCCCAGTCTCTGCACTGCAGGCATATTCTTTAACCACTAAGCCATCAGGGAAGGCCATACAGCACTCTATGTACATGTGTGTGTGTGTGTGTGTGTGTGTGTGTGTGTGTGTGTGTGTGTGTTAGTTGCTCAGTCGTGTCTGACTCTTTGTGACCCCATGGACTATAGCCTGCCAAATTCCTCTGTCCATGGAATTCTCTAGGCAAGAACACTGGAGTGGGTGTCATTCCCATCTCCAATAGCACTTTATAGAACTGGCTACAATGGATTCAATTTAGCTTTTCCAAGTTCCTAAAACTGAAACTCTTTTAAGTGATGTATTTCAAAAAGTGATTGGAAAAATGTTTAAGAAACCAATACTTTAAGTGTAATCACAGGTACCCAAGGGGTTATTCATGATACCATGAAGTCCAAACCGAAAGTTTATTTTTATAGAATCAAACATTTGACCGTTCTTAAAGAAACATTTCACCAAAATGAATTTACTCCTCATTAGACCATCATGCCCACACAAATAATCGCTGGGTCACATCTTTATGCTATAGAATTTGGAGGAAGATTCATGTGCCAGGAGCCAGTGGAGACTGGGAGAGAAAGACCACTTGTGATCATGTAAACGTCATCACTCTCAACCAGCTTATCTAAAATAAGTATGTCTCCTGTGAGTCATGGTGTAAGAATCGCAGTGGACTTAACTTGAAAAGAGCACAGTGGATCTCCTACAGCTGCTCTCAGGTTGAGCCAAAATCGCTGTCCTTGCTTGACCTTTTGAGCTTTGGATCAATAACAGGTCCTCCCCACCCCCCAAGACATTTAACGAAACTAAACTGCTTTAACCATATCAACTGACTAACAAACACAAAGCCAGGCTATTTATCTATCTATCTCTTTCTATCCATTCATCCTTGCTCATCTTTTGTGCATCCCAAAATAATGTTATATAGACATATTCATGTCTATGCTGCTGCTGCTGCTGAGTCACTTCAGTCGTGTCTGACTCTGTGCGACCCCACAGATGGCAGCCCACCAGGCTCCGCCATCCCTGGGACTCTCCAGGCAAGATCACCGGAGTGAGTTGCCATTTCCTTCTCCAATGCATGAAAGTGAAAAGTTAAAGTGAAGATGCTCAGTCTTGTCAGACTCTTCGCGACCCCATGGACTGCAGCCCACCAGGCTCCTCTGTCCACGGGATTTTCCAGGCAAGAGTATTGGAGTGGGGTGCCATTGCCTTCTCCATTCATGTCTATATACACAACCATATTCATATATACATACATGTCATATGTATTCATATTCATACGTATCTAAAACACAAGCATATTCATGTGTATTAAGTGCTGACTTTATGCAAAAGTCTCCTGCATCTGTTAAACCTCACAACAATCCAGGAAGACAGGTACTCTATTATTCCCATTTCACAGATGAAGAAATCAAGGCTCAGGAATGTTAAGCAACTGCCCAAGTTCATACAGATGTTAAGTGTGGGATTCAAATCCTGGAAAACTTCTCCCAGAGTCTTAACCACTCTATGATATCCTGCCAGAGCAGAATTGTGATTTCTTCACAGAGGTGGGGGAAGTCTCTGGAAGTTACTCTACTTCTGAAAATCAACTATAGGGGCTTATCACAGAGACCAAGGCCCAGAAGCACATAAAACATAAAAGACAACCTGCTATGTTTCTGTCTCGAGTGAGTGAGTTCTCAGTCATGTTCAACGCTGTGCAACGCCATGGTTCCTCTGTGCACGAGATTTCCCAGGCAAGAATACTAGAAATTATTGGGTTGCCATTTCCTCCTCCGGGTGATCTTCCTGACCCAGGGATCAAACCTATGTCTCCTGTATTGCAGGCAGATTCTTTTTACCACTGAGCCACTGGGGAAGCCCATGTTTCTACCTTACTGGCAGTAATATAGGAATTATTTCTTGCAGACAGAATCGAGTAGCTAAACTTGAAGCACAGAACCAGTGGGCCAGCTGGCAAGAGAACCAGATAGGCTGTGTGTAAGGCTGTCCTCACTGACCTGGCAAACATAGCCAGTGCATTGGCAGGGGCAGATTCTACACCAGGCCCAGCGGGCCCACATCAATGGGCAACAGTCAGAAAGAGGAGGACTGGAAACAAACATGGTTCTTTCAGTCTTAAATATAGAGAAGCAGGAATGTACACACAAGCAAACAAAAGCATGCATAACTCAGGGCTGCATTTTGCACCAGGATGGAAGGAATGTAGTAACAAAGATGGCAGGACGAAACAAAAAATCATTTTCCATGGGAGATAAACAAGAGCACATATACATACCACAGCTACCCTTTAACTAACAGAAAGAAAACCGATCAGCTTCTTTAAAAGGGGAGTTCAAGTTACTGGTAGCCACAACTAGCTTACTGGCTGAAAACTGCATCCTGCTTCTTATGTTTCCAATGAAAGAACAATGCAAAACACCCTGAAAAATATGTTCAGAACTCACGATATTGAGGAGGCCTTGCCAGAGGCAATGAAAGCCAGAGAAGCCAGGTAACAGTTGAATTTGGAGAGAAATATTAGATAATACTTAGCTTTCATTCCAAAGGGCTGCCCTTTATAGCACTGTAGCATGTGGGACTGACAAGCTAAAATAAGCTGTGGCATTCAATACTTCTAAAGGGTTGGACTGCAGCCTCCAAGGCTAAACAAAGACACAGAAGCACCCGTGGCCCTCCAAATTACTTATAGGACTTTTTTTTTTCACGGTCAAACAGCCCGCTTATTAAGTACCCTCCCTGCACTTCTAGGCCCAAATGCCACAGGAGAATAAAAACATTTTGCTATAAACTCATGCTTGATCTCTCTGTTAGTGCTGGCCTCTTGTTCTCAGCTACATTGTGGGTAAAATAAGTGGATTCTTTTTTTCCTACGAGTCTGCCAAACACTGGTGGGAACGCATGGTGTATATTCCCACAAAAGTACACTGAGAATGCACTTTTCCTGACCGAGGGCCTGGATCATTCACAAGGACCTGGCTGAGGTTCTTGGCTCCAAGCAAATGGTGCAGTTATGGGAAACTGGTTATAGACCTTAGGGGTGTTCTCTTCAAAGAAAGAGCTTGACCCCTTCCAGTATGAGAACCCAAACCACTCCTTTAAAATGTGCAAAGGAAATGAGTTTATTTTCACCCCACCCTTACAAAACACCAAGCTGCACTGAAGCCAAAACATGGGAGCAGCGAAAACAACATAAAAGCCATTGCTTCCAAGAAAATACGGGCCTGCTCACTTTGGTGTTCGGTTTTCTGATCTACAACACTGCGTGTCAACTAAATACTACCTATGAGAGGGCAAATCCACATTCAAAAACACACTGGGCTTCCCTGGAGTTTAGGAAAATAAGATTCTCCTGTGCTTCCTCGGTAAAGAAAGAAAACACGGGTCAGCAACTACCATCACGCTGTCGATCAGCTACACTTTAAGAAATAAAATAAATAGGGGCTTCCACTCTGCAAATATTACGATTAACATGCGTGATCAGGGTGGAGGGCCCAACGAAATAACTCCGCTTAACGGGGACGTGGGGAGGTTTGGTCTGTACATAAGGAAGCAACGGTAGAAGCTGAGATTTGTGATGGAGCGCGCGAACCTCAGCAAATATACCATTTCCACTGAAGTCTGGGCCCTAGGGCGGAGGTGATTCCAGAACCGACTGGGAAAAGGCAGCCCCCACCCCACCACCCCCCGCGGTGGCTTCCAGGACGGGGTGGTCGCCAGCAGCCCCCGCCAGGGGCCGGAGCCGCGCCCCTTACCTGCGCAGGTGCTGCCGTCGTAGGCCTCGCACACCCACTCGCGGCACTCGCACAGGGGCCCGAAGTACACGCCGGGCTCGCTCACGTGACAGATGCACACCCCGCAGTCGCAGCGGCCGCGGCCGTGGCACAGAGCGCCCCCTGGGCGCTGCCCGGGCGCGCGGCACCGGCGCTCCGACTCGGCGCGGGACAGCCTGCACGCGGCGGCGCCCGGGCCGCTCCTGCAGGGGCGACAGACCACAGCGGGGGCCGCGGTCACGGCCGGGCACTGCCCCTCTGCTCCGAGCATCCCCCCACCCGCCCCCGCCGCCGCGGCCTCCCGGGGTCCACCCAGGTCCCGAACTGGAGACCGACCCCCTGGGGACCGTGAGCCTGGGCACCCCCTCCTCCCCCGTTTCTCCGAGGACCAAGCTGATACCGTGCACTGGTCATCACCGGAGAAATGACCACAGGTGTCCAAGTGGCGACCTGCCCCACCGAAGAACAGGAGCGTCTTCCAGGTGGACGGAAGGCCTGCCCCTTGGAGGTCCACCACTGAACCTTACACAGCGCATTTAGATTAAATGCAAATTAATCCAAAGCCTGACCCTTGGCTGACTTTTCAGTTCTCTTTCAGAAGTCCTGTGGCTAGCTGATGGCCAGGGGCAGCTGTTTTATCAAAAAGGAGAGATGACTATATAGAAAGAGCCATACAGAGGACATAAGGCTTTTTCAAGTTGCAATAAGCGATACTTATAAACTGTACTTTTAGAACATAAAAGTTCACTTATTGCGATGTGCCTCCGATCCTCTTTGAAAATGTCATGCAAAATGTTAACGCCGGCCCCACGCAATAGCTCTGCCTTCTAGGTGATGAGAACATACAGGTACACCTGGCACTGCAGAAAATTCCTCCTGATGTGTACTGGAGTAGGAGGAGGTGATAAATGTATTCAGGGATTGTATTTTTCCCAAGGAAGGACAAATGAACAGGGGTAAGGCAATACACAGAGTAGATGGAAGAAGAATCGGAACAGGTTGAAAAACAGTTGATCTGGCGTCCAACTTCCTAACTGCTCTTGGCTTGGGACAGCCATCCCGGAGCTTTGAGTCCCGCCACGCAAGGCAGGGCAGGTCTGTCTTCAAGAAAAACAAACCAGACTTACCTCAGAGATGGCGAAAAGCTTTGCGGAACAGCAGACAGCCCCCCCAGCAGGAGAAGGGAGGACAGCAGCAGCAAGACGCTCCCCAAGCCTGCGGGACGCATGCTGAGTTTGCAGAGGCAGGAGCCGGCTGCGAGGTGGGGCTCCGGGGGGCGGGGAGGCCGAGGGGGGAGAGGTGCCCCCAGCAGACGGCCGGGCAGACGGACCGCAAACACCCAGGCGTGCAAACACCCAGGCGTGCAGGACCCGGGGCTCTACCCGGAGCTGCGAGGGCGTGGACGAGCTGCCTGCAAGGGTTTGGGCGGCAGCGCTCTGGGCGGGGTGCTGGTACCAAACCCCTCAAGTGGAGAGTCTAGGCAGGGAAGTAATTAGAAACAGTTGTACAAGCAGATGGTTTATTTTGACATAAAAGAAAGAAAGAAAGAAAAATGTCCTGTTCACAGATTTGAGAGAATCACTCCTTTCTTCAAGGACAGGCCCCAGAAATATTTGACAAGAGGCTATTTGGGCTGGCTGACATTAAAGGGACAGATAAAATAATCCCCAGAGATGAGGAGAGGTGAGAGTTAGGTGATGTCAGGAGGGAATTCCTTTTCAGCCCTCGCTCTTCAAGAAGGTGTGCTATTCGACTGTCTGTAGTGTGATTTGACAGGGGCAAGCAAAATGAGTAAGGACTGCTTTTTCGTACTTTTGATCCTGCATTTTAAATTATGGATCTCTTGTTTCCTTAAGCCTTTAAAAAGTGTGTCATGCTTCTAGTTGTTCGGGCCAGTAGTTTATCACACCACATTTTTCCTTGACTTGGACAGTTCAGACTGTAGTTGTTCCAAGTTCACCCCATTCTCCCCCACGGATTGAGTATGAGAAGATAGAGCATGTGATTCCAGTGTCAATGGCACTGGAAAATCATGAGTGTCGCTTGGGAAGCACCTACTTGGTGCCGGTCACTTAGGAAATTCTCCAGCTGTGACAATAACCACACATTCATCTACTCATTTAGCAAACACAGGTTTAGCATCTACTAGGTGTCAGGCTCTGTGCCAGTAAAGAAGATGCAGCAGAGAATTAAGGAGACATGATCCCTGCTCTTGGAATCCACTGGGCTAGCAGACATAAAACAAAATCAGGAATGTAAAAGGAGGAAAGGTTGCCAGTTACTCCCATTTTAGCTCCAAGCGTCTGATCTAGTTAAGATGCTTCTATATAAAAAAGTATCAAATTGACACGTTGTCCATGTGGAATTCACACAATATTATATGTCAAATATATTTCAATAAAAATTTTCTCAGTGGAAAAAAATAATTGATGGCATTTGAGCTAAAGGCCAAAGGATGAAGGGAAGTTGGCTGGAAATGGGGAAGATGTGGCAGAGAGTGGGGTAGTATTCCCATTATAAAGATCAAGAAACTGAGACCAAAGCATGCCTTCCTGCTCAAAAGTGATGGACTTACTCAAATTCACACAAGAGGCTGGACTTCAGCTGAAAGCTATGAGACCTCAAAGCCCACTCTGTCCCCTACATTGTGCAGGCACCTGGGAAAGGTGTGGGCCCTTCTATGGAAGGGAAGAAACATTCTCCCATCGTTCTAAGAAGACCTTTAGAGGCAGTAGATTCTCATGAAACAGAACCATCCAAACTGTGCCCTGGCCTTAAAATCAGGGAAAGCATTTCCGGATGGAATCGCTTCCTGTCATTCACATAACAGATGTAAGACCACGCCCAGGGATGTCCCTGGTGGTCCTAAAACCTTGCCTTTCAGTGCAGGGTGGGTACGGATTCCATCCCTGGCTGGGGAGCTAACATAGCTGCCGAAAAACCAAAACGTGAAACAGAAGCATTATTGTTACAAATGTAACAAGGACTTTAAAGATGGTCCACAACAGAAAATCTTGAGAAGGAACTTATGGCTGGTAGGAGGAAGCATAGGGGGAAGGGATAGTTAGGGAGTTTGGGATGGACAGGTACAGGCTGCTGTATTTAAAGCAGAACACCAACAAGGGCCTACTGTAGAACATGGGGAACTCTTCTCAGTATTACGTGGCAGCCTGGATGGGAGGGGTGTTTGGGGGAGAATGGATACATGGATATGTATCCCTTTGCTGTTCACCTGAGACTATCACAACATTGTTCATCAATCAGTTATACTGCAATACAAAATTAAAAGTTTTCTTTAAAAACGACCACCTCTAACATTTACCTACTGGGACAAAAAGGCAAATGGAGGTCCCTGGACAGAGGGCCACCCGCTTCTCTCTTGCTTCTCCAAGTTCCATCAATTCTGGAACGCATCCTAGCCCAGACCACTAAGTCTCCCTCAAAGGCTGACCTTTTGCCAACCCTTACTAAACCACCCATGTACACACTGGTGGTGGGATGAGCCAGTGGAAAGACAGACTGGGCAGATGTGTGTACAGAACAGAGAGTTATCCGGGCGGGAAATTCTGGAGTCCTAGGTAACCACAGTGTGGTTTAAAAGGAGCCGCCAAGGCTCATGTTACTAGATGCCCTGACTCACGTGATCATCCTGTGCAGGAGGGGTATATCTGGAGGAGAAACGGAGGAAATCCCTAAACCAGTCATTTCCTATGTGTGATCCCTGAACTAGCATCCACAGCACCTGGGGACTCGTTGCAAATGCAAGTTCTCAGCACCCCCTCCCCGCCCCAGACCTAAGGAATCACTGGCTACACTTTAACATTATTGCTGAGAATTCTATTTGCCCATCATAGGGGGAAGCTTTGCAAACCACAGCGCCCAGGACTGGGGTCATGGATGCCTGGATGGAAGAATGATACCCACACTCACTCCTAGTTCAAATAATCCTGGCACCCTGTTCCTTCCTGGCCACGTGTAACTCTGTGAGGACATCGTAGGAACAGACTCTCCTGCCAACATCCAAAAACCTTGGTGACTCAGAGAATATGGGAATCGTAGAAGAGAAGCATCAATTCCAAAGCCTGACTAGGAATTTGCAATGAAAACATGGAACTTTTAACAAATGAGTCATGTATTGCTTTTTGCATATTTTCTGAGGGAAAAAGAGACTTGTGGAATAGGGAACTGTGTTTGAACATTTCTTTCAGGGATTAAAACATTTCTTTTATTCTGTCGTATTTTCATACAGGGCATCATGCAATGACGAATATTACCATGAGGACCGTGTGCAGCTGTGAAGCAAAGATAGTATGTTCTAAGTCCCTGAAAGCATTGAAATATTCAGATCATTATATCACTGCGACTCAGAAATAGTATTCCCAGGAAGCTGAAATAGTTATATTGCGGCTGAGTTGGTGACTCAGTAGAAAGTCTTGGATCCACACAAACTCTGTCAAAATAAAAGAAAATAACATTTTCTCTTTTTAGAAAACTTTGATACACTTTTTTTCCTGCCAAAGTACTAAATGCCTTGGAACGACCTACTTTCTTCCCTCTCCCAGTTTGCAGAAAATACAAGGACAGGCACCTCTTGAGAGCAGTAGGAAGAACCCACTTGCTATGTGGAAGGTGCTGAGCTACTCACTGACCCAAAAGTCCCCTGACAGCTCTGAGGGTCAAGCCTAGTCTCCCTAGTTTCTGAAAGCAAACTCAAAGGGACTGAAAGCATCTTAGTCCTTAAACTTAGTTCTGAGTCATCAGGTCACAAAATCATAGAATCTGGGGTTCAAAAAATATTTTAAAGGCACTGAAGCTGAAGCTCCAAGACTTTGGTCCCCTGATGTGAAGAGCCGACCCACTGGAAAAGACCCTGATGCTGGGAAAGGTTGAGGGCAGGAAGAGAAGGGGACGACAGAGCACAAGATGGTTGGATGGCATCACTGACTCAACGGACATGAGTTTGGGCAAACTCCAAGAGATGGGGAAGGACAGGGAAGCCTGGTGTGCTGCAGTCTATGGAGTTGCAAAGAGTAGGACAGGACTGAATGACTGAACAACAGCAATTAATTATATCATTTTTACTGAATTCAATAGCCACTATTCTGAGAGCTATCTTTGATTCCTCTCTGCATTTTACCTGGATTGTCCAGTAAGTCACTGAATCCCGTTGATTCCACCTTTTAGTAACCCAGCCTCCCTCTTCAGCATCTTTTACTTCTATTTTGTCCATCCTTGCCACAACCTCCAAACTGGCCTCACTGCATCCAGCCTTTGACTTTTGTGTCTGTCCTTATCCTGCTCCCGGGGAGTTGTTTCTAACCTACAGTCTTCAGCACATTCACTCCCTATTGTACCTCTACACACTGTTGATTGCATCAAGCTCAAATACTCTGTCATTTCATGGTCTCCATCGCAGGTGCTCATCCAGATCCCCTCATCAAGGCTCGTGTGCCCATCCCCTTGCTGATGGCCAGTAGCTCACAGCTTCATCCATGACTTGACATTGCCCTGTGCCTCGGGAAGAGCCTCTCCCAGGGCTGATGGTTCAGATCCCAGACAGCATCCCCCCATGCCCATTTACAACATTATGGACCTCCTGACACCCATACCATGTAGAAACCATAGAGATGGACAGCTCCATCATCATGATTCATTTTGACAAGACAGGGAAAACTGAAGACAACTAGACCTTTGAGGTGCGAGGCTGAGCAAGATTTTTCAGAAGTATTTATTCACTTGTGTGTGCAGGCTCAGTTGCTTCAGACTCTTCAAGATCCCATGGACTGTAGCCCACCAGGCTCCTATGTCCGTGGGATTTCCCAGGCAAGATTACTGGAGTGGGTTGCCATTTCCTCCTCCAGGGGATCTTCCTGAGCCAGGGATCAAACCTGAGTCTCCTGTGTCTCCCACATTGCAGGCAGATTCTTTACCTGCTAAACCATTGGAGAAGCCCATTTATTTATTAATCTACTTTTCCCTTCCCCCTTCCCTCTCATCTTTCTCCCCTTTCTGCCTCCCTCCTTCTCTGCTCTGTCTAAAGCTGCCTCCCAGACCAAGAACCTTTTCTTCTGTCTTTATTTTTTGGCAGCCTTGAGCAGAGTCTCACATCTTTTGTTCACCTACTGTGTATTATCTACCTCTTCCCAGTTAAATGCAGGTTCCATGAATGCAGGGACTTCTGCTTGATCATTCCTTGCTGTCACTCCAGTACCTGGCACGGAGTAATATTTCAGCAAATATTTGCCTAGAGAATGATTAAATGAATGAATAAATGAGTGCCTTTTTGAAAGTTTGATTATATTCAACAGTTTGAACTACAGTATGGTATGTGCATGCTAAGGTGCTTCCGTCCTGTCGGACTCTGTGACCCTATGGATCATAGCCCACCAGGCTCCTCTGTCCATGGGATTCTCCAGGCAAGAGTACAGGAGTGGGTTGCCATGCCCTCTTCCAGGGTATCTTCCCGACCCAGGGATTGAACCCTCACCTCTTATGTCTCCTACATAGGCAGGCAGGTTCTCCACCCACTAGCACTGCTGCCTGGGAAGCCCAAAGTATGGTATTTCAGGTTTAATGGAAGGAAAGAATTAACACACCATTGTGAGCTACATTAAGGCCATTAAAATATAAAAATCAGGAAGAAAATATTTTTCACACACACACAAAATTCAGAAAGCTAATCTAGAGTCAGATAATCAACAGATCTTACTCATCTGTCCACATACATGAACCATACTAATTGTTCAATCACTTAGAGTCAAAGTTTGAAGGTTTTTTTTTTTTTAATCTCAATTTCACTCAAAATCCACTTGGGTAATATTTTCAGCAGAAAGGAGGCATCCAGGTTTCCAAAAAGTAAAAGGTACTATGAAGCTTTCAGGAAGCTTCAGTATTCCCGGGCAGCAATAAAAATAAGCTTCAATTTCCAAGAAAAAGAACTTTTCATCTGGGCCAGAGCTGTGGAATAAAAAGGTGTCTAGTTAACATCTTTTCCAGACATCAGAGCAAAACCAGGAGCATTTTTTCGTCCTCCCACGTAGTGAAAACACCTGGAAATATTAGGCCCTTCGGGGATAAGAAATAATCTTCCAGTCTTCTGAGTATTTTTACAGTTCTGGTTGATGCGAGGGAAATTTTAGGAAAAGCAAAATATATGCAGGTTGTTTTCATTGACTTCGGGGGAAAAGATTTGTCATTTTAATATTATGTTATCCCAACTAATAGACTCCTAATTCTTGAAGTCACGCTCCACTGCTGATCGAATGAATGACCGCTGGGAGGGTAAGACCAGGAGAGAACGCCAGTGGAGAGAACCCTGAACTGTTTGCTCAGAAAAGGGTTCTGATGCTGGCTTTGCCATCCACTAACGCCAGATCTTGGCGGGTCCCTTTAACCTGACGGATTTCAGTTTCCCAAATGGCACAGGTGAGGGGAATGTTGGTTTTCCCGAATTCTGAATTTCTGTGATTAGATTTTCTTTATGTATTTGTTCAAAGTCTTCCAGTAACAAAGAGGGAATAGGAATATATATATTTTTGCAAACGAATATAAACAAATTTACATTCACTTATATACACACATCTGTTAGAGATGGAAATGATGGAAACTTGCAGTTAGTCTTCTGGTCATGGGCATTTATATGGAGCTCGACTATGTAACATATATTTCCAAAAATTAAAAACGTATTTAATTTGTATGTATTTTTATTTGAAATCTGTCCTCGTTCAGTCACTTAGTCATGTCCAACTCCCTGCCACCCCATGGACTGCAGCACACCAGACTTCCCTGTCCTTCACCATATCCTGGGGTTTGTTCAAACTCATGTCCAGACTCCTGACTGGTTGTTGCCTTTCTCACTATGCAGGGGGTCAGTGACTTGGTCCCTCAGCTCTCACTTTGTCATCATTGATAGGGTTTTGACTCTGTATTGCCCCTGGAGAAAGGAATGGCTACCCACTCCAGTATGCTTGCCTGGGGAATCCCACGGACAGATGAGTCTGGCAGGCTACAGTCCATGGGGTCACAAAGAATGGAACACGCCTGAGTGACTAACCTACTTTGCTACTAGTACACCATACACTATCCTGTTTTAAAAGTGTTATGTATACTACTGTTTCCATTATTTTCAATATCATTCCAACAGGAGTAGGATCCTTTCTACATAAAGCAGGAAAAAAAATTAGTAAACTAAAGGCACATTGCATGCACTCTAAGTTGCTTCAGTCATGCCCAACTCTTTGTGACTCCAGGGACTGCAGCCCACCAGACTGCTTTGTCCATGGGATTCTCCAGGCAATAACACTGGAGTGGGTTGCCATGCCCTCCTTCAGGGGATCTTTCCAATCCAGGAATGGAACCCATGTCGTCTCTTTTGTCTTCTGCATTGGCAGGCAGGTTCTTTACCACTAGCACCACCTGGGAAGCCTGAAGGCACTCTGTGTAGGTTAAAAAACAGTCTCAACAAGTTGCATGCCAGCTCTGAGTCTGGGCCCCTGAGTGCGTTGTCTGACACATCGATAAGCATTTGGGGAAAAAGTAATAATAATAACAGTGTATAAAAAACCAGACCAGAGGTGGACATTTTCCCACAATAATATGCAATTTATAAACTGAAATCATAAGTATGAAAAAAAATTATGTGAACTTTGCTGTAGTACGTGTGACTAGGCAGCTCATAAACACTTTCTTGTTATAGGGAAAATTGTTAGCAACATTTATATATTCATGAATAATGACAAAATTCGGTTTTACAGGAATTTCATTTGCTAGAAGCCTGGTAATCAATCTATATAAATTACTGCAAATGGGGTGAGAATGAAATTGATCTAGGAAAAAGGAGAGGGATGAAATGAGGCCAATAACCCCAAAGAAGAATAACTGAGGAGCTGGGAAAGAACTGGGATAATAAAGGTGGTTTTGGAGGAGACAGAGGCTCATGGTCTTGTCTTTGGGTAACTCAGTCGACTTCTTCTGCTTTCCTCTTGACCATGGAGACATCATAAATTTTGCTTGCCTTTCAAGCTCTGGCTGAAATGGTCAAACAATTCATTCTCTTAGTTAATTGTGCTCCTAAATCAGTTGCTTTGTCATTTCAGATACAAGTGAAGCTTCAATCTCAACAATTCTTGAAAAATGTAAACATTTTAAGATTGTCCTGGCATGCTGAGAAGACATTTAAAACAATGGGAAGATTGAGTTCATTGTTTTGTTATTGTCATATTTTTAATTAAATCTCTTCCTGGGACTATTACAACTGATTGGATATAAGCGTGGTTAGAAAGAGAGATGACATTTACTTCTTCCAGTTAATGATAAAGTTCTAAATTAGAAAGATATTAATTAAATGATTAGTTTTTACTTTCCATTGTGTTCATTTTCCAAAGCATTACTGGAATGACTTAAATGCTCAAGTCCTTTAAGATTGACAGCTTTACAAATAATTGAAAAATCAAGTCCATTCACTTTCACTGAGAACCTATGATGTGTCAGCCAGGTTCTGTGCCGTATTTCATCCAATATGAGATTCATAATGGTTTGGTGCACCGTTGAGAAAGAGAAAATACGGCCAACTACACTGTGACGTGTTCTTCTCCGGCATATGTTTTATTTTATACTGACTGAAAGAGCTCTTTTATTCTTATCTACATTTATTTTTCATCATATCTTTCTAGTTTATAAATCAAAGAGAAAGCCGAGGTGAAATCAATTATCCTCCTAGAGACTACCTCAGCTTTCAGCCAAGGGCACGACTCTGCTCAGAATGACTCATCGCTGGCCGGGTAAGGCAGCAGTGAGAGTCCAGACGTTTCTGCCCAATGTGCTGTCACTAAGGGACCGTCACTGGGCACAAGCTGCCCGCGGGGCAGACCCAGGGCATGTCACCCGGCAGAGGAGTCCGATGGCTCCCCCTCCCTGATCCGCTTTCTCCTTTCCCTTCCCCTGGCGTTATTCCTCCCAAATCTTCTGTACTCCTAAATCCTTCTCCATCGTTGCTTCCCAGTCTGCAACGTTTTGCTTTTGCTTCCACTTAAAATGTCCTCTCTTCTCTTGCACTCAGTTAAGTCTCCCGTACTTGAAAGGCCTACTTTAGCCCCAAGCCTCTCACGAGGCTGTTCAGCCCCCTCCAGACTATGTGGATCATCTTGACAGCCTCGGCTTATGTTGGACTTGCAGCGATAGTTATTTGACTAATCCCCGCCTTGTACTACATTAGCCCTTAAATGTGCTAGTTGCATTTTCTCAGCACCGGGAAGGCATTAACCGGAGGTGGCAGACGTTGTTGGTTCCCTGCCCAGGCCCCCTCAGATTCAAAATTTCTGTCAGTGGGTGGTACCCCTTTGGTTTACTTTCAAAGACCAGCATCCAAGGATCTTCAAGGCACTGCCCTCAGGCTGTAGGGACCACTTTGCCTGTAATTGCAGAGAGTCAGAAGTGCCTGGATGTTTCTTTTTATACCCTTACTCTCCCCTCTTCCCTCTCCCACTTACCCTCCTGAAGCCGTTAAGCAATGGCTGTTGAAAGCCCAGCAGATTTGTCGGGCTTTAGACATCCTGAGATGTCAGTTATAAGCCAGCATTCCCCTACTAGCCATGGCAAATCCTGCTCTCTGTGAGTGAGCCTTATGTCTCAGATCACTGCTTTTTCCTCTCCATCTTGCTTCCGTCTTGATCTTCCTTGGGAGCACTTCTTTTCAAATTAATTGCACACACATATTCATTGCAACGGGCTTCCCTGATTGCTCAGCAGTAAAGAATCTGCCTGCAGCACGAGATGCGGGTTTGATCCTTGGGTCTGGAGAGCCCTGGAGGAGGGCACAGCAACCCACTCCAGTATTCTTGCCTGGAAAATCCCTTGGGCAGAGGAGCCTGGCGGGCTACAGTGCATAGGGTTACAAAGAGTCAGACACAACTGAGGTGACTTAGCATGCACATATTCATCCCGATGCTTCTGGGAAATTCAGATTAAGATAACATGTCATTTATTTTCTGTGTACTACATGTAACACCTGATTTTATATGGGATATCTTAGTTTAATCCATAAGTAATTGTTGCTATCAACTGTTTATGACAATAAAGTTGATCATTTCCAGTGATCTAATAATTGTGGCTCAATATTGAATGACTGATCACAAGGTAATTAATTACTTAATTTGGATTAAAAGATTAGACTAGATTTAGCAATTGTCTCTGTGAATTTTTTAAAAATTCATATAATAATAATAGCAACAGCATGTAAGTATATAAACAAATACCTGATACAATTCACAATAAGCAACCATTTTATTAACATATTCATGAATGACGACAAGGGCTGGAAATAGACTTAAATCATAGAAGAAGATTTATGGTGACTGGAAAATAAATAGACTCTTGGTCACTGGAAGGCTTTTAATAACAAGAAAATAATTTCTGGAGTGCACGATTTTGGTTAAAAAGACCCATTACATTCAATGGCTTAATGATACAGAAACATAGCAGCCAGATCACGTCTATAATTTTTATCTCGTTATGTAGTGCTGTGAAAACTTATAGCTAAAACAATTTTCTAAGTTTTTTCACTTAAGATTCTTATATAAGAGAGGCAACAATACTTTTTGCATAATTGAGTTATCATCCTGCTTAGGATGAATCCAATGGCCTCTGAAGGCTTTTCCAGTCTTACAGTGTGAGGATGTTTCAAAGACTAATGAGGACATACTTATTCAACATCATCCTCTATTTTATTTTCACACTAAAGTAGGAAGCTTCAGTTCCCTGGTGGTTTAGTAATTAGACATTATCACGGCTGTGTTTTGAGATTGCTTTCTGGTCAGGGAATGGAAAATTTTCCATTCCTAATATAAAAATATTTGACCGCCTCACTAAAAATACCTATTGCATCAAAGGGAAAATTATTCATACAAAGTATTTAATCTCAAGCAATTAAATTTGTGAACCAATTGGTATTTAGTTAATTCATTAAACAAATATTGATTGAGCACCTCCGTGGGTTAAAAAAAAATGTACTAGACAAAGCAAATTCGGGATGCAAAGACTTATAAGGTTAGGTTACAGTCTGAATAAGCAGACACATCTTCATAAATAATTATCATAAAAAGCAGTATGAAAGCAAGAATAGAACCAAGCTATCCATTGAGACTGTTACTGTAGAACAATACATAAAATTATTTCTCATATCTTTTAGAAATTTCCCTCAAATACTTGTATTCTTTAAGAAATAAATATGTTTTGATAGATTCCAGCTGAAAACACCTCAAAATCAACTCTGCAGGTTACCACTGGGGTTAATAAGATTGAATAATTTTTCAGAGAAACCTATTTCTTAAAGAGCCCTTTTATTTACTTGATATTGTCTAAAGAGCTTCCTTTTTGCACCTCCTTGATAATATATTTTCTCATTTCTCTTTTCTCTTTGTAGATGTCTTCCATGAGCAGAAATGCTATTGAATTTAAAAAAAAATGTGTTAGCACAAGATTCATTACCTTCAGAAAGGAGAATAAATCTGACTATTATTAAATTATGTACATATGCATGCGTGCTAAGTGGCTTCGCTTGTGACCAACTCTTTGTGACCCTGTGGACTGTAGCCCACCAGGCTCCTCTGTCCATGGGATTCTCCAGGCAAGATCACTGGAGTGGGTTGCCATTTCCTTCCCCAGGGGATCTTCCTGATCCAGGGATCAAACCCACATCTCTTATGTCTCCTGCATTGTCAGGCAGGTTCTTTACCACTAGTGCCATCTGGGAAGCCCAAATTATATGTGTGTGTATGTGTGTATATATATATATATATACATATATGTGTATATATATTTATATATACATATATGTGTATATATAATATATTTATATAGCTCATATGTATAATTTATAATATTTAACATATTATATAATATATTTATATATTTTTGGCCCAAATAGGTGCATATATTGTAACATTTGCAGAAATAATGTGATGTGAAATCAATGAGGGCTTTCCATGTGGCACTAATGGTAAAGAACCCACTTGCCAGTGCAGGAGACATAAGAGTCATGGGTTCGATCCCCGAGTCATGAAGATCCCCTGGAGGAGAGCATGGTAACCCACTCCAGCATTCTTGCTTGGAAAACCCCATGGACAGAGGAGGTCGGTGGACTATAGCCCATAGAGTCACAGAGAGTCAGACACGACTGAAGCAACTTAGCACACATGCACAAAATCAATAAACTTTCACAAGAAGCCTTGCTACTATGGTATTTGACTTGACAATATTTTATTATTGCATATTCTGTGATGGAGATTCCAGGTTTCTGTAAAGTAGTGATTTTAAGCTCTAATGACATGGTGGCTTGAAAGTGATGCAGAAGACAACTATGTATTTTTAAATGTTTTCCACAACTACGAAGACGTGTTTCAGACATTATCTTACCTGATGATAGGTAATTATCACCATCTTCTAACCAAAGGAGTTGACACCAATGAGAAAAGATGTAGCATCTTGATTTGGTCCAGATACAAAGTGGCTGGTAATTGCAAATAAAACTCCTTTTCCTAGTTGTTTGTTTGCTCTAGTTTTTTGTTTTGCTTTCATTGGAAATCATAATTTAAGATAACATTAAAGATCTTTTGAATTTGTCATTCATAGCAATAACAGATTGAAGGAGAAATATATGTTTAACTCAATAGGTGTGGAATAAGTTTTTTTAAAAGAACAAAAGTCATTCAAGATGAAGAAAAAAAAACTTTTAGTAAACTAAGAATAGAAATAATCTTACCTAAAATGTTATCAACCAAAAAACCCATTGAAAATATCTTACATACTGCTTAATCAATGAAAGCTGTTTCCTTTGAGATGCAAAATAACCTCTGTGTCCAATATCTTCAAGGTGACCAGCACAGAAAACAGGAAAAGAAATAAAATATATAAATTCAGAAAGAGAAGAAAAACAGTCACTTTCCAGAGACAAAATAATTTTGCATGTAGCAAATCTTCACAAAAAAAAAAACGGCTACATTAAATTTTTGGAATTTTCAGGACTAAAGTATTGTAAGATTTCTGGCCTCCAAAACAACTAGGAAGAGAGTGCAATTTACTAACTCCTATGAAAATAGCCTGCAGAATTGGAAATCATCTTCAATTAGCTTCCTAGAAGTAGGGGCTGAGACAAGGATTCAGGGACACATGATTTATTCAAGTACCTTCAGGAGAAAGGGAGAGTTGGTCCATTGTGAGTAAGGGGGTCAGTTTTTTGTACAAACTTGCCTATTCATCATTGGCTTCTGATTGCCCTCGGGGTGGGGACAGGTCCGATCTTCTAAAGATGGCCGTTCTCTGCAGGACGGGGACAGTGCCGAGAAGTTAGCACCATTCCTCATGGCAGCTGGGGATGGGTGCCCTGACTGGTCAAAGAGGCTCGGGATATGGCTTCAACAGAGCCCACTACCATCCACCCCTTGCTTCTCCTGGCTACTCAGATCTACTTGCTTCTCACATAATGTTTATCCCATGTCGGCACAGTTGCTCCCACATTCTGGTTGGTCCCAATTTCTTGCAGTTTATAAGAAGAGAATCGGTGCGGTGACAACAGAGTTTCTGATACAGCTGGTCCCGAGTTGATCCATGATGGGCATCAGCTCTCTCCTCTGTCACCCAGTCTAGACTTTCTTCCTCCCAGTGAGCACTGTTTTGGGGTGGCTTGCCTTAAACAGCAACCCAGCACTATCAGCCTTGAAGGGGCTGAGTTCCTGGTTACTAAGATATTTTATACAATAAATTCAAGGTTATTTTCAGGACTCAAAGCTTTATGCCTGTCTTTGGCAGCAACGTTTCTTATTGAGTGCTCAAAACATGCCTCATTTTATTACCAACCGTGTCTCTTGAAACGTGACCTTTGTCTTCAGAAATCACCCAGTTCCTTTGGGCGGCTGACTCAGCCGCCACTCAGGACAGTGAAATCCCTGTTTCGCTCCCAGCATGAGCATTTAATTGGTATTACTGCTTATTTCTGATTTTACCGTCTTTTTTCATTTTCCTTGAAAATCTAGTTTCTCCTGAAAATATAATTCTAAAGTAGAACAAAGTCGTGAGTCAGGAATTTTTTTTCAGTTAACCTGGAAAGGAGGCATGGTGTGAGAATCGCACTTATTTATGTACCCTATGATTTTCCAAGTTCAGTTTGTCCTTGGGAATCCCTTCCATATCATCAGCCAGTTTATTTTTCTGTAAGAGAAATTAATTGCCTTCCTTGCCCCAGTGTATTTCTTCCCAGCTTAAAAAATCATAGCTTCAGGGCTTCCCTGATGGCGCAGTGGTAAAGAATCCACCTGCCAATGCAAGGGGTTTGATCCCTGGTCCGGAAAGATCCCACTTGCCTCGGAGCAGCTAAGCCCCTGCACCACACCTACTGAGTCTGTGCTCTAGAGCCTGAAAACTCCAACTACTGAGCCCATGAGTGGCAACTACTGAAGCCCGTGTGCCCTACAGCTCATGCTCGGCAACAGGAAAACCCACTGCAATGAGAAGCCCACCCGCCACCACTAGAGAGGATCCCCCACTCGCCTCAACTGGAGAAAATGAAGACCCGGCACAGTCCAAAATAAATTTAAAACATTTTTTTTTTAAATTATACCTTCCGTCTCTTGGAGGTTTAACATCATCTTTCCTTCTTTTATCTGCAGTTGAAGGATAAACAAGCCTATCTTCTACGTATGGCTGATCTGAATGCAAATAGGAAGCGTTGAAACATTAAACACCCATGCGACGGCCTTGCAGAACCTCAGATCTGAGGCAGCAGATGGCGTTTCACCACCCAGTTGCACTTACATGTTTTTAGTGCTTCAGATAACACACGACAGCGTGAGTGCAGGATCTACCCGGATTCCAGAACTGGTCCATGGTCTACTTGGTGATGGATGTGCACAGGACGAGCAGGGGAGGGACTAGAGTGGGCAATTCCATTGTCTATTAGGGAAGGAATCCTTCCTTGTGAACGGGTGCCAACTGTGGGAACTGTGTTGCTCAAAGGGATACCTGCTCCATCAAGAGAGCTTTTCCACAGCTGCATGCATCACTCCAGAGACACTTAGAATCTTCATGGCAACACTGAAGCTCACCCAGGCAGTCAGTATTCTCAGGCAAGTTTAGGAAGCTGAGGGGTCTTCCAATATATACATGGAGAATGAATAATGTTTTGTGGTTTCCTGGGAAGCTGAGTCATAAGAAGACAAGGACACTCCAGAGGTGTACAACATCATGCTTCCTGCTCAAGATGTAGAAACAAATTGTGTTAAACCTCCTGCAGGCCCTCCACCTCCAAAAAGCTCCTATCCTCATAGACTGAACTATGTACATGCTGATCCTTACTAGCCGATAAGTCAACAGTAGGTGTCTCCTGGTTAGTCTGTTTATAGTTTTAAAGTGAGTCTCTGTACCTTTATTTTCCCTATGCGAAGATTTTCTAATAAAGGAAATTCAATCATATCCATAGTTGGTTTCAAGATGGTCATACATGAGCCCTGAAATCACACAATATCAGAAAGATGTGTACAGATTACAACCAGTCTTAACAAGGCTCTCAAAAATACTGGACTGTCCGGAGTAGTTCCTCAGTGTAATAAGCCCATAAGGCTTCCCTGGTGGCTCAGAGGTAAAGAATCTGCTTGCCAATTGCAGGAGACATAAGTTAGATCCCAGGTCCGGGACGATCCCACATACTGCGGAGCATCTAAGCCCGTGCCCGGTAACTACTGAGCTGGTGGTCTAGAGCCTGAGTTCTGCAACAGGAGACACCTTAGTGATGAGAAGCCCGCACATCACAGCTAGAAATTAGCCTGAGCAGCAATGAAGACCCAGCACAGACAGAAATAAATAAGTAAATAAAATTATTTTTTTAATCTACCCATAAATCTAAGAGGGCAGATTCCTTCCAGAGTTGAATCAAACCCTCTCTTTTCATAGAACACATGGCACTTTGTGTCCCTACCACGGATTTCTTTCTCAGCATTGATACTGTTTTCTCAGCTACTCACTGTGGTGTCAGATGAGATACTGATTTTTGATGGAAATAAATGGTAGGGGCAGATGAGCTCATGAGAAACAAATATCTCATTTTAATCGAATTTTTGCTGTCCTGCATTTCATGGTCACTTCTGTTTCAAAGCACCTGCTGGACCCCAAAAACCATTTTCTCTAATTCACAGTTTACTGTCTTGGCTATACACTGGCCTGGCTTCATCCTCTACACTGTAAGCGCTTGAATCCCTTAGATTAAAAGGCATAGTGTTTGCATGTAACCTCCATCCTCCCAGATACTTTAAATCATCTCTAGATTACTTATAATAACTGCTGTGTTGTCCTTAGTCCATCAGTCATGTCTGACTCTTTGTGACCCCATGGACCGTAGCCCGCCAGGCTCCTCTGCCCATGGGGATTCTCCAGGCAAGAATACTGGAGAAGGTTGCTGTGCCCTTCTCCAGGGGATCTTCCCAACACAGGGATCGAACCCAAGTCTCCCCCATTGCAGGCAGATAACTAATACAATGTAAATGCTATGCATATAGTTGCAAATATAATATAGATACTAAGTAAATAGTTGCCAGCCTGTAGCAAATCCATATACTTTACTCCTGCTTTTTGGAACTTTTTGGAAGTTCTTTTAAAATATTTTCAATCTTTTGTCAGTTGAATCCATGGATGTGGAACCTATAGACATGGAGGATGAACTATATCAAAAATTCCTTGTATTTGCCTCTTTTCTCTTGGACAGTGCTCCCTGTCTGATCTCATAGCATTGAATAAAGGAGAAATGGAAAGGCAGGAAGAGGTGTGGAACTGCCCTGGGGGTAGAGAGAGGAGGCTGGGGACAGGGCTAGTAAGCGGATGGGGCCAGGGGCCAGCTGCACAGAATGCGGGGAGTTACTTTAATGAAGTCTACCCAGGGCAACCACACACCCTCCCTCAGCCTTGGAGTTCTGCCCTGTGGAAGAACAGACAGTTCAGAGGGCTTTGCTGGTGGCTCAGTGGTAAAGAATCCACCTGCAATACAGGATCCGCAGGAGACTCAGGTTCGATCCCAGGGTCAGAAAGATCCCCTGGAAGGCATGGAAGCCCACTCCAGTATTCTTGCCTGGAGAATCCCATGGACAGAGGAGTCTGACGGGCTATAGTTCACAGGGTTGCAAAGAGTCAGCCATGACTGAAATGTCTTCTGGAGGTGGGCGTTGAAGTAGGCTGAGGAACAGGAGCAAACAGGACATCCTTGTCCGACTAAGTTCCAGCAGCCTCTGCCTTGTGGAAACGCAAATCTAATTTGGCCAGATCTTCTCTTTTATCATAAACCAAACATCTCATGGTTTTCAATATTGGTAATTGATCTTAATTTCTCAAAAATATCTCCCAAGCCAAACAAGGCACATCTGTGAATTACTTTGAACCCTTGGGGCAGCAATTTGCTTTCACTGGATGATGACAGTGGTCTAGTTACAGTGCCCATTAGACCTGGACAAGACGCTTGCCCATCCTCCTTAATTTTACTGATAAGAAACTCCAAGGACAATGAGCAAGTGGAATGAATGATGTGATATTTGGGACATAAGTATCTGCCTTTAGGACGATTGCCTATTTATTCCCATACACCACTGGTGAGTTTCTACCGATTCCTGAATGGCTGTCCTAAGCATCTTCATGGATTTCCCAAGACTTTCTCATCATCTCATCATCCATGGGATTGTTTGGCTCCTGAGCATGAATTATGGACACTTACACAGCAGTAGATCAAATGTGGCTAGAGTCGGGTCTAAAATGCCTGATGGGTGAGGAGTGGTGCTGAGATTAGTAAAGATGCTGCCTTTCTGTCACTTCATCCAAGAAATTTATAAATATCTTGGTCTTTGTGTCATTAATATGTTTTTTTCTAACTGATGATTCTAACTTGATGAATTCCAAAGAATGCTGCATAGCTGTATACATTTAATATGCAAAGAGAAATAAACTAACATTTAGAGAAAACAACTAAGAGCAGTGACTTAAGATGATTAGATGTTTTGATAACTGTTTCTAAAAGAATGGTTTACAGATATATCATTGTTTATATTATCTTCTGTTTTGTGTTATGAAGTATATCTCTATATGGTTTCATTTGTTTAAAACATAGCTTTTTATATAGTTAATCTTTCTAATATCTTCATAAATTTGCAAAAATACTCCACACGATTCTGTATTTCATAAAATGCCAATTATTTACAATTTTTCCTTTAAATAATAAAAAAGACACTAATATTGGCCCAATGTGAATGGATTGTGCAAAGATTTAAGGTGATAAGTTAATCAAATTTTATTTTAAAAATAAAGAGATTTCATTTTTACAATGTTACATGTGACTGGACATTCCTCCCTTGGGCTCCAATTTGGTAACAGGGAATCATTCTTTGGTTTGGGGTTCTGATTTCTCTTCTAGAGGAGGTTTCATTCTGTTTCCTCTCTCCCTGTATTTACGTGTTTCTAGGTGTGATTATGTGTGACGACAAGACCACACACCAGCACTAAATCACTGTCAAGGACTCTTGGCCGGTTTAATATCCAACTCCAAGGCAAGACGCCAGGCCCTGACAAAACTTTTCAACAAGTGCAACTAAGAGAATAGATGTTCCCCGGGCCTGATCAGGGTGCTTAAGTGTCCCTGATTTCACCAAACCTGCTCTTCTGGGAGCCCCGGGAAACATCACAGGTGGAGTCCCGGCCAGGTACCTTCATAGCCCCTCATCAGCCAGCGAGCACGCTCAACTGTGTCCGACTCTGCAACCCCATGGACTGTAGCCCGCCACGCTCCTCTATCCGTGGGATTTCCCAGGCAAGGATACTGGAGTGGGTTGCCAGTTTCCTCCCCCAGGGATCTTCCGGACTCAGGGATCGATCCCTAGTCCCCCGTGTCTCCCGCACTTGCAGGCAGATTCTTTACTAAGCCATTAAGAAAGCCTTTACAGTGCCTGGAGGTAGCCAGGTTTCCAGTGGGCATCCAGCCCACTCCACGTAATTAAATATTTTAACGTTAAGAGAAAATGTTAACGTGCTTAGAAGCTATAAATGCCACCGAGGTCCTCATGATGTAGCACCTCCACACTCCAGGGTGTGACGAGCGGCATCCTCAGATACCCCGTCCATAAGTCACGACCGTACGCACACGGCGCGCACGGGCCCGGCTCGCGTGTCCGCGGTGGCCCCGCGTGTGCCCCCGCGTGTGCCGGTCTCGAGCGCACAAGGCGCGCTGGGGGAGCTCGCCGGGGACCCCGGGAGGAGCTGGCAGAGGAGAGCCCAGCTGTTGCCGCTGGGAGGCTGAGCCGGTGGCAGCCAGGGAGAGGGAACCTGCTGGTACCCACGCTCCCCGCTCGCCACCAACCGCAGCGCCGCCTCCTCGGCCATCTCCTCTCGGGCTGCATCCGGCCTCCCAGCCCCTGCGGCAAAGCCAACTCTGATTTAAAAAAAGAAAATACTGAAAAGGCAAAAAGAAAAAAAGCCCCACCCCCCGACCCCCCAGCCCCGCGCTCGCAGGCCCCGCCGCCCGGGGGGCAGCCGCACCGACCGGGTGGCGCGCGCCGCCGGAGCCGCGGGAGGCGAGGGGCCGTCCCCGCGGTGGGTGCGCGCCCCGCCGCCGCCGCCGCCGCCGCCGCCGCCGCCGCCGCACCGTGCCCGCTCCGAGCGCGGGGCTTGCAGGTTGGTCTCGGCCGCCAGGCCCGGGCGGGGGGCGCGCGGGTCGTCCCGGCCGAGGCCCGGCCCAGGCGGGCGGGGGGCGAGGGCGCGGCCCGCGAGGGGAAATGGGGGCGAACGGGCGCCCCCCGTCTCCGCCGCCGCCTCCCGGCCCCCAGCGTGGGGGGCGCCTTCGCGGCCTCGGTGGGCGCCGGATGCCCCGCGGCCGCCGGACCTCGGCCTGCCCCGCGGGCACCTGGGAGACAGGTGGCCGGGGAGGCGGAGGATGCGCGGCGCGCCTCGGGGTCACCGCGCAGGTTTGGGGGCCCGCGGCGCCCGCAGGTTTCCGCGGGGGCCTCGCCCACCCCGCCCCGCTCTCCTGCGGGTGGCTCCGCGCGCTCCTCACCCCTCCTTTCATCATTTGGCCTCTTTGAGCGGCTGTCATTAGGGTGACCACAGGGCTGGCGAAGCAGTCTCCTGCCAAAGCCACGCTGCTTTGAGCCCTTTGAGAGGTTTGGTGCAGGCCGCTTGGCCTGGCTGGAATCTGCGGGCCAGGAATCCTGAGCAGGGTCTTGTCTCTCTGACTCGAATTTTCCTCTTTCAGGGTAGCCTGATAACTCTAAACTCAGGTCCTGATAAATGCTTGAAATATCATAGGATACGTCTTTTGATTTTCGGCATAATTGTTCAGGGAATGTATTATCAAGGATGCATGTTCAGACGCACTCAGGTTTAGGCCTCAGAAGGATGTGTTTTTAATCTCGTGTCTGTATGATCATCACCTCGGCCTGGATTTCCCCAGGGCAGATGGATCCAGTACTGGTGACTGTCTAGGAAAAGGTCGAGGTTGGGAAAGACCTTTAATAGAGATGAGAAAGTAACAGGTGGCTATTTTTAAAAAATGTATGATTCATATTTTCATAACTACAACTGTGGCTTGAAATTAAGTAGGAGAGGTTGGCTTATGACAGTTATCCCCAAGACAGATATACAGCAGGATTTTTTTTTTAAACATTCAAAGATTAAGTTTCAACAGTTCTGGATAAAAATTATGGCTTCTCAGCCCTCTACAACAAAAATGTATTCCCTAATTAATGGGCTTTCCTTCTCTGGGCCTTTGATGTTGGATTTTGCGTTCATCTGTAGCATGTCTGGGGGCTTCCCAAGTGGCTCAGTGGTAAAGCATCTGCCTTCCAATGCAGGAGACACAGGAGATGAAGGTTTGATCTCTGGGTCAGGAAGATCCCCTGGAGTAGGCAATGGCAACCCATTCCAGAATTCTTGTCTAGAAAATTTCATGGACAGAAGGACCTGGTGGGCTACGGCCTGTGAGGTCACAAAGAGTTGGACATGACTGAGCGTGCATGCACCGTATTATATTTGACCCAGCTATTGCTAAAGCCAGACAGAATTAAAGAAAAATCAGATGCGGGGGGGAAAAAATCAAAACACAAACAGGCTGATTGGACCCTCCTGGAGTTCCTAGAAGATGTGACATTTTGGCGGAGTAGATGGTAGGGATATTAAGAGCCCTAGAACCCTTGAAGACAAGCCATGTGGGACGGGGGTAAAATTGGCTAGGACTTGCAAGGCAGTCAGAAGAAGAAAAATATTACACTTGTAAAAGAAAAAATATCTCTTTGAAATGGTATCATTTGCTTGCTATTTTATCTTCTTCTTGCTTCTTGTTTATCTTCTATATTGCTTCTTTAGAGAATCGAAGTTTTGGCTAGCATTTTTTTTTTCTTTTCCTGGTATGATGTTTCTTTGAAATGGGTTCCATTTGCCTTTCTTCTCTTTCCTGCATCCTTTGTGAGTGTGTGGATGTGTATACACACTGGGGCTGGCCTGTACATATTTGTTTCATCTTTTGTCAGTGATGCTGTGATACTTTTAAATTTTTAATGGCTATTAAAATTTATCCAAGGGGAAGAGTCATAAATTTGTGAAGAAAAAAAAAAAATCTCCCAGTTGTATTATATCCCATTGTAAGCCAGGCATTGCGCTAGGAACTGAGATTTCAGTGAGGAAAAGAGATAGACCAGGCCTTACAAATCTGTCAGCAAAGACAGATATGCAGTCAAGAGGAGAGACAAGGAGATAGCCTATTTTCTAGTTTTGGTTTGGAAACTATGACCTTCAATCTAAAGAAATTATAATTGTGCCCCCCCAATTATATCAACATTTTGGAGCTTAACTGTCATGTTATGTGATTCTTACCTATCTCAAGGACTTGTCTAAGAATTTGTTACACCTTCAAAACTTTTTGTGTGCAAACATTTAAAAATTTATCCTTTCAATTTAAAAAAATAATTAGATCTGAAAGAAATGACAGAAATGTAGTGAAAAGAGAATGAACAACCATAGTTCCAGCAATCTAGTACAAAAGATTGTACTGTCTGTGTATCTTTAAGACTATATGACTTTTGTGTAGTTGTGGTCATGTATTGTACATTTATCTTAGTTTAGTGAAGTCGTTCAGTCGTGTCCGACTCTGTGAAACCCATGGACTGTAGCCCACGAGGCTCCTCTGCCCATGGGATTTTCCAGGCAAGAATACTGGAGTGGGCTGCCATTGCCTTCTCCAGGGGATCTTCCCAACCCAGGGATAGAACCCAGGTCTCCCGCAATGCAGGCAGATGTTTTACCCACTGAGCCATCAGGGAAACCCAATATAAATGGATATCTTAGTTTATCCATTTATTAATTTATTATAAGCAGTCACATTTCTATACAGTTTTAATCCTTAAAAATTATACATGGCTATATAAGACTGTCCTCTTTGGATATAGTCTCATTTTGACCATACCTCTATCATTGGATAGTTGCTGTTTTTAGTTTTTCATCATTGTAAATAATGCCATGATAATGAGAATATAAAGATTTATTTCTATTGGATATTATTTTTTCATGATAAATTCCAAGCAGTGATGTTCCTGGAAAAAATGGATTATCTAAATTTCTAAGTGGATATATATATTATATATATTTATATATATTATATACATTTATAGATAAATGTTATATGTTATGGATAGACATGACTTCAAGTTGATTTCCTAAAATTGTAATTTTGAATAAGATGAGTTACATGCTTTCTGAGGTAAATCTGCCTTCTTTTTAGTATTTGTGGCTCATCTTCCCTCTTTTACAGGAACAAAAGAAGATAAAATAGTAGCTTGGATTGATGACCTTTGCAGTATATAAAGATTTAACCTTTAACAAATTCAGCTTTTCAGCTGATAAAATACAGCTCAGGTCTTTTAGGGAAAACAATGATTTTTGAGCTCAGGTATCGTATTCTGTATTTTGCCTTCCTATCCAGAGTTGAGATAAATGACCAAAGAAATTTATACATTGAGAAACTGTACCGACAGGTATGGAGGGAAGGCCATTTGTTCCCTGGCTGTTGACCCTAAGGCATTTCTTGTAGATTCTGTATGAATGGCACTGGGCCCGTGTAACTGATGGGCAAAACCAAGGTTCAGACCACACTTCTCTTTCTCAGAGATTTGTACAAAAAAGGAGGAACAGAGCTTCTGCTGAAGCCCTTGATGTGAGGGGTGAAGGCTCAGAGTGTTCTGTTGGTGAGACGGAATTGCCTGACTTCTGAAGCAGTTTCTCCACGAGACCCCCAGGCCCAGGGCAGACACCCCAAACAGAGTGTGCTTGGTTGACAGGGATGGACCCCCAGAGGCTGGAGGAAGACTGGGGGTCCTGGAGGGGCTCCAGGAGCATCACAAGTATGAAAATTCAGAATGCGGCTGTCAAGGGAGTCATTTATGTGGGGATCAAGAGTGAGACTTATCTCCAGTTATGCAAAGGAGGGAGATGAAAAGAGGACTTTGTCTGGGGCAGAGATGTTGTGTGGAAGACAGCTAGCACTAATGCACACATCACTGCTATTCCTTCCAGGAGATCAGAGCACATGGAACACAGCCCTTATTCTAAGTGAAATATAGTAATTATTTTCTTTTAGAGGGAAAAACAAACATGCAGATGAAGATACGGTATCCTGGACCAGAAACATTAAAGATAGCCAGCATCTAGATCTGGGCTTCCCTGGTGGCTCATTTGGTAAAGAATCCACCTGCAATGCAGGAGACCCAGGTTCGATCCCTGGGTTGAGAAGATCCCCTGGAGAAGGAAATGGCAACCCACTCCAGTATTCTTGCCTGGAAAATCCCATGGACAGAGAAGCCCGGTGGACTACAGTCCATGGGATCGCAGAGTCGGACACAACTTAGAGACTAAACCACCATCAGCGTCTAGATCTAGCCTGCTGAATACTTTCAGTTTGAAAAATAAGAAAAAGAAAACTATCCCCTCAGTATTCTGATGAAGTTTTTTAAAGGAAAGTATTTACAAAGGAAAATTTAGATTGACTTCATTCTCGAGCCTTTGCACAATTGAAGCAGCAATTAAATAATGCACTGAAAATGCATTAATTCTGAAAAAAAAAAAGCAGACTATGATTCTCTTAAGATACTAGTATGGTTCAAAATTAAATGTAAAAGAGATGGAAGAAATACATATTAGGCATGTGCTACCAAAAAATCCCCAAACACACCCAAAAACGAAAATGAAAATCCCAGTGAGGTTAAGTATATAAAAACAGCAATAGTTTAAAAAATAATTAAATGAGGGAAGAAAGGACCTTAAAATAATAAAAGTTACTATTTTTAATGAGAGCTTCCCTAGTGGCTCAGATGGTAAAGAATCTGCCTGCAATGCAGAAGACCCAGGTTCTATCCCTGGATCGGGAAGACCCCCTGAAGAAGGGAATAGCAACTCACTCCAGTATTCTTGCCTGGAGAATCCCCATGGACAGAGGAGCCTGGCAGGCTACCATCCATGGTGTCACAAAGAATTGTACACGACTGAGCACTAACTCTTCATAAACTGTAATAACTTTAATGAAGTTATACGTACAAGCTTTCTATATACATGTACTGATTATTATAGCATTATACTCTGGATGGTCAAGTGTATTCTTGTGTGTTTTCGTTGTGGGGGCAAAATGGTCCTTAGATGATGTATTTCCTCAAAGGCATCTATGACCTACAATGGGATAAGGAAGCAGCATTTCAGCTTAGGCAATAAAGAAAACAATGAAACAGACTAGAGAGGAGAGAAAAGAGGATGATATTTAAAAGCATGAATGAATTCATGATAAAATAGAAACGCTCTGGATCTGATTTAAAAAAAAAAATAAAACCCAGCATTCCAGTCTTTAAGTCCTACTAATGTATATAGCTATCTGTAGGAGGTATTGGTGTGCCAAGAACTAAGAATGAGGTCAAGAAGGAGAAGGGTAAGCATGGGGGCCTGTGAAGAAAGGTGTTGGAGAAACCGGGCATGAAATTCTGAGGCTGGGTAACTGACATGGGACTGTAGGAATGGAAATGCAGAGGAGGATGGCGGTCTGTCAATAGATCCGATGCCAGCAGGTCTTGGTGGCTGAACCAACCAGAGAAAAGGAGGGATGGGTGAGGAGCAAAGCCAGGGCCCCAAGCTGAGGTGGTTGTCAGTGTATTTGCCACTATTTCTACTGCCTTGATACAACAACTAATTCCTTCTTTATCTTTCAGTTAACAGTATCTATAGGTTACATCCTTTGCTTCACTGTGTCTATATCTGTTCTTTATCATTATTATGGAATTTGTAAGTGATACAGCTTCATGCATCACTTTTGAAGTAGAGGAAGGATTTTTAAAAATTGCCTATTACTTCTGGAAAGTACAAATTATGGAGGCCTGTGTCAGACAAGATACAAATTTGTATTAGACTAGATACAAGCCTGGAGAAGGCAATGGCACCCCACTCCAGTCCTCTTGCCTGGAAAATCCCATGGACGGAGGAGCCTGGTGGGCTGCAGTCCATGGGATCGCAAAGAGTCGGACACGACTGAGTGACTTCACTTTCTTTTCTTTTTTGAAAACCACTGTTTTCGCCATCCATCTTCTTTGACCAACCTTTGCAGGCTCATTACAAGATTAAGCAGCCACAATAAAAAGAGATGATCTCCTTTTCTCATCTTCCGTAATATTTAAATGATAGTAGCAGTCTCTTAGAATGAAATGCCTGCTCTTGACTGTTGGATGATGTGTGGGTGCTCAGTCATGTCCAGCTCTTTGCGACCCCATGTGCTGTAGTCCACTAAGCTCCTCTCTCCGTGGAATTTTCCAGGCAAGAATACTAGAGTGGGTTGCCACTTTCTACTTTAGGGGATCTTCCTGACCCAGGGATTGAACCTGAATCTCCTGCTTTGGCAGGAGGATCCTTTACCCACTACGCCACCTGGGAAGCCCCTATTCAATGATGAAAAACCCTTAAAAACTCTGCCACGACCTGGAGGAAACTGAACCTTTCTTGAAAATTTGTATCATCAGGTCATGGTGATTTTTAGCTCTGATATTCTTTTCTTAAAAATTTCTTACACTTACCTTGTGCCCAAAATAATTTACAAAATTTAAAATGCCTATCCTTTCTAAATGTGGAGTGAAAGGCTAGGGCTTGTTAAAAGGTTGGCTGAATTTCCTGAGTAGAGAAGTGAGAAAGAGGCTGTTCAGCCTACCTGTGTGAGCTGATCGCCCCAATTTGTAATCAAAACAGTGACTCAGGTGACACAGATACAGCTGAGACCCTCTCCTACTGCTGGCTGTGGTAGTTTGGCATGCAAAGTGCAGTATAAACGAGCTTTGGGTCCTCATACTCTATCCTGAATTCCTTTACCAAATCCAGTGATTTTTAAATGTCAAAGAAAATTCAGTTTTCACAATGCAAAATGAAACAGCCCAGAATCCTTAAGGAAGTCATGACACTGTTTTGAAGTATTTGTAGAAAGAACCAAAACAAACAAAAAAAATGCTGCTTTTCTTTGGGATTTAGGAAGTAGACTCAGTATACAAGGTGGGGGTCTGTTTTCTGTTTTCCATCAGTGTGTTGACAAAAGGAAGCGAGAGGCGGAGAGCCCGAGGTTGGAGATGCCCTCTGAAAGCTTTGGCTTCTGCTGTTCGGTGACCCGTCTCGGGCGGCCCTCGCAGTCCTGCTGAGACCAGACCGCGTGCTGACACTGTGTTTTCCGGGCTGGATCCCGATGTAGCCGGGCCAAGGCGTCAGCGAGTAAGCGCCCAAACGAGAAGTGCATTTGGAGAGAAGGAGGCAGAGAAGACAGAAACAGGGGTTGCTGCTGTGATCCGGGGCCAAATTTTAGCGCTGTCTGAGTTGGCCTGCTTTGCTTGTAGTGAAGGCAGACCTAGGACTCAGGCAGCTGCCGTCTTTCCTCCAACCTCCACGAACCCATTGGAAGAAAAGATGCATTACATTGGGCCAATTAAATTTCAAAAGTGAAGGATACTCAGGCAACAGGAGACACTTGCCCCAGGCATTGCAGTCTGGATGCTGCCTTTGTTGTTGTTCAGTCGCTCGGTCATGTCCAACTCTTTGGGGCCTCATAGACTGTGTAGCCTGCCAGGCTCCTCTGTCCCTGGGATTTCTCTAAGCAAGAATACTGGAATGGAGTGCTGTTTCCTTCTTCAGGGGATCTTCCCAACTCAGGGATTGAGCCTGTGTCTTCTACATTTGCAGATGGATTCTATACTATCTGAGCCTCCAGGGAAGTGAGATGCTGCCTTGCTCTACCTAATCTGGTTTCATTCCTCAGATCTGGGGAGAGGCTGGCACTTGGAGACTCCCCATCTTTGTTCTCTGGAAGAGAGAAAGTTCTATTCACAAAGCCCTGGAAAGGTCAGACTGAAAGGCATGCACAGCGGAATGTCAGGGGGATACATGTCAGAAAGTGACCTTGGGCAAGATACTCACCTTCTCTAAAGCTCAATGTCATCTGTAAAATGGGGATACCAAAGACAGCTGCTCCACTGGGGTGTGGGGAGCCGTCGATGACATAACCCACTCCAAGCTCTTGGCTTCACACATGGTGCTGCTGCTGATGAGTCGCTCAGTTGTGTCTGACTCTGTGCGGCCCCATGGACGGCAGCCCACCAGGCTCCCCATCCCTGGGATTCTCCAGGCAAGAACACTGGAGTGGGTTGCCGTTTCCTTCTCCAATGCGTGAAAAGGAAAAGGAAAAGGGAAGTCGCTCAGTCGTGTCCGACTCCTAGCGACCCCGTGGACTGCAGCCCACCAGGCTCCTCCGGCCATGGGATTCTCCAGGCAAGAGTACTGGAGTGGGGTGCCATTGCCTTCTCCAATGCATGAAAGGGAAAAGGAAAAGGGAAGTCGCTCAGTCGTGTCCGACTCCTAGCGACCCCATGGACTGCAGCCCACCAGGCTCCTCCGGCCATGGGGTTTTCCAGGCAAGAGTACTGGAGTGGGGTGCCATTGCCTTCTCCGTCACACATGATGAATCCTCAGCAAATGTCAGGTGTCATTTGTTTATGTTTAAAAACTGATGACTTTCATATTTGACTTGTCTTAAAGAAATTACAATTAAATTCATCATGGTTATAAAACCTTTGAGTTGTACATAAGCTCTTTGAAGTGAAAAAGTAAGTCAAATTTTCTGCCCCTCCCTCTGTTCTCCCCAAAAAACAGACTCCCTGGGTTCTAGACTTGCTTCCAGTTCATGTAGATCTGGGCAAGACTTTTAATCTGCATAGTGGGGATAATGCTAACAACTACTTCCCAGAGGTATCATGACCTTGGAATAATACCTGGCACAGAGCCAGCTTTCAATAAATGTTTGCTCTCATCTTTCAAGTGAAAAAAAAAAAGGATGGGTAAAACTTGAGCTTGATTCTCTGCTAAAATTATGTACAGTAGTTTATAGACCATCTTCCTACCCTAAGAGTTGATAAAATGCATAAAATTATGAGCAACTTTAAGAATGTGCTAATTTTATCATTGAAAGCCTCTTGGAATGTGATCTATTGCAAACTTCCAGACAGAGCAGAAGTCTTTTCTACAAAATCTATGATATGTATGTAGTCATCATCCCTGAGAATATCCAGAAAGAAGAAATATCCCATTTATTGGGATGGCCCAACACATTAGTATTGGAAACTTTTAGATTAAACAGTTTTCTGTTGTCATTGTATAAAGAACACCATTTGCTAGCTCTGGTAGCTTCTGTTTAGTCTGGATTTCCCTTACTGGAAGAACAAAGAACATTACAGAACAGAATTACATCCTTGACAGTATTTTGAGTTTTGGATTTTTGGATAACAGAAGAATTTCTCTCACTAAATCTCTTCTTTCTGCTGTAAGACAGTCTCTGCAGAAAAACATACACTCTTTTACCCATATATCATAAGTCAGATCTATTTTCTAGTCTTCATGTTCTCAGCACATTCTGTTGAGAATTTATGAGACTGAAACTAACTCTAGGAAATGAAGAAATCTGTCATCTTTAGGAAGTGAAGACAGCTGTCTCTTTACTACATGATGTAGGATTATCAGATAGGAGTTAGTAGATGCTTCTTTTCTCAATTTTTTTTTTTTTACAATTTAGAGAAAAGATAATAAAATCATAATATACTATTTCTAGGATTCATCTTAGAGGGAAAAGGCTGGATAAAGGAATAATGAGTTCAGAAACCTAAAAGTGACATTTAGATGGATTTGATGAGGAGTCTGATGATTTCTTGCTGGAAAAAAAAATAGACACATTTTTAGAAATGTGTGGCTGGAGAAACTATAACATGAATCATATAATAGCAATGGATTCAATTTTAAGAGATGAAATGTCTGTAGTATTTTCACAAACAGTACTCAGTACCAAGAGAATTTAGAAATAACCAGACCATGTGATTAGAATATGTTGAAAGGTAGTTTTGTTTTTCTTACCTATTTTATAATGTACTTAATTTTTAATTTAATAGTTCTGTAAGTCACCTTGTCTTGGTTTATATCTTGGTGAAGCTCTGTCCCTATCCCTAAGTTTCTTGATCTGTGAAATGGTTCTTCTAAGAACTGAGTGTTATCATATGTGACGTGCTTAGAACCAGGCCTGACACATAATAATCACAGCCCTCAGAAAACAGCTTTGAAAGGTGTCTGTGTCTACACTGTGGTCAGCATAACTGGGGAGGAAATCAACTGATGAGCTCAGTACTTTACCATACAGATACTGTCAAAGCATTTCATCATCTTTGCGTGGGTTTTTTGGGCAGGTTTCTATATGTGTGTGTGTGTGTGTGTGTGTGTGTGTGTATTTGAGGACTGTTTTTTTTTTTTTTCAAAGCATTTAGACTACGGAGTATCTATTCAGTTTTACATCCGATTCTATCTTTACCCCTTTCCCGTAAGCACTGTTGGTTGTTAAGATCGAGAAGCAAAGCATCACTGAACAGGAAATCCCGGGGCTGCTGGTGTCCAGTGTGGGGAAGTGCCACCTGCTGGGGTGTCACGGCTGTAAGAGGAGGGTGCAGGGTGCCCAGAAAGCACACGGCACCCGTTGTTGGAGCCCAGAGCTGGGCATCGAGATGATCTGGGCTTGAGGAACTAGGCAAGGAATTTCAGCTCTTGGAGATGGAGTGACGGGATACTCAGCTGAGCAGAGAGAGGCGTGGTCACCCAAGGCTCTGAGGCTCCAGGAAGGGTCGGACCTAGGAAAGTGTGAGGCGGGAGAGAAGGACTTGGGGTGACACGCAATGGGACAGAAATAGTAGGGCTTTCCCCCTGATTTAAAAGGCATAAGATGTGTATTCATTTGTTCTGACTGGACATGTCCTCTGCCTGGAAGGCCCTTCCCTGGTGGCGC
Organism: Antilocapra americana; assembly: GCA_007570785.1. Taxonomy (NCBI): domain Eukaryota; kingdom Metazoa; phylum Chordata; class Mammalia; order Artiodactyla; family Antilocapridae; genus Antilocapra; species Antilocapra americana. Next base: position 3,941,683 of record ML660218.1, on the reverse strand, counting down.
AGATGGTAAAGAGTCTGCCTGCAGTGCCCTGGGTGGGGAAGATCCCCTGGAGGAGGGCATGGCACCCCACTCCAGTATTGTGGCCTGGAAAATCTCATGCATGGAGGAGCCTGGCAGGCTACAGTCCGTGGGGTCGCCAAGAGTCAGACACGACTGAGTAACTTCACTTTTTTTCTTTCTTTCTGCCTGGAAGAAGATCAGGCCAGAGGAACAGTCTAACTTAAAGAAACCATGAGGTTGGCAGCTCTGGCTTTAGGAATAAGCACCCCCGTTGCTCTCCCCATTGATATTCTGATATGCTGTAGTACCCTGGAAGATTCAGTATGCACACAATAGGCATAAGGGGAAAAGCAGGAAACTCCTGTTCCAGTATAGATACATAGGGTGGTTGGTTATTTTGGGTCCTGTGGCCAAATTGCGGCCATTTTTTTAAAAAGAGGGAGAAATAGGAATATTGAAATAAGAATTGTTTGTAATGCCCAAATCAAAAAAAAAAAAAATCAGTGACATCAAATTCAGTTGTTTCCCAAAGTACACATTGATATCTTTCTTAACAACAAATTCAGCATTGCTGCCTGGTCTAGATGATGCATTTATATCTGTTTACCTGGCAAGGCCTCATTCATATCAAGTTTTAAATGAGCTTAGAGACAAAGACAAGGATGGGCAGATGTTTGAAAGTGGTGCTTATTGACATTTAATGTTTTCTGTGCCTACAAATTTATGGACAGAGAAAAATTTCATAGGATGCTGCTAGATTGAAAAAAAAAAAAGATGATTACAAAACAATGTTAAAGCCCAAATCTTTAAAAATAAAATATGCATGGAGTATACATGGAAAAGAAAATACTGAAGGAAATACACTCTGTATCCCTTTGGAGGGTAAGCGCTCCGGCTAAAGGACGTTTCAGGAAGAGTATGAACTGCGGTAGATCTGGTAGCAGGATAACGCAGGTGCACACTGAGATCAGCTGCTCAGTAGGAGGGGGTGTGGAGCTAACCACGAGACAGTGAAAGAGGAAGAAAACCCGCTAGTAGAGGTTGCAGAATGAGGGTGTAGTGGCCAGGGGTACCCCTTTAGTTAATCAGGTCTCTACTTTTAAATGAAACATGTCTGTGATGTCAGGATCACGGGTCATTCAGGAGTTCCAGGAGGAAAGAGACCAGGCATGTTTTGTTAGTGCTAAATCCACCTCACCTAACACAATGGTTTGGATGATTGATTCTGTTTTTTTCAATGAATGCATTTATGCAAGCATGAATGAATGAAAAACCTCTGGTGGCAATGAAGGCTGCGCTTCTGATGGCAAAGATATGAGCTTGGGGAGAGAAGTCAGAGGGATACTACTGAAGTTTTGTTTCCTGAGTTTCCCTCTCAAACTGTGATGGCAGTGAGATCAAACAATGCAGCAACAGAGTGGGTGCTCAGTCGTGTCCGACTCTGTGCAACCCCATGGGCTGTAGCCCACCAGGCTCCTCTGTTCACAGGACTCTTTAGGCAAGAATACTGGAGTGGGTTGCCATTTCCTCCTCTAGGAGATCTTCCTGACCCAGGGATCGAACCCACATCTCTTGTGTCTCCCGCATTGGCAGGCAATTCTTTACCACTGTGCCATCTGGGGAGCCCCATGAGATTAAAGTCTGCTGTTAAATGTGTGTGTATCATGAGCAGGACTGTAGGTAAATGATTCCACTTGAGCTCGTAAAGGCCCCAGAGTTTGAGCACATAAATAACCAGAAGACAAGCTGCTGATTCTGATGTGTCACCAGTTGTAATGACACCTGATGGCCAGAGACAGATCAGTGCCTGCTGTCTTCTTTGGGGGTTTTTTAGAATAAAAGAGATGAGGTGAGTCTGCTGGGGTGGTGTGTTTCTCTCCTCTGCACTTTTATTCCCAAACATCACATCTTTTCGTCGTAACAGACGGATCACATGTAGAGATAGAAACTCTTTGTGAGTTAAGTTAGGAAATCTGAATCACTGACGCAGAATTGGCAGCAGACAACAGAGGACACAGCTGTGAAAAGGTGCTGAAGCAGTTGAGAACGGTTGGAGGATGGCGGGGAATCAGATGTTTGGCCAATTCAAGTGGAGCGTGTGGATGTGAGCATGAAAGAAGCAGAAGCAAAAATCCCCGGGTCTCAGTGTCCTTGAAACATGAGGTTACATGAGCTCTGGAAATGCCCTGCCATTCCCTGCTTTATACCCAGCCTGAGTCATGATGCCTGGTGCCCTCGTGGAGTCGTAGCATTTTCTGTATGAACGAATGACTGGGAAACAAGAGGATGAGCAGAGGTGGTCTGGATTTACAGGAGAGACCATCTCAGTGATTCTGGTAAAAGACAGGACAGAGACTTCCCTGGTGGTCCAGTTGCTGGGATTCTGTGCTCCCAGTGCACAGGGGCCTGGGTTCGATCCCTGGTCAGGGATATAGAGCCCACACCTTGAAACTAAGAGTTCTTATGCCACAGCTAAAAGGGCCTGTGTGCCTCAACTAAGACTTGGTGCAGTCAAATAAATATTAAAAAAAATTAAAAAGAGACAGGCCATATTAGAAAGGGTGATGTCAGGAATTCCCCAGTGGTCCAGTGGTTTAAGACTCTGTGCTTCACTGCCGAGGGCCTGGATTCAGTCCCTGATTAGGGAAACTAAGATCTTGCAAGCTGCGTGACATGGCCTGGAGGGGAAAAAAGGATGATGTTTATGGCCATCCAGACCTGAGGCCCCATGGCCTGGAAGGGGCTCCAGTAACAAGGACCAGGGGAAAGGGACCTCAGACATACGTGGAGTGAGGAAGGAGGAAAGAAGTCACCAGTGAGAATCTGTGCCATGACAATCTGTGCCCCGTGATGCCTACCTTCGGGGACCAGAAACGTTCAGGGCAGCGTCGTTATTGTTCAGTTGCTCAGTCACGTCCGATTCTTTGCGACCCCATGAACTGCAGCACGCCAGGCTTCCTTGTCCTTCTCTGTCTCCCAGAGACTGCTCAGATTCATGTCCACTGAGTCCGTGATGCCGTCCAGCCATCTCATCCTCTGCCATCCCCTCCTCCTGCCCTCAGTCTTTCCCAGCATCAGGATGAGTCGGCTCTTCACATCAGGGGGCCAAAGTACTGGAGCTTCAGCTTCAGCATCAGTCTTTCCAATGTACGTTCAGGGTTGATTTCAGGGCAGTAGGCTCTGGCAACAGGGAGGAAGAGGTGAAGCAGAAGGATGTCTGACCAGTTACCCCTGTCCTGTTGGTTTTCAAGTGATGATGATGGCGTTGGCATGGCTGCAGTTGAGGGAGAATCCACGGAGGTACCTGACTCATAATAGAAACTGCTGGACACCAATGGATGGTGATGGAAACTGTGAGGCCAGATGCTCATTTAAGGAGTTGAGTACAGAGGACAGGCACGTGGACGGCAGGTGAAGGACGTGCTGGAACCATAATTTGGAAGATTCAAAAGACAGGCAAACTACAGGAGTCGCAAGGAGAGGAAATGACCCACAAGGTTGCAAGTACCTCACAGCTAAAAAACAAAAAGAAGAAGAATATATTTTATTTTGGTCCAGAGAGAGCCAGGATGATCTGAGGAAAGTATATGCCAGTAGGAGTAAAAATGTTGCTGTCACAGAATACAAAACTGGATTTTAACCAATTAAAAGAGAGCAATGAACCAAAGTGTTTTTTTCTCCCTAAGTTGCCACTAGCTGTTTCCAAGGAAAAGATTCATCAATGAACATATTGTAAGTGTGCAGCCTCCTCCCACTATTGGGCTATTTGAATACCAACTGCTTTTAATAAATGTGATAAAGCTGCTGGAAATCATGCTTGTCAAACTTCCTACACTGCCTTATGAAGGACACTTCTGTAAACAGAGACCAAAAATACACTGGGTTATAAATACATGAGAGTGATAAGGCTAAGATACACAGAAGCAATCTCCCATCAAAATAATAAGTGTACCTAGGATACTTAAATATTCCTGCTGGTCTTTATCAGGAGAATAATAGGCCTGCTGTCCTCAATTATATTGATTCAACATGAATGAATGTGTATGACAATATTTCTGTACATAAAAGAAAATTATTGCAATGAATTGCTTCAACTTAATTTTGGGTTCTTCATGTTTGTAAATTGAGACATCCAGGAGACAGTGAAGGACAGGGAAGCCTGGCGTGCTGCAGTGCCTGGGGTCACAAAGAGTGGGACACGACTAAGTGACTGAACAACAACAGTGCTTGTAAGTTGAACTTATTTTACTACTTGGTGGTATTTAATAAGAAATAAGTTACGATTTCAGTGAGGCAGGAGCTGGTTGTTGAGGGTGTTTTCACTGCATGATTGTTGATTTAAAATTGTAAGGTGAGTGCAGAGACAAAGAGAGCAAGTCGGGCAGTCAGGCAAGAAAAGGGAAATTTATTAGAGGAAAACGAGACGGTGACTGGCCCTTAAGGAGAACCAGCATCTTCCCTTTCTGCCGGGGTCCTTCTTAGACCCTGCCAATGAAAAATTCTCTGAAGGAGTGGTTAGGTTTTAGCCTGTAGTTGAGTCCTGTGGTCACATAGCCGAAGGTCTGGAATCTGGTGGTCTCATAGCTTTGAGAAGGTGGACCTCAGTGGGGAAACAGGATGTTGTTTGGGCAATTTGGTCAGGTTCAAGGATCACTGTGATTTTATTCTTTGTTTGTGAGGGCAACATAATGAGCCATCTTAACAACGAGGCCCCATGTAGACCCTATGAAAAATATCATGACTCTGGATGTAAATACATATTGTTGCATTTTAATGTATGTTTGGATTCACGAGGATTTCTTGGGCACTTTTGTATTTGTAAAGCAAGGGTGAAAGTGGTTTATAACTACTGTCGTTCCTCAATGGTGCATTGTTTTGGCGGCTCAAATATATCCCTCATGGAGATCTTTAAAAAATAAAATTCTGGATGCCTGCTTCTCCATGATAACAAATCCTTAGTCAAAAATCTGTTTTGCTCCTGATGGGATATTGGTAAGACAAGGTACACAGAATTATCGTGTGAAGATGTAGCATTTATATATCAAGTAATTTTCAGGCCTTAACTATGGCCAGAAGAGAAATAAATGGCCTTCCACTACCCAATGAAAAGGTATTATGACAAATTTTTTCTTATATCATCTTGGAACAAAATTGTAAAATTGCTTTTTGTTTCCTCCTTTGCTTTGTGTTATCTTTAAGGATTTCTAAAAGATTCTATATCCAGCTTTTGGGTACATACAAGACTGTCATTCAAGAAGCATCTGAAATTGAGGCCACCAAATGCCCCCGCCCACCCAGTGAATCAGAGAACAAGTGTAATTTGAATATTCTGCATATATTTACATATTGATATCAAGAGTCCCTAACTCTAATTATGTAAAATAAAATTAATTAGTGCAGCCTCCTGTAAAACCCATATTCAAATCCAATATTCAGGACAAGGCAGCCTGGAAACACCTACCACACCTTAAAGGCAATTAGCTTGATTCCTTCCGGGAATAGGAGGGGCAGGCAGAAGCACCTACCTTGGTGCATCAGGGGGAACAGACACAGAGGTAGGTGCTTGAACACAGGGAGGCAGATCCCAGGCGGCTCGTCCTGAGCTTCTGTGTTCTCTCTCCCAGTGATAACTGCACGTATTCATACATACTGCAAACACTGTCTTGTTCCCACAAGCACTGCGTGGCACTCTCTCTCCTTGACGAGGGTTCTTTCTCCAGCTCCAGGGAGAGCAGAGAGTGTGCCAGTGTGCCTTTTCTGGTGATAAAACTCCTGCATTTCTCCTGACTGGGCATCGTCATGGGTGTGCACTGCCTGAGGGACCTTGACCCTCCCTTACCTGCCTTTAGAAGTTCTCCTAATTGTAGTTCAGCACCAACTTGATCCATTACGAACACCTTAGGCTCTATACTTAGAACTTCTTTTAAACCTCAGATTTGCTTGGGTGGCCTGGGTTGCTGCCTAAAGACTGGATTTTCTCATGCTTCCATAAAAACAACAAGAGGTGGGACTTACCCAATAGTAAAAATTCTGTCTTCAATGAAGGGGATGTGGGTTTGATTCCTGGTTGGGGAACTAAGATCCTGTGTGTGTGTGTGTGTGTGTGTGTGTGTGTGTGTGTGTGTGTAGGTGCGCGCGCGCTCCGTCATGTCGGATTCTTTGCAACCCCAAGTCGCCCACCAGGCTCTATGGAATTTTCCAGGTGAAATACTGCAGTGGGTTGTCATGGCCTTCCCTAGGAGATCTTCCTGACTCAGGGATCTAACCAGCATCTCTTACATCTCCTGGATTTGTAGACAGAATCTTTACCACTAGCACCACCTGGGAAGCCCCCAAGATCCCACACGCCCAGGAGCAATGAAGCTGGCACTCTGCAACCCTAGAGCCCCATGCCCAACTGGAGAAAGCCCTCATACCATAGTAGACAGCCCGTATGCCACAACAAAGACCCATCACACAGCCAAAAAACACCACACAAGTGGTTTCCTTTCTTCCACCTGTTGTGAAGATTAATTAAAATATCATTGCTAAGCACCCAAGACATAGTGCATATCCGGAAACTGTTAGCCCCTCTCCTTCTGTTAAGACTCAGTCCAGGTGTCAAACAGAGAAGTCTCTCTGTGGATGCAGGGATAATCAGACACCTCCCTTGACAGTATCTCCTCCCACATCATTGTGCTTCCATTTGCTGTTTGTGTCCTGAAGGCCCAGCATGTAGCTGCTGGATTGTGGATGGTGGTAGTGAAGCCTAAAGGGAGGTGATGTGGAGAAAATGGTGGAGATGACGAAACTGTGGAAATTTAAGTGGCAAGCGGGCGTCTCATCATGTTCTCCTTCAGTGTGATTTGGCTTCACTTCTGAGTAGATAGAAGAATTGATGTAGTCACATGATTTGCTAAAGGAAAAGAGTCTTGACTTAGATTCCCCCATTCTCTCTGGTTCCCATCCTCTATGGCAAGGACAGAATTGGGAGATCAACTTGGGTCTGTTACAGCATTGGAAATAAATATGTGTCACATTAAGTTAATCCCAGAGGAAAATTTTGAGAATTGTGAGTATTGGGCAGCTGGGCTGTGGTGCAGACATGGCTCTAGGTATATGAACATATACCTCAACAAGTTTCCTATTAACATGGGAACCCTAAGAGGCAAAGCTGTTTTACCCTCTTAATCTTGACCAGTGCTCTCTAAACTAGCATGCAAACTGTTTATGACAGGCACAAGATGATCTGTCGGGCTGAGAGAAAAATATTCAAGCTTTTCTAAAATTAATTTTGATTTCATTATTTAAACATTTATTGTGCTCATGCTCAGTTGCTCAGTTACATCCAACTCTTTGAGACCCCATGGCCTGCAGCCCACCAGGCTCCTCTATCCATGGGAGTTTTCAGGCAAGAATACTGGAGTGTGTTGCCATTTCCTCCTCCAGAGGATCTTCCCAACCCAGGGATCAAACCCAGGTCTCCTGCATTGCAGGCAGATTCTTTACCTGCCAGCCACCAGGGAAGCCCCTTTAACATTTCTAGACGCATGTATTTATTATATACAGTAAATGGAACTTGAGGGTAATTAACAAACTTGCCAAGTAGTGCTAGTGGTAAAGAATCCGCCTGTCAATGCAGGAGACATAAGAGACATGGGTTTGATCCCTGGGTCAGGAAGATCCCTTGGAGTAGGGCATGGAAACCCACTCCAGTGTTCTTTCCTGGAGAATCCCATAGAAAGAGAAGCCTGGTGGGCTACAGTCCAAGGGATTGCAGAGTCAGACATGACTGAGCGACTTAGCGCGCATGCGTGCAGGCTTGCATGGGGATTCTGTTTTTGTGATCAGGGTAAGGATGGTTTGGGGACTAACCCACTCATGTCTTTCTTCTCTTAGACTGTGGTTTTGAACTTGCTTCCCAGAGCTAACTTCAGCATGCTCAAACGGAAGCAGAGCTCCAGGGTGGAGGCCCAGCCGGTTACGGACTTTGGTCCTGATGAATCTCTGTCGGACAACGCAGACATCCTCTGGATTAACAAGCCAGTAAGTTTCTTTTTTAAAAAGGAATAGAGAGGCACATGCTGACATGAAACCGCTTTGATTCATTTAATTCAGAAGCTCCTGTACCTGTGATTCGAAACGTCTGAGCGGCAGTAGAATGTGGGTGAGTCTCGATGTCTGGGAGATGAGAACAATTCCGATGACACAGTGAGGTGCCTTGTGAGTTACTCACAGAGGAGGCATCAGAGGTGGCCCCCCGACCTCCTTCTGTGTGTGTCCTCCTCGGAGTCACAGAAGGTGGAGTTAATGCCCCTTCTCCTGCTGACCCAAAGCTGGAGACCGAGACGAGGGACCTCTTCACTTATCCTCACCACGCGGGAGCCCAAGGAGATAATCAGATGTTAGGGATTGAAGGTCTCCTTCTGAGTTGCAAGTAAAGGTTAATGAGACAGTGGGTAGTGTCTGCGAAAACTGTGTCACCTTCTCTGCCTAATTAAGCAGATGAGAAATTGAGGCGAAGCCCGGCTACACCAAGTGTCATTGTACACGAGCAGACAGTCTGGCGGCCAGAGCTGGGGCTGAAGGCATCGTTGCAGAACTGGGAAGCTCAGCTTCCAGCAGCAGTCCTGCTGTTGTTCAGTCGCTCAATTGTGTCCGACTCTTTGTGACCCCATGGACTGTGACACGCCAGGCTTCCCTGTCCACCACCAACTCCCAGAGCTTGTTCAAACTCATGTCCATCGAGTCAGTGATGCCATCCAACCATCTCATCCTCTGTCATCCCCTTCTCCTCCTGCCCTGTCTTTCCAGCATCAGGGTCTTTTCCATTGAGTCAGATCTTCGCATCAGGTAGCCAAAGTATTGGAATTTCAGCTTCAGCATCAGTCCCTCCCATGAATATTCAGGGTTGATTTCCTGTAGGATGGACTGGTTGGATCTCCTGCGCAGGATCAACTCCCTTATCAAACTCAACAGCAGGAGCTGAAATCAGGAAAGGGACTGCTGCTCTCATGCTGCTTGTCTTTCCCTTGACCTTGACTATGATAAAGATGATCAGCCTTGGTCCCCTGTCCTCTCCCTTCTTATCTGCTCTCCAGACTTCTTCTCAGCTGCTCACATTTCTTTCCACATTTCTGTGTCTGTTCACATCGCCCTCTGCTTAACAATCATTGAAACATCCCTGTTACCTACACTGAAAATTTTAAAAAGTTGTTTGTATCACATGCAGGGCCCTTTATATTGTGGCTCTAACTTGTGCAGCAGCTACCTTTTCCTGCATCTACTCACTGTCCAATTACCTGTGGCTTCCTGCTCTTCCGAGATGTCCAGCCAGTTCACATTGTTTCCTTTGTCCTGAGATGCTTTCCCAGTGATGGGCTACCCAGGTGGCTCAGTGGTAAAGAATCCACCTGCAGTGCAAGAGTCCCAGGAGATGCAGGTTTGATCCCTGGATTGGGAAGTTCCCCTGGAGGAAGGGCATGACAACCCACTCCAGTATTCTTGCCTGGAGAATCCCGTGGACAGAGGAGCCTGGTAGCCCATAGTTCAAAGGGCTGCAAAGAGTCAGACACAACTGAAGTGATTTGGCACTCACACACAGACGAGTCTAGTCCTCCTCATCCACGTCACCCCTGCCCCCATCCACCCTGAAATTTTCCTGCTTTGACTGCCCCCCCATCACAGATGGGATGAACCTCTTCTCTTTCCACTTATCCTACTTTATATGTAGATGTAAGTAAAAAGCGATTTCTGTATAAATATATATGTTGTGCATATTAGACTGAAATAGGCATAATATCACTCATTAGGGATGAGTTAGAACCGTATTGTTTCCATTGGTGTGTCTTCAGAGCCCAGTGTAATTTCCAACACATAGTAGTTCAAATTTTCATTCATGTTTAGGGAATTTGAACAAAATAGAGAATAAAGCAGTCATTTTTCTTAGCATCCACCAGTACAGAGCTTTCTGAGAGCTTCTGAAGAAGGTAGTTTTATAGATATAGGCTCGGAAGACTATCTAGAATGATTAATGCATAATAAGGATTCATTCTTTAAATTCATGATGGTTTTGTGGGAGAACTCATATTTTGAGGCTCTTTTGTGTAATTAAAAGAGCCTTTGTATTGGAGGCCCAGATGGGGCTAAATTTACACGTGGTGTTTATTGAAGCGCTTCTTAATTGGCATGAAAAGTACATCAGCTGTTAAAGTTAATCATCAGTGACTTATATGGTATGGAAATTAGTGGCATTATGTCTTCATGCAAATATTACAACTGTCAGGTTAATATTATAACCCACTCACCAGCCTACAAGTGTCTGAGTCTCCTCAAAGTTCTGACAGCCTTTTCTGTTTTTCATCTTAGGTGGTTGTTAGCTTGTATGGCTTCAGAACCCATCGACTATGAAATTGAAACCGCTTTTTTTTTCCACAGAGAGTATATTAAAGGATTACTATGACTGCATATATTTTATATATACATATAGGCTAGTCAATAGATAACACATTGAAATTATGTTTAAGAATTGTGTACCAATTTGTTAGTAATATTAAATGTGTGGGTTTAACATGCAAATGCATTAATATTTTTTATTCTAGCTATTAGTTTTCATAAGAAGATATTATATGGATGATTTATGTCCTACACTTATACACATGTATACACACACAGAAACATCTTTAACTTTTTAATTCCTTCTTTATGTTAGGATTAAGGAAAGACCTCAAACAGCAAGTGCACCGCCAGCATTGCACAAACATGTATTTTTTGGCATTTTGGGGAGAGAGATCTGGGCTAAATTTATATGAAATGTGTTCTCCAAAATAAAGAGGAAGATTCATTTAATATTAGCTTTTGAAAATATAGGATGAGAGCCGATCTTAAAATATGTTTTCATACAAACATGTTAACATAAGATAATGGAATGAAAGCCCTACATATGAGAAGTGTTATGTATCAGTTAACTTTAAGAAGCATCTGGGGTCTACCGGGATGAGCCCGCATGCTAGATTCCGGGAAGTTAGAATAAATATGGCCCCAGAGTCTAAGTGCTCACAGTACATAATGAGTTAGGAAGTAATAGCACATCATTTTTCTACATATTCTCATGCCCTGGTAAGTATTGGGCTTTGGGGTAGCCTGACCTGGTTCACACTGAGGTGAGGTTTTATTAATGCAGAACCACAGACAAGCTCCTTAACCTTCCTGAGTCTTAGTGCTTCCATGTGGAAATGAGGTTGCTTTGAGAATTAAATGATGTAAAAATATATTAAAAATATTTAGCACATTATCAGTATTTAATATGTTAGTTTTGTTCTTCCTTTTCTTCCTAAGTAAGCCAAGTGTTAGTCGCTCAGTCATGTCTGACTCTTTGCGACCCCATGGACTGTAGCCTGCCAGGCTCCCCTGTTCATGGAATTCTCCAGGCAAGAATACCAGAGTGGGTAGCCATCCCCTTCTCTAGGGAATTGTCCCAGGGATTGAACCCAGGTCTCCTGCATTGCAAGTGTTTCTTTACCATCTGAGCCACTGGGGAAGGCCCCCTTTGTTTCCCTACTGGTGAAATATTGGGTTGGCCAAGAAGTTTGTTCAGGGTTTTCTATAAGATGTTACAGAAAACCCAAACGGACTTCTTGGCCAGCCCAATAGTTCCAACTCAGTATTACGTTTTCCAAATAGTGTGGTTCATAACACAAGTTTTGGATGTTTCATGGCATCAGATAGTAACTCTGGGCCATCTCCACAGTGGGTTCACTCTCTGCTGCGCATCTGTGCCATCATCAGCGTCATCTCTGTCTGTATGAACACGCCCATGACCTTCGAACACTACCCTCCTCTGCAGTACGTGACCTTCACCCTGGACACTCTGTTGATGTTTCTCTACACAGCAGAGATGATCGCCAAGATGCACATCCGGGGGATTGTCAAGGTAAGCGTTTCCATGTTATTTGAGCTCAGGGCCAAAACACACTGAATCTATTTAATGTTTTCATGTTAATTTCAGTCAAATAAAACATCTTTTTATCTTATCAATATTAAATTCCTTTTGAGAAGATATAATTCCAGATATTGGTGAAAACATGATACATTTAAGAGTATTATAAAAGTGAAGTCAACCGTGTAAGGCATAAAGTCTTGGAATATCTGAGAAGCAGCTAGATGGCCCCACCTCCAGCTTCCAGAAGGCCAGAGGAGGGTCTTTCATGCCGCCTACAAGGTGATCATGCCACCTAACCCAAGGAGGCATCTGTTGATTTATGGAATGCAGGATAAACATTATGGGATAAATTTGCAGTGTGATGATAATCAGCAGGATCTCATTTGCCTGAGGCATACTAAAGATATAAAGAGGTAAAAAGAGAGACTTGAAATGGAGAGGAATTCCAAGACTGTAAGACAAGAATGTGTAGCATGAAATTGGTGCCATTGGGAGATAATAAATTAAGAAAGAAAAAAAATGAAAAGGAGGGAAATTTCTATCTTGGGGTATCTCTTCCTCTGTGAGACTAACCTTTATAGATGTTAAATGGAAATCCCAAACGAACTTTTTGGCCAGCCCAGTAACCTCATCTCATTATTATAGATGGTGCTGTCTCTAAAGTATTTTGATAGTTTAGTTGCTAAGTCATGCCTGACTCTTATGACCCCGTGTACTGTAGCCTGCCAGGCTCCTCTGTCCATGGGATTCTCTAGGCAAGAATACTGGGATGGGTTGCTGTTTCCTTCTCCAAAAAGTATTTTAAATTGTGCTATTTAGAGAGACAGTGGTATAATGAAACAGCAGAATGGGTATTTGGGTTTGACAAATGAAAGTTTTGACTCAAATCCTAGCCTTTTCATTTACTGGCTGTATAAACATCTCAAGGAAAGTAGTTGTGATGGAGAAGAGTCTTATTTTGTACAACATCTTTGAGAATTTAATGAGCCAATGCTGAAGATGTATTTACTGGGTCAACTTCATTGCTTCCTTTTACACATAATTCATTGTATGCTGTCTTTAAAAGAGAGGGATCACAATCAATGCACTACTCTCTTCATTTTTAACTTTTTAAAATGTTTTATTAAGGAAAATTTTAAATTTACATGAAAGTAGAGATGATAGTTGGAATGAATACTATAACTCAACATCAGTAGTTATTAATACTTGTCCCGTTCTATTTCTTTTTAAGACAACTCTGAGAAATCAGATTATTTTAGAAACAACTTATGCGTTGCTGACTGATAAAATCTTTTTCTACATATTGCGTTGGGCACAGTTAACAATAATTTCTTACCCAATTCCCAATACCCAATCCATATTCATTGATGTCCCACTTTGTCATGAGTATTTTCTTTTAGAGTTAGCTTCTTTGAGTCATAATTCAAAAAAGCTGCACAAGGTATATTTTGGGAGGGTTGAAGTTTGAATATTTTATTATGTTAAGGGACTAAACATAAATTTCAGCTTTTGTGAGTTGTATCATGAACACCTTTTACATTTTGTTGAATGATTATTTTTCCCCTTGACTCATAGTAGCGTGGCTTTCCTAGTAATCAAACCATTCTTGCAGTCCCAGAAAAATCCTGGCAGGATCATAACACAGTTTTGTTCTGTTTTAATGTACTATTTCATTATATTTGTTATTACTTTTCTTACTTAATTTTTGTTTAAACTCTATCAGGTTTAATATTAGCTATTCAGTGTGTATGCATGCTGTGTATATGTACTTCTGTGCTCTAAAATAATCTGAGTAATCTTGAAACTGTTTTAGCTTGAAACTTTTGGTAGAAATCTCCCTGTGCAACCATTTGATCCTAGTGCTTTTTTGATGGGATTCCCTTTCTTTAAATTGGTTTGTTTAGATTTGCTTGGTCTTTACTTGATGAAACAAATTTTCTTAAAGAAATTGTCCACTATTAATTTTAACTTATTAAAAGTGAATGTTTACAATGTACTGCTTTCCAACTAAAATATTTGTACAGCTTTTTTCAAAAGTGAAAATTTATGAAGAAAAGTGTAACTGATGCTTAAAATAGAACATGACTTACACATATACTTTATTTGGGTTGATAGACTCAAATCCTGTGTCCCTGGAAAGGCTAATCTTCAGGGAGAAAATAGGGAAGAGAAGGGAGTGATGCACTTAACACTTACCAATTGTCAAGTAGATAAAGAATGCCAACACAAGATTTAGTCCCCAAGAACTGTGGAGCCGTATGCACACCCTACCTTCTTGCAGGATTTATGGACAAGGGTAGTGTTTCCACTGCCCACATGCAGATACAAAGAAGTGACTCTTCTAGTTACACAGTGATTGGGGCAAGCATTTTTGCAAATGTGCATGGTGAACATTTGTATGGTGAGAATTCAGATAGTGAAAGATCAGTATTTTGTGGAAAATGCTCTAATAGTGGTCTGAAAAAGTTATAGGGGGAAGGGGGCACCAAAAAATACTGACAAAATCTGTTTGGGGATGCCCAGAGAAGTCTTGAAGAAAGAGAATGTTGAAGTCTTGTCTTGACGGATAAGAAGGGGTGGGCTATGGCCGGGGTGATGAAGAGGGGAGTAAAGGATTTCCCAGAGAGGAAAGCAATGCTCTGAGACACACAGCCTTGGAACAGACTGGAGCCTTGGGGTGCTCTGCAAAGTCATAGTCAGGAGTAGCAGATGGCATGCCCAGGGAACAGCTGGGGAGGACCCTGGGAAGGGAGACCAGCTGCACCTCAGAAGACCTTGCAGCCTTGTGAGGAGCTCAGTCTTCCTTCTGTGGTCAGTTAAGAGGTATGGGGGATCGGAATCCGAGAGTGACATGGTTTGATTTGTGTTTGGGAAGTTCATGGTGGAGATCGCATACTCCTTGCACTGCAGGAGAGAGAAATTGAAGCACAGAATCCTTCCAGCAAAAAAAATGTCCTTCAAAAGTTTCATTAGAGGCATGGATCTGTTTGAAGGATTTCACATCGTTTATAACATTTCCCAAGCTTGACTATATCTGCCAATTAACTTTCACTCCCCAATCATTTGTTTCTCATTGCCTCCCCCACGAATTCCTATTCCGCGAAGCACTATAGCTCAGCCAAATCCCTATAGGCAAAAAGAAAGCACTGGGGTGATATATGTTTGTGTTTTTGTGAAGCATTCCATGTAGTGCAGACTGTGAAGTCTTCAGACAATTCTCAGTTGTCTATTTTTCATCTGGCAACAGACCTGGCTAAAAAGTAGCGTGCCTCCTCTGAGCATTGTTGAAGTCATAAATAATAATGCTAAGACACAGTGACAGATGAGCCCTGGGAATGAGGAATAATAAATCAAATGCTTATGAAACTACACCCATGCATATGGTTTTGTGACTGCAAACTAGATCCCTATGAATGTCTTCAGGTAAATATGTTTGTTTTCTCTGCTTGTTAAATCCTTGCATAGCAATTTAAGTTCCTCTCTTATACTGTATCATTGATTGGCAGCCTCCAAGTGTTTACCTCTATAAAGATTGATAGACAGCTCTTGAATAACTCATCTGCTCAGGCACCAGGCTGCTGATTTCTGCCCATAACTCAAGCACTCTCTCCTCTTCATTTCTTGTTGATGCAACAAGCAAATTAAAACCTTTCTTTCATATTGGGAGACATTACAGTTTCTCAAGTACCAATGGGCCTTCATGTGGGTTAGGTTCTGTTTCCATATTTTGGAAGCAGAGGGGAGGGACAGTTTATTATTTGCAAGTATTATAACTTGAACCTGAATACAGTAGGATTTTAAAAGGATCTGGACATACCGATACATTGAATCATAGAACCATTTAACCAGTTATGGTGAAGAGTCTTTGAAAACACAAACTGAAAAAGAGACAGTGAGATAGACGTATCAGACACAAGTGCAATATGAGATTATGTTACTGAACCAAACTTGGGTCTGTTCACCTTCCCCCAGTAAAGCCGATCTACAGACACCTGGCTGTGGTCAAGGCAAGTGCGTGTTCATTTCAGAGGCGAGCAAGGAGGATGGGTAGCTAATGCTAGAAGGCCCCAAACTCCCAGAAGAGTTTCAGGGAAGGAACTTTAAAGGTCAGATGAGGAAAAGGTCAAGGAGTGCATGACCAGCTCATGGAGCTGGTGGTGTGGTGACTACCGTCTGGTTCCAGCTAGTCTGAGTCTGCGTGGTCAGCATGCAGTTACCTTCTTTGACCTTGCGGGATTTTAGTAACTGCAGAATAACTCACAGATATGGCTCAGGATTTTATCTACAGCCCTAGAAGAAGAGTTGCAGGTCCTTTACTTTGTTTTATGGTTCAGCTATTGTTTGGCCTTATTAAACTGTTTTTCTCTCTTTCCGTATTTTCTCACTTTCCTGATTGCATTTGTTCTTTAGAACTCCAGGAAGGCCTGGGAGGCTAAAGCTTTTGCACAAACAAAATGTGGGGGACACAGCAGGGTCCCGCTTATCTTCAGTTATACCTCAAAGTGCCAGGTTTCAGAGTCTGTATTCTGTTCATGAAAAGGTATTTTGTCCTTCTGGAGCCTTAGTGAGTATTGATAATGATTGATATGATTTCAGTTTCAATTCAGTCATATTTGAATTTCATTATAGTGCAAAAATTATATAAATCTTTTGCTGCTGTACTTAGTCATGCCTGACTGTAACCCCATGGACTATATAGCCCACCAGGCTCCTCTATCCATGGAATTCTCCAGGCAATGCTATTTCCTCCTCCAGGGGATCTTCTCCATCCAGGGACTGAACCTGTCTCTTGCGTCTCATGTATTGGCACTTGGATTCTTTACCACTGTGCCACCTAGGAACCCCATATTAAACTTTAACCCAGTTCCTATTTGCATGGCATGTCAGCTTTGCTGATTCAGACTACACTAATCTGAGAAATATGCAAAAGTTATCTTACAATTTCATCTGTGATCTTTCATGATTATTTGGGGAAAGAGTCTTAACTCTAAGGTATTACCTTTAAAGGTTATACATCTTTCTCTTTTTGCTACAAAGAATCGTTCCTTTAAATGAACAGTACTAATAGTTTCAGTGAATGGATGGATGCATGGATGCATTCATGAAGCAAAAGCATTGACTCCTTACCGTCTGCATTGTAGTTTAGAGAGGCTCAAAAGACATGGTTCATATGCTCATCTCATCATTCATTTAACATCATGGTGCAAGGTAGTGGGAATACCACCTGAAATTGTCTAGTTTAAAGTTTCAAGATACTACTAATCTTCAGAGCAAACTCAGACATTGACAGTGGAGTAGGAGATAGACCTTTTTTAAAAAAAATACAGCACCAGAGAATATGTTTAGAGAAGATTTAAGTAGGAAACCTAAATTATAGGAACTGAAATATAAGTTAATTAAATAGCTGAAAGGGAGTTACAAAGGACTATTCTGTCCGTTACATGGTATGAACCTTATTTATATACATGAGCTGAGTTGCTGTTGTTTGCATGATATACGAGCAAAAGCACTGATTAGAGTGGGCTGTGGTCAGACCAAAGTCTGGAGGAAAAAATTGGCATAGACTGCAGGAAATTTTTCAGGAAGACAGAATAGCATGAAAGACAATGAATGCTAAAGGGAAAAAGGTTAAAAACAAAAAAGATGGGAAAAATCTGAGTGTTATTGGGCTTTGTATCCCAGATCACTATTACACAGCTCAAAGGTTTTTATAAATATTGAATGACTCCTGAAAACTGAAACCAAAAAATACTGTGTAAAACTTCTGCTCGGTGGATCATTTCATGTTTTATACTAGGCAAGTTAAAAGAAGCTAGTTTTAATTGACCATTGCATGCAATCTAGAGTGTGGTGGTCTTGTTGGGACAGGCAGATACCATTCTGAATTTCTGGAACATCCAACGCAGAGAACATTCCAGATAATTCATCTCAAATGACTTGCTAATTCAGAAACAGTTTTCTGTATTGTACAGGAGAAATTTTTTTGCTAAACCAGTTTTCATGAGGTCATTACAAGTTAGAATGTGCTTGCATTGTCGCTGTCCAGTGGCTAGGTCGTGTCTGAGGCTTTGCGACCTCGTGGGCGGCAGCACACCAGGCTTCCCCGTCCTTCACTGTCTCCCAGAGTTGGCACACATTCGTGTCCACTGAGTCAATTGTGTGTTTGCATGCTTTTGTTTTATGTGGAATCTGACCAGAGCTTCTAATCCATCCTTAATCCATCCTTTGACAGAGTTCAAATTACACTCGTAAGTCAGCTTTGCATCATCAATTTCCTTAACCTATAAATCTATATAGTAAATAAACAAAAATTCAGCCAACTTGGTTACTGATAACTTTACATTGTAAATTTGTGAGGCTCATATTTTTCAAATTTGACTTTTTTTTTTTTATTATTGTTTTTGCCATACATTGTCATGATATCACCATGGGTTTACATATTCACACCAACGGAGTGATTTTTGTTAACACTAGAATTTTCACCTTTTAAAAAAGTTAGCTTTGAAAAGTTTATTTTGAAAATGTAACACATGACTATTAGTCAAAAGGCATTTGTATGGGTACTCTGGGAAAATTATGTCTCTTTTCCACCTTTGGCTCCTTGCCACTCTGTTCCCCTCCTTGGGAAATACCATTATTTATCCTCATTTTTTATATTTTAAATAATCCTCAATATAATGAGAAGCTCTGAACTTGTATCTAATTGAATATAATTTGTGGCTAAGGCAAATTATTAGCAACAGGAGGTTAACTGTAGTGATACTACGTGAAACATTTTTTAATTTTAAAATAGGAATGAAATAATACTATTTGGGAAAAATCTTATATAAACTTATCTTATTTTGGTGCTTGCATACCCAATAATTATTAATATTCTCTTTCTTGGCTAACATTTACTTTTAATTGTTCCTATTGTAAAATAGTTCTCTGCTGAGCCTCATAAAATTTCAGTGTTCATTTTGGAATTATTTGACATTTTTAAAACAATCACAGTTATGCCTAGTTCTTAAAATAAAGATCAAGTACTTTTTTTCACTTTTTTGCTCAACATATAAGTAAAGAACATATTTGTGTAATAAAACTTGATTTGAAAATATATACTTTAATTTTTCTGTATGCGTGCATGCATGCTAAGTTGCCTCGGTTGTGTCCAACTTGTTGCAACCCTATGGACCATCGCCTGCCAGGTTCCTCTGTCCTGGGATTCTCAAGGCAAGAATACTGTAGTGGATTGCAAGGCCCTCCTCCAGGAGATCTTCCTAACCCAGGAACTGAACCTGCATCCCTTATGTCTCTTGCATTGGGAGATGGGTTCTTTATCACTAGCGCCACCTGGGAAGCCCATTTTTCTAATAACACTTATTGAAATATACATGCATTTTACATTTTTAAAAAAATAATTGAGAATTTAAGTTACGTGAGGGCAGGTGTTTTCGTTTTATTCACTTCTGTATCACTAGTGCCTGAATGCTGCCTAGAGCATAGACATGTTCGATACACTGAGTGAATGAATTAACAAGTTTGTTCAATATATCAAACAACACTTAGGGAAATTCCAAAGTGCAACTTAAGCATTTGTATTTTATTATCTTTTAGGATGGTAGTCAAAAGTAGACTCATTTTATATTGGTTATATTGCCTATATTTAGATTCCAGTTAATTCATAATTTAAGTTGTGCAATATACAAGGCCAATATGACGCCTATGGTAAAAGATGCCTCATGAGCTATTGAAGACAGCTCTATTATCCCTTAATTATTTTCTCAAATTATTTGTTCATTCATTTGAGAATTCACGTTGTTTTCTCTTAACTCTCCACAGAATTAATTTTCCCGCTGTGATTATAACCTTATTATAAATTAGTTGGCCTTTGTGTAGTGTTAACTGGGTGTGTGCATAGGTATATATCTACACAAGATGTGTGTGTGTAGTTGCTCTGTGTGTGTGTGTGTGTGTGTGTGTGTGTGTGTGTGTGTGTGTTTCGCTCAGCATTATACATCCTCTTATATAAAGTACATGCTTACCCATTGCTAACTAAGCTGGGCTTAAACTTCATATCTGAATCATATAACTTTCATTAAGTGAATTATCATTCATAACCTTTAGATTTGCAAACAGCAAATTATTTCTGGAAACCTCTCAAGGAAACTTTCTGACAATCTATTTGTTACTCCTGGTGAAAGGTTCTCAAAATTACTTTATTTTCCTAAATATTCTGTAACCTATTTTATCATTTTATTGAAAGTCTTGGTCTTCTGTTCCTCTTTCTATTTTCTAAACAGATTCACTCAGAGCTGGCAACAGTGTGACTGAATTCAGCACTGAGTTTCACAGATTACTACAAAACCAGTCACTTAATTCTGCAGTTCTGAACAAGCATTTGAAGGCTTTCTTCCTAGTTAAATGTTTCCAATTTCAGCTTCATAGGGTGTACTGTTTTGTTATTGGAAAGGAAAGTTTTTTCCTAAAAGTCCCATTTTATAAAAATAATGCATTCCAGTGTCAGGACAGACTCACTGTTAAAAAATGAAAATAGCATGCCTTCTTTATCTTTCTTTTATACTTATAATCCCAGTTAAAGTCAATATATGTTTACTTCGAAAATGAAGGCACATTTCTTCATCTTCACCTCTAAATCAGTTCAAGGTGAATTACTGGTTAATTCCCTACTGATGATGGTTGTTTCCAGAGATTCAAAGTCCTTCACTGACCACTGTATGCTCTTGGTTCTTGTAAGAAGAGGTGGTTTTAGGACCTGAGCTGCTTATTAAGTAGAATGACCTCTGGCTTCTTATGTGGTAGAATCTATGTGGCTAAGAGTAAAAATAGTGATGTTTTCTCTTTGCATGAATTTACAATTTTACATGCACAGTTCTGCAGTTACTTGTGTTTTAGAAGTTATTTTCCTCATATATAATGTCACTTAAAATGCTGAATGAAAGACTTTCCTTTTGAAAGTCTGTTTGGTTATGATACAAAAATTGTAGGTGGCTTATACCAAATTAACACTTGACTATTCTCTCCCTAGATGTTTTTTGAAATTATTCATTTTGTCTGATAATGCCATGTGGAATTTATTTTTAGGGGGATAGTTCCTACGTGAAAGATCGCTGGTGTGTTTTTGATGGATTTATGGTCTTTTGCCTTTGGGTTTCATTGGTGTTACAGGTAATTAAACACTTTTAATTTACAAGGGTATATTTTCCAAAATGGGCATTATTTTGCATTGAAAATCTAAATTGATATATTAAAGAATATATGTGTGTGTGTGTGTATATATATAATGTGATTGTGCAACTGTCTAGACACTTTTAATGTTTATTGATTTTTAAAAGCCTGACATTTTAATCATCAGTCAGATGTTTGAATTATTTTTCAATCAGAAATAAAAATCAGTACCATATAAGAATATTTCTCATTAAATAGACATTAGAAATGTATTCATTGAAATAAAGGGAAAGAACATGGAGTGAAGTTTCTGTATTTGTAGAATAAAAATTTGAATTTAAAAAAAAAGTCTAGTTTTTTAAGTGACTGAATTCTCACTAAAAATAGCTAAAATAATGTAAATACATTGGGATACATATTGGTTAGCATAAATAGTGTATTGCAAATGGAAAATTCCTTACTTTGAGAAATGGGGAACATATATTAAAAAGGCCTGAAGGAGAGATTTTATTAAAAACAGTAAAATTCATTCCCAGCACTCATTCAGGCTTGATTTTGTATTTAATTCAACTGAACTTATTATATTCTTCATTTAAAAAATTCAGAATAAAATAAATTCATCATCCATCCCAGAAACTTATCATGGTGCGTATTGATAAGCTGTTCTTATTTTTATAAAGCTCACTTCTCTAACAATTAATTTCATCCTGCATATTAAATGTGTTATTTTCCATTTAGTAACTATTGTATGACTGACAAACATTTTCTAATTATCCTCTTGCCTCTGCTGGTAAATGGAATTATTTTTCATTATATTTTTATTAACTCTTTCTCCATTAATCTATGTTCTAGATACTCAAAAAGTTCCACCAAAACCTATTAGTAGTGAGGAAAACTTGGCATACTCCATTTTTGTAGTAAAAGCTGTGCCTTGATGAATCGTATAGAAAATGAAGAAGATTAATGACACTGTCACTCATTCATGTATTTGTTTCTCTTAAGAGAGCTATAGCTTCAAAATATACTCCAAAGGAAGTTATTTTTGGTGGGTGATAATGTGGGATCATGGTTCAGGGAACATGTATGACGTCCTGTGATGCTGTCTGTATATGTCTTCACTACAGGCAGCACTATGGTGCCGTGTGATGTGATGCTGTTTGTGTATGTCCTGACTACACGCAACACTGAGCAAAAGTCTGAGTTGTCTGTTCACCTCTGAATTTGCAGGTGTTTGAAATCGCCGACATAGTTGATCAGATGTCTCCTTGGGGCATGTTGCGGATCCCACGGCCACTAATTATGATCCGGGCATTCCGAATTTATTTCCGATTTGAGCTACCAAGGACCAGAATTACAAATATTTTAAAGTAAGCACTGCTTTTACATAAACTAAGGGGAAATATTTATGACATTTTTTGGTAAGTTTTACCTACTCTATTTTTCCCTCCTAGGCGATCAGGAGAACAAATATGGAGTGTTTCCATTTTCCTCCTTTTCTTTCTACTTCTTTATGGCATTTTAGGAGTTCAGATGTTTGGGACATTTACCTATCACTGTGTAGTAAATGACACGAAACCAGGGTAAGTTTATCTACTAACTACATTTTAACCTATTGATTTACAAGGATGTTTCTGCAGTATTCATGCGAAAAACCTGTGTCTCAATTGTTTTAAAAGTATTTGGGTGCTCTCCATGGTCTGTGTTCCAACTGAGTGACTTATACACACACATACATACAAAGACTTTATTTGTAAAAGCCCAATTTAGTAATACTCCAGATTTCCATCAACAGGTAAATGGATTAACAGGTATATCTATATGATGACTGTGAAAGTGTTAGTTGCTCAGTCATGTCCAATTCTTTGCAATCCCATGGACTGTACCGCACAAGGCTCCTCTGTCCATGGAATTCTCCAGGCAAGAGTACTGAAATGAGTAGTCTATTCCCTTTCCCAGGGGATCTTCCCGATCCAGGGATCAAACACGGGTCTCCTACATTGCAGGCAGATTCTTTACCATCTGAGCCACTGGGGAAGCCCACTTATAGTAACTACTATTTAGCAGTAAAAAAAAGTATGAGATATTGATATTCACAATATCTTGGGTGAATCTCAAGATAATTATGTTGAGTGAAGAACCTAGATGAAAAAGTACATATTCTGTGATTTCATGTATGTAAAATTCTAGAAAATGCAGACTTATCTATGATAATGAAAGGAAATCATTGCTTGTGGGGGCGTAAGGGTTGGGGTAGGAATAAGAGAAGACGAAAGGCACTAGGAAACCTTGGAGACTGGTCAGTAGGTTCATTATGTTGATTGTGGTTCTGTGTATACATCAAGATTTCTCAAGCTGTTCGTTTTAACAGTTTGTTGTATGTCAAGTATCTGTTATTGTTGTCGTTACTGCAGTTGTTTAGAAATGTTTCAGCGTGAAGTAGTGAGTGTCCGCTTATCCCCACACTACTTACCATGTGTCATTACTCACAGTACTTAATGCTGCCTTTCTCATTTACTAGTTCCCTATTTATATTTGGATCTGTCGCTATAGTCTTTCTTGTGCTTGATTGACCTATTTAATGATCCCCTCATTAGACTCGCACTCTGGACCCATTTAAATAGTAATATGTCTGTATGCACGAGGGTCACCTTTCCCGACCCCAGCCTCACGGGGCTGAGGACTGTTTTCTACTTCTCATAGGCACGGAAACCCAAGCTCTTGGCCACTGAGTCCTCAGTCCTCGTCAATATCATCGTTTAATCAACTTGTGTTTCTCTTGTTCTAGTCTTTGCTTTCCTCTTACATGTTGCCATTTTGGACTGTACGTTTTCTTTCTTACAAGCCCAGGTGTGTGTATGTGTGCTCCATGGCTCTATTGAAATCATGGTTAATGATATAGTATATTTAGATGGATAAAAACGTTATGACAGATTGATAAAGAAGCAAAAATGAAAAAAGGACAGAGGAAGAAAAGCACTAAATGAAAGCAACAAAGGAGAAATGTTTTAAAAATGGAAAAGCCACGTTAAGAGTGGAGAAAAGCAATGAATTAGTACAAACACAGGATAGGAAAGTTAAAGGGAGTGGTGAGTAATGGTTGGCTCGTGTGGGTGAGGGAAGAGATGCATAGAGGGAAACCTGCAGGTAATTTTCTTTCTAAGTACATGTGGGCTGCAGAATGTGTCTAGATTGTTCCATGAATGAATATAAAGGTGGAAAAAGGTGTCGTGTGGGCAGGAGACAATAGAGGAGAAGTGAGGGGAAGGAAAGCTTCTGGGAGAGGCAGCGGCTGTATGCTAACAGTGGTGAATACAGGAGCCTGGTTTAAAGGTCCCATTTTGTTAAAAACCAAGTTGAAAGGCAAGACTTATCAAACGTGTTAACCCAGCTAGGAGATTAGGCATCATACTGCAAACTTAACTTAAACGCAGAGAATAGACTACAAATAGGGAAGATGGGTGTGAGTATTATCTGAACTCATGGCCTCTGAATCATTCAGTAAGTCCTCTCAGCCAGCTCCACGCTGTACTCAGGACTCAGAAATGAATGTCTGGAAAAAAAATGTTTAAAGACCTCTCATATGCTGACTCTTAGCTCCAGCTCATTACGTTATCCTTAAAAAAAAAGTGCACCGTGAAGAATCTCATACATGTTGGCAGACTTTTCAGCTACTCGAGACATAACAGTGATGGGGAGATGTCTGCATTTTTCTCTTTCTTGGATTTGTATTATCAGATCTGTGCAGTCTCATTGTGCACACACCCATGTTTTTTGCCTTCTCTTTATGTGGGTCTTCATCTACTGTTTGAGAAGAAGATACATAACTGGCCCCACAGTTTTATGAGCAGTTACTCATAAAAACAGTTTTCAGAAGTGGGATGACTTATTTCAAGGACCAACCATTTATGCCATTTTTTCTTTTGTATTTTCAGTTCAGTATCAACTGAGTTCTAAAAGTCTCGCTCTCAAGAAGAAAATTTGTCGATACCATTTCACCATCTCCAGCCCAGACATTTAAGTTGCTTTATTTTTAGAGGCTCAAACCACGTCCAGAGTCAGAATGAAATGCATACAAATCCCAGTTGAAAAGAATTTTCCAACTTTTTGTGTCCTTTTGTTGCCTCTTAACTAGGAATTTCTCATAAACATCTCTGAATCATAGACACCAAGCTCTATGGTATGATGCTCTCCTTCCAGAGATCAGAGTTGCCAGGTGCTGTCACGACCTCATTTCTCTTCGGGCATTGTCTTTTAACAATTGTTCCCATCTCTGCTTAATTGATTTGCATGCACAGTAGCCAAATAACAGGACAGCTTTCAGGCAGAGCTGTGTCTGTTCAGAGACCTGTATGTCCTAGGTTTCACAGCTGACCTCTGGAATTGATTATGTTAATCTGTGAAGCAGACAGGGCAAATAAAGCAGGAACTCAGTATCTGCAGGTTTGCTTTTGAGTGGACCCAGTTTCTTGTAAAGCAGATAGATGGGCATCTCAGCTGTGTCCTCTATAGCAGGGGTCCTCAACCTCCCAGACCTAATGCCTGATGATCTGATGCGGAGCTGATGCAGTAATAATAGAAATAAAGTAGGCACAATAAATGTAATATGCTTGAATCATCCCCAGATCATCCCCAGTCCATGGAAAAATTATCTTCCATGAAACTGGTCCCTGGTGCTGGAGTGGTTGAGTACCACTTCGTTTATAGCATTACAAGTAAAGCTTTAGCTTCTTCTCCAGTAATGAGTGGTGACCTAAGGCAGTTACGGAACAAATAATGGGATTTGACTAAGCAAGACAGTTCCTATCCTAAAGAGAGTTGAGAAGACCAGTGGCCTGTGGCGGAAACAGGTATTGCAGACTCCAAAGGTGATGGCAGAAATCTCCCTGAAGCTAAAAGAGCAAACATGTAAGAAGGAGCTGCTAGGTGAAATAGAACAGATGAATATTTACCTGACACCTTATTATCATTCCTGAGAAAGGAGAGAAATTTATTCATGGCTTGGGATTGAATAATGACATCTCATCCCCAAGAATGAGATAATTAGAAAAGGTAAGGAAATCTAAATGTTAAGCATATAAAAGTTTACTGTGCAGAGAGCAAGATTCAACCAGGAGCTCAGGTTAACATTCTAGTGACTGGACCATCCGCTTTGAGGACAGGAGGTAGGGGACCACGCATCACAGGTGCCCTGGACCGTTCTGGTTCTTCCCTGCTGCTGCAGAGTACTTATGGATTACTTCCTTTGGGACTCACGGAGAATCTCAGTTATGGACAGTTCATTTCATGGTTCCCCCATCCAGTGGGCTTCCCTGGGGTCTCAGACTGTAAAGAATCTGCCTTCAACACAGGAAACCCGGGTTTGATCCCTGGGTCGGGAAGATTCCCCTGGAGAAGGGAATGGCAGCCCACTCCAGTATTTTTGCCTGGAGAATCCCATGGGCAGAGGAGCCTGGTGGGCTACAGTCCACGGGGTCACAAAGCCTTGAACACAGCTGAGTGACTCACACAGATCCATCCTACTGGGTACTTTTGGTCTTCCCTGGTGGCTCAGATGGTAAAGAGTCTGCCTGCAATATTGGAGACCCAGGTTTGATCCCTGAGTTGGGAAGATCCCCTGGAGAAGGCAATGGCAGCCCACTCCAGTACTCTTGCCTGGAAAATCCCATGGGCAGAGGAGCCTGGCAGGCTACAGGCTATGCGGTCACAAAGACTCAGGCACGACTGGGCAACTTCACTTTCACGTTCCATCCAGTGGCAGCTTTTAGGACTTGGTGGTATTTTATAAAATATCACTAAGACCAGAAACAATATGAAGTTGGATTTGGGGGCAGTTTTCTATACTAGCCCAAATAAAATTTAAGTAGTCCTTTTAGAGTACTTGGAAAATAAGTGAATGGTTGTTTTATCAACTCTGTTCACAAAACAAGGAGGTTTTTTTTTATATATTTATCTATTTATTTTTCTTTACATTATTGTGTTGGTTTTGCCATACATTGACATGAATGCACCATGGGTATACATGTGTTCCCCTTCCAGAACCTCCCTCCCACCTCAGAAAGGTCAGAAGAATTAACGATAGAAACATGGTGGAACTTAAGAATATTAATTTTTAATTTCCATGGACTTTATCAAGAGAGGATTTTGTACAATGTAAAATCATAAGTGCCTCAGATTCATGCAAAGGACTGTGAAGTCTTCTTGACTTATATTGAAACATTTTTTGAAAAGATGAGGAAAGACTACTCTGTTTAACTTACAGGATTCATGCCGAGGTGTCTGCCAAGTGGGAGGTATAAGAACAAGTTGGGATATTGGAAATATTTTCTTTACCATGTTTAAGAAATAAAAGTACTCTGATGATGTAGGTACAATAGATTTCTAACTAAATTAATGGCAATAGTCATGGAGCACCTATTATATTGCAGAGATTTTGCTCATGTAACTGCTTTTCCAGGACAAATCTTATGTCTGCCGCCAATGCAGGAGACATAAGAGATGCGAGTTTGATCCCCGGATCGGGAAGATCCCCTGAAGGAGGGCCTGGCAACCCACTCCAGTATTTTTACCTGGAGAATCCCACGGACAGAGGACCCTGGCAGGCTACAGTCCGTGGGGTCACAAGAGTTAGACACGACTGAGGCAACTTAGCACCCACGCGTGCAAGAATTTGAAAGAAGGGAAATTAACCAACATTTGGGCTTAAAACTGTATCTTTCTGACACGGAGCAAGTGGTGATTTCCACAGTGAGAGCGTTTTCCTTGGGGTTTGTTTGTGGGTGTCCAAAGGACCAGCTTAAAATGTGGCAGTTACTTAAACATTCCCTGAGATGTGTAAATTCGCTCAGCTGCCACTAATGAAGATCAGAATCCCGAAGGAATAAGCATAGAATTTTGTTCTGACTGAGAAAAAACTGGGCAGCGTATTAGCAGGCATGGTGTGTACGTGTCTGTAAAACTGTGTATGTCTGTAGGAATTTGTATATATGCTCGTGTGTGAGCCTGGTGGCCTCAAGCAGCTAAAGGATCGTGCAATTAGGCATCAGACTTTAGAGAAAACAGGCTATATCAGGGGCAGGAAGCAGCAAAATGAATTTAAGAAGATATTGAAGATAAGAAATGTGACCCCACACACCTGTCTCGATGTGGCCATAAGCAAGGAGACTGGGACTGTCCTCGGGCTGGTCCGCATTTAGGAAACGCCTAGCGACATTGATGCCACGGGCAACGACTGTACTAAACTCGAGGCCTTGTAAGACTTGTGAACTCTCTAGGCTAAACTTGGGCCCCCTGCATGAGCCACGTCAGTTGTCTATTTGCAGCTCATTTTAAGGCCAGCCCACAGTGGGATTCCATATTCACCATTCCAGTGGTTATCTGTATTCACCACCAAGATCGCCACTGCGTATCTAAATCCTTCACGTCAACTTAAATTCCAGTTTATCCTCCAGAAAGATGAAAACGAGTTATATCACCAGTCATCTAAGAAAACCTCATATTATTTCCGGAGCTAAACCGCTGCATAACCGCTCTCCTTCCAGTGTGATACCTTTAGATCCTTCAGTCTCACCTTATCTGGTTTTCTGCCTAAACTGCACATCTGACAATGCAGAAGAAGGCTGAGTGTCATCTCTGAGGCTCACATACAGTACTTTTGTACCATATGGGAAATGACTGTCATCATTAGCTGTTGCTTAGAAGCAGAGAAGTAACATTTGTGGCCAAAGTAGGAGGATTTTTGAATAACACAGAATCCCCAGACACGTTGACCTGCCTTGCAAATCTGCAGGAAAATTTCTTCCTTTACTTTTCTGGGTCTTGGTCTTTTATGACAAAAACCATCACAGCAATAATGCTCTTATAAAGAGCTTCTGTGCAGACTTAGAGAACTTATGGTTACTGGAGGAGAAGGATGCAGGGAATGGATAGTTAGGGAGTTTGGGATGGATATGTGTGCACTGCTATTAACATATTTTTTTTTGGTTTCTTTGCATTTATTTTATTTATTTATTTATTTTTTATTACTTATTTCTTAACTCTTTTTTTTTATTGTTTTTGCCATACAATGCCATGATATCACCATGGGTTTACATATGCTCCCCCTCCAGAACGCCCCTCCCTCCTCCCTCCCCCCGGGAAATCTCGATGCACCAGCCCCGAGCATCAATCCTGGGCTGGCGATTGATTAGACATATGATAATTAACATTATTAACATATTTTAAATGGATGACCAAAAATGTCCTACTATGTAGGACAGGAAACTGTTTAATGTCATGTGGCAGCCTGGATGGGAGGGGAGTTTGGGGGAGAATGGACACATGTATATGTGTGACTGAACCCCTTTGCGGTCCCCCTGAAACTGTTACAACATTGTTAGTTGTCTCTACTCCACTATAAAATAAAAAGTTTAAAAATAACATGAAGAGTTTCTGTGTGGATGAATCACATGTCGTTTGAGAATGTTCAATATGGCCTTAATGTGATGAATACCATTCATGAATCAGGGATCTTAAGTCCCTGTCCATATACAGCAAGTATTAATGAGGAGTGATTACATTATGCATTGTAATCAACACACTTGTGAAAAATGTCAAATCCCTTTTTGTGCTGTTTTCCAGAAATGTAACCTGGAATAGTTTAGCCATCCCAGACACACACTGCTCCCCAGAACTGGAAGAAGGCTACCAGTGCCCCCCAGGATTTAAATGCATGGACCTCGAAGATCTGGGACTTAGCAGGCAAGAGCTGGGCTACAGTGGCTTTAACGAGATAGGTCTGTCTTACTGATAAAACACCTTTTCCGTTTTTATTTTACAATGTTTATAAAATGGAGACAGTAGCTATATAATTGATAGTTTATGTTCAGACTGTCTATAGGATTTAAGAAACACAATTGCAAATTTTAATGTAGTCCACCCTACAGTCTATAATATACAGTCTGTTTCTATATAGATATGCAACAACGTCTATATAGAGTTAAATATCTCTTCAATTATTAATTATAGGATTTAAAAATATTTGTTTGTTGAGTAAGGTTCAGGGTTCTTGACTCAAAGAACCCTTTGAGTCAACAGGACTTGGTTTCCTTCCACATTTAGTAGGCAAGGTAAGTCTTAAATAACTGGAATACTAGACATTGATGGGTACATGAGAGCTGAGAAGTAATTCTGGGAACAGAAGACAGTTAATGAAATACTTAAAGAGTGTGCATCAGCTGTGTAATAGAAATATGGGAAATGCTTGTGTGAAAATACTGTATGCTCAAATGTGTACATTTATTTGTAGCTTGTCCTGTTAAGTCCTGAAATGTGCCATCACACACAGACTTGGCATCTGCCATTCAGTTGGTATCATTGCATTTGTTACAATTCCATGCATGTTGTGCATATTTCGTTATTGAAGCAAAAAACTGTGGAATTCTAAACACGTATGTTATGCTCTGAAAATTTGTGCTAGTCGGTTTAGGCAACCACAGCAAAATATCACAGACTGGGTGGCATAAACAACAGAAACATACTTCTCCCCAGTCTGAAGGCTGTAAGTCTGGATCAGGGTGCAGCCTGGTCAGCTCTGATGAGGGCCCCCTCCTTGGCTTGCACTCTTCTCCCTGTGTCCTTATGCGAGGGGTTGAGTGGGGGCAGAGAAAGAGATGGGGAGAGGGAGAGGGAGAGATAGTCCTCTGGTGTCTTCTTATAAGGGCACTAATCCCACCAGGGGAACCCCACCCCTCGTGACCTGGTCCAAACCACATCACCCTCTGAAGTCCCCACCTCCTAATACCCTCACATTGGGGGTTAGGGCTTCAGTATATGGATGGCAGGGGCTGGAGGAGTGGACTCAGACATTCAGTCCATGGCACAACTGTTGGAGTCATTTGAAAATGAAGTCATTCTTATTTTTAAAGTTTCAAGGCCCAGGGACACTTAAGAATGTTCTGGACACTTTTACCCAGGACATAAGAGGAAGATCTTTTGGTGTGTAACAGGATGGTGGTTGTACTCTTTTGGAAGCCAAATTTAGTTATTTTTAATCCATCCTGTGGTTTCACTTCCCAGTGGACCAGCTGTACAATGAGGATTGCATCACTCAAAAAGAAAACGGCATGTCTGTCCACCCTGGAGAGTAACTGCTTCAAACCCAGCCTGTCCACCTTCACACATCAGGAAGAGTGGCTGATGAATCCTATTCCTACCCTATGGCTTCAGTCATCACAGCTCCTAGATAGTGTTATGCAGGATGGCTTAATGAACTCTGGGATAACTATTTGAATTTCAGAAAGGACATGTGAAGATCTTGCATTGATTGAGGAATACTTTCCACATATATGAATTAAACCCATAAGGTTTCAGCCTTTGGACAGAATGTAATACTTGAACTTGGGCTGGAAAAAAAACAAATAGTTGATATTTCTAAAGAGTGAATTTTGCAAATAGCACCTAAATTTTTATTCTTATGTTTGAGTACAGCCGCAGAGTAAATATCCAGCATTATAGTTAGATGGACATTCTTTGGCCAATGATGTGGTTTTCTGATTCACTGGCAACAGATGTGAAGCATTCTAATTTTCTGTCCTCTCTTATCTGGTTTTGGAACTGATCTTATATCTTTTCCTGTGTCTCAGACGTGCAAAGACTTTTTATGGATTATGCCAGTGACTTTCAGGCATGAGTGGGAAGTCACAGGTGTGGCTTGGGAGATGAGATATATAGATTTAGTGAGCTGCTTGGAGCAAGCTCCAGAAGTCCTAACAACTGGGGCAGGACTGGAATGCATGGCTCATTAGATCCTGTTGCTCTTTCTTTTAACGGTTGAGTGTGTCCATATCTGGAATGGAGAGTGGCCTGCATTCAAGGTTAGGCTGCCTGGGCACTGGAAACCTCCAAGCCTTTAAAATTGTGTTGCTAAGTCAAATCTCACCCTGACCATTTTAAATGCAGCAGTTGTGTTTAAACCCCAGTTGCTGCATTATATTCAAGTAGATCCATCTTTCTTCACTGTTGCTTAAGGGCTTCAACTCATGTAGAGGAACAGTATCTCCTTGAGCCAGAAAGTCTCCTTCTAAAGTGTGTGGGCTTAAGAAGTCCATTTCTAGGAAGGAATCACCCTTGGGGGTAATGGGCCCCCACTAAGGCAGTAGTTTTACTGTAGCTCTACTGTTTATCTGCATGTTAATCTCCCAAGGATTTAAGTTGCTGGAAAACAAGAAGCACGTCTTTTCATCTTCATGCCTCCAGGGCCTAGAGCAATGTCTGCCTCACAGGGAACCCTTTATGAATATTTACCAAGGGACTGAACAAAGTATGTGTTCTCTTGAAGTCGTTGGTGATCCGATGTATTTGTATTAGGATATGGAGCCAAAACAGAGAATTGAGCTGTTTTCTTGTTCTCTTCCCTGATTGCATCTGCTTTTGTTGGCAGTGATTGTTCTTTTCCGTGACTCCGTTTCTATACAAGCTTCATTTGGTCTGTTTGCTTCCTTTTCTCAAATGATGATTGAATTCCGCATTATTGTAGAACTAATGGTTAGATAATGAAATGTTGACTTTGAACTATGATGAAAAAAATGTTAACATGGTCGCTATAGTTTAAGATTGAAATTGATAACTACTTCCTGATAAGATGTATCTATGTAGATACACAAACTAGTATTTTAGATTATTTGGCAAATTCTTATGGAAACAAAAAGAAAATGTTTCATCCAAAAATGAGGAAATTAATTTCCTTAGGCACATGGGGTCATCTCTTTCCACATGCAGCCAAGTTTAAAATGCAATTAGGTGCCTAATTGTGCATTTCAATTTGGCCAGTTTACTCTGTAGGTAAGTAATCATGATTAATTTAAAAGGAACATGTTTCCTCTTCTTACTAATCCAAATTATCATGCAATACACTGAATTTCAATCATGTATAAAATTTTATTTATAAGTAGCATTATGTCTTATGAAAATTTAATACTGACGTTGAAAAACTCAGTTTTTAAAATATATTCAACGCCAGAGTCATTGAGTAGAAAACCTTACAAAGAGCCTCTACCATAAGACTGCAGAGTGAAGACACCTTTTTGCTTCTAAACTCATCCAAGCATTAAGGAGCCTGAGAAACAGAAATGCAATTTCCATATTTAAGGACTCAGAAAAGCCTGAAACTATGAATCCCAGCCTGAGAGGACCAGGGGTCCAACAAGAAACTTCCTGGAAGGACTCTAGATATTGAGAATCTCAGAGCCAGCAGGTTATGGATGTTCTAAGCAGCCGGTGTTCACTGTACATTCAGCTTATAAAGTCGATAATAAAAATTAAATTATAGAAAATAGCAATAGAATAAAACACAATAAAATCCCCAGAGGAGCAGAAGAGTCCTGTCTTTGGGTCGGGGCATCAGTGTGTGGCTGACGCTCGGAGTTTTCTGGAAGTCCATGCGACGTCATGGACGAGAGGCCCATGTTCTGCAGACCGCCAGGGGAGAGAGGACAGTCAGTTGTGAGCGCCCCAAGGTGGCTGATCGGCTTTGAATAGAACAAGGGAAAGTCTCCAGATTTGCAAATCTGAATCTGCCTTTGTTGTTGTTTAGTCCTTAGTCGTGTCCGACTCTTTTGCAGCCCCATGGACTGTCGTTCCCCAGGCTCCTCTGTCCATGGGATTCTCCAGGCAAGAGTACTGGAGTGGGCTGCCGTGCCATCCTGCAGGGAATCTTTCTGACCCAGGGATCAAACTCAGGTCTCCTTCACTGCAGGTGGATTCTTTACCACTGAGCCACTAGGGAAGCTCAGGATGACCTGAGGGCCTTTTAAAACTTGATTCCCAAGCACCATCCCCAGGCCAATTAAATCAAAACCCTACAGTGATTGAAGGCACAGATTAATTTAAAAAGTTCCCCAGGTGATTCAAGTGTGCACGCCGAGTATGAACCGCTGGACTGAAGCAACACGGACACTCACAGACCCACCAACCTGTGCAGACCTTCATTTCTACCCCCAGCATTCCCTCACGCTTCTCTGCACGGAACAGGGCAGATACCTGACGCTCTCAAAATCATTGTCAAAGACGAGAGATGATCAAAAGGAATCAGGGCCATTTCTATAAAAATGTACCTTTCAGTGCACTTTAAACTGAAAAAAAATACACTATATATGTGTATATATATATATATATATATATATATATATATATATATCTCAAAGGAATTGCAGAAAAAGACAAATGTATACATTCAAAGGGTACAGCTTGATTCAGTAAATTGACATAGAACAATTAGCACTGAGACTTGTCTCGGTGAAGATGCTAGAGAAAGCATCCTTTGGGTATCCAGGGGAAAAAATGATCAAGTCAGCTCTAAGGGGGACTATGAGAGGGCCCTGGAACTTCATGTCATTATTCAGCTCTCAAATATAATGTCACAGTGCTTACAGAGTCCTTAGGGAAATAATGTGTCAAATTCTTTGTGGTTATTTTTGAAGAGGCAAGAACTCAGAGACTTCAGCTTCCATGAAGTCTTCTTGAAGTCATTGAGCCAATCAAGAATAACTGCTCATGGGCCTGGTCTCCAGTATCTATTCTATAAGAGCGGCATCAATACAACTGCCGCATTTAGACTGTGGTGTAAATGTTGCAAACTGTGATCATGCAGAAGAGAGGACTGTGGAGGGGGCGGCGGTGAAGTGGTTATTTATGCATAGCAGTGAAAAACAAGTATCATTTTATTACAATCTATGAATCCAGTAATGGAAGCAGATGGATACTCGCCTTGAAAATGCATTGCAAAGTTAAAATGACTTCAGAAAAAAATTCAGAACTCAAAATAATGGCCTTTGGGTTTGGACTGTGGATGTTGTATATAGTAGTATGGTGACCTTTGGACAGGAATCAACCTCTCTTGCTTCGATTTCCTCATCTGTGAAATGGGTGAGTGATTGACATGCCTTACAGGGTTGTTGTGAGAAGCAGCTAGAAAGCTACACTTAGAATAGTATTTGGCACCGTGAAGACACATAATGAGCTAGAAGTTAGAGATATGGTGGCAAAATAAGAATGCATTGCTGTTATTTAAGAATAAGTAACCAGTTTAGCAAAGAAGGGTGAGATGCTGATGCTTTCAGATTAGCACCTCTGTGTCTGATATTATTCCCTTTTCTTTGCAACAGTTTTCCCCTCAGCTTGTTCAGGATTTTACAACAAAAGAGGGGAGTAGAGTGGACAGAGACAAGGTCTCCTTAACCTTGCCTTATACCCCTATTAACTAATATATGAAATTTCACCTCATTTCTAATCAGTGCGTAGAGGCCCAATATCTGGTGGGGAATGGTCTTTTTATTTTAATTTATTTTGTTGAAGTATTGCCTTCTGCCCCCATTAACTAATATCTGAAATTTCACTTCATTTCTAATCATTTCTAAGAGGACCAATATCTGGTGGGGAATGGTCTTTTTATTTTAATTTATTTTGTTGGAGTATAGTTGATTTACAGTGCTGTGCTAATTGTGTTGTACAGCAAAATGATTCAGGCATATGTGTGTGTGTATGTATATATACATACATACATTCTTTTTTAAAAATTATTTTCCATTATGGTTTATCACAGGATATTGAATAAAGGTCCCTGTGCTCTGCAGTAGGACCTTGTTGTCCATCTATTCTATGTGTAATAGTGTGAATCTGCTAATCCCAAACTCCCAATCCATCCCTCCGCCAACCTCCTCCCCCTTGACAACTGCAAGTCTGTTCTCTGTGTCTGTGAGTCTGTTTCTGTTTTGTAGACAGGTTCGTTTGTGTCATATTTTAGATTCCACATGAGTGATGTCATACAGTATTTATTTGCCTTTCTCTGCCTTACTTCACTTAGTATCATAATCTCTAGTTCCATCCGTGTTGCTGCAAATGGCATTACCTCATTCTTTTTTATGGACAAGTAATATTTCATTATGTGTGTGTATATGCCCACCACATCTTCCTTGTCTTTTTTTATGACCAAGTAATATTCCATTATATGTCTATAATGGAATACACACACACACACACACACACACACACACACCCCACATCTTTGTCTTTTCCTCTGTTGATGGACATTTAGGTTGCTCCCATGTCTTGGCTATTGTAAATAATGCTGCAGTGAACATGAGGGTGCGTGTATCTTTTCAAATTGTGGTTTTCTCTGAATATGTGTCCAGGAGAAGGACTGCTGGATCATATGGCAACTCTAGTTTTCTGAGGAACCTCCATACTGTTCTCCATACTGGCTGCACCAATTTATAGTCTGGTGGTGCTTAGTCATCATCAATCAATGTTTCCTCTCTTGCCACTCTCAAAACTGTCCTCATTCGGGCTTAACTGTCTCTTTAGAATTTTCTTTCCCCTGTGCCATTGAATTTTCAGTCTCATTAAGCCTCACACATGAATTTTATTTGACCCTACACATTTGAACTTGTGGCCCTGGGATCCAGCCACCCTTGTCTTCAGCAGCCTTTGGCAGGTGTGCCTTCCACTGTGCTAAGCAGAGTCCCCCTGGGGCGGGGGCCCTGGACAGAAGCCACGGCCACGCGGCTTCCGGCCCTGCCTCCCGCACCCTCCCCTAAATCGCCGCGTCGAATGGTGGCCGGCCCATTAGCTGCTCCTCCGTCCTGCTCTTCGTTTACAGACTGCTGCATCATTGGCTCAAGGGACCTTTCCTACGGCTCATTCGTAAGGACTCCAACACACATCCTGTCTAAGAAGTTAGCCTCTGCATCTGAGACACCCAGTGCCCCCACAGTCCAGGAGCAGGCGTTGCTGAAAGGACTTATTTGAAGATCACAAAATCTATTTAACAGACGCTCAGATTCCGTGATTGAAGTCAGTGTGTGCGGAAGTGGGTGTAAGCACACGGTATAAAAGTCTGGGAACAGAGCACACCCAAACACCCCCACACCCTAGAGGTGAAATAGATAAATCACATCCGCTTAGTCTATTTAGAAAATGCGTCTGCTTCCATTTGTTGAGTACTCACTCGCCTTTCAACCTTGCCCTTCCTCTTTGTTACCACACACATGCTCATCAACATGCAGGGCGTACAACCCGAGACAGTGCAATTTTCTGTAATAGCACTGAACGTGAAATTAGAGGCGTTTCGAACTGGAAAGAGATGAGGCAGCCCTGTGGTTCACTGACACAGTTTCCAGGTGCAGAAACAGAGCCTCAGAGCCAGAGCAGTCAGAGTTCCAGAGAATTCCATGCCGGGCAAGGCCAGCTCCCTTGTCATGATTCACGGACTCGCCTTATGACTCAGTCTCCCCCAGACCTTTCTGCATTTCAGAGATCAGTGTTTCATTCAAAAGGAAACTTGTAAAGGTTAGTTGTATTTTTAATTTTGTGGTAGGAGGTTAGCATCCCTCACCTTCAATAAGGTGCTGGTGGAGAGGACACCTCCATTTACAGATGTGATATACCAGTTAGAACAAAAACCAACAACAGATCCATTGCATGTGGGAAGGAAATCACAGCCAAAGCCATGAAACTGGCAATTTACTTGTCGTGATCGTTCAAAAGAAGGTAAGAAAGTGGGTACAGGAGATGAATACAAAGCTATTCAGATGGTGGTGTTTAGCTCTCAGTTCATTGTACAGCCAGGTAAAAAACAAACAGAACACTTGTCCTTTGATAGAACAATGAATGTCACTTAATGATAAAAATTCACCCTAGGAGGTCACTTAGGAAATAAATAGCTATCAGGCATTTTTTGGTTGTTTGTCTTAGACTCATAAGAACAAAAGAGAAAAGTTCAATTTTAAAAAATCCCAGATGAACTAAACCATGATTCAAACAACTTATAAAGGAAGCCCATAAGTGAGGCCAACCTATAAACAAGGCATTTGGAAAATAGCTAATAGAAAAGACGTTTAAATTATCCATGCTTTTAATGCTACATGGACTGTATATGTAGTGGACTATTTTTCTCACTCTTCGTATACAAAGATAAAGTCAGGAAACAACAACCACCGTGTTCTTATGGCGTCTAATTGTTCAGCAGACAGTCTTCATTATTATAATCACTGTCATTACCTTTGACAACTACTGCTATCATTTATTGATGGCTTATTATGAATCTGGCATGGGGTAAAAGGTTTCTTGATCCGTTGTGTTTTTCATTCCCAAAATAAACCCAGAGGCTGTCATTATCTCCAATTGATAAGGGACAAGAATGAGATGAGAAAGAATTGATTTCTCCAGAGTCACACGCAGACCACAGTTGGGAGCCAAGCCGTGGTGCCCCGTGAGCCAAAGTGCCCCGGCTGCCTTGTCTTTGAGGTTGGCCATGAGTGACTGGGGTTTCCTGTGGCTTATCAGGACAGCTGGCCCATTTTAGAGGCTCATGGTGATGGAAAAGGAGGTGTGTCCTACAGTGTAGTTGTCCACCAGACGTCCTGCCTTCTCTCGTCCTGAAGTCCTGAGGACAGAAGGGTGAGTGTGAAGAAGGATAATGGCCACTGCGAACTGAGAGCCCCTCGGGGCTGGTCCCTGCCTTTGAATCCAGCCCCTTGTATGGGACGTGGTGCCCGATCTGTGTTCTCTGTGTGTACAGATCTAAGCAAAAGAAGACTGTGCCTAGAGATTACATACCAAGTGATGTGAGTCAGAAGAGAAAGGCAAATATCATATGTGGAATCTAAAAAAAAAAAAAAAAAAAAGGTACAAATGAACTTACAAAACCAAAATAGAGTCACAGAGAATTTGTGGTTCCCAGGGGGCATGGGATGTCACCATACAAAGATATCACCTAGTTATTGACTACTGGGCTTCCCTAGTAGCAGAGGTGGTGAAGAATCTGCCTGCAATGTGGGAGACCTGGGTTCGATCCCTGGGCTGGGAAGATCCTCTGAAGGTGGGCATGGCAACCTACTCCAGTGTTCCTGCCTAGAGAACAGAGGAGTTGGTGGGCCACAGTCCATGGAGTCGCAAAGAGTCAATACACTGAGCAACTTATCACATTGACTGTATTCCCCACACTGTACATTTCATAATCATGACTCACTTATTTTGCAGCTGTTAAGTTTGTTTTCTAAATGCCACAAATTAACCAACAGTTTTATTTAAGTTGATTTTGAAAATGCATATTAGTTAATTTCTTTATTAGAGATATGACATAAAGAATATTTAATTTATTCATTCTCTTCATAAAAAAATAAAAATGTCAAGATTTTCTTCAAATAAAAGAGCCCCCCTTAAAATATTATGTAGAAAAACCACAGATCATTAGCATCGCAGAAGTCAAAATGTGAGTCTTGGATGTGAATCAAGAATTTAAGTGATGACTTATAATCTTTGTAAATTTTTTTCCGGCAATGATAAATTAATTGAGCCTTTCAAGAAAATGAAGAAATGAGAGTGGACTGCAGCCTACCAGATTCTCATACAGTTGCTCCTATTTCACTTCTGAAGAAAGCTATTACAGGCATTGAAAATTGGGATTGGTAATTTTCTCCAAGGGGAAATATATTTTAGCTGTTACTAACTTTTTTAGTATTTTCCTCATTTGACTTTGGGTAGTATTGGCTGTGAGATACAGACTTAGCTGTTTATGTGAGTCATAAATCAATTTTATTCAGTATTCATGAGAAACAACATCAGTGGTTATTTTCATCCCTGGTAGTGGTCTGTGCTTGGAACTACCCCTGTATTTTGCTGCAAGAGGATTGGCAGTGAATTGAATCCACCTACACAGCCCAATATTCCAGTTTTAATTCAAAATTTGCTTTAAAATTCCATCCTATGTTTTTCTCTACTGGCAAGCTCTTATTTTTATAATTTGTCTCTTATTACATTGGATGTTAAATAGGGTCATAAAATGTAGTGAAGGGAGATTACTTTTATTCAGATCATAATAGAATGTAAATTGAACTTTTTTAATGCTGCTGCTAAAATATGATTCATCAGATTTAAATGTTGTTAAACCACATTTCATGTGGCTCTATGTGATATTAGATGAAAACTTTACAAATGAATAGAAAATAGAAAATTATTATGTATCTATAACTATGATTTATTACAGAATGTGCATTTTTATCACAGTTGCAAAAAAGACACAGTGAAGATTAATCTATAAAATATGTAATTGAGATTTATAATACTTTGTGAAAAAGCACCAAAGGGTTGTTTGCCCTGCATTCATCTTTATGTTTAGTGGTACTACTGGAATTGCTTATTGATTTTTATGAAAACACATGTAGAAGAGAAAATGAGGGTGATGGAATTCAACCAAAAGTGTTTACTTTGATCTGTGATAGTTCTGTGCTTGCTCTCTGAAGGTATTCCTTTATTATGGAATAGGGAAAACTTGACATATTTTTGTTAAATAGAGGATAAAGTCAAGAAGCTTCAATAGAGAATAGTTCTGAGAGTCTTTGGTCAAATGCCAGGGCTATCCCTGGGTTCAGGCATCGTAAATGCCCTCGGGTTACAAAAATGTCCTGAGGTTGCAAATCGTGTGCTTGATCTTTTCTAAAGGAACAAGGTCTTAGGGTATCATCAGATTCTTATGGGGTCATGGGCTTACTTAAGCTAAAATTAGATATGCAGACACTATACAGAATATTAGGAAGAAAGGGGCTGCAAAGATAGAACTTGCAACCATGATTGGTACAGAGGAACCTATTTACAAAGAAAAAAATAGACAGAGAACAAACATATGGACGCTGAGCGGGGAAATGGGATGAACTGGGAGATTTGATTGAAATGTATTGATATACACTATTGACTCTGTGTATAGAAGAAGTAACTAATGAGAACCTACTGTGCAGCCCAGGGAGCTCTGCTCAGTGCTCCGTGGTGACCTAGATGGGAAGGGAATCCAAAAAAAGAGGGGATATGTGTGTATGTATAGGTGATTCACCTTGATGTACAGCAGAAACTGGCATAGCATTGTGAAGTGACTATACTCCACCACATTTTTTAAAAGATATGTGTACTGTGTAGTATCTAGAAGGTAGGTGTTCAGATAAGTTCTTGTTGAATGGATTAGGAGAGGCTGCTGCTGGAGTGATTTTTCATCGGACAATGAAAGAAGGAACTTTGTAAGTGAATTTCTGGGAGCATTGAAGGGATGATCTTTTTCATATTATACATATCAATAGAAAACAGTCCTCATCATAACTATCTAGTGGTTTCCAAGAAATTAGCCTGTTTATAGTTACATTTTAAGTATTTGTAGATTATAAAAATAATGCTGAAAAAAGCATGAGATTTAACGAAAGCAATAAATTCTTCCATATGTAATTCCCTCCCTCCCTCTCTTTCCTGTCTTCCTTCCTTCTTTCATCTTCACGTTTCATGGTATTTAATAAAACGCTTTCAACCATTTTCCTACCAGTAGACATCTAAGTGATTTTTCAGTGTTTTACTACAGTAAATCTGTGTTGAATATACACACACAGTCATGCACAAACACACACACGTGTTTTGTGCCTATGTTAGTATTCTATAACTAATTGTTTTAGATTCCTGAAAC
The DNA here is from genome assembly GCA_007570785.1 of Antilocapra americana. Lineage (NCBI taxonomy): Eukaryota > Metazoa > Chordata > Mammalia > Artiodactyla > Antilocapridae > Antilocapra > Antilocapra americana. The sequence goes on along the minus strand of ML660218.1, from coordinate 3,900,122 downwards.
AATTTCTGCGTCAAAGGGTATGCGCAATTTTAACATAATAGGTAACTCATGCTTTATTTATCGAAATAAATTCATAGGCCTGCCTTTACTGTGCAAGAGTGACTTTTTAAAATTATAAGGTATTCCTTTCTGATGTGCATAGTTACCAAAGTAAAAAAAAGAGAAAATAGCATAGGCCGTATTGTATCCTGTACTCTTCTGAACACCAGCAGTTCATTCTCTTTTCTTTGAATTCTTCATTTCATTCTCCTTGGGATGCCTCCCTCCTACAGGTCCTGAAGTCAGTCTAAGAATCACCTTCCAGCTCTCCTTTCCAGTAACTTCTCTGCTGACCTAGCAGCACTCATCCCCTTCTGTCTGAGCTGTGACACCAAGGCTTGTGCATGAAGTCAGTGCTTACTTTGGCAGTGTGTGTGTGTATCCGTGTGACTCTTGTCTTCCCAATTAGCTAGCTCATGAGATCCTAAGCACCTCCAGCAGAAGCAAAGCTTCCTCTTCCTCCTGTAATGTCCTGTCTGACTCTCCGTAAGCTCATCATAGCCTTTGAGGACGGGTTGATCACATTCACAATTTTGTATTAGAAGCATTGACTTTTTCAACCAACATTCCGTGGAAACTCTGTGATTGAAAATGGAAATATGATGCAAATACAGCTCTAGCCTTTAAGTACAAGATACATGGACCTGAAGTTGCTTCCACGTGAAACTGCATACCTCTGTGAAACAGAACTGAGCAGCCCATGAGAGGAGCCTTGTGTCACCAGTCAAGGAAGTGTGCCCTGCTAACGACAACAGCCAAGGAGCCTCATTCCCTTGACTCTCTCTGCAATTCAGTTAATTCCACCAGCTAATCAGCTGGAGCGAAGAAGAATCATGTATCTAGGAAAGCCCTAACACTGCTCTTCCCTCAAGACCCGTGGAGCCAGGAAAGGGCTGACTCTCACCTCTCCTGGGGCTGCAAGATTTAATAGCAGGAGCCCTGCTTATTAAAAGGGTGCCAGGGAGGTGGGGCTGGGGTCTCCTCCTCCAGGAGAAAGCTCTCTGACCCTTGATGCTCTCTGGCCTCGTCGCTCACCTGAGCCACGCTGGACTATGGGAAGGAGAATGCATCCAAGCTTAGTGGGCCCTGGGCTTGGAGACAAAGCCTCCCTTCCTGCTCTCCCCCTTTTTCTCCCCAGCCCCTCAGTTCCCAAACCCTTAGGACTTGGAATGCAGGAATCATAAGAGCAAAATATACTAAAGATGCTGAAGCATTCTAAAGATACTCAGATAAATATACTAAATGAACTTAAAATAAATATACTAAAATAAGTCATAAATGCCTATAAATGTTGGCTGCCACTGTTGAAACAAAAATATGGTTGCAAGGTTGAAGAATAGGGGGATAGGGGATAAGATCTGATCATAGAAAATGCGATCTTACGAGTTATATTTTTACTGTAGCTTTTGTTAAACAAAGCATATAGTGACACAGATTAAGTGTTATACCTTTTGCTTTTTTTCTTGGTCCAATACTTCCCCTTCTTATGCATTTTTTGAGGATTTTGTGAGCACTCAAGTCCAGATAAGGGAAGGACTCTGTTTCAAGTTGGAGTTTGCATCTCCTTGGTGGGTGACATAGGACATTTACTTACCTCTCTGTGTTTTTTTCTTTAATATTTATTTATTTTGTCTTACTTATTTGGCTGCACCAGGTCTTAGCTGCAGTAGGCCTGTGGAATCTTTAGTTGCAGCTGTGGGGTCTAGTTCCCTGACCAGGAACTGAACGTGGGCCCCCTGCATTGGGAGCATGGAATCATAGCCACTGGGCCACCAGGAAATCCTTAAAAATCAGTACAAATATCATATATATATATATATTATATATATATATATATATATATATATATATATATATATATATATATATATCTTAGAGGGTAATTTCAGTTTCAGTTCAGTCGCTCAGTCGTGTCCAGCTCTTTGCGACCCCATGAACCGCAGCACTCCAGGCCTCCCTGTCTATCACCAGCTCCCAGAGTTTACCCAAACTCATGTCCATTGAGTCAGTGATGCCATCTAGCCATCTCATCCTCTATTGTCCCCTTCTTCTCCTGCCCTCAATCTTTCCCAGCATCAGGGTCTTTTCAAATGAGTCAGCTCTTCACATCAGGTGGCCAAAATGTTTGAGTTTCAGCTTCAACATCAGTCCTTCCAGTGAATATTCAGGACTGATCTCCTTTGGGATGGACTGGTTGGATCTCCTTGTAGTCCAAGGGACTCTCAAGAGTCTTCTCCAACACCACAGTTCCAAAGTATCAATTCTTCGGTACTCAGCTTTCTTTATAGTCCAACTCTTGCATCCATACATGACTACTGCAAAAACCATAGCCATAGAGGGTAGTAGGAAGATTAACTTATTCTCATTCTCATGCCTAATGAGTCCTCAATAAAATTTAACTATGATTATAATTATCATTTTTTACCAGATATATAGTCATCAGTTAAATGAATGACTGAATTATAGACCAAACTGTTTTTATGTCACACAGTTAGAAAGCAACTGTGTAAACATCAGTTTACCTCCTTTGAGTCCTGGCAAAGCATTCATGATCATACAACATAACGTAACAATATCCTCATATTTTACTATGCTAATATATGTTCTGTTTACTTCTGTTTTGTCTCCTCTGTGTACACTAACATTGGAAATGAAAGTTTGAAAAGTATTTTCTGATTCTCTGCACTGCATCTAGATGCTGCCAGCACACCCATCTCTAAGCTGAGATGCTTTGTCCTCACAGGCCTTCTAAAGAGTTAAAGCAGTGCCGAGTTGACTGGAGCAAGCATCAGTAAACCGCTGGCCTGTGAGCCACATCCTGCTTACTGCCTGTTTTTGCAAATAAAGTTTTATTGCAACTCTACGTCCATTTGTTTACTTATGGTCCGTGACTGCTCACTGACAATACAGCAGAATTTCTGTAATTCCAGTGAAGATACCATGCTCCATAGAGACAAAACATGCCATCTGATTCTTGACAGAAAAAGTATGCCAGTCGCCACACTAAGGCTTCCCTGGTGGCTCAGACTGTAAAGAATCTTCTGGCAGAGCAGGAGATCTGGGTTCTATCCCTGGTTGGGGAAGATGGCAGCCCATTCCAGTGTTCTTGCCTGGAGAATCCCATGGACAGAGAAGCCTGGTGGGCTACAGTCTGTACGGTCGCAAAGACTTGGACACGATTGAAGTGACTTAGCAATCACCCTAGACTAACAGTAGGAAAAACTACTCAGCTGATGCTTCTTTTCTTACTGTGTCTTCCCACAGCTGCCTAGAATGCTTCGCAATCCTTGTATTCACTTCTTCTTACATCCCTTGGACTTGGGAAGCTCAAAGGCCACAGCTCATCTTTTAGTTTTATGTAGATTTGTGATAAAATCTAGGCTCTCCTCTGAGTCAAAGTCTCTTAAACTCTAAACATGAAATTTGAAGACAAGTTACCCTGGATGTATATGCCCCTGAAAGCCACTCCCTTTCTGTGATCTCTCAAGCACACAGACTGTTTTCTTGAAACTGTCATTGACTTTAAGTAAGAAATTTTTGGAGAATGGGTGACAGGCTAGACATAGAATTGAATGAATCTTGATTAGATTTAATTAAATGGAAATTCCTTAATATGGGGGTAAGAGTTTCAATGATTAAAGAAATTGCTTAGAAAATCAGAATCAAAACACTAACAGTTATTCTGCAGTGACTTGTTTTAGCCAGAAAACACTAAAAAATCAGTAAGAGAACGTGAAAAGATCTGGCATTCATTTATTCACTCATTCATTGATTCAGCAAATATTCATCAAGTACCTGCTGTCCTTTGCCAGCATGCCTCAAGTTGGGAATGCGTAGCTAAAACAGTTGCAGGGTTTTTTTTTTCTTAATATAGCTTTTCCCTCCAGAATGATTTGTTGTTTTATGTGCAGCACCTTGCACTGATATGTGTGTTCTGCAATAAAAAAACAAATCTATTCCTAAAACAAAACAATACACATTAGATATTGTGTTTTGCGTCAACAGGCACTAGGAGTGTGCCAACACAGAACTAGAGATGGAGAGCGTTGTATTTTTTGAAAATTCATTTTTGCTCATAAATTGATTTCCTTAGTAAGAGCTGACTTGTTTTAGGTGCTAGAACTCTCAATTCTGTACTTAATTATTTTTGGTTAGCCTACACATAGTAGTACTACATTTCAAGAAAATAGATTGCCAGGTAGGATTTTCCATTGAGTTTTTAAAAAATGAAACATGTAGGCCAAAATGCAGCATAAACTATGTTAACTCATAAGAAAAGATCATATAGGCATCAATAGATTTTGATCAAATGCTCAAATTTCGAACAAGTTTCTAAAACAAGGGTGTTTACTTCTCTTCATCAGTTTAATAGGAAGGCCTTGCGCTCATTTTTGTTAGTGGTGAACTGAATTTTACAAGCTCTGTAAAATGAAGCCAGAGTGATCAGAAGTTGAGTCAAAATAATGGATATCATAGCTGACATCTTCTTAGGCCCTTGTTCTGACCACACCCCCTTTTAACCTAAGGAGAGAGTTCTGAAGGCTCAGAGTTCATTAGCTTGCAGCTGTCTGAGATTAGTTTGCAAAGGCTTAAAAGAAAGTCAGCCACAGATAGCAGCCGGCAGGGGCCTGGAAAATGAACAAAGGAGAGGGGCAGCTGGAGGGGAAAAGCATATTCCGCTGAGACATCTACATAGGGGTCAAGGAGCTCCTGGGCCAGTGGCAACGGAACCTGGAGAACGTCTTGAAGGCAGACAGCCTGGAATCAAAGGCAGCAACTGGCAAAACAGCCCAAAACAGAGCAAGGTGTCACTCCTCGAGAGGGCTTCTGAATTGCTGTGTTGGACAGTGACTTGTCTTGTTAGTGAGGAAAGAGAACTTAGCATTGATGTAGTGCCTGCATTGGGCCAAGCACTGTGAGTGGTACTTTTCACCCACGTCAGCTAGCCTAACATCCAGGGCACCTCTTCAGTGTAACAGTTACCCTCCACGTCACGTGTAGTTTGGCAAGTGTAAGCGCCTGTGGTCATCTCTGTTTATACATGTGTTTATGAGATTTCCTGAAATCAACCTACTTGTTCATTTCTTATCTGTAGTCTGTACTGTTTCATGTGGAAGATGCATGCCTTTCGAGAGTATTCCAAACTGATCAATACTATATAGATTTCAGCCTCTGTGAAGCTATGGACAGACGGGTGGGATGGTGATATTGGCAGGGACTGGCTTGCACAGAGGTTTAATCCTTTGAGGAGACGGATAGCAAACCCATTGGCAGTTGTCCAAAACAAGTAAACAAAAAACCAAATCAAAGGAGAAAAATGCTGCTAGAGAACAAAATATACTTTAAATGTATTTACTGCATAGCTTGATATTTTAAAGTCTGGTGTTCGTTTCAATGGTTCTTTCTCTCTTTTCACAAAAGAGAAGCCCGCTAAAATATTACCCATTGACATTATTTACTTTCATCAGAGTTGACTATTTGTCATGCAGGCATATGAGTTCTGTATTTATTATATACTCCTCTATGAGCTGCTTGAGATGTGCTATGAGTTCTCAAATTATTTAAATGGATGGTGACCAAAAGTTATAGAGTGATGATGTACGTAAGCCATCTTATCCCTGGTAGTAAAATCTTGACCCTCTGGTTGCCCTATTGAATACAGTCATATTGATAATGTATGTTTCCTGAATATTAATATCATATGAAGTTATTAAGAAACTAAGTTTCACTCCTCTTGGTTTGCTGGGTGATGGGAATTGTGATGAACTCAACCCTTGCCGTGTGTATTCGGTGCAAACGAATGCCTCCCTATGACACCACCTACAGTAAAATGGCAGAGCACATTTTACTAAACACAAGTCTTCAGACAGTTTACAGATAGACACTGGCAAAGTCAACATCCTAGGAAAAGGAGTTATGAGAAAACACAGATATATTATTTGCACATCAGTACATGTGAGTATTAGTCTTTTGTATCCCCCCTGAGCTCATGGAGGGCTTCCCTCGTGGCTGAGACTGTAAAGAATCTGCCTGCAGAGCAGAAGACCCGGTTTCGATCCCTGGGTCAGGAAGATCCCCTGGAGAAGGGAATGGCAACCCACTCCAGTGTTCTTGCCTGGAGAATCCCCTGGACAGAGGAGCCTGGTGGGCTACAGTTCACGGGGTTGCAAAGAGTTGGACATGACAGAGTGACTTTCACTCACTGAGCTCATGGAAAATCATGGGAGATATTTTTCCTTCCCGTTATAAATGGTCTGTTTTTATATCCTGTGAATCCTCACTAATAACTGGACTGAGAATTATTGAGAGTGTAGGGTGTAGGCAGAGGATAGGATTTACATGTGACACTTTATGTTCTAGACCTGAAATAGGCCAGTGTTTTTAGGTGCTATTTTTTAGTTTTTCCTTCAGCTTTATTGAGAGATAATTGACAAAGAACATTGTTTAAATCTAAGTTTACAACGTGATGATTTGTTACATGTGTATATTGTGAAAAGATTACCATCCAAGGTTAGTTATGGGTGTCATTTTTTTTAATTATTGACTTTAAAATGCCATCAAGCCTTAAGGAAGCACAATCTTAAAAGTAAATTTTGAGAAAGATGGCATAACCATGGGGGCCTGTAGAAACAGAATCCAAGGACATATGCTTTTGCTGAATTAGTAAAGTTGCATCGCATTGTTTACACTGTTAAGAACCGATTGGTTGGTGATATCAACAGATTACTCCATCAAATCTGAAATTTGTTTGGCAAATCTTAACCCAGAGACCTTTATTCTAGTTAAGACAAATGGCTGAGATCTGTAATTATGAGTTGTTTAAGCCTTGTCATCTGCTAAGAAATTTGCCAAGTTCATTATTTATAATTCTCGATATATTATCCCAAATTAATTATTAGTTGACTGATGTTTGGTATACTGATACAGCTAGTTGCAGGCTGTTTTATGTTGAGTAAATATATATGAAATGAAATCACAATATTATTGAATTATAAGAAACTGTTAATAAAGGTGGTGAATAATGATTGCTATTTTGTTGGAATACATTTTTAGAATTTTTAGTTTTATTAACAGAACAGACTTATCTTTTAAAATATGTACACTTAGGGATGCTTAGCTAAATTGCTTTCAATAATCATATAGTGGTTTAAGCAAATAGTTCCTACATAAATCATAAATGATAGAAATGAAGGATGAAACTAAATATATTAGACCATCAATTCTATCCTTTTGCCAAGACTTTAGACTTCGAATAAAAGGCACATCAAACATTAAACAGATGATTTCTTTGACAGTCTATTTAAAGATACTGAATTAATGGACTGAAAATATTTTTAAAATTACTGTTCTTTGGGGATGGTATAAAACCATACTTTAAAAAATGAGGAATCTCATACTGATACTGATGAAATCACATGCTATCTAGCCTAACATTTGTAGGCATATTGCATACTATAAAGTGCATGTTGTATATTGTCAAATAATTCATACTCTGCAGTTCGTACACTTTTATCACTTGCCCCATTTTAATTTGTATAATCATATTTGTGCATTGCTGACTGATTTGCATATTAGAGAGTTTCAAAGTATATACTTAAAGTCTGTTTGTATGGATTCCCTGTATTCCATGTGTACTCATAGACATCCACAGTCATACCCCATGAAACTAGAACTGTGAATGGATACAAAGGAAAGGTCATGTAAAAGATAAGTTCATTGGAAAAAATCCTATAGGCATATGACATGCCCTGATAGTGAGTTATCGTCTATGACTAGAGGCTGAAATTTTTTCTATGTGTTTCACTTGTAAAGTGAGGGGCTTCTATAATGCTTTAGTAATAAAGATCATCTGACTCACGATCTGAATGCTTCCTGAATTTAAAAATCTCCATTGCATCAAAAATAATTGTATTCTTTCAAAACCTATTGGAATAGCAGAGTCTTTTTTGATGCCTCGGTCTGATTCTGGCCTCCTCTCTAGCATCTCTGAGATAACACTATTCTGAGTTCAGTCTGTATTCTTGCAGCCTTTAAACTTACCTGCCGATGGCTCTGCATTTGTATGTGCATATAAAATATGTGTGGCAGTGTTTTCATACTATTCTCATGAATAAATATGCATCTGCTATACTTAGTTTAGCAGCTAGGTAGTCTTTAATTCTGTGAGTGTCAAATATTGTATTTGTTCATTCTGCAACTGATGGACGCTTTTTCCTCTTTGTGTGTGACTACTCACAGCAAAGTATTAAATATCCTTGTGTGCGTATCTTTGTGCGCAGTGTGCATAGTTCTCTGTAATAGATACCTGTAAACAGAAGCGCTGGGCATGCATATTTTTGATTTAATAGACACTTCCGAATTGCTCCTATAAACTCAATGTGCCATTCAGGGTGGCGGTATTCAATACTATCAAACTATTATTACATTTTAGCCAATCAAATGGGTGTCAAGAGGTGTTTCTGTGTGCTTCTAGTATTAATAATTAGCTTTTAGTCAAGTTAGGCATCTTACATGTTTATTAGACTTCCTTTGTGGCTCAGTGGTGAGGAATCCACCTGCCACTGCAGGAGATGCGGGCTCAATCCCCGAGTCAGGAAGAGCCCCTGGAGAAGGAAATTGAAACCTTCTCCAGTATTCTTGCCTTGGAAATCCTGCAGAGGAGCCTGGTGGGCTACAGTCCACGGGGTCATAAGGAGTCGGACATGACTTAGTGACTAAACAACAATAACAAATGTTTATTGGTTGGACTTTTTCTTCTGTAAATTGCTGGTTTATATACTGTGCCCATTTTTCTCTTGGCTTGTCTCCCTTATTCTTATGTTCTGGATGCTTGACTTTTCTCTGATATTTGTTTTCAGCCCATAGTATTTCAGAGGTAATGAAAGTATATATGCCGGACACCTAAAACTCAAGCAGTGTGCAAGGGGGCATAAGCCATGTTCTAAGTAAGGATTTGGCTTGTGGGGAGAGAGAAGAGAGTGGCGTATCATGGATGAAGGGCTTTGCACAAATGGGAAGTACAGAGTTAGGAGTGTCTTGGTCACAGTATGGGCACCATGGAAAAGATGTTGTCATCTGTATCATGATGGAGAAATTCACAGGGCTGCTCTGTAGCCTGGCAAATCTCATGAGCCTTTCTTCTAACCCTGGGAAAGTTTTTCTAGAGTGGAAAAAGATGGGTGCCAAGGGACTGTATTAAGAGGGTATTAGAATTAAATATAAGGAGGGATAGATGTAGCAAGAAGGCAGATTTGATCACTGCCTCCACTCCAAGAACACAAAAATAAAAATAATAGTGGGTAAGTCATCATGAACATGTGTCAGGAGCAAGGATACAGCTCTTAAGGCTGACTGCAGTCATTAACAAAAAGCCTTTGAGACAGATTCTAAGAATCTGAAAGATGGATAATGGGCCATTCCGTATGATCAATGTCTTAAAAGGCAGAAAACCATCTAATGGAATACAAAAATGGAGACTTTTTCCTTCCTCATCCTAATAGTCTCCTGAACAAAAAAAAAAAACAATTTTTATGGCACTGGAAATAATAGTACACAGCAAGAACCATACTTTGTGGCTTCATTGAGTATCTCGAGTGTCTAAAAGGTACAAAGCTAAAACCCAAATGACTTCAGCATGCAAAATGTCCCAGAATGTATGATTTTACTTTTAAGACAGAAAGTCATGGGGGAAAAAACCCTTAATTTGTAATCAAACCTAAAATGGTAACCAGAGCTTCTCTAACATGTATTTTATTTAAGAATATTGCAAAATTCATTATGTCCTCACTTTTTATTAATTTCAGTTTGTTGTAATCTGGGAAAATTAGGAAAATCTTGTACAATTAATTCTTCATAGCCAAGAAGTTGTCATGCATATCTGTAAGACATGCTTTGTTGTTGTAAGTTGAATAGCTGAAGGTAGATTTAGAATACTGAATAACTTAGGGTATACTCAGTACTAACAGGCAGAAAGAGATGGAAAACAGAATCATCAGAATGCCAGACAGAGAGAACAAAAGCCATGTCTATCACAAGAAACAGAATTTGATTTTAGGGATTATATACTTGGGCTTCCCAGGTGGTGCTAGTGGTAAAGAATCTTCGTGCCAAGGCAGGAGACATGAGAGATGGATGTTTGAATATCAAAGGAAGTAGAGAAGACTCTTGAGAGTCCCTTGGACTGCAAGGAGATCCAACCAGTCCATCCTAAAGAAAATCAGTCCTGAATATTCATTAGAAGGACTGATGCTGAAGCTGAATACCTTGGCCACTTGATGGGAAGAACTGACTCATTTGGAAAGACCTTGATGCTGGGAAAGACTGAAGGCGGGAGGAGAAGGGGACGACAGAGGATGAGATGGTTGGATGGCATCACTGACTCAATGGACATGAGTTTGAGTAAGCTCTGGGAGATGGTGAAGGACAGGGAAGCCTGGTGTGCTGCAGTCCATGGGGTCTCAAAGAGTCGGACACGACTGGGGACTGAACAACAACAAGGCTCTTATGGGACTTCGTTTCCCTTTCCTTTGGTCCATGTTTATTAAGTTTGTAGAGTTGTCAGGGATTCTGTCTCTGTGGGTCATTTGTCAGCCTTGATGAATCCTCTACATGTGAAAACACTCTTGCCTGGTGCCGTGGTCACTCTCCAAATGCATTATGTGTAATTGTATCCACGAAGCTTTTCTAACATGTAAGCATTGTTTGGAATTTTAGGGATCTCTTCTTGGTGACTTATTTAAACTGTGGTGTTTTCTTGAAGATTCCTCTAGCATGGATTTGGTTGTACCTAATTCTTATCTCTTTATCCAACTAAGGATAAAAGGGACATGAAGCCCACAGATCTTGAATTTAATTACATTTTCTGCTCAAGAGCCAAGTCTTTTTAAAAAATCGATGTCAGGTAGATCCCACTACCTGAAGTCCTAGATGCTTGTGTGTATAGCTAAATTCCCCTAATCAGAAGCATTATTTTCTGGTGACAGTGGAAAATGCCAAATGTACCATCTTCACTGTGTCCCAACAATGCGCATGCTTAGGGAGTCCTGAACTTTTTCAGAAATAGTGTACAGAAATAGTGTTACCATTTTCTATTGTTGATGCCAACATAATCTCATCTTGCTTTTCATTTACAATATGAAAGTATACTACAGTATATATACAAAAATAGTATATCACAAAAGTACAAAAAAAAAAAGGAGCATATTTTCCCCCTCAATTTTCAGTGGGTCATTCCAGAAGAATTGACATTTCAATGAATGCCAAAAAAGAAGTATGGAATTTTTTAGCCTTTTAAAAAATAATGGGATACTTCATATAAATATATATATATATATATATATATATATATATATATATATGCATACATCAGTTCAGTTCAGTCATTCAATCCTGTCCAACCCTTTGTGACTCCATGGACTGCACAGCACTCCAGGCTTCCCTGTCTAGCACCAACTATATATATATATATGCATGCATATGTGTGTATGTACATATATATAGATACACGTACATATATAGATACCCATATATATACATGTATATATACACACACACACACATGGGGTTCCCAGGTGGTGTGGTGGTAAAAAATCTGCCTGCCAGTGTAGTAGATATGAGATTTGGGTTCAATCTGTGAGTCAGGAATATCCCCTTGAAAAGAAAATGGCAATGTATTCCCTGTTTAGAAAATTCCATGGACAGAGGAGCCTAGTGGGCTACAGTCCTTGGGGTCACAAAGAGTGGGACACGACTGAGCACACACACATATCATATGTGTGTGTATATGTGTGTGTACATATATATATATACATGAATCATATTTATATGAGTTATGTAAGTGTAACAATGACAAAATGAACTCTGGTTAGCCTGCCAACCGACTTAAAATTCAACCTTCCTGAAACCCGAGGCTCTAAGGGTGGTCTATGAGCCCTGTAGAGGTAACCACTCCAGAAAAGGGTGTGAAAGACAGCAGGAAAGCCATCTCTAGGTTTTAGGAATCACACAACCAAAGTAAAAAATTTAAATACAGGAAGCCCTAGATGAATCATTTGACTGGTTTTATCTTAGGGAAGCCTGAGTGACACAGGAGGATGTAATAAATGGGCTGAGGCAGATGTGGAGGGTCAGGCTGAATAGTGACGTAGAAATTTAATCAGGGAGCAGTCACTGGTCCGCGGAGCTAAGCAGACCTTGTTGTGTGGGTTTCATTTGATGGCATTCCCAGAGGAGAATCAGATTGTCTGCACAGTAGAGATCAGTAGTACTCAGTTTTCACATATAGATGATTCAGAGCCGGTACCTAGCAAAAGTGAATCAGATCAGAATTTTTAAAGTCAGTGATTCAGTAACATCTCCAGAGAATATCTAGTTTGTAACTAAAATTTCTGGCCATCATCTCATAAAATTATCCTTAGTGCATCCTTATTATAAAGATGTTCTATATCACGCATGTTGTTTGTATCAGTGATCACATTCTTTAATGGATGCTTTGTAAGTCCAATACTTTGGCCATCTCATGTGAAGAGGTGACTCATTGGAAAAGACCCTAATGTTGGGAAAGATTAAAAGCAAAAGGAGAAGGGGGTGGCGGAGGGGGAGATGGTTAGATAGTGTCATGACTCAATGGACATGAATTTGAGCAAACTCTGGGAGGTAGTGAATAACAAAGAAGGCTGGCTTGTGGCAGTCCATGAGGTCACAAAGAGTTGGACGCAACTTACTGACTGAACAACAAAGATAAGTGGGAACAAATTTATAAGACTGGAACAACCTTTCTAATTATTTGACTAAATAGTTTCAGGAGGTAATAGAAAGCTTTTTAAGTTCCCCTAAATTCCATTTCACTTTCGTTAATTTATGGGGCTTCCCTGGTGGCTCAGATAGTAAAGAATCTGCCTGCAATACAATGCAGGAGACCCAGTTTCAATCCCTGGGTTGGGAATATCCCCTGGAGAAGGGAATGATAATTTATAGAGAGCCCTAAAGTGAGGTTAAAAAGAGGAAAATACATTGACTATTATACATTTCAATTAAATGTTTAAGAAAAACTAGAAACATTTAGGTTAATTATGCTTGGCTGTTATAGCAGTTTATTTTTAAAATGAAAAAGCATTTAGCAGTCTAAAATTACATAAAATATTTATATTTAGCATCCTAAAGTTATTTATTTGCATCAATCAGTGAAGCAGTTTTTTTCATAAATCTATCCTGTGGTAATCTACAGAATGAAAATAAGTAAATTTTAAAATTAGAAAGAGCTATAGTAGTCCCAGCCATGTGAGGCATTTAGAAAGGAAATGTATAAACTCAATGTTGTTTATTTTTTCTCTTGAAATAGAGGCAAAAAATTAAAGCAAGAAATTTTCCAGAGTACAGGTATAAAAGGGTATATTCTTTAAGAAAGCACAGTGCTGACAGATGGCTAAAATTTTCATCCAAGAAAAATCTAGTGTTTGAACTTAAGGAAATGGAAAATTTCTTTGCTGGACCTCAGAATATTTTCAGTGCCTATCGCAAGTCAGGAAAGATGAATGTGGAAATAAGATATTTCTTGAAAACATGACATAAATAGGTAATTTTGAGAAATCACCAAGATGTATTGGTTCAATTAGATGGTTGGCAATGCCAGAATTTTGTATAGATGAAGAACAAATCTAGACTCCTTGGAGATCTCTAACCCAAGTGCCTCTCTGAGTGACTCACGTGATACTTTCTTAAACACTCTTGGAGACAATCTGTGTATAAACCCAGATATAGCCTATTCCAGGACAGGCCACCGAGAAAGCCCCTAATTACATTTAAGAAACATATTCATTAGATTAATGAATATTAGTGATTATTTGATATTAATCATTATCACTGATTCACCATGATAAATCAGTGGATTAGTTTTCTTAATGACTTTTTTTGAGAGATTATATGTTTATAGGGTGGTATGCCAATTCTTAAGGCTTCCTTTGTGACTCAGATGGTAAAGAATTCGCCTGCAATGCAGGAGACTTGGGTTCAATCCCTGGGTTGGGAAGATCCCCTGGAGCAGGGATTGGCAACCCACTCCAGTATTCTTGCCTGGAGAATCCCATGGACAGAGGAGCCTGGCGGGCTACAGTCCACGGGGTCGCAAAGAGTCAGACATGACTGAGTGACTAAGCACAGCACATGCAAATTCTTAAGAGGAAAGTTTTCTTTGGTTATATCTTAAATTAACATAGAATTTTCCCTTTAATTTTACATAGAAACCTACTATAGAAAAGACTGTTCACTCACCTGTGAATTCATCTCACCCTAGTATCAGTTAGGAAGATTGCATCAAGTTTTCTGAAGGGTAAAATGTGAAATATCTTGAGATTTCATACGACCATGTCTACTTTTCTAGTTATCCCATCAATCAAGCAAACAAGCAATACCTAAATGACATTTTTAAAAAGGAAAGTAAACCAGATTGGAACCAATGCCTTCAGAGTGAGCTATGTTGGCTCTTGGTAGTTTCCACTTTGTTTCCTAAAGGTCTTCAGAGGATCTAGACTTTCTAAGATTAGTGGTTATTTTTTATATTATTGGGTCTTTCCTGGTGGCTCAAATGGTAAAGAATCCGCCAGCAGTGCAGAAGACCTGGATTCAGTCCCTGGGTTGGGAAGATCCCCTTGATGAGGGCATGGCAACCCACTCCAATATTTTTGCTTGGAGAATCCCCATGGACAGAGAAGCTTGGTGGGCTACAGTCCATGGGGTTGCAAAGAGTCGGATACAACTGAGCGACTGAGCATTTATATTATTGACAAATTTTCTTTCTCAAAATCAAGGTTACATTGACCTTTTGCTGGTTTGATAATTGTTCTCATTTTTACCAGTTTTCCTCAGGGATGACTGCTTACTGATTTACTAACAATTTATCTGATGCCCATTAGGTTGTGTGCTAAGGGTACCTCACCCACCTTTTCTTTCCCTCACATCCCTGAACATGCCTTTCCTTGTTAAACTCTTGATCATGTCCTATCCAGTTTAATGATTCTCTTCCTCAAGGTAGTAGATCCCTCTGTTGTTTATGCGCATGCTCCATGTTGCCAGGAATCATTATTATTTTGCAAACTTCAACCTAATTTTTAACCCTAACCTCTGGACCCATTATATCTGAAGATCTGCCAACCTGACGTATTTATTTGTTTGGAGTTACATATCCAAACTTTTGCCTTTTTAAAATATCATTTTATGAAATAGGAGCACCAAAGAGTCTGTAGACTTCCCAGGTGGCACAGTGGTAAAGAATCCGCCTGCAATGCAGGAAATGCAAGAGACTTGGGTTCCATCCCTGGGTCAGGAAGATCTGGAGTACGAAATGTCAACCTGCTCCAGTTTTCTTGCCTGGAGAATCGCCTGGTGGGAAACAGTCCATGAGGTCACAAAGAGTTGGACATGACTGAGCGACGGAGTGCACATATACAGAGCCCCTAGGTAGTCATCTTGGATTCTCTAGGAATTTCTTCTTTGTCTTTATGGGATTATTTATTTTTGTATTGACTAAGTGTTACTCCTTGAGGCCTCTCCCAGCTTTCACCCAGTGCTGTTCTTATTTGAAAAGCTTTCCTTTCCATTTGGAAAGTTCTTCCTTAGGTTTTCGTTGGAGGCAGTTTCTAGGAAGCAATACTCTTGCATTTCCCAGCATTGTCCTTCACCCACCAGCAAGAAATTTCAGTGACTAATAGGTAGTCACCCTTGGGTGAGAAATTAAGTACACACAATTTAACACATCTTACGGTTTCCAGATGACACGTTAAAGCCAGAGTCTGCTCACCCGCCTTTGCACGGGACCCAGCTGCTGTTGGGTGTTCATGGAACTTAAACAATGATGGGTCCATGCATGTTAAGTGGACCTGTGACTTAGGAAATTCATTTGACCAATATAATTTGTGATCTGTATTCAGTTGAGAAATTCTTCTGACCATTTGTTCAAATAGAAGAGAGAGCTGAGTGATTCCTGGGTTTGTGTGGGATGTGCCGTAGGGAAGGTGCCCTCTGGGTATGGTTGTATTTTACTAGAAACTAGAGAAATCATAGCAAGGGAACTGTGTGGGCTATAAATTACAGACACCATCTGCTGTAGAGGGAACGCATTAGGAGAACGCCACCTGTTCCTGCCATTAGTCTGGCCCTGGTCTCAAAATTTCACGTGTCCTCTTGTGATTTATTTGCTCTTTCTCTGATTCATGTAGCTAGCAAATGACTAGTGAGATTTTCATACATTCCAAACATGAATATCCTATTATCTGATTCAGGTTTGATTTTCTTTTCTTTCTAGTGTTATATGTTTTCTAGTGTTATAGGGACTGTTTTCCTCTCAGTTCCTTTCCTGGACAATCAGTTATTTGAAAACATATTTTTATTAGTTTAACAATTGTTTATCGAGGACCTACTAGGAAATAGTGAGCCAAACAGACAAAGAGTCCTTGCCTTCCTGAGGCTTCCACATTCTATTGGAGGATATAGGAGATAATCTGGATAAACAAGTAAAATGGGCTTCCCGGGTGGTACAGTTGGTAAAGAACCCGCCTGCTAATGCAGGAGATGCAAGACACACGGGTTCAATTATTGGGTCGGAAAGATCCCCTGGAGAAGGAATTGGCAACCCACTCCAGTATTCTTGCCTGGAAAATGCCATGGACAGAGGAGCCTGGTGGGCTACAGTCCACGGGGTCCCAAAGAGTCGGACACGGCTGAGTGACTGAGCCCACACACAGTGTGTACTGTGCTGATTGATGTTAAGAAGAGAAGGAAAACGGATGGGGGAGAGCAGGGATGTATGAGCAGGAATTGTGACCTGGGGTAGGGTAGCTGTGAAATCTTCCTTTAAATGAAAACGTGATCGCTGCGAGGCAGTGAGCCCCATGGCTTTCAGGGTAGGAGTGTGCAAGGCAAAGAGATCACCCAGTGCAAAGGCCCTGTGGGATAGCATACTCAATACTCTCTCCCTTGATACGTGGAAGCACTCATCCTGAGAGGAGAAGGAGACATAGGCAGAAAGGCAGCCAGGGGCAGATCGTGGAGAGCCTTATGTGGCAATATAGTGACTTTGGCTTGTACTCTTAAGTGAGATGGGAAACTGGGGGGCATTTGATGTGGATAAACAAGACTGGTCAGAAAAGCTGTGCTTGCTGGCTTGGGAATAGACTGCAGAGAAGCAGCAACAGAGATGGAGGAAGGGAACCCATTAGGTTGTAATGACCCACAAGAGAGATGGTGGTGCCCTGGCCCAGGGTGGTGGCGTGGAGGTGAGAGAAGATTCTAGATAGACAGTGCTTCTAAGTTAATGGGTTTCCTGATAGATTTGCCGAGTATTAAAAGAGGAAGATCATTCCAAGGTTTTTGACTTGAGTTATAACTGATTAAACAGGGTCATTGTTAACTTCCAGAAGAGCATGTTTGGGGAAGGGAAAGAAGATGAGCAACTCAGCTTGACCGCAGGTTAAGTTCAAGGGATTTGATTAGACTGAAAATGCTGAAGCTAATGGAACCTCTTACCTTCTTCCTTTAAAACAGAAAACCAGATTGACTAATGAGAAGTGTACATGATTAAATTAATAAAACTTGCATTCTTGACTCTGCAATGGATCAGTGAGATTTGTTTAGCTTCGGTCAAAAATGCAAAGTCAATAGTGGCTCAGATGAGCATATTCTCTATGAAATAAAATGATCAGATTTATAAAATCTTACACAGTGTCAATTTCACGGAAGCCATGTGACATTATTCTAGAATCTTGCCAAAAACCATCAAACACCCTGCTTTGGGAATTCTCTACTAATAGATAAATGATGTGCCGAAGTTGCCAATGAGTATGGTTTGATAGAGAGTTAAGGAAAAATATATCCTACATTTCGCCAAACTCTATAGGGTTAGATTTATATTTTCCTGAGATGGCCATTATTGCGATCATCAGTTGTGAGTTCAAAGTAGTTTTGGTGGTTTGCCAAAATATTTCCTGTTCTGACGCTAAAAAATTCTCATATTTCTTTGCCTAGAAAAACGAGTTTTAGACTGATAGTCCTTTCTAGTCTGTGACTTTCTGTGGGTGTGGCTGAGTTTAGAAATATGTGTGTATGAGTATATGTGTATTATGCTTAGGACTTTACCTACATTTTTCATCAATAACACTCCTTTGGCAAGTTTTTCAGAGCACTGAAATGAGATGAAGTATACCTCTTATTTTTAAGAGCTTACTTTTTTTTTTATTCTTGAGAAATAATTCAGTGTTTCAAATTGTTAAATCATAACCCTATATTTAAAAAGTAACAATCTCACTTTTAAAACATCTCCTTTGAATATTACAAAGAATCTTAAGTCTTTATGGGACATTAAATTCTTCATTTTACCTTGTTATTTCAGATCTATGGTTAGAATTCATTCTTTGGGTTAAGAGTATGTGTACAGTATGAATTCCTGTGGTTCAGCATGCCAGTAATTCAAGGCAAGGTTAGTAGAGTGGGATTTTTGTGAGGGAAAAAGAGCTGTTTTATAGGGAGCCTTTTTTGAACTTTGCCTTATTTTGTTTCCCTGAATTACCAAATCTGCCTCAGGTATTTGTATGAAACCCTAACATGTTTAAACAAAAATTTTTTGATAGTATATTTTTTCAGACTGACATTTCCCTGGATGCCAGTCATTTCTGAGAACAGTGCCCATGGAACAGAAGCTGCTATTCGTCAATGTAATAGTCGAGATAGAGAGAGAGGTTGTAAGAGAGGTCTCCCATGGTGGCTCAGCAGTAAAGAATCCGCCTGCAGTGCAGAAGCTGCAGGAGACGTGGGTTCGATCCCTGGCTCAGGCAGGTACCCTTGAGGAGAGCATGTCAACCCACTGCAGTATTCTTTGCCTGAAAAATCCCCTGGACACAGGAGCCTGGTGGGCTACAGTCAATGGGGTCACAAAGAGTCGGACACAACTGAGCGGCTCAGCATGGCACACTCCCTCCCCCAAAGAAGATAGTGAGTAGTTTTGTAGCACTGGTTCAAAGAGGGCATGAGCAGCTTGTGGATGTTCTTCTCATGGGTTGGTGGTGGGGTAAGGAGGCGTCAGCTTCATCAACCCTCAAATCCAACTGGTCTGGGGTCTACATGCTTGTGGGCAACCTACCATTATTAATCATTAACTTCTCTCACCTGGGGGTGGTTTTAGTCTCTGAAAAACAGCTCAAAGATTTTGTGTGTATTCATTGAAGGGGAAACAAGACTTTGCCCTAAGGCTGCTCTTTGCCATTTGTTTCTCCCTGGTCTCGTATTCCCTCCCTTCCCTGATGAACAACTGCTTGA
The DNA here is from genome assembly GCA_007570785.1 of Antilocapra americana. NCBI lineage: Eukaryota > Metazoa > Chordata > Mammalia > Artiodactyla > Antilocapridae > Antilocapra > Antilocapra americana. Next base: position 3,880,781 of record ML660218.1, on the reverse strand, counting down.
ATCTGCCCACTGAGGCTCAGGGAAGGTCATGGAAGCTGAAAGATGGCCGTTTCCTATAATCAAAGAAACGGGAGACAAAGAAAGGCTTGAAGCCCAGGAACCCCACAGGACCCTGCACAGTATCGATAAGCAAAGGACGAAATGCCCAGCCAATTATAGCTGCCTTCTAAAAACAAGCCATTTGCGTGTGTGTGTGTGTGCAGTTGCTCAGTCATGTCCAACTCTGCGTCCCTATGGACTGTAGCCTGCCAGGCTTCCCTGTCCTTGGAATTCTCTAGGCAAGAATACTGGAGTGGGTTGCCATTTCCTACTTTAGAGGGTCTTCTCGACTCAGGGATCAAACCCTCATCTCTTGCGTCTCCTGCACTGGCAGAAGGATTCTTTACCACTGAGCCACCTGGGAATCCCCACTTTTGTTAGAGTCAAAACAAATGTATTTTATATTAAAATTCTCTATGTTAGTGATATGTTCTACTTCTCAAATGATTACATTTGTATCATGGAACAAAGTCATAGAATTTCAGGTCGTATCACTGAATGAGCAGAAGGTACACACCAAAACGAGAGTCACTTTTCAATTTTATGTGGTTCTAATTTTCATCATAGATTCTCCCCATCAGTGAAAGTAGCTATATTTTTGCTATATTTTAGGGTTTTATACTCTGGAATTGAAACTATCTCCATCTAGTCACGCGAGACAATAATCTGAGGAATACTGAGGGCGTGTCGAGGAGGCCCATCCTTGTCCTCTCCCCACCGCAAACAGAAACACAGAAGAACCTTTGCAAATCCGAAAACACTGGAGGAATTTTCCCCACCTCTCCCCCTCCCTTTCCGTGGGGCTAGTCTGTTTAATTTTAAAAGCAGAATTTTGCTTTCGCAAAGTACACCAGACAGGAATTTGTTCAAATTCCTCCAAACCAAGCCAAGAAAAAAGTTTCAGAAAGTTCAGATGTGCGTGGCCGAGTGGAAAGAACAGTTTCTGGAGGCAGGCATGGATGCCTGGGAACATGGCTCCAGACGGTCACTGCTGGGTGACCTCAGGCCAGCTTCGTAGCCTCGCTGGGCCACCGGCTCCTCGTTTAGAAAGTGAGAGTGAGAAGGATGAACCTGCCAGCGTGTCAGTAGAGAACCAAAGCCTCTAAAAAGGGCCCTGTAGGTCCCGGCGTGGTTCTCTCCACCTGTGTGACCTGTGACAGCTCCAGGGAGCTGATCTCGTTGCTCTTTTGGCTCTGCGGCCGGGAGGCTGCGGTTTCCCTTGGCGGGAGCTGCCCAAATGCAGTCCAAGCTGCCATCACTCTGCCCGGAACCTAACTGTCCTTAGGCCTAGGCTTTTATCCACAAGACGAAGTGGGAGCTAAGTGCCCAGGTGTTGTTGTTTGGTTGCTAAGTCATGTCCAGCTCTTTGTGACCCCCTTGGACTGTAGCCCACCTGGCTCCTCTGTTCATGGAATTCTCCAGGCAAGAACACTGCAGTGGATTGCCATTTCCTCCTCCAGGGGATCTTCCCGACCCAGGGATCGAACCTGTGTCTCCTGCGCTGTAGGTGGATTCTTTGAGCCGCCAGGGAAGCCCAAGCACCCAGAGACCTGTGTAATGGTGACAAGCCCTGTTCTGGCTGAGGAGTCCGTGCCAGGGACATCCCAGAATTTGCTGCTCCTGCCTGCTCATTACCCTGTGAGATTTCCAGAAGAGCAGCCAAACAGCAGCGCAGTGGTGAGGAGGATGGGCTCCCAGGACCGTGTGTTCACATCCCGTCGTGGACAAAAGACTCCACTTGTCCCACCCATCTTCCTGTGTGCTGAAGGCGTGTCGACTCTTTGCGACCCCACAGACTGTAGCCCATTTAATTTCCTGGGCAAGAGTACTGAAACAGATTACCATTTCCTCCTCCAGGAGATCTTCCCCACCCAGGGATCAAACCCACATCTGCAGCATCTCTTCATTAGCAGGTGGATTCTTTACTACTAGAGCCACCTGGGAAGCCCTTTCTTCCTCTGTAAATGGGGTTAAAACACTAGGGCAGCTGCTTCAGTGAGCACAGTGATATCATGATCTGTGAGCGCCTGGTGCTATCGGTTGAGAATAAAACTGTGGATCTGATCACCTTTCTGAGGACACGCATGGGAGAAGGGTCCCCTGAGGCAGCAGAAGGAAGGGTGGGGGGTTGGGTTGGGAAGGAAGTAGAGTGATGCCCTGGAGAGGGAGCTGGCAAAGGGCAGCCAGCCTCTCTGTGACTGCCAGTGAGGGCTACAGAGCATCCTTTAGCAGGCAAAGCTGGCCTGCTGTCCCTGCACCAGGAGCCCTGGCAGCTGGTGTGGGTGACCAGCTGGCCCCAGCCATGATCTCTTCATAGAAATCTAGGCAGACCGTCCAGGTCTGGAGCTCCTCCAAGAAGGCAGTGGAGCTGCCTGGCCAGCTTTCAGAGTCAGCTTCTCAGCTCACTGTCTGAGGCATCCTTCCTTCCTTTGACACGCATTTTCTCTCTGAAAACTTCCACCAGACCCTCGCCCTGACCGGCTCTCTGCTTTGTTACTTTCACTGGCGCCTTCACTTTCTTCTCTGCGTTTTGTCCCGATGAGCTTTTCTTTATGTAGTAGGCTGGGCTGTTCTTGTGGTGTTTACCATCTCTGAGGGGAGGAAAAGAAACTGTACACTTGAAAATTTGGACAAAGTTTTTGAACTGCTCCACCCTGCTGATAGAATAAGATGCATAATGGTGGGTCAGCGTGATTCGTGCCACCCTTAAAATCAAGCTTTTGGGGAAAACGAAGCAAGAGACATTGAGAATTTGTCATGCAAATAAGGTCAGGCTCTTGATGGTCTCTTGTTGTCTCTTTTTAAAACCAGAGATATCCAAAACTCTGAGGTCAAAACAGAAGGATTAAAAGGCTGGCATATAAGTGGACCAAAGGAAAGAGCCATTTTACTCAAGTAGCTATGTGGATGGTGCCCCCTTTAAATTTCAACAGTTGCTGCTGGCAATGTGATATAAGTCTGTCAAAGTAATAAAAGGTTTATTCAAGTTGAGGAAAATTATAAAACGCAGCTAATATAGTGGGTACTTATTCCCGATTCCTAAGTTAGCACCATTGATGATAAGGCAAATAGTGGTGGTGTCAATCAAATAACAGATTTGAGTAAAACATTCAGTTCTACTTACTCATCTCTCAGAGGCAACTCCTGCCCTATCTTATTCCTAATCTGCAGAGTTGTTGAGTGAACCTGTTATGGAGGTTCATGAAAACCCTCTGTCAAATGTATAATTTTTGAGGTCCATCAGCTAACAATGACAATTATTATATTATAAATTAAATTGTATTAATATAATAATAAATATGGGGCCTCTCTGGTGGCTTAGACAGTAAAGAATCTGCCTGCAGTGCAGGAGACCCAGATTTGATCCTTGGGTTGGAAACATCCCCTGGAGAAGGACATGGCAACCCATTCCAGTATTCTTGCCTGGAGAATTCCATGGACAGAGGAGCCTGGCGGGCTATAGTCCATGGAGTCTCAAAGAGTCAGACACAACTCAGCAATTAACACTTTCACTTTCTCACTTTCACTTTCAATAATATATTATCAAATAATTATCATCTTTTTTATTATTGATGAAGAAGAAGAAGTAGAAGTATATACCTGCTGAATGATAATTAAAAGATTAGTAAAGCTCTGAATAACCACTCCATATTCCAGACATATTTCTATACACATTGGAGGCTAGCTGGTATTTCCAGGACTGATTTTCTTGTCGTTCTCCTGACCAGGGGTGAAAAAGAGCATCACGCCATCTGTCACATTGCAAGTGCCTGATTGTTCTGAATGTCAATGAGTCCAGTCCTTGCTCGAAAGGTCAGCTCTCTGGCCAGAGCGGCTCTGGCCCGTGTGGCAGTCTGGCAGTGTGGAGAGCCACTTCATTCCAGGCGTGAGCTGCCCGGATCACAGCTGCCCAGAGCTCCTTGGCTTTGGTTAAGTTTGTTGTGCTGTTATATAATGGATACTTGGACTGTATCCCTTGAAGAACTGTTTTTGTTTTTTTTTTTTTCTTCCTCCTTCTCCACTGTCCTACTGTCAGTCTGTTGTCTGTGTTGAATATTGCCTTAGAATGTGTTGTAAAAATCAAGCAGAAGAACAGGCAGCAATTAAGGTGTAAGGAGAAAAAGGTGTTAACAGAGGAGACACAGAGATGGCACAGAAATATTCTGACATGGCATGGGGCCGTCTTCTCGCCCCTACACTGTTAATAGTGCAGAAGCCGAACTATGACTAGCCGGGCCACATTTGGGCTTCCCTGGTGGCTCAGACAGTAAAGAATCCACCTGCCACACAGGAGACCTGGGTTCGATCCCTGGGTCAGGAAGATCCCCTGAAGAAGAAAATAGCAGCCTAGTCCAGTATTTTTGCTGGAAAATCCTATGGACAGAGAACCCTGGCGGGCTTCAGCCCATGGGGTCGCAAAGAATTGGACATGGCTGAGCAACTAACAGGCTACACGTGAGCAGAGAATCATGCCTTTGCACGTTAATTTAGAATTCTCACTTTAACCGGACACGCTCATTTGTCCATGCTATTACTGATCCATACCTTAAACCAAAAAGAAGTTATTTAATGGCTTCTGGTTTCTGCTTTAACATGTGAAGAGCTTAGAAGTCATCAATCCTGCCCTCACAACAAGAGAAAAAGCTAAATAAACTCAACACCAGAAATTCTCAAAGTCAGCCATGCTCTTAGATCTAACGGAGAGTTGAGGTTTCAGGGCACATTCATGCCTCACAATCTGGAGAGACAGCAAATACAGAGAATCACTGCTCCCCAGGGGGAGAAGCCACTGGTGCCAGAGATACTTACACTAGAATTGAGTAACTGCTGGAGGCTGAACATGGACTAGATTAGTAGTTGAAAATACCCTCATTTTTAGGGGGGCCCAAGGCTTTCATGAGTTTGACCTGCAGAAGACATACCTGGTTCTTAAGGTGATGATCAGAGAAAAATTCCCACATGCTTCCTGCAGGGGAGAGGAATAGCGACCATTTTGGAATAAGCCCACAGCCCTCTGTTCTTCATGACAAAGTCGTGTCCTAGAGGATGTCTACTTCCTCAGAGCCTCATCTGTCCTCAGAGGAGGGCAGGCAGATGATCAGAGTCCCCTCCAGCCTCTCTGGATCACACAAACTGAGAATAAAAAGGCTAAGAAATTCTTCTGAAGGTCAAAACCCCCGAGATTTAATCACAAGATTATAGAACGTTTTCCCTCTCCAACACTGTATCATCACAGTAACAGGGGTCCAAAATAATATTAATAACTGGGTTACAACCTAGCTTCAAGACACAGAGTCTGTTTAGAAGAAATTTAGGGGGAAATCTAAAGACAGCAGGAGAGACAGAAACCAAGACACTAAAAGAAACTGAAGCCTTTGACAGAGCACAGCCTAAATTCTTGCCAGGTTATCGTAAAACCTGACCCTAAAGGCCTGCCTACTTAAATTACTATCATCTACACAATGGACTGGTTCGAAACTGGGAAAGGAGTACATCAGGGCTGTCTGTTTTCACCCTGCTTAAGTCTTTCATTGTAAGTTATTGAAATTTTTAGTGAAAAACATATGTTACTTATATTTATCACATTTATTGTAAATTATATTTGGTCAGTATCACTCAGATATCTTTCTTCCATCCCACTTAGACCTGAATCAGACTTTAATATGCCACTGAACAAAAAAAATAGTCAAATTATTTCATTCCAGTCTTGGTTGAGCTTTTGTACCTGTGTATATTTACTAGTTCAGTTTTACTCAGAAATAAGACAGGGAGTCCCCTGGTGGTCTAGGGGTTCGGATTCAGCCCTTTCACTGCCATGTGGTTGTTGTTCAGTTGCTAAGTCGTGTCCGACTCTGCGACTCCATGGACCACAGCACGCCGGACTCTTCTGTCCTCCACTGTATCCCAGAGTTTGCTCAAATTCATGTCAGTTGAGTCGGTGATGCCATCTGCCTCATCCTCTGCCCCTGCCTTCTGCTTTTGCCTTCAGTCTTTCCCAGCATCAGGGTCTTTTCTAGTAAGTCAGCTCTTCACAAGTGGCCAAACGATTAGAGCTTCGGCATCAGTCCTTCCAATGAATACTCACTGCGATGGCTCAGGTTCAATCCCTGGTTGGGGAACTGAGATTTTGTAAGCTCTGTGGCATGGCCAAAAAATAAATTTTTTTGATTAAAAAAAAAAAAAGAAATTCTAACTACTGTGGCTCTTCTGAGGTAGACGGACCAACCATACCTTAAAGTTAATTCTTATTTCCCTTGCTTATTCATGATAATATAGAAATGTGAACAGTAAGTGCCCTCAAATGTGAAGACAAGAAAGCCTCAGTGCTTCCTCCAAATACTTGGTTCTAATTTGGACTATTGTGAAATTCTAATGTCATAACTGTCAATTCCCTAAGAATTACATGAAGTCCTGCCCTTTTGGCCTTGATTTCTTTTGAATGTACTTTCCAATAGATCTTTCAAAAGTGGATGACGAAGCTCAAACACTCTGAAAGAAACCACATTTCCTGCATGATATGTTTTGCTTGCTTTTGGAGAAAATTGTAAATGCTACTAAGGAACATGTATTTCGTGTGTTAGTGGTGACCCACAGACATCATCGCGGGCAGAGCCTGAGGCCCAGGAAGGTGACACAGGTTCGAAGAGTGGATGATTTGGATGCTAGGGAAGGTCGATGAATGCTCTCTGTGGCTCAGCACAGTTTTCTTCAGTTTTTTAATCAACTAATGGAAAATACATTTCCCCGGAGCCCTTTTGATCTAAAAGCTCTGCTCTTCAAAGGCAGGGGCATGACAGTCATGACCTCTGCTCTGCTGCTCCAAGCTCTAGCCCCCATGGAAATTGCCCAGCTCCAGAGGCTGGGAGTGTTTTAGTTGGTCTGTGGGCTCAGCATCCTTGGAACTGCTCTCCTTAACGCCTAAACTTTCCTGCCCGTGTCAGCATCGGCCTTGTCAACACTTCTTTTCCATTTGTGAATCCTGTAGTTAAAGCTTTCAACTCCCCTTTTCTAGAAGGATTCTGTATTTAACACTTGGGCGTTTAGAAATTCTCTTTCTGAAGAAATGCATTTCAAGTACGAATCTTTGTGACTTATAATAAAGTTTAACTTAGAAAATATATGTAAATATACAGATGCTTTTTCTTTTCTATATGGCCTTTAACCTCATCTCAAAACTTTAGTGCTGCAAATGGTGAGGTAACTGATAAAGTGGTTTTACTAGTGAGGCAAGGTTATACCAAAAGAGTACTTTTTTTCTTTTAATCCTTGTTACTTCTCATTTGTCCCCATTTGCTGCTACTCTTTTCTGCTGTTCTGGGTGCTTTGGAATTCGCTGATGCTCTGATTCTTCTTCCTGCATGCACAGACCCAGAGAGGCTGTCAGACGTCAGCTAACTTTAGTAACCTCTGTCTTAGTTTGGACATTTGATTGTACGCACCTTCTAGTTTTCAATTTCTGGGTGATGAGCCCACGTATGGGTGGATATTAGTTTTATGTCCTTTAATAATTTAATTCATTTATAGCAGTGGAATTTGTTGAGGTGAAAATGTTTACCTAAATTATATTTGTCTTACTATCTTCCTATTTTATAGATGGGAAAACCAAGGTACAGAAAGGGTAGCAGGACACAGAATTAATTGCCTCACAAACGGGCAGATCCCTATTGTTCCAGAAAGACTGGGTTAAATTCTAGTTCCCCTACTTACTCTCCGTGCCTTAGACAGATTCCCTATCCTTTATGTGCTTTATTGCTCCCATCTTCAAAATAGGGAAATAATGACACATACTCATAATGCCAGGAGGATTAAATACTGACTTTCCTCTTAACCATACCTGCAGAAATCTGCCCTTGCCCTTCTTTGCATTATTAGTAGTATTTTCAATGAGAGAATTCTCCCCGAAAATACAAAGTCCTATTTAATGATTTACTTCCTTGTGTTTTGGTGTTCAGTAAACACCATAGAAACCAAAGATGGGCTCCATTACATGAATTTTGGGTTACTTTAGTTCTTCCTGTGAGAATGTGATTTCAAATGAAACCCAGTTCTCCAATTTAGTTCATTTCAGGCACCCCACTCCAGTACTCTTGCCTGGAAAAATCCCATGGACAGAGGAGCCTGGTGGGCTACAGTCCACAGGGTCGCTAAGAGTCGGGCATGACTGAGCAACTTCCCTTTCCCTTTTCACTCTCATGCATTGGAGAAATGGCAACCCACTCCAGTGTTCTTGCCTAGAGAATCCCAGGGATGGGGGAGCCTGGTGGGCTGCCGTCCATGGGTTCGCACAGAGTCGGACACGACTGACTCGACTTAGCAGCAACAGCAGCTAAAATGATAGCACCTGAGAGTGTTCAGCCCCAAGTGGCAAGTGTACATGGCACTCATCCTTTTTTATTATATCCTTACTTGACTTGAATGCTAGTTTTATTTTCCACATTGTTACAGCAAATGCTATAACCTGAAATTATTTTATTATTAGACATATTAAAATTGCCCTTGCTTGAACTCAGAAACAACTTTACTGAAATCCCAAGAATAACATTCTTGGTACTACGTATAAAATAGGTAACTAATGACAACCTACTGTGTAGGACAGGGAGCTCTGCTGAAGACTCTGTGGTGAACTCAATGGGAAGGAAATCCAAAAAAAAAGAGAGGAGATATATGTATGGGAATAGCTGATTCACTTTGCTGAACAGTAGACACTGTTCATAACACAGCATGGTAAAGCAGTGTTACTTCAAGTAAAAAGAGAAATCCTTGGGAACAAGGACAATAAAAACCTTGCATGTGATTTGAGCTCCTTTAGAAGAGCTTTTGTCATTGAGAAAATGATCACGGATAAATATTGTTTTTCTGAAAAATGTCTTCTCGTTTCAAAAGTCCACCCCAACTCAGCCAGCCTCCCCGTCCCTCTGTCTGGACAGGAACCAGCATCTTCACTGTGTACGAGGCCGCATCCCAGGAAGGCTGGGTGTTCCTCATGTACCGAGCCATTGACAGCTTTCCCCGCTGGCGTTCCTACTTCTACTTCATCACCCTGATCTTCTTCCTCGCCTGGCTGGTTAAGGTACTCTCGCAGTCCCTCCTCATCAGGTCTATGTTTTCTGACAGTTTCTGCAGATCTTTTGGTTTTGATGGCCCTCCCTCGCTCTACCCCGCCTTTGGTAAATGTGGCCTGTCCTTTTCTTGCAGAACGTGTTCATCGCTGTCATCATCGAAACATTTGCAGAAATCAGGGTACAGTTTCAGCAGATGTGGGGCTCGAGAAGCAGCACTACTTCCACGGCCACCACGCAGGTACCTACTGAGGTGATGGCGTCACCCAGAGACGATGACGTCATCACTTGAACTGGGCGTGTGTCCCTCCACACCACCCTTGGGAATTGATGGAGCTTGAGAAATCCTCTTATCATGAGCTTCTGTGGCCAGGCTCAGTGAGGGACCTGCTTAAACACAGATGCAAAGGCCCAAACCCGGAACAACCAAATCAGACCCTGAGGGTGATGGCACCTATGTTTTTAACAGTTCCGGGGGTGAGTTTGATACACAACCAGGCTTATCATCACATTTATTAGGTACTTTTGATTTGATTCTGCCTTCACATGTCCTCAAAGAGTTTGCAGATAAAATATAGCAACTGGACGGACTTCCCTGGTGGTCCGGTGGCTAGAATTTAATGCTCCCAATGCAGGGGCTCCAACTCGATACATGTTGCATCTAAGAATTTGCATGCTGCAACTAAGACTTGGCACAGCCAAAGAAAAAAATATCAGTGTAGCAACTGTGGAATTTCCCATTTTTATAAATACCCATATATTTGCAAACCAATATAATGGCCCATATGTGAAGGATTAGAATTGTTGAGTAGAAAATTTATTTCATTCAGAACGAAGCAATCAGAATAGAATAAATTATGAAAAAGACCCCTCAATTCCAAATGCTTGCCTGTGAATTTTGAGGAATTACTACATGTTCAGAAGATTTCCCCTATGCTCCCAAGAATATGGAAGTGACTATGCTATATTAAAATAGCATGGCATTTATTACATAAAAGGGTAATTCAGATAAAATGTCCTTTTTTTATTTTTGGCTTTGTTTTGTGTATTTGTTTATTTGTTAGAAAGGAAGAATAGGCTTATAAATATCTTTTTCTGGTATGAATCTTTATAAAAAAGAAAATAAAAATTCCTTAATTGAGAATGAAATGCTTTTATGCCTCATAACTATTAATGTTAAATTTTAAGATAAGTTTAAGTTTGTGAATATATATACAAGTCTACTAAGACATAGATATCTCTCAAAGATTCAAGGAAAAAATTTTACTTTGAAAACTTCCAAACTGAACTTTTAATAATTATATAATTATTACTTTAAAATAATATTTTATTTTTTAAAATAATTGTATTTATGACTATGTACTAAAGTTTTAAAGAAAAGAATTCAGGATAGTGGCTCACTGGGGTGGAGCTAGGGAAGATGAGGAATAAAATTAAGGAGAAATGCAAAAGTAACAAAAATAATAATTACGTTTAACAGCTAACAGCAAAAATGCTATTAAATATGCTAATATTTGGGAAAGCCTTATGCAGCATCTTTGTGATATTGTGAAATTTCAAATAGTCTAACCAGTTCATTATAGATGAAATAGTATTAATATCTTTCAGTTTTGTCAAACTGCTATTCAAAATTCCATGGAAGATTTTTTTAGGTGTCATCTAGGTTATGTCACAGATGTCATGTAGGAAAACCTTCAATGAGTCCACCACATATTTCTGCTCTCATTTTTTAAATGAACTATGAGAAATTATACAGTACCAAGTGCATTGCTGGCTTGTCTTTTAAATAGAGTGACACCCTCATGAAGGTGTGTTTTCCAGAATAGACATTGAGAATGAAGTGTAATATAGAGCTATGAACCCCGCACAGAATCCACACTTGATAATTCCCAAGAAAGGACCTAAAACATCCTTAAAAACCACATAATGCTCATTAAGTAACTCTTACTTGTCAAACCACAGCTGGAAAAGTGGTGTTTGGAAATGCCACCAAATCAGCCAGCAGTTTTCCCAGGAAGTGAGATGTGGAGAGACTGAACACAGTTGTACAAAATTGCTTGGATGCAAAATTGCCCTTAATCAGGAGGAATAAGCCAGTAATTCAGAGGTAATGCGTCTAGGTATTCGGCAGAGGTAATCACACAGAGAGAATTGTGAAAAACCTTCATTAAGAAAAACGCTGTGGCTGAGGACCTGGTTGCTAAGCAACCAAAAGCTCCGGCAGCAGCCTCTCGGGTAAACCGCCGCTTGGGCTGCCTGGCAGCAGGCCACAGGCCCCGCCCAGCCCCTCCCCAGCCCCTCAGCAAGCGATCCGGATGCTTTTGTGTGTGTGCGGGAGGGAGAGATGTCATCTGCCATGGTTCTGTTACAGGTGTAAAATCTGACACAGCTCTGTGCCTGAGGACCTCTCGTTAGCTGGTTTAAAACGCTACATCGCAAGTGTCTAATTCTAAATAAAGCAGATGGGCTTTCAGGAAATAAAATGAAAATGGCTGTGCATTGGGAAGCACACAGCCTTTCTGAAATGAAGTCAGTTCTCACCTTCCTCTAGTATGTAGGTCGTCTGCAGTTCTCTGTAAGTTGTCCTCATAGAATGGCAAAGAGAGTCCCAGGCATGGTGGACTCAGTGATGTTTCTAAGTCCCTGGACTTTAACAGGTCTCTGTTTGTAGAAAGGGAAATTATACACATTAACAGGATAAAGTAGGGGCTTTCCAACATCTTAGGAGGTTCGATAGGAATTGGCTCTGATACGGGCTGTTCAGAGGCAAATGAGAATCAGCGATGAGAGTGTTTGCTTTAAAATAACAAAGCAACCTCCCTCCAAGTCACAGCGCAGAAACAAATTACAGAAATATTTAATGCCAGAGGTCTTGTGGAGACCATAATAGAGCAGGACGAAGGGAAACAAAAGGAAAATGATGTGGAAATTTTCGGATTAGCAATCAACAGTTTGCCTGAACTCCCGTGGGGAGGGGGGTCTCTGGCACCTGTAGTTATTAGACACGGGTCGCTGGTGCTACTTGCTCAGTTATGTGTTGGGTTAAAGTGCAAGAGGTTCATACACCCAGGGTGCCATAGTCCCCTGTGTCAGCCCACAGTAGGGTTCCCCACTACACGTCCGTAGCGGGTGTTGGCCCAGAGTTGGATGTTGGGACGGTCCAATGTGCTAGTAGACCCATGTACCCCCAGCCCAGGGTTGCAGTCCCGTCCTTGGACACTTCACCTCGGATATCTGTTGCCAGGCGCAGGGTCCTCTGATCTAGGCTAGTTCATGATAGGGATGAGCTTAGAACTGAAAGAACTATCAAACCGCAGGGCCCCAAAGGCTATGTTTTATGTGATGAGAGTCACAAGACAGCCTCTGCCCTTCAAAACGCACCCAACTTTTACATACAAAGCATGGCCCAGTAAGGTCATAGTGAGGGACACGTAAATGAATATTCTGATTGTCTAAAGACAGCAATCATTCCTGGGTCTGTCGTTGTCTCTGACTTGCTGGTTCCCGTTTTCTGAAGCAGATGGAAGACTGATAAGGGCGGAGCTGATACAAGGACACAGGTTCTTCCTCCTTTGTAGGTCCCTGAGCATTCTCAGAGTATGGGTTCCTCCAATACCTGAGCAACTGCTGTGTAAATGTGCAGCTCAGATTAAAAGGCTGAAAGGCATGGATGAAAAGGCATGTGATTAAAAATGAAAAGAAATTCTCCTCTATAAAAGACTGAGTACCACATAATGTTCCAAGACAACACTTTAGTAAAAATTTGTTGACTGCATTCTAAGACCATTAGTTTCCACATGAATATACATCATTAAAATATGTGAGAAAGCAATTTAGTGAAAGCAGTTTCTGGGAAGAGCTATTGTAGGAGGTACAATAGTGAGCTCCTTCTAATAAGAAACTATAGTAATAGAATAATATATTCATCACAGGAATCCATAAATGAGAACTGTGTTTTGTAACCCTGAGTCATTGAATATATTATTTAATAACAAAATCAAGTCAAGTATCTACCCTCATTATTTCCCGTGATAATGACTCTTCCCTTTTTTTTTTTAAAGATGATGATTTTGAAAGAACCCAGAGAGCACATGAATTTCAAAATAAATTTTCAATTTTCTTCTCATTAACAAATGTGTCTGTATGTCTTGGGTTTGGAATTTTAATTCAGTTGCTAGTGATTGCTCATGTTACCTAGATTCATTCTCTTCCACCTACCATTAAATAATCTGTTATTGTTGTTGCTGATGATGATATTCTGCCTAAACTGGAACACTCCCCAAAGCAAATTTCTTAGCTAAATCAAGTGGCACTTTGTAAGACCCTAGCAAACAGTTACAAACAGATAAATATGAGATGATTCTCAAGATTGAAATCTCCGTGGATTCCCATGTGATTTACTAAGAGGAGAGTGCTCACCAGTAATATTCCATTAGCTCATACACTTTCCCAGTAAATCACAACATGGTCCGCCCTACTGACTTTAAAGCAATCTTATTTAATTTTCATGATTATCTTGTGAAGCAGGTACCGTTATTGTCTCTGCTTTGCAGATTAAAAAAGATAAGGATTGGAAAGTTAATTATTTGATCCAGTGTTACATACCTGGCACATAGTGGACCTGGCACTCAAAACCAGCTTCCTCGGCTTTAAGGGTCTTTTTTTTTTTTTTTTCCCCACTGAGTTTTACCCACTGAGATCCTATCTCCTTTTAATTTAGTCATTACAACCCTTGCTGTCGATGCACTGTATTTTTTTCTGGCATCTCTTCTCTTAAAAAACAAAAAGTTTTCTTGTTGGCTGAAAGGTGGAGAAAGGGCTGCTTTCATACATTATTACCAAGACTAAATTGGAGCATGCTTTTTACAAAACCGTTTGGCAGTATGTATCAGAAGCCTTAAAAACATATAAACTATTTGACAAAGAGATTGTACTTCTAATAATTTATCGTAAAAAAATTCTGGACAGTGCTCAAAGATGTATATTTGAGAATGTTTATGGAAGAATTTTGGTAAAAAAAAAAAACGAGAGAGAGAGAGAGAAAGAAGATTAACTCTAGCAATAAATTATTGATTTTAAATGATAAAATTAGAATAAACACATGCCACTAAGTCATGATTGAACTTTATTGATATGAAAATATGCAAATAACATAGTAATGCAATAGAAAGGTCTCGTGTTTGTATGTACATGTATAATACCTGGAAGGTTAACTCTAAAATGCTAGGGGTGATTGTCTCTGGAGAATGTGTTTAAGATTTTTTTTACAGCTCATGCATATTTTGAAGATTTAATAGTAAACCTCTGTTAATAATATAATTTGAGGGGAACACTTAATGTCTTTAAAATGAACCAACTCATTGGACATACAAACTGAAGCCACTTGTGTTAAGTTAGTTTCAGCCACAAGAGACAAAAAGCCTCAAAAAGTGACTCGTGTAAAATAGAGTTCCTTTCTCTCTCATGTAAAGTTGGAGTATGTCATTCAAGGTTGTTACAGTTGTCTGTGTTCTACAGATACAGAGTCCTTCCACCTTTTTGCTCCACCTTGCAAAAACTTCCATTTCCAAAATTGCCTCCTCGTCTAAAATAGCTGCTGTAGTGCTAACCCTTACATCAATATTCCAGAGAGCAGGAAGGAAAAAAACAGAAAGTTTCTGCTTACATTTCATGGACAGTGTATCATTACAGGTTCAAGATGAGCTTCAAAAATGAAAAGGAATTAATTCTTTTTTTTTTTGATGCTTATAACATTTTTCTTACTTTGGAAGACAAGCAGAACAGATATGGAGCGATAACTGGCAGCCCCGCCATACTCGCCTAGGAGCTTCAGGTCCCTAGGATTTACGGCTCTAGATAACACACTGTTACATGTGTACCTCATGTAGCTACTGTTAATATTAACCAAGCTAGATGTTGTGTATTCAGGGAACCAATGAGTAATTGACCATATTTTCATTTTCTTCACTTTATGTCATACAAAGCAGTGACCTTGAGAGAACACTTTCACTAAAAGTTAAATTGATTCATTTGATTTTGGTTGACTGGGAAAAAAAATAATTTAACACAGAAAATTAGTCTGCTGCTGATGAAAGCAAATGTGTGCCCCAGGGATTTTTTGCCCTCTGATAAGAGAAGAGAATGCTTATACAGAGGGTTCCTACCTAGTGACTGGCAGGATCACTTTTGTCTTTTCTCCTTAAAAGGAGACTTCCAGACATTTGACAGGTATTTTATAAGGCCCTTATCCATGTTTGCATGTCAACCAATGTATGTATTCTGAGAATGAGCCTGTTTGTGATGCCTGGGCTTGATTCTGCCACTAAACATACCTTTTAAGATTCATTCTAAAGGGAATCAAAGTCCTGTAAATGGACAGCTGAAAAAAAAATCATTTGTAATTGAGATCTTGAATCAGAGAAACTTTGTGTAAAGGTGCACCTCCACTTTGTCATTTTTAAAATACATGTGTGAGGACCTTCCTGGGAGCTCAGTGATTAAAACGCAGTTCTCCCACTGCAGGGGGCCTGGGTCTGATCCCGAGTGGGGCATCTCCAATCTTGCATGCCGTATGGCAAAAAAAATGATCCACTACCTCTGTTACCAGGAGTTTGAAATTCTAAATCCTAGGTACTGGGATCTTGGCATTATCTCATATTTCCATCAGTAACTACCCTTATAATCACAGGGTCAGAGTAACAGGAAGACATAAACATGGCAAAGAAAGTGTTTACGTGTGTGAAATAGTGAACTCGGATGGGAATGAAACAATGAGTGCTTGTAGTTGTGACTTTTCTTAAAAAATAAAAAGCCATAATTCTGCCCTATTCCACCATGCCCCCACATGCACACCTAAGGAATTGAAAAGAAAATATGTATTAGTGGGAAAATATTTATATGTGGTAAATGCCTTCCAGCTTAGTGCATTATTGATAGATAACTAAATTTTGAGGTAGCGCAGTGTAAGTTAAGTAACCTACACATCCAGCAAGTCGGTTGTCTAATTCAGTGACTGCCAGATTTTAACATCCTGTACTATCCTGAATTTCATCATGTATGTCTCTTAAGATAAAAGAAACAACTTCTTCCCATCATAATGTGTACATAAAGTTTTTGCTGAGCAGATTAATCGTGGCCCATGTGAACTGATTTCACAAAGACTTTTAAGTGCTCTGTCATTCTCCTACTGTTAAAGCAGCACTCCCCTCTTCCTCTAGGCTACATGCGCATTTCTTGTTTATCCGAGAATATTTTTCTTTTGATTCAGTGAGAACTGTCCATTAAATAAAGATAAAAATTTGCCACTTTTTGCGAAAGCATGCCGTGCTTTGGTATTCTAATTATCATTTTTTCTGAGATCTAATATATAATAACATAATGGGAATAAGCAACCTCCTGTAAAGTCTTACGAAGAAGAATATTTGGAGTAATTCTTGGCAGAGCATATTCAAGGCAGAAAGGGCCAGATACATAGCAATTGCTCAATTAATGCAAGCCATTATCCTTATTATTATTATGCACTTAAGTTTGCAGTGTTAAAAATGAACATCACTGGAGTGACTCATGCTGTAAATATAAAAGTGTAAGAAGAGAAATCTTTGATAACATAAAAATGTAAAAAGCTGGAGTCAAAGTTAGAGTTCTCGATGTTCCCTTGGAAGTGTTTCTGACTCATCTCCCTCTTTGTCTTGAAGATGTTTCATGAAGACGCTGCTGGTGGGTGGCAGCTGGTAGCCGTGGACGTCAACAAGCCCCAGGGACGCGCTCCAGCCTGCCTCCAGGTGCGGAACAATGCCATTTCTAAAATTCATCCCACAAAAGTCTGTGACTTATTTTATACAGGGAAACCCGTAGCGCTCCAAGCTCTAGATCTTCCCAAAGTTGTGGGCAGTATTTTGCTCCATCCTGTATCCCCAGGACCTGGCATCTCTTTAGGTATACACTACGGATTTGGTAACTTTCCGGTGAATGAATGCACTCAGATAATAGACCAGTGGTACTGCATCAATGAGGGATTTTCTCGTTGCATTGAATCTTATAAAACTATTCTTCTCCAAAGGCCTGAGTTATCTGCGGGAAGGGGCAGTCAAGATCATACTTCACTTACGTGGGTACCTCGCCATGTGCCTGGGGAGAAACTATGGGTAGTGCATAGGCTGTTGATCTTTGTCTCTAAGCTTCCTAAGCAACGTGATGTAAGAAGGGGGCATTGGAAAGATCCCCTGGAGAAGGGCATGGCAACCCACTCCAGTATTCTTGCCTGGGGAATTTCACGGACAGAGGAGCCTGGCAGGCTACAGTCCGTGGAGTCGCAAAGAGTCGGACACGACTGAGCGACTAACGCGCTTTCACCTATAACATGGGGAAGGGTTTATTACCTGCTCCAGGATGAGAACACACCTGCTGTCTTTCCTTTGGGTCTTTCTCCAGGTGGGGACTGGTACATTTCAAGGACTGGCACTTAAGAAGCAAAATACTGTCCTCTGAACCATTTCTGTAGGCTGTATTTATGTGGCAGTTCAATCATGTATTTGTTTCTGTCCATTAAAAGGATGGCTCAGAAAAAGAGGAAGCGTTTATGATGAACATTGATACTGCTAAATACCATCCTGCGGTTCTCTTTCTGTCGTATATTTGACGGTCACAGTGCTGCAAATAATTCCGTTTCTCGTCCCCGGTGGCTCAGGTGGTAAAGAATCCGCCTGCCATGCGGGAGACCTGGGTTGGATCCCTGGGTCAGGAAGACCTCCTGGAGAAGGGAATGGCATTCTTCAGCATTCCTGCCTGGAGAACCCCATGGATGGAGGAGCCTGGTGGGCTACAGTCCATGGGGTCGCAACAGGCAGACATGACTTAGCTCCCAAACCACCATAAGCACCTCCATCACTACTATCACTGTAAAATGACAACAATGGCAACCACTGCAGTGACAGCAGCTTCTTGCCTAAAGAGTTCTTTCACTTTCAAAGATTCCTTAATCCGCCAGCTGATATTTACTGACACAGAGCTAGTCCTGAACAAGACGAGCACGGCCCCTCTCTGCGTGGCGCTTACAGGGTCCTACAGGGAGTGAGGAGAAAAACCAGCACTGAACTATGCTCAGTCACGTCCCGCTCTTTGGGGCCCCATGAACTCTAGCCCTCCAGACTCCTCCGTCCATGGAATTTCCCAGGCAAGAATACTAAAATGAGTAGCCATGCCTTTCTCCAAGGGGTCTTCCCAACCCGCGCATCGAACTCGCATCTCTTATGTCTCCTGTATTGGCAGACAGATTCTTTGCCACCAGCGCCACCTGGAGAGGCACAGCATTGAGCTGGCAATCCCAGGAACGATGGGTGTGCTAAAGAGGTAGCAGGGCGTGCTGTGGGCCTAGGTCATTTGTAGTCTAGCTCCTTCTCTGAGACTCAGTGGGCGTGGCAGTATTTAAACCAAGACCAAGGGAATGAAGCAGGAAATGACTGATGGGGAGGCCAGTACTGCCCAGTGCTGTGGAAAGATGGGCATCGCCTACTGGCCTCTATAGACGAGGAAGTGGAGACCCAGAGCGCCGCCTGAGTCCCCTGACCTCAACCAAGACGGAGGTGCAAGTTCTCGTGCCTGGCCTTGTGGTTCCTGGTCCCATGCTCTCTCCAGCTGAGAAAAAGGTGCCAATGAAAACACTAATTTGTAACAGAAATAAACGATCAGCCTGCTAGGAGTGCCAATTCAGCATCTTCTGTGCCCCAGAGGCATTGCTTAAAAGTCTAGTCAATGTGTGTTGATGAATGCCTCAAGGCTGCCCATCGGGAAGCCCCGCCTCTGCCCTGCGAAGACTTGAGCTGGCCAGGGTTAGCGCGGGGAGGAGGGGGTGGTGCAGGGGCGGCACTGAGCTGGAAGATTGGTGGAGGAGGGGACAGACCTCAGACTAGTCAGGCGTGGGTGTGGCATCGGGGAGCCCGCAGACAGCCCTGAGTGGTACTGCAGCATGCCTAGCAAGTTGTGTGAGTGATACGTGTGGTTGGAGACAACGGAGAGAGAAGGCAGACGCTTCAGGATGAGGCTCCCTTCAGCTCAGCATCCACACTGGGTCCTGATCAGATCCCGTGTTTGGTCCAGGAGAAGCCGGTTTGAAAGAACACGGATGAAAAGTGTGATGGCCACGGGGTCATCTGTTTGTATTGGGCGTGACGAGACTGTGACTAAAGAGAGGGCAAACTTCCACTTCTGGGTGAAAACCGGATGCATTCTTAACTCGCTTATTAAAGAAAATAAGGCAAGAGTAAGTACTCAAGACACAATGCTCATGAAATACTCACTGGGCTTTTACCAATGATTAATGTCGTCTCAAACTAGGAAACAGGAGATTTTTTATCTGAACCACCCACTCACACTGCCCCACCCCCGCTCCATCCTGCCTGATGTCTTTCTGTCTGTCTTTCCCCACTTCCCTGTGCTCTGCTGAGAGGCTCCTTGTCTGGGGTCCCTCCCCTTCCCGCCTTAGCTCCTGGTCATGGGAACAAGGTGGCTGGAAATGATGGGGAACATGATTAAGCCAAACCCCATACCTGATTTCCTTTTATTTTTTATTTTTTTGCTCTTTTAGTTTTTATTAATGTTGAATATAAATTATTTTTACAACTGACCTTTTTTTAAAATTGAGATATGATTCAGATAGCTATAAAATTCACCAATTTAAAATGCATGATTCAGTGACCTTTAATACATTCTGAGAGTTGTGTAACCATACATATGTTAGTTGACGTTTGACAGGGTACCAAAACTATTCAATGGGGGAAAAAGTTTTTTCAACAAATAGTACTAGGACAACTGAATATCCACATGCGAAAGAATTCATTTGGACCCCTGTCTCATACACAAATGGTCCGGCACAGGACCACTCACATAACCTCTCAGCCTGCCTCCCAGCTGCTGACGTCCTTACTTGGTGCTATGACGTCTATGACATACCCAAGACGGCACTTTCCCATGATGTAATACTCAGGACAGCACCTTTCCTGAGGCCGAATAAACCACCCTGTTGTAGCCTCTTAGAGGGTAGGCATTGAAGGTGGAGATATTTCAACTATGCTACATAACATATAACCTTGGGCGTATTTCTGTACATGGGTGATAATATGTCCTCTCTGGCTGGTGAAAAATTCAGTGAGTCTGTATGTTCTAGTCAAGAATTATTTGGTTGCAAGGATCAGACCATATCGTCTCAGGGAGCACTTATTGTTCGTATAACCAGGCCTGCCAGGGGACTATGCTTACATGATTTCTCACCTTTGTTTCTGTCACTGCATTTGTCTCTGTTTTCTCACCGCAAAGACTAGCTTCCTTTTTCTTTTTTTTTTTTCATGCTTATTTCCCCAATATGGCAGATTATGATTGAGTTTACTAACCTCCTATTTAAGAGTTTCAAAGACTCACCTGGAGTCTTCCAGGGGATCCAGTGACTGAAACTCTCTGCTTCCAGTGCAGAAACCCCAGGTTCAATCCCTGGTCAGGGAACTAGATCCGACATGCCACAACGAAGACCCAGTGTAGTCAAATAAATAATATATATTAAAAAAAAAAAAATAGAGACTCACCAGAAAACATCCAAAGGGGAGTCGGAAGCTGGGAGAAATTTTATCCAAACAGGGAGATTGGTCAGAGGTAGGAGGTCATGGGAACTGAATGGAAGCAGCAGGTTCATTTAAGCAAAGCACAGGGCTTTCCTGGGGCTACCCAGGTGGCTCAGTGGTAAAGAACCCACCTGCCAGTGTGGGAGACATGTGTTCGATCCCTGGGTTGGAAGATCCCCTGGAGGAGGGCATGGCAACCCACTCCAGTATTCTTGCCTGGAGAATTCTATGGACAGCAGAGCCTGGAAGACTACAGTCCATGGGGTCACAAAGAGTCGGACACAACAGAAGCGACTTAGCATGCATACATGCATTGAGGCAATAATGTAATTGTTTTATGTGGTGTGGCCAAAACCATTTAGAAATTTTCTTCAAGTGTGTCTTTCAGTGTGAGACCCAGAGAAATGAAGAGTTATAACTGACTCTTTGAGTATCAGAGAGTCACTTAGCTGTTTAAACTCGATTTTAGCATCAGCGACAGCTGCCCTGAGGAGGGAACTCTAACGCATGATAAGTCGAACTCCGCTAAATTGGAACCTCGTTCCTAGGCGGCTGCTGTGACTAGCCATTTTTCTCCTGCCTCTCAGGTGGGAGTTTTCACCTCCTGACAGTTTGACAGATGCAGCTGCACCATTTTGAGTCTTCTTGAAACACACACCCAGTGATCTGTTACCTTGAAGAAAGTCAGTGACAAGAAAATGAAAGTATGCCTGAGACCTAGCCTGCCCAAGCTCAGTTTCTTTCCGGTAACACCCCCTCTTGTGCCTCCTTCTGTAAAGAGCAGAGATGATAGGCTTTTTACCATAAGTAGGTCAAATTGCAGCAGAATTGTTCCTATGATGTTTCAATGCTTTTTGAGGAAGTTTACATTGAAGATGAAGGTCGGAGGAGGAATAGATTGTATGATATGTGTATTTAGAGATAAAGAGACATCCTAGATGCTTTTCTTTTTTCTTTTTTTGGCCTTGCCACGCGGCATGCAGCATGTGGGATTGAACCTGTGCCCCTGGCAGTGGAAGCCCAGAATCCTAACTATTGAATCACCAGGGAAGACCCCTTCCACTCAGCTCAGTAGCTCAATCATGTCCAACTCTTTGGGACCCCATGGACAGCAGCACGCCAGGCTTCCCTGTCCATCACCAACTCCTGGAGCTTGCTTAAACTCATGTCCATAGCGTCAGTGATGCCATCCAACCATCTCATCCTCTGTCGTTCGCTTCTCCTCCCACCTTCAATCTTGCCCAGCATCAGGGTCTTTCCCAATGAGTTGGCTGTTCACATCAGGTGGCCAGAGTATAAGAGCTTTAACTTCAACATCAATCCTTCCAGTGAATATTCAGGACTTACTTCCTTTAGGATGGACTGGTTTGATCCCTTTACAAGACCCCTTAGGTGCTCCTTAAATATCTGTCTTCTTAATGAACCATCCCATGAACTGGCAGATAATTCCAGGAACTGACTGAGCCCAGAAGAATGTAGGTTGCATCTGCAAGCAGACCTTTTCCACCATGCAGTCCCATATCTAGCCACGACAGTATGGCCCAGGAAAAGCTCCGACTATGGGCTAAATCTCCCAGAGACTCAGCTTCCTCACCTGAAAAACGGGCGAGGTCTCTCAGTGGCTTATAAGAATTAGAAACGACACACATGAAATACCTACCACAGCGTGTGGTTTGCAGTGGGTTGCTCAGTCCGTAGAGACGGCTATTGTTATCATTAGTATATAGTTCTCTCCTCTGTTCACTTGAGTGTTCTATTCAGTTTGAGAAAGTCAGCTCCCATGCGCCCAGCTAGTCCAGTGACGTCACAGGCTTCCCTTCTTGCCCTGCCCTCTGACTCTTAGAAGCGTAAATCTCAGTGTCCTGCAGACTCGTGCCCAGGTGTTCTCATGGACACATCACGACCCCCTCACCCATCCCCATATGGAAACCCGGCCTTTTCTGCATCTCCAGAAACCTGTACACCAATCTGTAGTGCCCTACTCGTGGTCCTCCCCAAATCTGATCGGCTTGCAAGTCTGTCGTTAATTCAGTCTTTTGAATTTCTCTGAATCATTCCTTCTATCCCATGCTAAGTCCTTGCCCTAAAAATCAGATAGCTTCCTCAGTGCAGTGACCTCTGACTCCTTGATTATATTTGGTCAGTTTCTGCTCCCAGCTGTTTCCACTCTAGCTTTCACATGACAATTGGTGATCAAATGTTGCATGGGGGGTTATATGTGGGTATGCCCATGCATGTGCTTTCATGTACAGAACTACACAATCTCACACACAGTGGACACAAATTCTTACTCTCCCCTTATGCAGCTGTCAGTGATCCCTCCCCAAAACAAATGCACCCCACACACACACACACATCTTCATCTTATTTTTTTTGTTATTGTTATTATTTTCTGTCTGCTCCACTGGATATGTCAGATCTTAGTTACCCGACCAGGGATCGAACCTACACTCCATCCATTGAAAGGTGAAGTCTTAATCACTGGACCACCAGGGAAGTCCCTCCTCCTCATTTTTCCAACAGTAGGTCAGAAAACAGGCTTCCCTGGTAGCTCAGCTGGTGCAGAATCTGCCTGCAAAGAGGGAGACCTGGGTTTGATCCCTGGGTTGGGAAGATACCCTGGAGAAGGGAAAGGCTACCCACTCCAGTATTCTGGCCTGGAGAATTCCATGGACTGTGTAGTCCATAGGGTCGCAAAGAGTCGGACACAACTGAATGACTTTCAGAGCATAAAACAGCTGGCTTGGAGAAAACTCTAGTGGGAGGGTGGTGAATGGAAGAAAGAAATTATAATAACACAGAATGAAAATTAAGAACAGGAAGAATAAAATAGCTAAAGGCAATACAGCACAAGATGTAAGAATGTAGCTAAGAGTTTAATCGAAAAAGCCCTACTGTAGTCTTGAAACCAGTATGGCCAAATAAACTAAGGAGAGGGCTCTACTGTGAACAACCTTAGTTGTAAATATTCCCTACATAGATATTTAAAGATATATTGCATTCTGTGTATATTCAACATATATATATTTCAAATAGTAATTATACTCAGAATAGATACCAGCAGACTAACAAAATAAAATGAAATTATTAGTGCTATTTTTTATTCACCTATCCTACTGTGTTTAAATGGTTTTTTTGTCTTTGATTTTTGCACCTCATTGGAAGAAAGAAATATTCAGATCATCTTAAAGTTATTTGTTTCAGATGATCACAAACTAAATTCCTGTATCATTGTACATGTTCATCTTCTCATTCAAGTAAGTCCTATATGAATGTCTGACAGATAGTCTTGAAAGACAAATTTCCATCAAATATTTGTGGCATTGTCACCTTTGGAAAAATGAGGGGTACTTTGTTCTTGCAGGTCTTGATTTCTGGGGTTAAATATGCAGCTTCTTTAAGCTGCCATCCAGGGTTTGAGATTGCCGTGAATTTTCTCAGTGTTCAACACGGTCTGGGAAAGCAGCACGACTATCTCCCTGGCCTAAGGCTGATGGCAGGTTTGGACAGTGTAAAAAACTGCAGTCATTTTGTTCCTGCTGTATCTCTGGAACGTTTTTTCCAACCCTCCAAATTTCTTAAATAATTGAAAGTTTTCAAAGTGTGTCTTCCACTTCAAGATACTATATCGCTTAAAATGATTTATTTCTGCATTCATCAAATGTAACAGCCTAAGTCCTTCATAACATTGGGCATACAGGTTTTTTTGAGAAAAACACCTAATTCATTTTTGAGTTTGCAATTTCCCTCTTAAATTTAAAACAGAGGTTTTTATGTTCACCTGCCCACTATTGAGTAATAAAAATGAAAAGAAACATAATTTCCAAGTGATTCTGCATGTAGACGTTTTAATTAGCTCTCGGAATGTTAATTAAAGTGTCTTCGAAGATCTTAAAACCATCATGGTTGTAAGAGTCCCTTCTAGTGTCTTTTCTAAGACCCTCAGCTTTTCACTGATGTATTCATGAAGACAAGGAAAAATGTCCCGTAATTCTGAACTAAGCAGCTTTTGTCACAGTCTACTCAGTAACTGTTTGGTCGGTGGAGCTGTAGTGAGAAACATAGACGGTGTTAGCGCCTGCACTCTGCCATTGCACTGCTACTGGACTGCAGGTCAGAAACAGAGGACCCTGAAACGGGGAACCCCAGAAAAAAACACTGACAGAGGCTCATTTCCACGCTGTGAGTGCTCCCGCATGCCATAGATGCTCGGTGCCGCCGTGGAAGGTCACCGTGGATTTCCTCCTGCCCTCTCATTCTCCAAGGACATGCCTGGGGCAGGCAGAAGGGAAAGGCAGAGTTTCTAAGGATGGCTACTGCCTCTGTTTTTAGCATTGCTATAAAAAATGGGTGTATGCTCAGTTACATCCAACTCTTTGCAACCCTATGAACTGTAGCCCACCAGGCTCCTCTCTCCATGGAACTCTCCAGGCAAGAATACTGGGTGGGTTGCCATTCCCTTCTCCAGGGTATCTGCCTGACCCAGGGATTGAACTTGTGTCTCCTGCATGCTTTACCAGGCATGCCACCTGGGAAGCCCATTGCATAAAGATATTTCCTGTTTCACCCAAATTCTTTGTATTGGACAGAATTATTTTGTATATTGATTATAAAAGCAGCAACTATCCAGATGTCTTCTAAGTAAGGGGAGGGGAAGACACAGCACTTGCAAACGGGAGATTTATTTTAGGCTTTGTGTATTTGGTCTTTTACATTATGCTCTTATTCTTAGGCTCATGGCTCATATGCAGGATGGTTTCTGAGAATTTCACCTTGTAATTGCATTGTTCTTCAAATATGTTTATTTTGAAATCTAACTAAAACACAGCTTTTAGTAACTGGCTGAGACAGTGTTCAGTGCATGAAATTTGTTTACCAGGGTAGGATATTTTATTCATTCAAGCATTGATTTAAAGAAAGATTTGAGGACTTCCCTGGTGGCTCAGTGGTAAAGAATCCTCCTGCCAGGCAGAGACATGGGTTCAATCCCTAATCAGGGAAGATCCCCCATGCCACAGAGCAACTAAGGCTGTGATCCACGATTATCGAGCCTGTGCTCTACAGTAAGAGCACTCTCCCACTGCAGTGAGAAGCTGGAGCATCACAGCTCAAGAGGACTTCCTGCTCGCCGCAACTAGGGAAAAGCCTAAGCAACAGTGAAGACCCAGCACAGCCATAAATAAATAAGTAAAACTATGCTTTTAAAAAACTTGGAATCTCTAAAAACAAAGGAAAGATTTGAGTTCTGAGCTGTAGTATTGTGACCTCCTAGGCCACCGTTTTGATTTGTTAGATGTCTGCCTACAGAGTCTTCAGGATCTTTAAGGCACTATTCTATCGGAAAGCTTACTGAACAAATGAATAGGAAGCACTCTTATGGAGTCCTTAAGCATTCATGCCACTAAAAATAAGACAACTTAAGACCTTTTTGGAAATCTATAAATTCCCTGATCCCTCTCAAGATCAGTTATCTCTTTCACTTGATTTCTCCTCTTACATCTTCTTACCTTCCCCATAGGGCTTCCCAGGTGGCGCTAATGGTAAAGTACCCACCTGCCAATGCAGAAGACATGAGAGACTCAGGTTCAATCCCTAGGTCAGGAAGATCTCCTGGAGGAGAGAGTGGCAACCCATTCCAGTATTCTTGCCTGGAGAATCTCATGGACAGAAAAACTTGACAGGCTACAGTCCATGGCGTCACAAAGAGTCAGACACAACTGAGCAACTAAACCCACACGCACCTTCCCCATAAGCAACTGACTGTATCTCTACCTTTAAATATACCTAGAGTGTTTTCAAATACAGCAATAGTAAGAAGTGTTGTGGGGTGTAAGATGCCTGCTCTGGCATCTACACCCTTTAGACTCCATCCTGTTTAGACTCTATGCTAAATAGCTTCGTTTATATTCATGTTCCAACCTACAGATGTGGATGTTACCACACCCATTTCCCATGTAAAAAAACTGAGTCACAAAAAAAAAAAAAGAAAAGAAAAACTGAGTCACAGAGAAGTTAAATCAGCACAGAGTCAAGATTTGAACTCAGCCCAGGCTGTCTTCAAACTTGACATTCTTTTCCTTCGTAGAGATCTTAGACCCTCCAGTGGGAAACAGCCTTCCTTTGGCTTTCAGATACAGGATTCACAAGCTCACATCCTCTATTAAATCACAAACACTGACATGGGAATGACTTCTCACTCTTCTTTAACACGTGAATCAGAGTCTGCCTCATTCTGACTGCCCGATAGGAGGCAGGAGAGCATTGGCTTTGGACTCACCTGGCACTAGTTTCTGACTCTGTGACTTGGAAATGGACTCATCCTTACCTGTTTCTCCGTAGATGAGGGGATAACAAATGCACCGTTTTTCACAGAGTTGTTGAGGGTTAAATGAAATTTTCACCCCCGCATGTATTATGCTTGGAATGAGGCTTGGCACAAACTGAGCCCTCAAATATTAGCTCTTATTTTGAGAATCCATTTTGTTGGCATCAGTTTGAATTAAGGGAGGATCTCTCGCCTGGTTTAGCATAGACTTCTGTATTTGAAAGCATTCCCTTCACGGTAGGACTCAGAACTAATATGAAGAAAAGTGACCTTTTCCTCTTCTTCTGCATGAAGTTGGACTCAGTTTCATTGCTTCAGAGCCAGTGTCTCATTCCACATTCTGAAACAAAGCAGGATGAAAACCTTGCTTGGCGTCATGAGTTTGCATTTGTACTAATACATTTTGCAGAGACCTTGACTGGCAAGTGGCCTTGAATGAAATCCTTTGATCAGGTAAAATTTTGTAGCACTGGGCAGACGCCCGCAGTCCTATTTTGTCGGAGGTGATTTGAGCTAGTGTATATCAGAGTCACGAATAGTGCTTGGTTTAGTTTCCTAGTTCTACTATGACAAATTTCCACAGACTTAGTGATTTCAAACAACACAGATTTATTATTTATGGTTCTCCAGGTCTGAAGTCCAAAATGGTTTCCCTAGGCTAAGATCAAGGTACGAACAAGGCTTAGTACTTATAAAAATTTTAGAGTGGCGGGAGGAACCCTTGCTTTGCCTTTTTCAGATTCTAGAAGCCACCTGCATTCCGAGAGTAAGTCTGTGCTGGTGTCTTCATGAAAGTGGAAGTGTTAGTTGCTCAGCTGTGTCTGATTCTTTGTGACCCCATAGACTGTAGCCTGCCAGGCTCCTCTGTCCTTGGAATTTTCCAGGCAAGAATACTGGAGCATGTTACCATTTCCTTCTCTCATAATCCTCTCCAAATGGTTGAAAACATGACACACACTTTTGTCTTCATGAAACCAAACTAGTTTAGTTGATTTTGATCTTAGAGTTGAAGGGGATGGGGGAAGTAGGCATACATTTTTGTGATGAGATAATATATTAATAATATATGGTCATAATATTATAGCCAGTATTTGCTATATATTTTATTCATTGATTGCTGACTTTTAGAATCATGAAATTGTGAATTTGTAAAAAAATTTTGTAGGTCACCCAGGTTTTCATCTGTAACTCAAGGAGTATCCTCTGCAATAGAGCTTCCCAAACTTTAGGATCCACATTAACCATGGCCAAAGATGCAAATTCTGATTCAGTAGGTCTGGGATGGGGCCTGGGACGCTGCATTTCTAATACCTTCCCAGGAAGCTGCTGGCCCAGGGACCACACTTTGAGTAGCAAGGCTTCTGAGCAGTCCTGACATCGCTGCCTCGGGGATGATTCAGTTATAGTCTCTTCTTCGTATTTTGGTAATTCCAGCTGTCACATACAGAAAACAGTAGTTCTTGGGTCAAAGCCAAACTCAAAATAGATGCAAAACTTTTCTGATATTTTAAAAATATAAATCAAAGTTACATCGCAGTTGAAGGGAATTTTAAAAAATAGGATGTGTATGTTGGATCTTAAGAGTCTTATATTAAGCATCTCTCTATATATATATGCAGAGAGAGATGTTTATATTATATTATACATACATATATATATAGAGAGAGACAGACAGACAGACAGACAGAGAGATGTTTATGTATATACTTTCCAGGTGGTGATAGTGGTAGAGAACCTGCCTGCCAATGCAGGAGAGGTAAGAGATGCAGGTTCAGTCCCTGGGTTGGGAAGATCCCCTGGAGGAGGGCCTGGCAGCCCGCTCCAATGTTCTTCCCTGGAGAATCTCATGGACAGAGGAGCCTGGTGGACTACAGTCTATGGGATCGCAAAGAGTTGGACACAACTGAGCAACTGAGTATGCATATATATACACATATGCATGCATGCTAAGTCGCTTCTGGTTGTGGGTTGGTTGTCATTTCATATATATATATATATATATAGATATATATATATGCACCCACATAGGTATATAAATATATATACAGACATACATATATACATCCATATGTATGTGTATGTTTATATCTATCCATCTATATATCCTGCATCCATACTAAATCATACAACTGTGAAATCCCAAGTTATATGATACTTTGTGGCACTGAAAACTTTAACATTTTCCTTTACATTAAAACTTTCATAACAAAATGAAAAAGTGATAGGTATAAATTTGGACTGTCCTATAGATGTAAGCGTGAGTCTAACTGCAATGTTGCCAGCCATTCTACACTGAGGAAGCCCATAGCCACGTTCAAACTTTGGTTGAGTTGGATTGAGTTGAAGTGGCCCATGTAAACTAGCTCTACCTTTAAAGCTAGAGTTCCTGGTTTTATTATTTAAATTTGGCTACCATACATACTAATCACCTTAATTCTTATTTAATTTTTGAAAGTTATTACTGTGGAAGAAGTCAGCTGAGCGATAATGATTATACCGTATCAAAATCCTTTGTAAGTGATTATTTTAATGACTCTGTACCAACAGGGAAACGTAGACATTCAGACAAAAAGCAACCTAATTATAATGACAGCACCAAAGTGAAGCTGTGACAGTTACAAAACCAATTTAAAAGTTTTTTGACAGCCCTGGCTAAAAGCTTTGTTTAGACCTTTCAGTAATAACAGTTTACTTAAGACATAAATCCACAGCTAAGGAAAATAGAAAGAGAAAGTTGTGGCTTTTCTGTCATGCAGATGAAGTGGAAAGCAGTTGAAATGTTTTTAATAGAACATTACCTTAAAAAAAGTCTAGAAGAGGAATAATAGTTATGGAATTTTAACTCCCTCAATGCAAGAAAGACTAAATAAAAATTCTAATGAGGATAGAAGCTTGCCAGCTGATATGCTTATCAACGTTATGAAGGTCAGTAGTTCCTGCAAGCAAGTTGACATGCATTTAAATATGTTGACTGGCAGCCCTGGAATTTGATTTTGCATTATCCATGAAATAAAGTCAAGGGCAAATAAATGGATGTAAGGACGCATCAGTAGCCGTGGTGACACACAGCCTCACTAAATACCTGCTTTTCCAGTGGCTGTGACATCTCTCACATTATTAGACTTTATCACTTTTATTTATCTCACTTGGTTCTGGACTCGTCAGATATGCAGCATAATTAATTCCTTGACCTTGGGCCGTTTATTTCTCATTCCTGAACAGAAAAATACCTCAGTCACATCTTTGTTAACTGCACCTCTTAATAGAACATTTATCATACGCAAGCGCCAATATAAGAGCTGGCAGATATTTATATGTTTATGATAACAACTTTTGGAGTAGCCAGTACTTGTCTCCATTTTACTGATGGGAAAACTGAGGCACGGAGAGGTTGAAGAATCTTACTCAGGGCCACAGAGCTTGTGCGTGGTGGAGTTTCAGGCCCACACACTTTGGCTCGGAGCTGATGCTCTGAGTCATGAAACCCCAAGAACGCACACATTTGGATGCAGAAGGTTGATGGCACGCTCAGAGGTATCCTTTTCTCCCTTTTCCTCTTCTCAGGTTCTGCTTTCGTTAGGTTCTTTCATTTGCAAAGACTGAAGAACTCTCAGGTCAAGATCAAATGATGTCCACATGTGTCTGTAAGAACCGATGAAGCCCCGAAACAGGGCTGCATGGTGGCCCTGCTCCCTGGGCAGTTGGTGCCAAGGGGTGTGACTCAGTGATGCGTTGTGTGGTCAGCTTCCCTCTCCTCCTTCTGCTGCCCAGGGTCTTCAGCTTCTACACCCTCCTTTTACATATTTCCGGCCCCACAGTGGGCAGGAGCTCCTAAAATGGACTTTAAACAGATGTGGGTGCAGAGTTTGGCGCTGTTGTGTACTTGCTGTGTGACCTTGGACAAGTTACTTAAAGTCTCTGAACTCTGTGGAAGAAGTGGGTAATATATCCCACTATGTAGGGCTATGGTGAAGATGAAAGAAGTAAAAGAAATAACATACTTGTAGTATTCAATACATGATAGCTAATGTAATAATAGCCATTATTTTTCAAATACCTAATTAGTTTACCTCAAGGTAGGCAGCAGGCTTGGACCAGATATGGATCTAAATTGTGGTTTCATCTTCAGTATGTGTGTGACAGTGAGAAAGTTGTTTTAACTTCTCTGAGCCTCAGTTTCCTTCTTTATAAAATGAGCGTAACTTCCTAAAACTGTTAGGACATTAAATGACTTCATTTATGTAAAGCACTTATGACAGCTTTGGGCACATAATAATTATAAATATAGACATCAGCTTTATTAGTTGTATAATTTTCAATAAATATTTATGCAGTGAGTATAAAGTTCTGGTTATATGAGATAAGTAAATTATGAGCATCTATGGCATAGTACTTATAGCTATGTACTCTATTGTATATTTAAAATTTACTAGGAGGATAGATCTTATGTTGTGTTCTTACCACAAATAATAATAACAATATTAATAGAGGAGGCAAGAGGAAGCTTTGGGAGGTGATAGATATGTATTTGGCTTTGATGATGGTCATGCTTTCGTGGGTGTATATTTATCCCCAAGCTCATTGAGTTATACACATTCAATATGAACCACATTTTTTAATATCAACCATACTTTAATAAAGTGATTTAAAACATAGAAAATAAATTATTAAAAATAATAATTTAAAGAAATAAATAATCCACAGAAGCAATACATTAAAAAATAAATAGATTTTAGGTCTCTCCTGCTTTTCCAGTTCTATGGCTTATCTCTAAAATGCTTTCATCAACAATGGCTTTTTCTCTTAGCAGAATAAAGCGATACTTGTATATGGTAGCAGCTTTCCAAAAATAATTTCTCCATAGAGTCGGCAGTCAGGATAAAAGCTTCCTAACTAGTCAGTGAAAATTAAGATATAGGTTATACACAAGTTCAGTGAAATGTATTTGCAGCTTTTAACCAAAAGTCTCTGAAACTATCTCCCCAGGTACTTTTTAGCTGCCTGCAGATAAAAGATTGGTTTGCTCACAGTATTTAGTGACAGTCATCAAGTTATCTTAGAAAAGTTGATTTGGACATGCGTTTGCCAAGCTGAGGGAGGTTCTGGGGGAGGGAGGGATTGAGGTTTTGGGTTAAGAACATGCGAACTGTTATATATAGAATGGATAAAACAGCAAGGTCCTCCTGTATGGCACAGGGAACTATATTCAATGTCCCGTAATAAACCATAATGGGAAAAAATCTGAAAAAGACTGTATATATTGTGTATATGTATAACTGAATCACTTTGCTGGACAGCTGAAATTTACACAACACTGTAAATCAAGTTTGCTTCAATAAACTGAATTTTTCTCAAAAAGAAAGACTGTTCACAGCAGCATATAACAGAGATGTTGCAGATCCAGCAAGGTCTGAGCACATAGCTATGTCAAATCATGGGTTTGTCTCTTTATTGAGAGTCCGTCCTTTTTGCCCCCTCAGCAAATGATGCGGTCATCTGTCTTCCACATGTTCATCCTGAGCATGGTGACCGTGGATGTGATCGTGGCGGCCAGCAACTATCACAAAGGAGAAAGCTTCAAGAGGCAATACGATGAGTTCTACCTGGCGGAGGTAAGCAGCTCACGGGCACAGGTCACTTTTCAAGGCAGCCGAGAACCTCGGCCTGTGACAGCAATGTTTAGAAACGTGTGAAAGTTCATTTCAGCTCAGTCACCATTTGACCTCGACCAGAGCTTATTCAGGACTTCCCTGATGGCTTGGTGGGTTAAGAATCTGCCTGTAATACAGAAGATGTGGGTTTGACCCCTGGATCGGGAAGGTCTTCCTGAGGAGGGCATGGAAACCCACTCCAGTATTTTTGCCTGGAGAACCCCATGGACACAGGAGTCTGGCGGGCTATAGTCCACGGGGTCACAAAGACCTGGACTCGACTGAAGCAACTGAGCATGCACAGAGCTGATTCCTTGTCCACTTGAGCGGTGTTTCCCTTGGTCCCCGTGTTGCCTGATGTGTTTCCTGGCCCCCTGGGCCTGAGTGATCTTCCCCACGTGTGTGTCGTGTGTGTGAGTCACGTTGCCAAGGCAACACTTGCCCCGGGTGTTACTCTGGCCATCTAGGTGTTTCCCTACCCACCTCTTCGTTTTCTTTCCATTGTCATATGGTGTGTCTGTTTCCTCCAAGTGTAGGCAAGCGCAGATTCAGAATATTGTAGATGAAGAACTCAGCTCAGCAGTACCAAGGATGACATTGGAGGAAAATAGAAAAATGTCTGTTCTAAAAATCTGAGGTGTTACAGCCTGCATTAAAGATGTAGTCAGAAATAGATGGGTTTAGTGAGTAAAACAGCGAATCTTCTTGCTTCCTACAGCCATACTAGAGTTCTGTGGTAGCACTTCTTCCTGCTGGGATAACCTTGTTAACATTTGTTGCTTAAATATTTCTTGATGATTTCCAGAGACCTCTTTCTTTTTTTATTGTGGAGAATTATGTCTATAACAGAACTTAGAATTCAGGGGTTCTGTTTTTATGGAAAAATTGATTGACAGATGACTCTTTAGAAACCCACTCATCATGTAAGTGAGGAATACATATCTAGCTGTGCTACACTGGGAGAAATCCAATATATGAAAAATAAACTTAAAAAGCAGAAACATCACAATGTGATTATTTTTATTACAAAAGCACTTTCCACATACAAAATCAATTTGCCTCCGAGTTGGGTTCTCTTCTATATCCAGAATTCTCCTAGTGCATTTAAAAATAGATTTGTTTAACAAAAAGTCCTTCCACCCACACATCAGTTTTCCAGAAAAAGAATTGATGATATACAGCTATTGAATACAAACTTCTATGTGGGTATGCAGAAACTTTTAAGGAGTCACTTATGAATTCCTCTCTTGGTGGAGATGTGTTTCCTGTAAGAAAATACCATTAGTATTAAACTTTCTCTGAAATAGTCTCTGTGACGTGACATTGCCCAATAACTGTGTCATATATGGAACTTTTGTTGCTGTTGCTGTTCAGCTGCTAAGTCATGTCTGAATCTTTGCGATCTCATGGACTGTAGCCAGCTAGGCTCCTCTGTCCTTGGGATTTCCAGGCAAGAATACTGCAGTGGGTTGCCATTTCCTTCTCTAGGGGGTCTTCCTGGACCAAGGATTGAACCCAAATTCCTGCATTGGCAGGTGGCTTCTTTACCATTGAGCCATTTAGAATTGTGGTGTATGGAGCTTACAGTTAAGCAAGAAATATCGACAGTAAATAGTAACAAGTTTCATGCTATGGATAATCAATGACATAGGCTCACAAAGAAATTATGTCCAACCGAACACCTGAAAAATGGATATAATTTTGCTGCAGATCCAGCACAGAAAGTGTGGATCGTTACCAAAGGCAGAGGGGGGATAATTGCTTTACAATGCTGTGTTAGTTTCTGCTGTACAACAGCATGAACCAGCTATAAGTACACACACATATTTCCTCCCTCTTGAACCTCTCTCCTGCTCCTCCATCCCGCCCCTCTAGGTCATCGCAGAACACAAGCTGAGCTCCCTTGCTATACAGAAGCTTCACACTAGCTATCTATTTTACATTGATAGTGTATATTTCAATGCTACTCTCTCAGTTCATCCCACCCTGCCCTGGCCCTGCTGTGTCCACAAGTCCTCTGTCTGCTTCTCTATTCTTGCCCTGCAAATAGATTCATCAGTACTGTTTTTCTAGATTCCACATGTATCAGTTCAGTTCAGTCCCTTAGTCAGTCGTGTCTGACTCTTTGCAACCCCATGGACTGTATGAGGCCAGGCCTCCCTGTCCATCACCAACTCCTGGAGCTTACTCAAACTCATGTCCATCATGCCATCCAACCATCTCATCTCTGTCATCCCCTTCTCCTCCTGCCCTCAGTCTTTCCCAGCATCAGGGTCTTTTCCAGTGAGTCTGTTCTTTGCATCAGGTGGCCAAAGTGTTAGAGGTTCAGCTTCAGCTTCAGTCCTTCCAATGAATATTCAGGACTGATTTCCTTTAGGGTTGACTGGTTTGATCTCCTTTCAGTCCAAGGGACTCTCAAGAGTCTTCTCCAACACCACAGTTCAAAAGCATCAATTCTTAGGTGCTCAGCCTTGTTTTTGGTCCAACTCTCACATCCATACATGACTACTGGAAAAACCATAGCTTTGATTAGATGGACATTGTCAGCAAAGTAATGTCTGCTCTTTAATATGTTATCTAGTTTGCTCATAGCTTTTCCTCCAAGGAGCAAGCAACTTTTAATTTCATGGCCACAGTCACCATCTGCAGTGATTTTGGAGCCCAATAAAATAAAGTCTGTCACTGTTTCCATTGTTTCCCCATCTATTTGCCATGAAGTAATGGAACTAGATGTCATGATCTTCATTTTTTGATTGTTGAATTTTAAATTAGCTTTTTCACTCTCCTCTTTGATGTTCATCAAGAGGCTCTTTAGTTTCTCTTCACTTTCTGCCATAAGGGTGGTGTCATCTGCATATCTGAGGTTACTGATATTTCTCCCGGCAATCTTGATTCCAGCTTGTGCTTCATTCAGCCCAGCATTTCTCATGATGTACTCTGCATATAACTTAAATAAACAGGGTGACAATATGCAGCCTTGATGTACTCCTTTCCCAATTTGAAACCAGTCCATTATTCCATGTCTGGTTCTAACTGTTGCTTCTTGACCAGCTACAGATTTCTCAGGAGGCAGGTAAGGTGGTCTGGTATTTCCATTTCTTTAAGAATTTTCCATAGTGTGTTGTGATTCACATAGTCAAAGGCTTTGGCATGGTCAATAAAGCACAAGTAAATGTTTTTCTGGAACTCCCTTGCTTTTTCAGATTCAACGGATGTTGGCAATTTGATCTCTGGTTCCTCTTCCTTTTCTAAGTCCAGCTTGACCTCCATCTGGAAGTCCTTAGTTCATGTACTATTGAAGCCTCACTTGAAGAATTTTGAGCATTACTTTACTAGCATTTGAGATGAGTGCAATTGTGCAGTAGTTTGGGCATTCTTTGTCATTGCCTTTCTTTGGGATTGGAATGAAAACTGACCTTTTCCAGTCCTGTGGCCACTGCTAAGTTTTCCCAATTTACTGGCAAATTGAGTGTGTCACTTTAACAGCATCATCCTTTTGAACGTGAAATAGCTTAGCTAGAATTCCATCACCTCCACTAGCTTTGTTTGTCATGATGCTTCCTAAGGCCCACTTGACTTCGGACTCCAGGATATCTGACTCTAGCTGAGTGATCACACCGTCTTGGTTATCTGGGTCATGAAGATCTTTTTTGTATAGTTCTTCTGTGTATTCTTGCTACCTCTTCTTAATATCTTCTGCTTCTGTTAGGTCCATACCATTTATGACCTTTATTAAGCCCATCTTTGCATGAAATGTTCCCTTGGTATCTCTAATTTTCTTCAAGAGATCTCTAGTCTTTCCCATGCTATTGTTTTCCTCTATTTCTTTGCATTGATCACTGAGGACGGCTTTCTTATCTCTCCTTG
Organism: Antilocapra americana; assembly: GCA_007570785.1. Lineage (NCBI taxonomy): Eukaryota > Metazoa > Chordata > Mammalia > Artiodactyla > Antilocapridae > Antilocapra > Antilocapra americana. Next base: position 3,844,231 of record ML660218.1, on the reverse strand, counting down.
ATATTCTTTGGAACTCTACACTCAAATGGGTATATCTTTCCTTTTCTCCTTTGCCTTTAGCTTCTCTTTTCTCAGCCATTTTAAGGCCTCCTCAGACAACCATTTTGCCTTTTTGCATTTTTTTCCCCTTGGGGATGGTCTTGATACTGCTTCCTGTACAGTGTCACGAACCTCCATCCATAGCTCTTCAGGCACTCTGTCAATCAAATTTAATCCCTTGACTCCATTTGTCACTTCCACTGTGTAATTGTAAGGGATTTGATTTAGATCATACCTCAATGTTCTAGCGTTTTTCCCTACTTTCTTCAATTTAAGTCTGAATTTTGTAATAAGAAGTTCATGATCTGAGCCACATTCAGCTCCCAGTCTTGTTTTGTGGTGACTATATAGAGCTTCTCCATCTTTGGCTGCAAATAATATAATCAATCTGATTTCGGTATTGACCACCTGGTGATGACCATGTATAAAATCTTCTCTTGTGTTGTTGGAAGAGGATGTTTGCTTTGACCAGTGCATTCTCTCAGCAAAACTCTGTTAGTCCTTGTCCTCCTTCATTTTGTACTCTGAGGTCAAACTTGGCTGTTATTCTACTAATATATGATATTTGTTTTTCTCTTTCTGACTTATTTCTGACTTACTTCACTCTGTTTGACAGACTCTAGGTTTATCCACCTCACTACAAATGATCTAATTTATGATCATGCTATGAGAAATTCCAACAAACTTTCAAATTCTCTAATATTGTAGAGTTCGCTGACACTACTTAAGTGCATCGGTAGTGTCCAATGGTAGTTGAAAAATCCTTGTTGTTCTTTTTTGTATGTAGTACTATTTTAAAAAATAAATTTATTTATTTATTTATTTTGGCTGCACTGGGTTTTCATTGCTCTCTGCAGGCTTTCTCTAGTTGCGGCGAGGTGGGTCTTCCCATTGCAGAGGCTCCTCTTGTTGCAGAGCACAGGCTCTAGGCACACGGGCTTCCGTAGTTGCAGCTCAGAAGCTGTGACGCACTAGCTTAGTTGCCCCGAGGTATGTGGGATCTTCCCAGTCCAGGGATCGAACCTGTGTCCTCTGCATTGGTAAGCAGAGTCTTAACCACTGTGCCACTAAGAAAGTTCAGTAGTACTATTTTTTAATTTAAAAAATCAACAGGAGAGGTTGTTGTTCAGTCACTCAGTTGTGTTTGACTCTTTGCAACCCCATGGACCATAGCACGTCAGGCTTCCCTGTCCTTTACCATCTCCCAGAGTTTGCTCAAACTCATGTCCATTGGGTCAGTGATGCCATCCAGCCATCTCATCCTCTGCCATCCTCTTCTCCTCCTGCCTTCAGTCTGTTCCAGCAACAGGCAGGGTCTTTCCCAATGAGTCGACTCTTTGCATCAGGTGGGATTGTGTGGTAAAATAGGGCACACGCTATCTTTCTATTAATTGTTGCCCGCTTCCCAAACTACTGAAAGTGAATTTGATTTTCATCAACAACATAGTAGAGGTTTAGTTCCCTTGGAAAAAAAGACAGGTATCACTTTATTCTTGAGCTACTGAAACATTCAGAATTTGTTCTACATCTTTTAATTGATGAGGTGTATCTGAGTTTTCCAAAGCATGCTTGATCTTTATTCCAATCACATTATCTCTTTTCTTTGTATCAGAAACTTCTACATGAGTCAAAGTGATGAGTTTCAAATGAGTGTAGATAAGTCATTTTAATCACACTTCATTTTTTTTTATAAAATATTCTCTTTTAAAAAAAATTGATAAAGATGCTTTGGGCTTAAGCCAACAGTCAACAGACTTTTTCTTTAAGAGCCAGACAGCAAACATTTTGGACTTTTCAGATCATGTGTCCTCTGCTTCAGCTTCTCAACTCTGCTACTGTTGTGCAGAAGGGAATATGGCCTCAGAGTGGTTGTGTGCCAGCAAAACTTTCTCTGTGAAAGTAAGCAGAGAGCTTGATCTTGGTTTAAGCTGTAGAAACACCATCTGAGCCACCAGGGGAGCCTCTAGAGACACAGAGCATGTCAACTAACATCCCTTTGTGTTGAATTCAAATATAGTAAGACTAACAACATAATAGCTTCCTTTTTTTTAGAAGTTGCTTTATGTTGCCAAGTGCTTTAAAGGAATTCATTATCTCTGTTAATCCTCCAAATGGCTATAATAACAGCAATTCAAGTTTATGGACTATAATGATACAGTATTTAAGGAAATAGCATTATGTAATATTTTATAAAGTTTATTTTTAAAATAGATCACCAGAGGCCATGAGCTTTCAGAGAAGTAATTTCTTGACTTCCCACATATTCCAGAATAAATTATTTTGAAAATCCAAAATAAATCATTAAGAGTCAACTTGCAGTCTAGAAAACAGTCTTTAAGCGTAAATTAAGTTGCTTAGCTTCTGTTGAAAGGCTGGGGCCTTGTTTAGTTACTTTGGTTTAATTAACCTAAATTTAGAATTAGTTGAGAAACAGGGAAAACTTTTCTTTGTTTTTGAGGCTCTGCATAAACATAACAATGTGAAGATTTACTTTCTTTTGGAAGTCTTCATTTTGCATTTTGATCTAAAATAATCCATTGTCATTACTGTTGTACATAAAATCATATTATTATACATTAATATAATGAACACAATTATATCTTACAATGTATAAATGTATTTGTATTTATTAACTTTATTAAAACACCTTAATAATATATAATTTATATTTGTTTAATTTTTATTAATAAATAATAAAACTTGAAAAATACTTAATGCTTTTGCCTGGTGGCTCAGATTGTAAGGAGTGTGCCTGCAATGCAGGAGACCCAAGTTCAGTCCCTGAGTCAGGAAGATCCTCTGGAGAATGAAATGACAGCTGACTCCAGTATTCTTGCCTGGAGAATTCCAGGGACAGAGGAGCCTGATGGGCTACAGTTGATGGGATCGCAAAGAGTTGGACACGACTGAGTGACTAACACTTTTACTTTTCATTATCTAAAAATATGTAAATATATCTGTATATCCACCAGATTGTACATTTAACAGAAGTTTATCAGCACAGCCTTATGCACAGATTAAAGATTTTAACAGAATCCCTCTTTTAAGAAACTTGTAAATTGATGAGAGAGAGAGAGAGAGAGAGAACAGTGAAGTTCTAAGAGCATGCCCCTGTTTAATTTCTGGTCAAGGGACAGGTTTACATCATTTAGAACTCCAGGGTGTCTCTTTGGTTTCCTGTTTTTCTCTGATTGTTCTGTGTTTTGAAGCAGAAGGCCTTTCATCACCGTGGACTCATTTTGCCATCTTGCAGAAAGTTATCTTTTCTAGCAAAGTGGTTTCTATGTTCCTCTGAAGACATTTGGCTTTAAGATATTTGTTAAAATGAAATTACATGAAAGAGCTATTTATTTTAGTTCCAATAGAATCTGACACCCGTGTTTCAGTTCATTAATCATAAGAAATGACTGAATTATGAAAATAACTCATCTTATTCTACCAGCAGTCTTTCATATTATCCTTGGGTTTAATTTCATCTTCTGGGGAACTTTAAACAAGTGTCTTTTGACTATAGCTTCTTCATGTGTTTCTAAAGGATTTGAGCAATATCTTGTTAGGCGAAAAATAATATGATAATGATATTTTTGACTATTCAATGATCCATCTCCAAAGTTAGCTCTTTAACTGCTCAGAGAATTCAAGGTACACCATATACTAAGAGTAGGTGATTTACTAACACCTCAGAAATGATGTGGGTCATCATTTATTTGAGCGTTATTTAACTTGAATTTCATTTAGAGAATAGGGGTACCTTAATTGTGTTTCTTGTGAGTTTTATGCTAGAGTCTTCTTTTGTGATAAATGTGCGTTCATTTTCTAATGAATATCCATCATGTTTCTCTGAAATTTTGAAATAGAGCTTGCAACACACATCTTGGATAATATATTTCAAATATCTTTGCACATATGGGCAGTATATCTACTCTTTTATCTTCTTGTGTATCACAATCAGCTCATTTATAATTTGTCACTGATCAATGTTAATACATTATTCAAGGAATTAAAAGAGCAGGACAGTTTCCATTGTTCCATTTATACTAAGCATGTCATTTTCCATTCAGTTATTTTTCTCCTGAGCTTCAGAAATTTGGCCATCAATTTGTTGTCTGACCTGCTAGCCTCACAAATCCAGTTATAAGTTCTTTTGGAAAACAATCATTTTAAACTAATTTCTTGTATTTTTCATTCTAAAAAATATATCTTTTCACAAGTTATGTGCTGTCATCGTAAGAACAAATATAATAATGTTTCTTAGAATAGTAACTCCTGTCATTTTTATTTGTTTAATTAAATTTATTTCCTTTTAATTAAATTTGCATTCCCTTATTGATAATTTCCCTGAGGACAAGAGGGCTTGTTATAGTAGCTATTAGATAGCATATTTATTATTATAAGATGAAAATTTGGAAAATAAATAATAAAATGTGGCATTTTAAAAACTCATAAAACCTGCATTCCTAAAAATATTAGTTAAACTCTGCTATGGTGACGTCAAATCTGATTTATCTATGTAACATAAATTCTCAAGGGGGAAGTAAAAAAATCCTAAAGGGATAAAAACTGTTCTTGGAGGGGCAAAAACATCCTACTCTTTCCATATATAAAGCAGAGGTTGATATGTTTATATTCGTAACGTATATATGCTAATAAAAATTCCATATGATGTAGTGATTAGAAACAAAATATCTAAAAAAGGCTCAGGGGGTGGTTAAAAAAAGATTGCAAATCTCTGATTTAGGAAAAATTGTAAGAAGAAATACTTTGGTGTTTTCATGTATTGTTTTCAAGTTTCTTCAAGTAATGTGACAACAGTGTTTAGGAAAAGTTTTAGTACCCTCCTCTCACAAATCTTGCCTTTCCTCTTAAAAAGACAGGTTTCAACTTTTTTTTTTTTTTTTTTTTTAATTATTGTTTTAGCCATACATTGTTATGATATCACCATGGGTTTACATATGCTTCCCCTCCGGGTCCCCCCTCCCTCCTCCCTCCCCCCCGGGAAATCTCGCTGCACCAGTCCCGAGCATCAATCCTGGGCTGGCGATTGATTAGACACATGACAATTAACATGCTTCAATGCCCTTCTCCCATCTCATCCCACCCTTACCCTCATCCACAAAGTCCACAAGTCTATTCTATACATCAGGTTTCAACTTTAAGCACCCACTGACAGGATAGTGTCCTCTGAGGACGGGACAGGCAAGGTCCTACTGTGACCTTCTCAGGGTGGGGCCTGCCGAGGTAGGGGCCAAGGTCACGGGTGCTGCCAGACTAGGAGCGGTAAGGGGAGACTCCCGAAGGCTGCAGAGGACCTGGAGGCCGTCGTGCTGAGTGGAGTGAGTCAGAGAAAGACGGATGCCATATGATATCGCTTATACGTGGGATCTAAAAAATGGTGCAAATGAGCACATTTGCAAACAGAAATAGAATCGCAGATGTAGAAAGCAAATTAATGGCTGCCAGGGGGGAAGTGAGGGAGGGATAAATTGGGAGATTGGGAACTTCCCTGGCGGTCCAGTGGTTAAGACGCCACACTTCCACTGCAGAGGGCATAGGTTTGGATCCTTGGTCGCAGAGCTGAGATCCCACGTGCTGCATGGCACACACACACACACACACAACTGGGAGGCTGAGATCGACATGTGCACACTACCATATATAAAGCAGGTAACTAATAAGGACCTACTGTATAGCGCAGGGAACTCTACTCAGGACTCTGTAATGACCTGCATGGGAAAAGAATCTAGAAAGAATGGATCTGTGTATATGTAAAACTGACTCCCTTTGCTGTATGCCCGAAACTAACACAACATTGTAAATCAACTAGACTCCAATAAATCAGAAACAAAACAGATTTGCAGTAAAGCTCTAGACTGGGCACATGCTTGGATGACGCTCTGGACATCCAGAGGCACATGCTTGGATTACGCACTTCCCCGTAACTGGATTCTGCAGATCACTGGCCAGCCTCGTTCCTTTTGTAGGGCCAGCACGATGACTGTAAGTTCCCTGCGGTCCAGCGACTGTCCATGCTGAGTTCATTGACTCAGGCTGGGGCCATCCGTTGAAAGGAGCTTACTAATATTACTCTTCACTGCTTCTGCCCTGATGGTTCCAGACTGTTATCTTCTGCTGAATTGAAATCCTGTGTGAAACCCTCTAACCAACACTGACCGACCACTTAATTTTCCCAAATCCCTTCTGTAATTCCTGACATAGTTCTCCCCTTTGCCAGAATAACCCATGATTATAAGTAAGTTCAATATATTTTTATGTGTAATACTGTTACATGAAATTTTAGGACTTTGGGACTAACGCTATTTCTTGGAGAAGGGGATGTTGGCTTGTGACAATTCACAGGCAGTGTTAACAGTGTTCATGTTACCATGTGAATGTTAACAACATTCACAGACAATATAACCAAGGCATTTGCTCCCAGGAGCATTGGAATCAGGAATTCTAGTAGGAAAATCAGTAGGAATATGGGTGTTTATATATAGTCACATAATAATTTGCTAAATCATTTTTAGTGCCTTTTAGTGGCTTTGAAAAGCACATGGTTTTCCCACCAGGCGAATAATAATGCACAGGGATCCAACTGCATATTTATTATAAATTATGATCATTTAAACAGATTGTTCCATCTGTCTTTTGATAGCAAATGCAAAGTAAGTAAAGTGATTAATTGTATTTATATGTAATTAGGCAATCTATTCAAATGTAATTCAGGCATTTATTGGTAGTTCCCTGATTTAAAAAAAAAAAAGGAAAAAGAAAAGGCTACTTTGATATGAATTACATCCCTTCCCTTGGAATGAAAGTCGGAAAACACAGGTGAGGGAGAGGTGGGCCCTGGGCACTGGGCCTCTGTTAATACAGCGGGCCGAGCCACGCTGCAGGGAAGCCTTCAGATGGACCCTTGCAGCTTCAGTTTCTCCAAGACTCGGCCAAGAGGCCTGGGGGAGGGGACAGCTGCTGGACTTCCTCCTTGTGCTACCGGGCCCCGGCTGAGAAGCCAGGGCTGGAGAGTAACTGCCTCTTGTTGGCACTTGTGGCCAGGATCTGGGTCCTCTGGCCCCCTGAGGCTGACCCTACAGAGGAACTGTGGTCGCAGGAGACCTAGAAGAATCCTGTTGATCTCTGAGATCCAGGCAAGGAATCTCCCGAAGAGCTGAATTACTCCCAGGAATGGATTCCACCCTCCTGGGATGGAATCCTGACACAAAGCAGCTTCTTATTTCTTGCTGTTCAGTCACTAAGTTGTGTCCAATTCTGCAACCCCATGGACTGCAGCATGCCAGGTGTCTCCATCCTTCACCATCTCCCAGGGTTTGCTCAAGTTCATGTCCATTGAGTAGGTGATGTTATCCAACCATCTTATCCTTTGCGGCCCCCTTCTCCTTCTCCTCCTGCCCTCCACCTGCTGCCCAGCTGAGGGGTCGTAGGGTTTTAGGTCATTTATCACCAAAAATAATCTTACCACTGTTGAGAGCATTAAAGACAAATAAACAAAACATACAGCAGTGAGCAAGCAAAGAAAAATATTTGCACACAAAGGGACTCAGAAAATGAAGATGGAATTTGAAATCCAAGATGAATATGTACAGAAATTCCTCAATCTGGTAGAATGGATGGGCCAGAGAAGAGGGCCCCCCCCCCCCACCCCGCCCAGTTACTCAAAGGTAGTTAATTAAGGCAAAAAACAGACCTGAACTTTGACTAACATTTTCCAAAAAATGAGCTGAAAAGGGCATGGTCATTGATGAGAGCTAATTATATACGAGAACAACTGGGCAAAAATAAGGAAATGGTAGAAATCATGAGGAAGAATCAAGAGTCTAAACTTGATTTTGGAATAATAGGACTCCCTGAAGGACAAAGGGAATGGAGGAGTAATAATAAATGAGAGAAGAAAATGTTCCTAAACTGAGGCATTTCTGTCCTACTCTTTGCAACCCCATGGACTATAGCCTACCAGGCTCCTCTGTCCATGAGAGTCTCCAGGCAAGAATACTGGAGTGGGTTGTATTTCCTTCTCCAGGGGATCTTCCTGACCCAGAGATCAAATCCATGTCTCCTGCATCTCCTACATTGACAGGCACGTTCTTTACCACTGGCTCTACCTGGGCAGGATCCTTGATAAAAAAGCAATAATTACTATTCAAGAAGCTAGAATTTGGACTTCCCTGGCAGTCCAGTGGTTAAGACTGAGAGCTCCCACTGCAGAGGGCACATGTTCGATCCCTGGTTGTGGAACTAAGATCATGTAAGCTGTGCAGTGTGGCAAAATAAAAAAGAAACTTTGGTGGATGATCTCAGAATAAGCAAATTTAGGAAGAGGTGTGGTATCACTAGGAGTGGGGGTGAAAGTTGGATACTATGCAGTTTGTGGGTTGGTAGGGGTGTGAGGGAAAAATGAGCGAGCCCTTTTGTGCAAGAGAGGAGTTTGGATGCAATAATAAAAAGGTATAGGTTAATATGTGACAGTTGAGCATTAAGCTGGGAGATTAGAAAAATAGAGTCTAAATAAACAAGGAAGAAAAAAAGACATTAAGAATGATTTGCCCAAGGCAAAAGTTAAAAGTTAAAAGATGAATATCAAATGACACACAATAAACTAAAAACATAAGACCAGGTATAACCTTGGCACTCTAAAAGTGAGAAGGCTGAATTTTCCTATCAAAAATCATAGAAAAATATGCCCTTAAAGGAGAAATGGCTGATTACAGACTGGGGCAAAGAAGGTTCAAGACTTTTTTTCTAAATCATAGAAAATATGATCATGTTTAAACACAAAATAAATAGCCTATTCATTCTAGGAAACACATAGAACGTGGTCCCCAGAAGTGGCTGCAAATCATCTATGAAATGATTAAGAGTGATACCTAAAATATTAAAGCATTTAAAATGCTTAGCAGAGCATGCAAAAATTAGAGGAATAGTCTCAAGGTCAAAAAATTGGTTTGATGTGAATGCAGAACTCCCAGTGGGCGCCAGGGCCAGTAGCTGCCCTAAGAGCGTTTGCATGCTCTTATCACCTAGAACATGCCAGGCTAGGAGCTGTATCCTGGACAGAAGGCGGGGCTATATAGCATCAGGGCACATGAGGTCTTTACCTCTGTGGGAGAAGGAAAATGTCCCTCCCTCAAAAGGAAATCATGAGGAAAACTTTAGTCATGATCCTGACTCCAAAAGAACAGAAAAAGAGTAAGCTGTACTGAAAATCGAACAGCACATGCCTGCCCACATGGGATTGAAATTCAAAGTCACTTTGCTTTCAGGTCTGGGAAATGTCCACTGAGAAATTGATTTACAGGGGCATTGAATTTATAAGATACCTCATGTCGCCTGGTCGACCAGTTCTTCCTGGGGAAAAAAAAAAAAAAAGAGTACTCTAAATACAGGTTTTGAAAATTTAGAGGAAATTATTGAAATAATACCTCTCAGAAACAGTTAATACTTTTACGTGTTTCTCTGATCACTGAAGATACATTTGGTCTGTGATGTTCTGGTTGGTGTGTTTTAAAACCATCTTTTTAATAAAATTTCATTCTAGATTTTTATATAACATATCTTCTCATTTTTCATGATAGTGGTGAAAATTCATGCACTAACAAACATATGACATATTTTGAAATAAATTGCAGGTTGGGTTTAATTTCACTGTTTATTTCTCTAGGTGGCTTTTACGGTACTTTTTGATTTGGAAGCGCTTCTGAAGATATGGTGTTTGGGATTCACTGGCTACATCAGCTCGTCTCTCCACAAATTCGAGCTGCTACTCGTAATTGGAACCACTCTTCATGTATATCCAGACCTTTATCATTCTCAATTCACATACTTTCAGGTAATACACATAATGCCTGTTTTTTCTTGAGAATTGTTTTCTTTCCAGAAGAACATACGTGGGTTCTAACAGCTAGGTATGGTAACAGCCTTAGTAACCACAAACTTGAGGTGGGCTCAGTGGTGTCTTAAATACCAAAAATAGCACATTCATAAATCGGAGGGACTTCCTTGGTGGTCCAGAGATTAACACTCTGATCTTCCAATACAGGGGATGCTGGTTTGATTCCTGGTCAGGGAACTAAGATCTCCCGTGTGCTGGTATAACCAAAAATAAATGAAGTAAATCAAATATAATGGACTTCCCTAGCAGTCTAGTGGTTAGGTCTCTGTACTTCCACTTCAGGGAGCACAGATTCAATCCCCGGTCAGGAAACTAAGATCTTACATGTCTCATGGCATGGCGAAAAAATAAATAAAAAATTACTGTTTATAAACTCCTAAAAATTCATAGTAAGAAATGAAGATTTTTTCATACAGTTCGTAAAAAGTTAGCACAGTGCAATAGACATACATATTTTACATTCACATGGGTATTATAATCTGAGCATGCATATTAAATTTTGAAATTGATAAATGACTTTAATTCCAAGAGTAGATCTCCCTTCTTAATAAGCCTAAATTTGTTTGCTCAACAGTACTTAAAATTGAAACAATAAAAAATAAAACTTACCTTTACAGAGTATAGTCATACTTTATTATTTAAAAATGCCTATAAATTTCTTTGTGATGATTAAATTGTAATATCTGTAATTTTTACTTTATAATAACTGGGTATCTATTGTTTTAAGTGCATTATATTGAATCACATTACTTCATAATTGTTCAGTAAACAAAAGTGAATATTAATGTTTTGTTCTTTGTTGAACAATAGCCGTGTGCTGAGTGATATTTTACATACTTGGTCAAAATATATGTATATGAGATATCCTAATTTTAAAAATCTCAAATACAGTCATTTTCTGAGTCGAAATTTGGTCATTTATATAATTTGTCATGTAAATGTCAAAAGTTGCATTGTTTTCTTAATAGATATTTTAAAGAGTTGGAGAATTAAATGGCAGTAGAATTTTTAAAGAAACTATGCAGAGAAAGAAGATTCTAATTCCTTAGATGAAAGAAAATACATTCCAACTTATTTATTAGTGATACTGAAGCTATCATATTCAGAGCAATATTAACTTCAACTGCCAGATTACAACCTGAAACTGAATACGTCTGATACCCAGAAGATAGGACATGAAAATACAAATCACAAAAATGAAAAACATACACCACAAACACACATAAAAAGCTGAGTCTCCAGTAAACACAGCCAAGCATATTGAACTCACAGAGGGCATCATGGTTCAAGCTTTCAGTACTGTCAACATCTTTGAACAAAAATCCCTTGTCACTTGTTGGGTTATATCCTCAGGCTTGGTTATCATAAGTGAGATGGCGGGGCAGGAGACATACACGTTTAAAACTCTTGATACAAAATATGCTTTCCAAGCATGTGTCCTTATATGCTGTTGGGCACTGCTGTCTAGATTCACAGAATCAACATGCACACATATTTAGTACCTGATGTTAGAAAATCATTGTACGTAATTGCAGAAAATATGCCTCATAGTCAAAGCTACAACGTATCTTTTTTATAAACCTAAATTTACCAAATTAACAAAGACATCGATGCCTCTTTCAGCAAGGATACCATATAAAGTATATTGAGGACTTTAAAATTGTTAGCATTTCTCTCAGATAATTTTTCATTGAAAAGTTACAAATAGGTCAAAGTTCTGCAGACAAAGATATTTAGTCTAGGGTTATTGAAAAGAGAAAAAATGGGAACTGTTTACGTGATAAATGTGAGAAATAGCTTGGTAAGTCATATGGAAATTTGACCATAAAAATGATTATGATAAACAGTGGTAAAAAACCCACCTTCCAGTGCAGGAGACATAAGAGATGTGGGTTCGATCCCTCTGTCAGGAAGATCCCTTGGAAAAGAGCATGGCAACCCACTCCAGTATTCTTGCCTGGAGAATCCCATTGACAGAGGAGCCTGGAGGGCTACAATCCATGGGGTCACAGAGTCAGACATGACTGAAGCGATTGAGCTCACATAGTAACTTAAAGATATGATTGTTTTATTTACATATAAAAAACAGTACAAAAGTATATAACAGGTACAGCTACAAATCCAGCCTATAAATAACATGTGTAGTTTATGTATGCTTATAAAATACCTATGATATGAAAAGATGACTGGAAAGAAATAGCCCAAATTATTACAAATTATTAATAGTCACCATCTCTAGGTTCTTTTCTTCTAGTCTGTTTTACAAAATATCTAAAATCAGTATGCATGGCTCTAATCACTGTATATAGATATAGATGCATAGCTATAGATATGGTCATATAATGCCTGGTCAGTGAAGTTTGCATGTTTTTTTCTGGCCATGCTATGCAGCTTGTGGGATCTTAGTTCCCCAACTAAGGATTGAACCAGGCCCACAACAGTGAGTGCGGAATCCTAACCAGTGGACCGCCAGGAACTTCCCAAGTTAACAATGTTAATGCCTATATAATTTGTAATAGTTTAATTTTTTGTTAGTAGTTGAGTGCTTTTCATTCGTATCTCTGTATCCGTGGCCAAGTTTATATTTGTCTAATGAGATCGTTAGACACTGCCTCATTTATTTTGTGCCTTAGAGGTAGTCTCTCAAGAAGCTTAGATGTCTCCGGATCTTTGCAAAGTCACAGATGGGGAACCCTCTGTCCTGAACAGATTGGTTCTTTATGGGCTGACTTTGATCTCCCTGGTTGGTCCTCATGCTTGTTTCTCATCTCACTTGACCTTCCTTCATCATGTTGGCAGCAGTTCTTCCCTGAGTGGATGTCACATTTTTCATATTTAAATGAAGTCAACATTTGAGTACAAAATGTCTCCCTTTTTATCCATCATCTCTGAGAGTTGATATTCAGTTGAGTCGCTCAGTCGTGTCCAACTCTTTATGACCCCACAGACTGCAGCATGCCAGGCCTCCCTGTCCATCACCAACTCCCAGAGCTTGCTCAAACTCATGTCCATTGAGTTGGTAATGCCATCCAACCACCTCATCCTCTGTCATCCCCTTCTCCTCCTGCCTTTAATATTTGTGTACAAAACGTCTCCCTTATATCAGTTATCTCTGAGGGTTGGTATCACCCATCTATTTATCCAGGTGGTATTTCCAAAGCCCCTCCTATGTGCCAGGCACAGTTCCAGACCCCGAGGGAGAGAGATGAACACAGCAGAGAAGAGCCCCACCTTAGGAAGCTTGTATTCTAGATGGCAAGCATCTCACATACAAGTACACCAAAGGAGTAGGAGTGAGGTAAACGCTTTTCAGAAGGAGCAAGCAGGGTGAAAAGGAGAAGCTGTGGGGTGAGGGTGCTGTTTTGACTAAGTTTGTTCAGGGAAGCCCTCTTTGAAGAGGGGACATTTGGGCAGAGAAAGAGCGAATCTTGAGAAGGTCTGTGGGGGATGCATTCCAGCTAGAGAACCACGTGACAGCTGTTTTGAGGGGAACACGTGCTTGATGGCATGAACAGAGGCAGCTCTATCCCACTGAAAGTCGCAGAATCTTTACAGAATGGTGAAGAATCTGCCTGCAGGGCAGGAGACCCAGGTTCGATCCCTGGGTCGGGAAGATCCCCTGGAGAAGTGAATGGCAACCCATGCCAACATTCTTGCCTGGAGAATCCCATGGATGGAGGAGCTTGGCGGGCTGTAGTTCATGGGTCACGAAGAGTCAGACATGACTGAGCGACTGACACTTTCACTTTCATTTCTGCTTCTCACATAGCAGGGTGAGGCCCCTGGCTGGTATTTTTGTGCACCTACTGTGTGCAGACACCTTGCCGAGTGCGTGGTTTTATTTGTTTCTTGGTAGATAGAGAATATACGTCCCTAGAGATTGAGTCCCTAGAGATTGAGTAACTCACCAAAGACCATGTAACCAGCAAATGGTGGAAACTCACTCCCAAGAAGTTTAATCTCATAGTTCACATTCTTCTATTTTAAAGACTTTTTTTTTTTTGGATGTGGACCATTTTTAAAGTCACTGTTGAATTGGTTACTATATTGTTTCTGTTTTATGGCTGTGGGGCATATGGGATCTTTGCTCCCCGACCAAGGATGGAACCCACATTGGAAGGTGAAGTTTTAACTACTAGAACATCAGAGAAGTACCCTCAGTAGTTCATGTTCTTAACCACGCAGTTTTTACAATCTGCATTCAGTCATGTCCGACTCTGTACAACCCCATGGGCTGTAGCCAGCCAGGCTCCTGCATGGGCAGGCAGATTCTTTGCCACCTGGGAAGCCCAGTGTTTACAGTATCTCACTATTAATCAGCAGAGTGACTTTTAGTGACAGACTTAGAAATGTGACCAAGAAAATATGCTTTAAGAACAACCACAAAATGTCCTACCGTGCTTATCTCTGAACGTCTGGTGTACATTATTTCGTATCTGTAGGAACACAGAATCCAAAGGCTTTACTGGGTAGACAGAGTGAAAAGCACACTTATCCTCAAATAAATGAAAGGCGTAATTAGAGTCACCGATAAGTGTTCTGCCTTGCCACGATGCAGGCTTACCCCCTTTGAAAATGCTGATCAAATCACCAGCGCGGGAATTGTGTTAAGTTCTATTTCTTCCAGCTGGTGAAATATTAATTTATCAAAATCACACAGATGTACATAGGCTGTTTTCATTAGAATTTGGGACAGGATTCAGAATTGCTTAGGCAGTCTTTTAAATATGATTTTAATTCAAGTGGAGAAAACACAGGGTACTGTGAGTGATGGATCATTTAAATTGTTCCTGCGGACTTTCCTGGACTCAGCTGTTTAATGATTAGATGGTGAATCATTTATGTCTGAGAATAAATAAGTCTGATAAATATGTAAAATCTTTTCAGATTATTATTCTGGATGTTAATATGAGTGTTACTGTTTTAATAGTTCTTATGATAAAGCTGTTTGTTATTTGTAAAGATGACCCAAGTGTAATATGCTCTGGTTTGAAAGTTCATGTTAAAATTATAGTGAGAAAAATTGGTAGCTTAAACATGGCTGTGGCATAAATGTTTAATTTGAACAATATTATTTCTCACATAAATTTTCTTTATGTGTGTATTGTGTGATGGGTGGGTGTTCAGTCGCTCAGTCAGGTCTGACCCTTTGCAACCCCACAGACTGTAGCCTGCCAGGCTCCTCTGTCCATGGGATTTCCCAGGCAAGAATAGTGGAGTGGGTTGCCATTTCCTTCTCCAGGGGATCTTCCCAACCTAGGGATTGAACCTACTTCTCCTATGTCTCCTGCACTGGCAGGAGTTAGATTCTTCACCACCAAGCTACCTGGGAAGTATTTTAAATCAACATGAATGAAATCTACATTTTGTCAATTTCTTTAAACGTTTGTGCGTTAGTGAATTAGACATGCAGCTACAGTGTTCTGCAGACAACAGGAATAAGATTCACTATCAGTACGTGTGCAGGGTAAGTTGCTTCAGCTGCGTTCGACTCTTTGATATCCTATGGACTACAGCCCACCAGCAGTTCCTGTTAATTCAGAGTCTGGTGGTAGGAGATAAGTGTGCTTCAGAGATGGTCAATTCAGAGGTTAATATGGTATCTCTGGGACTCGGTCCATTTCTCTACTCACCTTTTTTCTGTGTTGGTGTAATGCTTAAGGTGTCTTTCTCCATGTGGTGGCAAAGAAGGTTCCTAGAAGCTCAGGACTTATGTGGCTCTTACAGTAATTCCAGTTGGGGATTAAAAACAGGATACTTCTTTTAGGCCCCACAGAAGTTCTGATGACTGAGGTCATTATGAATACGATGGCCAGGCCTGGATCGTAGAGGTCAGGGAGACCCTTCTGGGCCTCATAGATTAACAGCAGAGTAGAAATGATTTGCCAAAGGAAAATCAGGAGGATTAGCAAGCTAGGGTTGCTGGAAAAAATTTGAACTCATGTTTTTATTTGTGTAAAAATTTTAATATAAGCTTTTAAAGCATTTCCTTTTCCTTACCATATTCTGTTTTCTCCTGAGAAGCCTTCAAAGTTACCTTAAGTTCTTATTGATATTGACCCATCTTGAACTACTCTTCCAATTATCATTTTTCATTTATGCCAAGACCACAATTTTCCTATTTTAACATCTCTAAACTTGGATCTGGCTTCCCTGGTGACTCAGATGGTAAAGATTCTGCCTGTAACTCAGGAGACCCCAGTTCGATCTCCAGGTAGGGAAGATCACTTGAAGAAGGAAATGGTAACCCAATCCAGTATTCTTGCCTGGAGAATTACATGGACAGAAGAGCCTGGCGGGCTGCTGAGAGCCTGGGGTCTCAAAGAGTCAGACATGACTGAATGACTAACACTTTCAAACTGTGATCTGCCTGATAATCAGTAATGTGTTATACTTTAATCAACAGCATTTTCAATTTCTTAACAGCACATAAAAAAAAATCAATAGTATCTTAGACTTGTTGAAAAATGCTACTTTTCTGTACTTTATACTTCAACTTTTAATTATATTCTACTTTATGTTTTTATCTTATAGATATACCCTTAAGAGCTGTACCTTTGTATTATATAAACACTCAGTGTACTAATAGTAATAGCCATTGAATCTTATTTGTCCAACACAGTGTTTGGCACATAATAGTATTTTTTAAGCGAATGAGAAAATTACCTATGTGTGGGAGTTTTTGCATATGTATGCAAAACATGTAAACATGTGTGTTTAGATAACCAGCTAAGCACAAGGTTCTAAAAAGTTCTAAAAAAATAATGAAGTTCTAAAAGTACAGGGCTTGGATAAGATTGATGTATTTTTCTCTCCCGTTGGTGAGTGAAGGTCATTCAGTTGTGTCCTTCTCTTTTTGATCCTGTGGGCTGAAACCTGCCCCCCACCCCCACCGACTCCTCTGTCCATGGAATTCTCCAGCCAAGAATAATGGATGGGCTGCCATTTCCTTCTCTGAGGGGATCTTTCTGACCTGGGGATCAAAACCAAGTCTCCCACATTGCAGGCGAATTCTTTACCATCTGAGCCCCCAGGGAAGCCCCCTGTTCCCTGTGGTCATCCAGAAAGCCAGCCTATTGGGTTGGTTTGAAGCTGTCACCTTCTATATGAAGCTTTTATTTCTGATCCAAATGGGCAACTCCAGTTGTTCTCCTCGCCCAGCTAGAGGAAGGTATAACGAGTGTCCAGGCAAAATTTATTTCATTTCCTGTTTCCTGTTTTGTTCCCATTTAATCCACCTTGTCTGACCATGGACTCAGTCTACATCCCATCATGTCTGAATCTGGAGTTCCTCAAAGAAGTCTAAAAATGCACATACCAAAACTCAATTGCTAGTGAGAGCAAGAAGGAAGTATATAGGACAGTAGAGTGAATGTAAGGGTCTGTTAAATCCATAAAAGTAGACCAAATCAGAGGTCGAGAGCTTGTACAGAGTGAACTATACAGAATAAGACACATCATTATATTTTGTACCAACTGCTCAGAATAAAAACACTTGAAATATTAAAGAAAAAAATTAGGTGTAAAAATTACTTCCTTTCACATTCCATAGGTCTGAACCGAGTCCACCAGCCACACTTGTAAGTGGGGCTGGAAAATGCAGCATATAACCCTGGGTAGCTAATTGCTAGGCTAAAATTCAGAAAGTTCTATTAATTAAAGGAAGGATAGAATGGGTCTTAGGGTAACGGTCTAGCCATGAATAAAGACTCCCTGATGGAAGGATTTTTAAAATTGCTTTATGAATGTACAGTAATCCCTAGGAAGGGCTGTTTTATGATAGTGAATATAGCTAATATTGATCTAGGGTCTTCTTTGATATTTGAACATTAGGAAAAAATGTCAGTTTTATTTCAACAATCGTGTTAATTTTAATGCCACTTTGAATTATCACAACATATGTTAAAACAGTGAGTTGTCACCATTTTACTGCCTTCATTCCTTTGGGATTTGTTGAGTTCTTGTTGTACAGCAGGCACTGAACTAGGCTAATATCTTAGTTCTTAAAGTGTTTTATCACTAAATACTCAGATGGAAAATGAAATTTTATAGAGTGCTATAAAAAATGAGATTTTAGTCTGAACTTATTTAAGATTCAGTGTAAATGGTTGAGTGTGTGTGTTTTTCTCTCCCACAACAGGTTCTTCGGGTAGTTCGGCTTATTAAAATTTCACCTGCATTAGAAGACTTTGTGTACAAGATCTTTGGTCCTGGAAAAAAACTTGGGAGTTTGGTTGTGTTTACTGCCAGCCTCTTGATTGTTATGTCGGCAATCAGCCTGCAGATGTTCTGCTTTGTCGAAGAACTGGATAGATTCACGACATTTCCGAGGGTAAGAACAAAAAATGCAGTCACTGTAATTCAGTTATTCTTATTTTAGTAATAATGCTTAATGTCAAAGTCATTTCACTTTAGCAGTGCTTTAAAAAATACTGACATTTTTATAACTTGGAGTAATTCAGTTTTAATATTCACAGTGGTCTCGTCTACAGAATATAGGTGTCTGAGCACATTTTCAGCATTGTCAGATTATGTGTCAATTCTAAAATTCTGGAAACAATCTAATAGAATGTGATGCAGAAACCAATAAAGATGGAAGATAGGGTTCTTCGTACCTATAAGTGAAAGTATAGCAGAATTTTTAAATTATTAATTTTAAAATGTTTTAACTTTGCTTTTATGTGTTTGTGAGAGGTAAAATTTTAAATCTGTTTTACAGTTCATGTATATTTTATGTCAGGCATAATCTAGAAGAGAATTTTGATTTTCAATATATAAATTTCTTAAACTCTTCAGATTTGAACTGTCTTTAAAAGATCATCTATTTCATATCTCTGTATTCTCATTAAGATTCACTTAGGTTGAAAAGAAAGTTAAAAACCAATCAATCTATAAAAAAACTAATCAGAGTCTAATCAGAAGGACCCTGAAATTCAACTCTATGAGGATTTAGAAATATGAAAAAAATATAATGACCAAGGCAAAGTTTATCGCCATAAACTGAAATAGTAAGGTCTGTTATATGAGAAGAATTGTCTTGGGTAAGAACAACAAATAACACATCCAAAAAAAAAAAAAGGCTTTAAGGGTAAAGTTATCTGTAACATAATGGATAGACTAATATAGCCTGGGTTTTTTTTTTTTAAATCTTAACAGATAGACTAATAAACTCAGGGTTATTGCTTTTTTTTTTTTTTTAATCTTGTGCTAAATGTGTTACTCATCACCAAGCATCTGTTGAGGGTCTATCAAGAACCAGGCAGTCTTGGCCATCCTGCTATATAAATGCAATTCAATTCCTAGTCTTCAGGAATTCCAGTTGAGAGGCAGGTAATCACTAAGCAAATGTCAAGCATTGATGGGCTTTGATAAAGGCAAACACTGGGAACCCAGAGGGAAGGTGCACAACCAAGAGTGGAAAAGTCCAGAAAGACTCTCTGGAACAGGCGGTTAGTGAAGAAGAGCAGGATGAAGCCGGGTGAAGTGCCAAGAACAGTGTTCCTTCCGGGTCGTGTGCTGAAGGTCTGAAGTGAGCCATGTCTTGTTCCAGAATTTAAAGGAGAAAGAACAGTTGATGGCAAAGAGGAGGACATAAAGCCAAGGGACTTTTAAGTGGATGAAAGCATGATCGTGATTAAACGTTGCTAAGAGGGTGCAAGGAGCAGGCACCAAAGACGCACTAGGTCAGGAGAAGGATGGCAGGAGGTTTCCAGAGGCGGCTGCAGGGCCCCGGCGCCAGGATTGCCCTCAGGCAGGTGTTGAGCTCTCAGATGTCCAGGCAGTCTTGTAGGACAGTGAGCCAAGCCCAAGGTCACGGCAAGCCTTGGTTCACCTACTGCCCCGGTGCAGGCAGCAGGGAGGGACGGGCGTGGCTGCCCGGGTTCCCTCTGCCCACTCAGCAGGGCAGGGTGAGGGGCTGGTGGATCAGCCCTGGTATGGAGGGGAGGGAGGGGTCTGTGCATTGCCTGGAGGTCCTGAACAAAGCTCCTGCCCTCTTATTGACCAGGGAATGGGGTAAGGGTGGGGGGCATGCCTAGAGGAAGGGCTAGGAGCGAAAATGTGCTGAGTCAAGGTGGAGAACAGTGCTGAACGCCGCCATGAGATGTCCTTCCCAGGAGAGGCCAGGGAGACCTGAGCAGGCAGCCTGAGGGCCTGTCTAGTTCCCTGAAACTCCCTCCAGAGACTGCAGTACAGGTCTGTGCCCAAGACCGAGGGGCAGGACAGTGTCCCTCCCCCAGGGACCTTCCAGTCAAAGCCTGGTCGTTGTCCATGGTCAGGCCACTTAGGATTGGCCTGGAACCAGACTCTCCTACAGGAAGATCTGCTCTTCCTCCAGGGATAGAGGGATGCAAGCAAAGATGACAGTGCTTTTATCAAGGCCAGCTTGTCCTAGGCTGCCCCCTCGCTGCCCCCTCATTGGGCAAATACAAAGAGCAGGCCGAGATCTTTGTTATCTGTCTTCACCGTCCATCGCTCAGGCCCAGGTGAATTCAGCTCTAACTAAGTGTCAGCCATTGTTCTGGGCGAGGGAGTACTAAGTGAAAACAGCCTGTATTTATTTATTGCACAGACCTGTCTTAATTTCATAGTTTATCTTCACTTTTCACCCTTTGCTCTCATTTCACACAACTGATTTTATATCCTTTTCCCCAAACCTCTTTTTGGAGTGCAGAATATTCCAGATATTTTAAGGGTGATATCTCACTCCAGAGTTGTATGAATCAGCCCCCTGTAACCAACGCTTTAATATTTCTATAGCAGAACATCAACCTTCAGACAAAGAAGGATAAATAATACAATAAATAAGTCATAGGTCAGGTCAGACTTTTGCCACTAAATGAGCTACCAGCAAAACACAACAAAACACCTTTGGATATTTTCAAACTGTTTTGAATGTTGAAATTGAAAATAAGAGCTGTGGGCCTGCATATGAAATCATTGTGGATAAGAGTCTATACTTTCCACTCCATTACTTTTTAGTTGCGCTCAGGCACTCTGTCGTATCTGACTCTCGTATTAGACCCCATGGACTATAGCCCACTAAGCTCCTATGTCCATGGGATTTTCCAGGGAAGAATACTGGAATGGGTTCCTACAAGACACTAAACAAATTATACTTTAAACTTTTTTTTACATCTAAATATAGCAAAAATGGGACTTCCCTAGTGGTCCAGTGGCTGAGACTTTCCCTTCCAATGTAGAGGGTGTAGGTTGAATCCTTGGTTAGGCAGTTAAGATCCCACATGTTGTGTGGTCAAAAAAATAAAACAGAAGCAGTATTGTACCAAATTCAATAACTTTAAAAATGGTCCACATCAAAAAGTCATGAATACAGGCAAAAATGGTATTTTCCTCATCGTATTGTGTGTGTTGAATAATATACAAACAATCCCACCCTGGGCTTAGAAAGCATTAAAAATAAAAAGTGACATCCTATGTAATATATTTGAAATTGGCATAATACAG
This sequence comes from Antilocapra americana, assembly GCA_007570785.1. Taxonomy (NCBI): domain Eukaryota; kingdom Metazoa; phylum Chordata; class Mammalia; order Artiodactyla; family Antilocapridae; genus Antilocapra; species Antilocapra americana. Next base: position 3,822,819 of record ML660218.1, on the reverse strand, counting down.
AGGCTACTCAATATTAAAGACAAGGCTGCTTTAGATCCCTTGGGATTTGCTCTGTTTCCCTAGCTATAATAGTAATCAAGGAACATTGCATTTTCAGATCTCCAATTACTCAATTGTGCTTCTCTGCCTGATTACGGTGACCGTCTTAATGAAAGCAGCCAGTGAGTAGGGAGCCCCCTAATCAGTTATCCAGCAGCTGACAGTGTTGACACAGGAGGGGACTGGCTTTCTCCTTGCATATGGATGCAGTTAAGAGTTAAATCTCCAAAACACAATCACATTCGACAAGAAATGTTAGAAGTATTACAATTACAAAAAGCAGTCATTATCATTCCAAGTCAAAGCACCATCCACTGGTGGACACTTGCCTGATAGGAAGTGATTAGGAAGGATGCTTATAAACGCAAGACAGCTATGCTTGATTTCTGTGGTCTTGCTTCCTTTCCTGCTCGTGAGATGTGTCTCTCAGTACTCAGTGGTTGGGTGTTGGGGTGTATGCCAAGTCACTTCACCTCTTGACTACCTCATGGACTGTAGCCCACCAGGTTCCTCTGTCCATGGAACTCTCCAGGCAAGAACAGTGGAGTAGGTTGCCATTCCCTTCTCCAGGGGTCCTTCCCCATCCAGGGATCGAGCCCCAGTCTTCTGCATTGCAGATGGTTTCTTTACCGACCAAGCTCGCAGGGAAGCCCTGGTAGTGCTTGGAAAATCATTATTCTGGCTGTTTTCTGGAAGTTGACCTTGACGCAGCCATCCAGGGCAGATATAGTCTCTCCAGGGAAATAGGACTAGATGTGAAACCAAACCCTAATTTGACTGAACCTGATTGTGTCTTGGGCTCCAGCAACCTGCTGGGAGATGCCTCTAAGAGGAGCTGACAGGGACACAAAAGCTGACTTCCCATCCAAATCCCAGGAAGAGAGGCCTGGAGGGACAGAGAGACAGTGAGACAACAGCACCCTGGGTGAACCCAGTGACTGCCCAGCGCCTTGACCCTCTGATGGAGCTCCACCCACGTGGAAAACCCAGCGCTTCTGGAGCTGGAAGGCTGCTAAAGAGATTAGCGCTATTCCACCAGTTGCCTACGGGTCTCCTTGCCTAACACTGCAGCTCATTCTCCATTTGCATGTAAACTACAAATTTACACCTTCTTAGCTATGAATTGTCTCAGCCATTCTCCCATTTAAAATGCTTCAAGGTCCTCCTTTCCCTCAAGATAACAAACTTTTAATAGGGTTTTCAGTATCTTTTCATCTCTGGCCCCACTTACCTCTTTGGACTCAGATTTCAGGATTTCCTCCAGCATCTCTTTCAAAGGCAGAGATGGTGTCTCCCTCTCTCTCTCTCTCTTTTTCTTAATGCTGTGAGGCATGTGAAATCTTAGTTCCCCAACCAGAAATCGAACCCACAGTCCCTGTGTTGGAAGCTCAGAGTTTTAACCACTGGACCACCAGGGAAGTCCATGCTGATGGTGTCCATCTTGCTCATTTAAATCCTCTATGTTCAGCACCAGCGTTGCCACAGGGTAGCTGGTGAATAGATGTTTGAATGAAGAATGAATAATGATGCTGGGCCAAAGCAAACCTCTCTGATCCTCCCACACCTTCTCAGCTCAGCAGGATAGATTCTTTCTTTGATGTTGTCCGCCATGCCCCTCACCCTTCTTGCATCAGCAGTGTCTGCATAATTCTGTCAGAATGCTTTGGCTGCCAGTAGTAGAAAACTGACTCCAACTGACTTAAACAATTAGGAAATTCATGTCACAAAATTCAAGAGATTAGGTAGACTTTAGGAAGCCGGGACTCTGGACCTTCCACAGAAATTCTGTTGTTGTCATGGGTGACTTATGTGCCCCTAAAAGCATGCTGAAGTCCTAACCCCCAGGACCCCAAAAATGTGGCCTTATCTGGAAATAGAGGTCATCAGGTTAAAACAAGGTCCTTAGGGGGGACTCTGATCCAACATGGCTGATAGTCTATACAAAGGGGAGCATTTGACACCCTCACAGACATACACGGAGAGAAGACGAGGTGAAGAAGCACACGGGGAAGGTGCCCTGTGACCGTGTCTACAAGCCAGGGAGCCCCAAGGATTGCTAGAGCCCAAGGCAAAAAAGGCAAGGGAGACCCTCCCGAGGGAGGCTTCAGAGGAAGCGTGCTCCTGCCAACAGCTTGATTTCTGCCTGTCATAGCCTCCAGAACTGTGAGAGATAAATTCCCGTTGTTTGAAACCAGCTAGTTTTAGGTACCAACAACCCTAGCAAACCAATGTAGTTTCCTTCTCTGTGTGATATCTTTGTGTTAACAAAATGGATGCCACATTTCTGGGCTTCATGATAAAATCTCGAAGAAGAAGGACGTCGTCTCCACACAGGTCTCCTCCTTAGAAGCAAGGTCACCTTTTCCAGTAACTTCTCCCCCACAACAGCCATGCTCCCCCCCCCACTCCCGCCCACAACAGGCTCTCATCACTCGTCAGCAGGATTGGGTCACTTGGTCACTACTGAAGAACTCACTGCACGCTGGCTGCACTCGAAGTGATTGTCCTGGATTCATCATGGGGGAAGAAATGGATACTGGGGGCCCAACCACAGAGCTACGACAATGCCCAGCCCCAAAGCCTGAACAGGATTTCTGTCTCTCATTTCTGCCTCCAAAGTTCCTATATGTCTTGTGCAAATAGGGGATGTAGATGTGGGGAAGAATGGGGTGTGGCGTCTATTTTCTCTCCCAGCAGCAGCTGGGCCGCAGCTTCTTTCCAAGATGCTCAGATGGGACCTGCCAGGAAGCCAGCATAGGGCCTGGCACAGAGTGGACTCTTGCTTTCCCTCTTTTTATGGTTCCTTCTGTCTCATGCAGTCAACACGCATGCAAAGTCCCTTCTCCTCTACTTATATTACAAGTATCTTGAAGTCAGCACCACTGTGATCTCCTCTCCTGACACCTCCCAGAGCACTTATTAACACTGTGTTGGGACTTCCCTGGTGGTCCAGTGGCTAAGACTCCATGCTCCCCACGCAGGGGGCCCGGTTTGATCCCTGGTCAGGGAGCTAGATCCCACATGCCCCCACTAGGAGTTGCACAGGCTGGAACTAAAGATCCCGCATGCCGCAATTTAGACCGGCACAGCCCAATAAATAGAGAGGCGTTGAAAAAAACAAAAAGCACCGAGTCATGGGATGTGTAGCATTGGAAAGCAGAGAGCAGGGAAACAGCCAGCGGAGCCTCAGCAGAAACGGGAGAATGACATATTGTTGCAATTTAATAAAACAACTTTGTCATCTCAAGCCAATAACTTTCTCTTCTAATTTGGACCAAGCAGACACTTTGCTAAGCAGAAATAAGGAGATTAAGTCCTGCTGTGAGGCAGTATCCTGCCGTTCCTCCTTTGTTGGGGCTAATAGGTTGTATTATAAGAACAATTAGATTAGCTTTTCGCGAAGGAACAACCCATACAGGTCAGCAGACAGCTTGCTCTAGGCAGGTTGCCACCCAGCTTTCTGTAGCAAAGGCAAAAACAATTGGCCTTTTCTCCTGGTTGCCTGACCAAAGCTTCTGTGCACAGTTTCGCTACAGCTTTGTGTTTTGTTTTTTCTTTTTCAAAAATTTTATTTATTTTTAATTGGAGGATAATTGTTTTACAGTATTGTTTGTTTCTGCCATACATCAATGTGAATCAACCATAGATCTACATATGTCCGCTCCCTCCTGAACCTCCCTCCCACCTCCCACCCCATCCCCAGTTTCCAGGTCATCAGAGAGCCCTCCCTCAAGCTCCCTGAGTCACAGAACAAATTCCCCCTGGCTACCTATTTTACACACAGTAAAGTATATGTTTCCACGCTACTCTTCATTCAGCCCACCCTCTCCTTCCCGCTATGTGCCAGCCGAGAGCCTATTATAAGTTGAAATAAGTCAAATTAGGTGCAATAAGTCAAATAAGCCTATTATAGGGTGAAATAAGTCAAATTAGGTGAAATAAGTCAAATAAGCCTATTGTAAGGTGAAATACGTCAAAAAGAGAAAAACAAAATTGTTGTATATGAATGCATATATATGGAATCTAGAAAGATGATACTGATGAACCTATTTTCAGAGCAACAATGGAGTGACTATGGTTTTATTCTGTTTATCCTTCCACTTAGTATACAAAGCAATTTTAGTATGTTGCTAAAATATTTGCAATGGGGACTTCACTGGCAGCCCAGTGGTTGAGACTCCATACTTCCACTGTAGGAAGCATGGGTTCGACCCCTGGTTGGGGAGCTAAGATCTCGAATCCTACAGGGCGTGGCCAAAAAATAAATAAAAGTCAAAATCGATGCAAAAAAAATTCATGATGAACAAAAAAATCAAAATCAAAATAATAATAATAATAAATACTTGGAATAATAATAAATACTTGGAATGGACATCCACTGTAGATCTTTAACCAGATTGATATCTTTATTCCTTTTAATTTCCTACTAAAATAATAGTAAGTAGGCCTAGTTTTATTCATAAATAATAATACACTACCCTCCATAACACAGGTAATTGAATTTTTTTTGGCCAAGTCAGACACCAAGTTTAATTCAATTGCAAATTATATTTGAATGAGAATAATCATCCAGATTTCTTTAACTTTTTATTTTGTATTGGATTTTGTATTGGAATATAGTTGATTAATAATGTTGTGATAGTTTCAGATGAACAGCAAAGGGACACAGCCATACATATGTGTGTGTGTGTGTGTGTGTGTGTGTGTGTGTGTGTGTGTGTGTGTGTATCCATTGTCCCCAAGGAACTTGAATTTTAGTATAATTTATTTGATATGTTTTCTTAATTTGCATTCTCTAAATGCTAATTACTTGCTCTATTGAATTTTCACTTATAAAATCATGTCCAAAGGAGTTATACAATATAAGAAGTAAATGCTATTAAATACTTAATTACAAATTAATTTTCCTATTTTCTCTCACCACGAGAATGGCTGATCATGCTTTTAGTTGCATGGAAAGAATTACTGAGAAATTTAAAGAAACAACTTGTCCCTTCATTTTTTTTCAACATTTTTTTCAACATTTGCAAGATGTAGGATTTGACTACATTTTTCATACATTTGGGGTTTATCTTCAAAGAGATAATTAGTTCAACTGATATTGCTTAAATCTTTATTAATTTTTGTTTCTATTGTTTTAGTCTTCCATGTATTTTTTTCTTTTTTTTCATGATCTATTAGAGGCATGCAAAGGTAAATAGAGAATAATAAAATATATTCTTCTGTGGCCATATGCAGTTTAAAAGTAGATTAATGGGACTTCCTTGATGGTCCAGTGGATAAGACCCTCCAAGCTTCCAGTCAAGGGCGTGTGCGTTCGATCCCTGGGCAGGGAACTAAGATCCCACATGCTTAGAGAGACCACAAAAATAAATAAATAAATAAATCATCTTATTAAAAAAAACATCAGGTTAGCAATGGATCTGAAGTCCTCATCTCTCTCTTCCCTTTCCCATAGTGAACCACCTTTCTGAACTTGATGTTTGTTCTTAGTATCGATACCTCACTGTACATTTTTAATGCATATATAGGCATCAACTGAGACTCACCTGTCTTTTTGTGTAATTTAAATTCGCCTTGTGTGTCCTCATACTGAACTGCTTCTCCTGCTAATTGCTTTTTTGGCTCAGCACTATGTGAGATTTACCAATATGAGTGAGTACATGATGTAGCTATATTTTATGTATTTCTCTTGGGGTATAATATGCAACTATACATTGCATCATATGGTGCTGGGAAAGATGGAAGGCAAAAGGAGAAGGGGACAACAGAGGATAAGATGTTTAAATAGCATCACTGACTCAGTGGACATGAAATTGAGCAAACTCTGGGAGAGAGTGAAGGACAAAAGGGGACTGGCATGCTGCAATCCATGGGGTCACAAAAAGTTGGACAACAGTCGGATGACTTAGTCACTGAAGAATAACAACAACAAAACATATATGTATGTATAGACACATGCATACACACACACACGTATGTATAGTGAACAATTCATAGAGGCTGTGCACAATTAATTTTCCCATTCTTTTGTGTGGCAGGTGAATTCTAAAATGGTCCACCAAGAGACCTGACTCTCTCCATAATCTCTTCCCATTGGGTTTGGCACGTATCTTGTGAATATGACGGGCTTTCACTCCTGTGAATAAGTTACTAGGGACTGAAATGCAATCAGTCATTAAGGAGGTTATCTTAGGTGGGCCTGACCTCATCCCAGGGACTGGATCCTTCCTGAAGAGGGTGATTCAAAGCAGGAGAGGATTTCCAACTGGCTTTGGAGAAAGAAGCAAACTGCCATGTGAAGGGCCATGTGGCAGGAACCTGAGGGTGGCTCCTAGAGGCTCTGAGCAAGAAAGCAGGACCCTCAAGCCTGCATCCACAGGAAAGGAATGCTGATAACAGCCTGAATGAGAGCAGAAGACCCCAGGTTCCAGATGAGACCACAGCCCAACTTACACCCTGATTTCAGCCTCTGAAACTCTGAGCAGAGAACCCAACTAAATCCCACCCACACTTCTTGGGACTTCCCTGGTGGTCCAGTGGTTAAGAATCTGCCTTGCAGTGCAGGGGATGTGGGTTCAGTCCCTGGTAAGGGAACTAAGATCCCACATGCTGGAAAGCAACTAAGCCCGTGTTCCACAACTAGAGAGTCTCAAGGGGCTTCTCAGGTGGCCGTTAATAGTAAAGAACCTACCTGCCAATGCAGGAGACGTGGGTTCAATCCCAGGATCAGGAAGATCCCCTGGAGCAGGAAATGGCAACCTGCTCCAGTATTCTTGCCTGGAGCATCCCATGGACAGAGGTGCCTGGTGGGTTACAGTCTATGGAGCCACAAAGATTCGGGTGTGACTGAGCACACACACACACATTACATTACTCAGCACCACACCTCTGACCTACAGAAACTGTGAGATAATCAGTGAGTGTTGAGTGAGCCACTAAATTTGTGTTCATTTGTTACAGAGAAATAGGAAGCTAATGCTTGCAGGTTTGAGATGTTTCTGATATTTTGTGACTCTAAATAGTGCTGCTGCTCTGCATGTTGCATGTTAGCTCATACCCATGTGAACTCTGCACATGTGAAAATGTAGCTAAGGATGGGGCTTCCCTGGTGGCTCAGCAGTGAAGAATCTGCCTTCAACGCAGGAGACCTGGGTTCGATCCCTGAGTCGGAAAGATCCCCTGGAGGAGGACATGGCAACCCACTCTGGTACTCTTGCCTAGAGAATCCCCATGGACAGAGGAGCCTGGCAGGCTGCAGTCCATAGGGTTGCACAGAGTTGGACACAACTGAAGTGACTAAGGAGCAGCAGCAGTAGAGAAGAATAGAATTGCTGGGTCTTAGAACAAAGACATCGTCCACTTTAATAGTGACAAACGTGCATTCCAGAATACTTTCACCAGTTTATCTGGCATCAGCAATATCTGAGAATGTTCTCAACTTCACTGTTCAGCAGCCATTCATCTCATCTTTAACGAATATTCAGTCTTTAACTGAAATGTCTTTAAACATTTCAGTCAGTTCAGTTGCTCAGTCGTGTGTGACTCTGTGACCCCATGGACCGCAGCACGCCAGGCCTCCCCGTCCATCACCAACTCCCGGAGTTCACTCAAACTCATGTGTATCGAGTCGGTGATGCCATCCAACCACCTCATCCTCTGTCATCCCCTTCTCCTCCCGCCTTCAATCTTTCCCAGCATCAGGGTCTTTTCCAATGAGTCAGTTATTTGCATCAGGTGGCCAGAGTACTGGAGCTTTAGCTTCAGCATCAGTCCTTCCAATGTATGTATAGTCAGGACATTTAAACCCTTAGCTCTTCCTTTAATCTGAATTGATTTGTGTGGCTGCCGTGAGATAGGGAGCCATCTCCTCTCTGTTTGTCTAACCCGTTGTCACAGAACCCTTCACTGGCCGGTCTGTCCATTCCCCGTGGTTTTGCAGTGCCAGCTGTGTCGTCATACAATTCCCCACCCAGGTCAAGGTCACACACTCTCCCTTTTCACCTCCTTTTGCCACTGAGTTTTCTTCTGGTCAAATTCCAGTAAATCCAAATGAATATTAAGTTCCTCAGTCTTCATCTTTCAAGAGTCTGTGACTTTGCCCCCTGTGTCTGACTCGATGTTAAAAACCAAAGCCTAGCAAAGCTTATAAATCCCACAGGGAAGGTGCCTTTTCTAGACTCCAGCTACCTGTTAGTTTTTGGTCCTGGGATTTCCATTATAATCCTGGAGGCTTTTTTCAAATTAAATTAATTAGTTTGACTGTGCAGGTGTTAGTTGCAGACAGCCAGATCTTTAGTTGTAGCGTGTGGAATCTGGTTCCCCAGCCGGGGATGGAACCCAGTCCCGCGGCCTTGAGAATGTGGAGTCTCAGCCACTGGACCAGCAGGGAAGTCCCCGTGGGGTCTTAACTGAGTCTTTTATAGGATGTTTGTTGTGTGTCATCTAGAATTCCCTGTGGTTTTTAAAGCACTTTTTCACATGTGTGATCAGAGACTGAATTTCAGTAATAAACTTTTGAGGCCAAAAAGAAAGTCACTTTTTGGACTATCTTTTGACAGAGAGCTTTAACTTTTTTCCTATAGGCATGGCCTGAGGCCGGGCATCCTCAGGTCTGTCTTCCCCATCTGCAGCCTCTCGTGTCTTTGCATTTGTTGGCATTACAGAAATTACCTCCGTTTGATTCTTTTTATCCTCCTATTTATACATCTCTTTGCATTACAGATATTGTGTCCACTTTGATTCTTATATCCTCATATTTATACTCCCCTCATCTGCTGCATCAGCTTCCCTGATGGCCCAGATGGTAAAGAATCTGCCCACAATGCAGGAGACCTGGGTTCGATCCCTGGGTCAGGAAGATCCCCTAGAGATGGGAATGGATACCCACTCCAGTATACTTGCCTAGATAATTCCATGGACGGAGTAGCCTGGCAGGCTGCAGTCTATGGGGTCACAAAAAGATGGACATGACTGATGAACACTTTCACTTTCATCTGCTGCATACCAAGTTTCCCACAAATATTGCAGGCATCCACCCATCCAAAATGAAGACTAAAGAGATCATGTTGTTGAGGTTTATAATTCAGACAGCATCCTCCATGGGATGGAGCTATGCCTTGCCCACACATGCCCAAAGGTACTAACTTTCACTTACAGTGGAGTCGAGCATATACGAAGGAACTCAGCTCACCCCACAGTAGACACTCAGGAAAGAACTCAAGCCAGAAGGTGACATGTGCCCCAGCAGATGGAGTCAGCTGTAGAGTAGTAGCAGAGGTATCCTAGAGTGTATTTAAAAATCCTGGGAACCTTTTTATGGGCTATGGGTCGTGCTTCCAAATATAATTTTGTTTTAATAAGAGAGGGAGAGATTGCTTCCAGGGAAGGAAGACTGCAAAGTTTTGTGAAGACTTGTCGTCAGGGGTAAATATGATTCCCCTAGAGGATTTGGGTGATGGCGTTAGATGAAAGTATTCCATGTAAGGAAAGCCGCGTGAGTCAACCCAAGGCATGAAGAATCATGGGGCGCCAGGGGATGGGTGAAAGGAACTACAGGGCTGGGCTGGAGCCAAACCCCTGGGTGTCTTCTGCGGTCCAGATGGTGACACAGGGGAGCCACTGAAGATGTTTACTCCTTCTTTATTTTTCCTGGAGAATGGTGGAAGAGCTATGTTGAGGGAGTTTACATTGGAAGAAATGTTGTTTCTCTGAGGAGGTTTTTCATTGAACAAAACTCAGTTTTATTGACCAAAGACAAAAATTTACAATCACTTGAGGAATTTCTGGCATTTTCAGGGCAGTAAGGTTGGTAATTAATTTTTTTTTTTTTTAGTTTTATCTGTGTGGTCATTATTGTGTCAAATCTTCCACTATCTCATAAAGTCAGTCCCATCTGAAGCTTTAAGCCAAATTGTCACCCATGTCTGGACATGGCCCTGCAACAGAAATAAGCAATTTGGTTTAAATTGGAAAGTAATGCAATATATAGCTTAATGTAACCACATCCCTCAAAAAAACTGAAAAATTAGCTCTATTTCCATTCTGCTGTAGCGTCTGAGCTTCTTTGGCTTCTGTTTGAATTTATTTTTTGGTGATTCATCAGTGGCATAGTGATAAAATAATATCCTGTGTTCTTCCTCTTGGAGGATGACTTTAATAAAGGATGAATCACACAGAAATGGCTTTTTCCTGGGGCTGTGTGTTGGTATCACTGACCGCTGAGCTGCAATACAAGGAATTATTACATTCCTTGGATAAAGCATCCTCAATTCCTACCCTGATCCCAGAAGCATTCTCACTGGGGGAGAACATTCTCTTTTCGGACCTCATCATATTTTGGTAGTTTTCTACCAATTGTCTTATTTGCAGTTTTCCCTTCTAATAGTTGCCGTGTTCCATTAATATTTTTTCGTAAACAGCCTACTCCATTTACCATCTTCAAAAATCAATGAGAGTTGTAAATGAGGAATATTCTGTGTCTCCTCCAATTAAGATGAGCTTCTGTGAGCATTTGTTTTTACTAATGAAAAGCTGACTATATTTTAATACTCTGTTGAGTCTTACCTACAAAATATACAATCTATAGTCAGACATTTCAACTATTCTCTTGTGGTAGCGTACAATTCCCCATCAATGAAAAATGAACAGTAGTAAATATTTTAGAAGATTGTTGAGAAGGTCTAAGGATATAATAGGATCAGACTAGTTAACGTCACACTGACAATGAAAAAGGGAATCAGCAAGCAGAAGCAGTTAGTGTTCTTAAGTGGCATGGAAATCCAACTTCTTAGCATGAAACACTAAATTCCTAGCAGTAATCACATTTGTTGTTGTTCAGTCACTGAGTCGTGTCTGACTCTTTGCGACCCCATGGACTGCAGCCCATCAGACTCCCCTGTCCTTCATTATCTCCTGGAGTTTGCTCAAACTCATGTCCATTGAGTTGGTGATGCCATCCAACCATCTCATCCTCTGTTGTCTCATTCTCCTCCCAACATAAAAGGGTCCCTCTGTAAAAGATAGGGACATTAGCTGGACACTTAAGTATTCAGTTTTCTGTATGTAAACTGAAAGTTTGAAAATCAGTTCCCATTCTGGTTTAGACTATTATTCTTTTTAGTCAGCCCTTTGCAACTTTCAACAAAAATGCAAAAAGTAAAAAATTCTATTACAGAGAAGATTACTTCCAGAATCTGAAATGGTAATAGCTTCCCATTCCACATCTGAGACTAAACACAAGACCATTTAATGACTGATGCGTAAATTCGTTCTTGCCCCACTACCCACCTCTTGGGTACAACTGCCTACTTCTACAGAGGACTCTGTCCAGCCTTCCCAACATCTTCTCTATGCATCAGTGTTAAAAGCTTAATGTCCAGGAAACATGATAAGAGAAAGTGAAAAAACTAAAGCCCTTGGTAGCATTATTCACCATTGTGAAAATTTTAAAGCAAATTTAAAGTCAAATCATAATAGAATGTCTAAGTAGACTTTGGAAATAATGGCATATTATAGTGATCAAAGCTCAGTTTTTACAGAGTAATTAATAAGGTTAGTCATGCATGACATAAATGATGAGAACTAAAAATTAAGTAAAGAAGCCTAATACAACACTATGTTTACAGCTGGATTCAGTTTTTTGTTTTTTTTTTTAAATAATGCTGTTTATTTATTTTGGCTGTGCTGGGTCTTCTTCATTGCTGTGCAGGTCATTCTCTAGCTGTGGAGAGCGGGAGCTCCTCTCTGGTTGTGGTGTGCAGACTTCTCACTGCGGCGCCTTCTCCCGTTGGGTAGCACAGGCTCTGGGGTGTCCGGGCTTCAGTGGCTGCAGCTCCCAGCACAGGCTCAGTAGTTGTGGCTCCCGGAGTTAGCTGCAGGGCATGTGGGATCTTCCCAGAGCAGGGATCGAACCCATGTCTCCTGCATTGGTAGGCAGAATTTTTACCACTGAGCCACCAGGGAAGCCCTGGATTCAGTTTTATTGCCAGTAAATGTATATACCTAGGGGGAAAAAACTGGTCGAATTTTCAAGTTTGACAACAAATTCTAAAAAATATATACAACCTTTTATTTGAATTGAAAGTAACTTATTTTATTCTTCATGCCTTTTTGTATTTTCAAATTTTGTACAATGAATGGTTTCTTGGTTTAAAACAATGGAGGCAGGTAGGTAGGTAGATATAAAAGCTTAATTTAGAATTATGCATGAGTAAAAAACTCATTTTTTAGATGACAAGAACATTAGCTGGTAAATTGTAACTGAAGAAAAATATGGATATAGATATAAGGGATATGCAAACTGTATAAGACTCAGTTATATAATAACACAAATTTTAGAAGAAATCAGCTTTATTGAAGTCAAGACATTACAATTTTTTTTACAATTAAATATTTATTGGTAAACAACTACCGACTTTATTTTCAAGGCATTAGAGTGTTAAATAGTTGCTCAGTCATGTCCGACTCTTTGTGACCCCATGGACTATGTAGCCTGACAGGCTCCTCTGTCCATGGGAATCTCCAGGTAAGAATACTGGAGTGGGTTGCCATTTCTTTCTCCAGGTTGCCATTTCCTTCTCCAAGAGTATTAAATAAGCACTATCAAAACAGAAGCAAAGGGATTTCTCTGGTTGTCCAGTGGTTAAGACTCTGCACTTCCAACGTAGGGGGCATGGGTTTGATCCCTGCTCAGGGAACTAAGATCCCACATACTACATGGAATGGCCAAATAAAAAGAAAAAAAAAAAAGATAGAAGCAAGACTTTGAAAATTATGTTTACAATAGAAAAGAGCAGACAATATAATTTGCAGTAAAGCTTTCTATTTGTGAACTTGGAGTGAAGACAAACAAGAAGTCAAAGCCCATTAAAACAGAGCAAAAAATAGACAAAGTTCATTTCTAAAATGTAGGATTTTTTAGTAAGCAAAAATATAAGCACTTTCTGATTGATGCTGCTTTCATTTGAAGCCAAATAGAAAACCCTTCTTCTTGAGCATAGGTATACAAATAGATAGTAAGAAAACACTGAGGAATTTCCTGTGTAAACTCGGTGGTGTCATGGTTACAGAAGTTTTCTTAATAAGCCCTCACTTTTATTTCACAATAAGACATACAGCTGTTCTTAGGAATATTGTCTATTCTGTATATTAATAAATCTCTATTGCACCCAAAGTAAAATATCAACTTTCATCTGCAACTTTTTAGTGCATATTTGCCATTGAACTGCATCATCTACACTATGAAAATTTAATATGACTGACATTAGCAAAATCACTAATTAAGAAATAGGGCATAAATACTCCAAGAACCTTGACAGTGTGTTCTATGAAGGAAATTAATTCAGAAGTCTCCTATTTGCATAAGTCTCCAGGTCTCATTTTCACAGCTGTTTGTTCTGTCAGCTAGATGCTTGCATTTCCAAATTATTTTAACATAATCGCTGGGAAGTATATACCTTTCAACTAAAAATATCATACTCTGCAAAAAAGATTGTTAGAGGGAAAATATAAGTTCATTCAGTTCATCTAGATCTTTTTTCTTTAAGATGAATGTTTCTAACATAGGAACTTTAACATCTTTGTCTGAAATTATTGAGATATTTTTATTATTAAAAGACAGTTTGTAATTTTAGCCTCACAGAATTGAAAAAGTTGTGTCCTTTTCATCTGGAAAAAATGGTAATGAGTGAAGCTTATTTTAGCAAAAAAGAAAAAGTACTGGAGATATCTAATTTTCATTAACCAGCTGAGCATAATATAGAGTTTCAGGTATATACTCAGTGCTGTACTCGACAAATGAGTAATGATTTAAAATATGATTTAGTCTAGCATATTGTTTGTTTTAGCAATTTAGATAAGGAAAGGAGATCAGCAATGACTAGATCTTAAAGTTGTCTTACCAGCAATGTCCAAAACACAGAAGGAATTTGAAATCCATAGATTCCTGCCTAGAGACCCAGCAACACCACTTGCTACCTGCAGACCTGAGTCAGTCATTTAAGCCCTGCAAACTTCAGTTCCTCATCTGTAAAATGTACAGTGAGTAATGCAAGATTATTGTTAAAATCACTCTAAATAATGGACAGTGAACGACCTTGGGGGCTGCTAAGCACCATAGAAATGCTAGTCGTGGTTCTGTGTCTCTTCTCATGTTTTTAAATCTTGCCCTGAAAAAAAGTCACAGTCTGCTGTACAAATCCATGGTTTGTCCACATGGCCAGTTACAGTATTATACAGAGAGGTTAACCCAAGCATGGCCGTAACTAGAAAAAGATGCTCTAGTGTTTGCAGATGAGTTTCTCCCATCTTTCCTTTCACTCTTGAAATTATATGTAAGTGTAGACGCTACTTAAAGTAATTTGCTGCTGAAATAAGCATAACATTTTGATTTCTGCTTTGCTTCTAATTACATTCAAGCTCATTTTGACATTTAAAGCCAATTACATTAGTCTAGATTCAGCAAGACTTTTCCATAGTAGTCCAAAATTTGACCAATGAACAGACAGCCCCCCCCCTTTTTATTCATTTAAATGGAATGCTTGGCAACAGGCATCTTTTAGAAATAGTAAAAGCAAAATATATAATGTGGGTTCATTTTGAAATAAAAGTGAAAGAACTGCTTGGTCTTTCTTACCAACATAAAAGAGAGTCAGAATTAATTGAAACCATCAGTTTCAACTTCATTTCCTTCTAAGTCACAAGCAATAAGGCGTAATCATTTTACAAAAAAAAAAAATTAACATTTCAATGTTTTGCTTCTGTTAACAGCAAGAGTGGTTGATCTCAACAGATCTCAAATTCCAAGAGAATTCATGCATAGAGAGAGTGAGGGAAAGTTGTGTCCAGTTCTTTGTACAGTTAGCCCCCCAGGCTGCTCTGTCCATGGAATTCTCCAGACAGGAATACTGGAGTGGGTAGCCATTGCCTTCTCCAGGGGATCTTCCCAACCAAGGGATTGAACCCAGGTCTCCCGAATCATGGGGAAGATTCTTTACCATCTGAGACACCAGGGAAGTCCATACATAGAGAGGGAGAACTTCAAAAGCTTATAACTTGAAAGTCACTAATAAAACTTCAGAACTCGCCAAGTCCTACAACAAAACTCAACCAATATTCAATTTAAGATTCTAGTATACGTGATGGCTTAGAGCTCAGTTCAGTTCAGTTCAGTCTCTCAGTTGTGTCCAACTCTTTTCGACCTCATGAATTGCAGCACGCCAGGCTTCCCTGTCCATCACCAACTCCCAGAGTCCACCCAAACCCATGTCCATTGAGTTGGTGATGCCATCCAGCCATCTCATCCTCTGTTGTTCCCTTCTCCTCCTGAGTATTAGGGTCTTTTCCAATGAGTCAATTCTTCACATGAGGTGGCCAAAATATTGGAGTTTCAGCTTTAACATCAGTCCTTCCAATGAACACCCAGGAATGATCTCCTTTAGGATGGACTGGGTGGATCTCCTTGCAGTCCAAGGGACTCTAAAGAGTCTTCTCCAACACCACAATTCAATAGCATCAGTTCTTTGGCACTCAGCTTTCTTCACTGTCCAACTTTCACATCCATACATCACTACTGGAAAAACCATAGCCTTGACTAGACGGACTTCTGTTGGCAAAGTAATGTCTCTGCTTTGTAATATGCTATCTAGGTTGGTCATAACTTTCCTTCCAAAGAGTAAGTGTCTTTTAATTTCATGGCTGCAATCACCATCTGCAGTGATTTTGGAGCCCCCCCAGAAAAAGTCTGACACTGTTTCCCCATCTATTTCCCATGTTGAGCTTTAAGCCAACTTTTTCACTCTCGTCTTTCACTTTCATCAAGAGATTTTTTAGTTCCTCTTCACTCTGCCATAAGGGTGGTGTCATCTGCATATCTGAGGTTGTTGATATTTCTCCCGGCAATCTTGATTCCAGCTTGTGCTTCTTCCAGCCCAGAATTTCTCATGATGTACTCTGCAGATAAATTAAATAAGCAGGGTGACAATATATAGCCTTGATGTACTCCTTTTCCTATTGGAACCAATCTGTTGTTGCATGTCCAGTTCTAACTGTTGCCTCCTGATAGTTTTCTCAAGAGGCAGGTCAGATGGTCTGGTATTCCCATCTCCTTCAGAATTTTCCACAGTTAATTGTGATCCACACAGTCAAAGGCTTTGGCATAGTCAATAAAGCAGAAATATATATTTTTCTGGAACTCTTTACTTTTCTGATGATCCAGTGGACGTTGGGCATTTGATCTCTGGTTCCTCTGCCTTTTCTGAAACCAGCTTGAACATCTGGAAGGTCACTGTTCACGTATTGCTGAAGCCTGGCTTGGAGAATTTTGAGTATCACTTTACTAGCGTGTGAGATGAGCGCAATTGTGCGGTAGTTTGAGCATTCTTTGGCATTGCCTTTCTTTGGGATTGGAGTGAAAACTGATGTTTTCCAGTCCTGTGGCCACTGCTAGTTTTCCAAATTTATTGGCATATTGAGTGAAGCACTTTCACAGCATCATCTTTCAGGATTTGAAATAGCTCAACTGGAATTCCATCACCTCCACCAGCTTTGTTCATAGTGATGCTTTCTAAGGCCCACTTGACTTCACATTCCAGGATGTCTGGCTCTGGGTGAGTGATCACACCATCGTGATTATCTGAGTCGTGAAGATCTTTTTTGTACAGTTCTTCTGTGTATTCTTGCCACCTCTTCTTAATAGCTTCTGCTTCTGTTATGTCCATAGCATTTCTATCCTTTATCGAGCCCATCTTTGCATGAAATATTCTCTTGGTGTCTCTAATTTTCTTGAAGAGATCTCTAGTCTTTCCCATTCTATTGTTTTCCTCTCTTTCTTTGTATTGATCGCTGAGGAAGGCTTTCTTATCTCTCCTTGCTATTCTTTGGAACTCTGCATTCAGATAGGAATATCTTTCCTTTTCTCCTTTGCTTTTCCCTTCTCTTCTTTTCACAACCATTTGTAAAGCCTCCTCAGACAGCCATTTTACTTTTTTGCATTTCTTTTCCATGGGGATGGTCTTAATCTCTGTCTCCTATACCCTGTCTCCTGGGTGGCTTAGAGCTCACCCAGCTCTGATTTTATTTAGCTCCCTACTTTCAGTCCACTTACCAACACTATGATTTTTACTGTTTATTCAATAAATTCTCTTTTCCTTGACAGAACTAAAAGTCAATTTATAGTAAATATTAGCATCAAAACATTTAGTGTAAGCGTATTCTACTTTTTATAGTCAAGGTATAGTCTGAGTAAATAGACCAGAAAGCATATAAAATCAAAGTTTCCCAGCTGACTTCCAGCACCAATTAAGAGAGAGTAGAATAGTAGACATGGGCTTCCCAGATGGCCCTAGTGGTAAAGAATTCAGCTGCCAATGCAGGAGATGGAAGAGACGCTGGTTCGATCCCTGGATTGGGAAGACCCGCTGGAGAAGGAAATAACAGCCCACTGCAGTATTCTTGCCTGAAAAAGTCCATTGACAGAGGAGCCTGGTGGGCTGCAGTCCATGGGGTTGCAAAGAGTCAGACCGTGCTGAGTGCACGCACACAGGCGCACACACACACACACACACACAGAATAGTAGACACTTACAGGTGGAAGTCATCTTTAAAGTCACTTAGTTCCAAGGTGAAATAAAATGATGCTATCAATATCACTGTCACACTTTTCATGTATCTGAAGGAAACATCTTCTTAAAAATATAATGCAAACTCAGCCTCTGTGACGGCAGAGCTCAACACTTGGTACTTTGCCTCCCTATCCTGCAACTCACGGAGGGCCAAGGTCTTTATCCTCTGCCCATTCAGCCTCTGTTTTATATTTTATTTTTAAATGTTTATTTATTTAATTGTGGCTGTGTCCAGTCGTAGTTGCAGCTCAGGGGATCTTTCCTTGCCGGGCACCCTCTGTCATTGTGGTACCAAGGCTTAGTTGCCCCACAGCAGGTGGGGGCTTAGTTCCCCAACCAGAATTGAACTTGTCTGCCTACATTTTGCAAGACGGATTGTCAACCACTGCCACCAGGGAAAGGTCTTCAGCCTCTATTTTAAACTGCTCTCATTTGACTGTCCCTTCTGGGGAGAGTATCTCTTGAGAGTGAGGACAGAGATGAGGTGGACAAGGGTAGCTCAGATGGGAAGTTTTGCAAAGCCCGAAGCTGGGCAATGTGGAAGCCTCTTTGGAGGTCAAGGTGGAAGGGAGCCTGTTTCCAGATGGAGCCAGTGCAGGAGCTGGAATGATACAGACCTGGAGAGTTAGATTCACCTAGGAGTCAGCATGTTTTCTGAGAGTTTGGCAAAAAGGAAGATGGAGTTCATAGGACTGGGAAGAGTGTATTTGAATTGTTAGGCCATGAGGTTCCATCTAAATGAGACCAGGAGAAATTTAAATAAAGAAATAGCTACTGCCAATGGCTTTAGCATTAATGGCAACCCACTCCAATATTCTTGCCTGGGGAATCGCATGGAGAGAGGAGCCTGGAAGGCTGTAGTCCATGGGGTTGCACAAGCCGGACACGACTTAGCCAGTAAACCGCCACCACCACTGTGATTTTCCTCCAGATTTCAAACCCACAGTATTGGTGTTTATGGATAACTTAGTTTAGTTGCAGTAAGTGGTGACTCTTAATTAAAGAGTTCTGATTTACTGTAGGTTTTTAAATATTGTACTGTGCTCTAGCAGTCTATCAGTTGTGTCTGACTCTTTGCAACCCAGGAACTGGAGCCTGCCAAGCTCCTCTGTCCATGAATATTTCAGGCAAGAATACTGGAGTGGGTAGCTATTTGCTCCTCCAGGGGATCTTCCTGACTCAAGGATCAAACCCACATCTCTTATGTCTCCTGCATTGGCAGGTGGATTCTTTACCATCGAGCCATTGGGCAACTTTTAAATACATGTAACGTCGTTTTTCTTGGTTTTTCCCAACCCTTAACTCTCAGTAAGACCTTGATCTTGTCAGTCATGATTTTTCCAACCAGTGTACATTTTGGAAATTTAGCTCCAACTGTTAAGTAGGTCCAACACTTACTATATATTGATGTCATTTTAAATATTGTTAAAACTTTGAATCATTGAGAAGTTTTAAATGAAAGAAACTATATAGCAAAATATTAAATCATGCAATCAGTGTGGTTTTTTTCACTGTAAACACAGTTTCTCATTAAATTAATTAAACAATTGCTGGTCCTTCAGGGATTCCTCTGGTCCCCCTGGGTGTCGAGGTCCCCCCACCAGTGGCGGGCAGATGCCCTAGTTGTGAGGAGACACCAAATCCAAGTCCACCCACTCCTCCATCTTGGTCGGTAGGTTTCTCAGAAGATACAACTCCTCTGCATTTTATTTCAGTGGGAAAAAAGAAACAAGGAGAATGAGTAGGTGAATAATTGAGGCAATTAAAAGTGAAGGAGGTGTCACGTTTACGCTCAGTGAGTACTGCCACGGCAGATCTCATATTTTACGGCTGACTGGTAGTAAGACACAGCAGGGACACCCTCTGTAAAAAGGTTGAGCTACTATATAAGTCGTCAAACCGATTTCATTTTGAAGGCTCATCTTCTGCAGAGAAAGAGTTCTGGAAACCTGCTAAAAATAGATAAGATACATGCAAATTATATTGTAAAATGAAATTTGAATATCAATAACCCAAGTTGTATTCCTCACCACTTTTAAAATCTTTAATGTCAAGATTTTTCAAAGTAAATACATATTTTACATATATTTTAATATGCAGTAAAACTATATTGAGTATAAGGTAATTTTTATGTCCAGCAAAAATCTGTCCATGAATGTTCATAGCAACATAGTAGCCAAAAAGTGAAAACAACCAAAATATCCATCATCTGATGAGTAGATAAAATGTGGTCTATCCATCGAATGAAACATCATTTGGCAAGAAAAGGTAATGAAGTGCTGATCAGAACCCTGACCTTGTATTATATGATTCCATTTGTAGCAAATGTTCACAGTAGGCAGATCCATGGGGACAGAAAGGGTATTGTTGGTTGCTGAAGGCTGCAGAAGGGAGGGATGGGGACTGACTGCTATAAGTACATAGTTTTGGGGGGATGATGAAAAGGGTCTTGCCTTAGTTGTGAGGAAATGAAACCCCTTAATTGTCTACTTCAAAAGGTGAATTTTATGGTATTTAAACTATATCTCAACAAAGCTGTTACTTTTGAAAGTCTGAAAAAAGAGTATTACCACCTTCCCTAGTCCCTCAAACCAGTCAATCCTAAAGGAAATTAACCCTGAATATTCATTGGAAGGACTGATGCTGAAGCTGAAGCTCCAATATTTTGGCCACTTGATGCAAAGAGCTGACTAATTGGAAAAGACCCTGATGCTGGGAAAGATTGAGGGCAGGAAGAAAAGGGGGTGACAGGATGAGATGGTTGGATGGCATCACCGACTCAATGGACATGAGTTTGAGCAAGCTCTAGGAGATGGTGAAGGACAGGGAAGCCTGGCGTGCTGCAGTCCGTGCAGTTGCAAAGAGTCGGACATGACTCAGGGGCTGAACAACAACAACTGACTTTGTCAGTTGTTGACAAAGCAACTGACCCCTTAGTTGCTCCTGCCAAACTGCATAGCCAATCCCCATTCATTCATGTGCCTCCACATCCTACTGCTAACAGTGTGATTTTCCCCTGTAACTTCCACTTGAAATTCATTAGAGATGTTTTTGATTGATTTTGTTCTTCCCTAATTGGCAGGGCTGTTTGTTCCAGATCACGTCCTGTGCAGCTGGCCCATTCTCAGGTTAACTGCTCCTCCCTGATTCAATTAGCTGCAGTCAGACGCCTGCAGTGTGAACAGGGCCTGACCTGCATCGGGATGGTTAATATGTGATTATGTCATTAGCAGCAGAAAAGAAAAGGCACTTGTAAACAAAGCACTTGCCCCTATTTGCATCTGTAAGATTGGATGTGAGGGGTAAAATAGCAAAAATCACAGATCTTCTGTCCTGAAAACCTGCAGAAATGAATAAAACAGTTCATTACCAGCCTGGAAAAAAATGATACCAGCAGTCACCCCACAAAGAAAAGGCCACAATTTCATACCATTATCTTTGAATAGCAGCTACTGGGAAAGAGGGAGGGAGAAAGAGAAAGAATCAGAGAGAGAGAGAAAGTGCACTCTAGGTTCATGCCCAAAGCCTGTTTTCCAGAAGTTGAAAAGAAATTAAATTGGAAAAGCAAATCCTAAAATATGTGTTCATCTCCCTCAACTTGAGGAGCCTCAGGCTGTGGGGTTGTGCAGAGCCCTGGAAAAGACATCAAAAATCTCCCACAAGTGTAGAAGTGATTGATTCACCCGATTTTACCAAAGGCAAGATAAAATGCTGGAGTTTTTTATTTTTCATTTGTCCCAGTTGGGAAGAAGGCTTGCGAGTAAAAGCAAAACAGTCATAATTTCTAAAAACTAAGGCTCTTCCGTAATAAACAAAAGTTCAGCACAGTGAAAGGATGAAGAGAAAAGAAGAAAATCAAAACCAGGAGGGAGCAGGAGATGGGGAGAAGGGGTGGGGGAGACCAGCTGTCCTCTCCTGGTACCCAGAGGACTAGGACCAACAGAATCAACCTGTCCTTGTCCTCACCTGGAGTCAGTGGGATGCAAATGATGTGAAAGGAAGCCGATGGGCTTTGGCAACAATAAACATTTCCAGAATCTACCCACAGTGGGGAAATGTCTGAGTCCTAATATTTCAAGCTTAACTCTCCATGGCCTCAGCCAATACTTCTCTCCCTGCAAACCATTCTCCTCATACTGAGACCACAAAACATAGAAGAAAACATAGATGACGAATTGAAACAGGATTTTAATGATGGACGTGGGAATCCCAAGTGGCTCAGCAGTAAAGAACCTGCCTGCCAATGCAAGAGTCACAGATGTGAGTCCAGTCCCTGGGTTGGGAAGATTCTAGGATTCTTGCCTGGGAAATCCCATGGCCAGAGAAACCTGGCAGGCTACAGTCCATGGGGTTGCAAGAGTCAGACACAACTGAGAGACTGAGCCACCACCAGTGATGGGCATGAGCTTCTGGGGTCCCTTTCTGGCACTGTAGTGAAGGGAATAAAAGATCTAGATAAGGAAGTTTAAAATGAAGGCTTTGCATTTGCAGCAACGTGGATGGACCCAGAGATTATCATACTAACCAACGTAAGTCAGAAAGAGGAAGACAAATAGCGTATGATATCAGTTACAGGAGGAATCTGAAATATGACACAAATGACCATATCTATGAAACAAAAGCCGACTCACAAATGTAGAATAGGCTTGTGGTTGCCAAGTAGGGAGCAGAGGGGAGGGTGAGGGAAAGATTGAGAGCTTGGGATTAGCAGATGCAAACTATTACACATAGAATGGATAAACCACAAGGTCCTACTGTATAGCACAGGGAACTATGTTCAATATCCTGTGGTAAACCATAATGGGGATGAATATACATATATACACGTATAACTGAATCACTTTGCTGTACAGCAAAACTTAAACACAACATTGTAAATCAACTATACTTTCATAAAATAAGATGAAAAAAGAAGGCTTTGGCAGTTGTGGAGCAGGTCTAGAAGGTAATTGGTCCAAATTAAAACAGCAGTAAGAGAACTCCAAGGAAAATGTCCGAGAGAAAGAATAAAAAGGTTTCTGGGTAATTGAAGCCTCCAGTAAGAACATCTGTAAGAGAAGAGAAGTGGAATTTATTCCAGAAAATTGGTAAAAATCTGTGAGAATCCGGAAGCAATTTGAAGTAGAAGGAAGAAAGTCTATATTTCTTTCCCAAAGCAACTTGTGAAAACAATCAGAAACACTCAACTAAAACAAAACTAAACTAAATATTGTCTAAGAACACTGTGATTCCAATAAAGTGAATTAAACTGGGCCAGATTCTGAAACCTTGGTGAAAAGTAAGGGGCTTCCACCTAATGTGGAACCCCATGAACATCTACCTTCTACTAACAAATGTGTCATAATATTTGGAGCCCTGGAGGAGGAAGTATTACCCTAGAACATTACCAGGATAATTATTATTACTTAGCAATATTTTCATAGGCAACTCATTGACTATCCATCTATTGACTGTTTACCAACAAGCATGGAAGATCCAATGATGACTAAACAGCAAAATGTAAATATGATTGAGCAGAGTATAGTAATAATAATTCACAGCAGCTCACAATACATAATTGCAGGTGGCTGAGCTGTGCAGAAATGAGAATTTTTCCTTCTGAAACTCTGAAAAGAGTAGAAGGTAACCCGATGTTTTTGCTCACATTGCTTATCTCACAGCAACAACCATAGCTCTGTGTTCCCAAACCTTCACTGAAAGCACAATGGCTGAGTGTTCATGAAACCTCATGCTGTATATGAAAACAAATGAAGTAGGGTTCTGCCCCAAGAAACTGAAAGGTGCACCTGGATTTCTGGCCTCTAGGTACCAAGGATAAATTTATTGGACTTAATCACAGGTTTCCTTGTCACTTTTAGGGAAAGAAATCCATGTCCAGGAAAATTCCTTTTATCTTGGTAGATGTTTTGTCGTTTCCCCCCTTTCATTGTTGAGCTGTTTGGATGTCCACACACTTTCACACTGGTGACGCCTCTGTTGAAGAAGTTACAACAATCTGTTATTTTTTTTTTTTCTGTGTGTGAGATCTTAGTTCCCCAACCAGGGCTTGAACCTTTGCCCCCTGCAGGGGAAGCATGGGATCTTAACCACTGGACTGCCAGGGAAGTCTACAACATGATATTTTTATGTGAATCATCTTCAGAACTTGTTTTCCTTGCCTTCAGATGTAATAAATATTCAATAGAAAAAAAATAATTGCCCTCAATAATAGGTCTGGCACACTTATGACATTAAACCATGTGTTGAAAAATTCTCCAAAGCATTTTAAAGATGAATTAAAGCTAATACTGTCTGAAGCACCTCCAGCAAGGAAAGTATTAAACCGTCCTTGTTGATGCTGTGCTCAGGTACCAGTAACAGCATACTTCTTGTTTTCATAAACAGAACACTTTGTAGGGTGATGAGATCATAGGAAAATGAAGTCAAGAAGAAATTAAATGTTTCACACATGGACTAAGGCTCAGAAGAAAAATGTGTCTTCTAGTTTGAGATTCATTGAACGATTCATTGCTCCTTTCTTCATACAGACCCACTATGTGCTGGGCATTGAACACTGCACTTGTAAACAAGTTTATTATCCCTAGTAAAGAAAACTGCCAAAAGAGCTTACTGTGTGATCAGGTCTGGGAAGTAGTGGATTCAAGACTTCACTGAAGGCAGGAAGCAGTACTTGGAAAAAGTACTTGCTTTGAAATCATGATGCCTGGTGCTACTTCTGCAATTGCTACAAATGAATAGAGTGACTTTGGGCTAATCACCCAATTTAAGCCTCTTTTTCTTTATCTTCAAAAAGAATGAGTCAGGTTAGATTATCTTTAGAGTCCATGTTGCCTCCAAGACACTGTCAGTGTAACGGAACTCCTATCAGGTTCTGTCCGTCTTCCTATTATCCTGGACTTTATTTCTTAGAATCCCAATACTTGAGAATTTGATTTATGTCTTGCATTGTCTTGAAGTCTATAGCAATTTCTTTCAGAGTCACTCAATTCCAATTGTCAGCTTTCCCTGACAGTATCATAAGTTCACATTAAGTTCTCTAACGTGTACAGAGTACATAAACCAGAGGTGGATATATAAGCATATATTTAATAAGAAAAAAATGTATGGGAATGACAACCAAAGATCTTTGTAGAGAAAGAATGAATCTGTGAACTTGGTTGGCTTTTGTTGAGTGCTCTTTTTTTTTCTCTCTTTTTTTTTTTTATTATTGTTTTTGCCATACATTGTCATGATATCACCATGGGTTTACATATGCTTCCCCTCCGGGTCCCCCCTCCCTCCTCCCTCCCCCCCGGGAAATCTCGCTGCACCAGTCCCGAGCATCGATCCTGGGCTGGC
>ML660218.1:3737015-3797421 GCA_007570785.1 Antilocapra americana | reverse complement strand
TTTCTGTCTTTGTGCCAGTACCATACTGTCTTAATGACTGTGGATTTGTAGTATAGCCTAAAGTCAGGTAGGTTGATTCCGCCAGTTCCATTCTTCTTTCTCAAGATTGCTTTGGCTATACGAGGTTTTTTGTATTTCCGTACAAATTGAGAAATTATTTGTTCTAATTCTTTGAAGAAGACCTCTGGTAGCTTGATAGGAATTGCATTGAATCTATAGATTGCTTTAGGCAGTATACTCATTTTCACTATATTGATTCTTCCAATCCATGAGCACGGTACATTTCTCCATCTGTTTGTGTCCTCCTTGATTTCTTTCATCAGTGTTCTATAGTTTTCTATATACAAGTCTTTTGATTCTTTAGGTAGAAATACTCCTAAGTATTTTATTCTTTTTGTTTCGATGGTGAATGGGATTGTTTCCTTATTTTCTCTTTCTGATTTCTCACTGTTAGTGTATAGGAATGCCAGGGATTTCTGTGTGTTGATTTTGTATCCTGAAACTTTGCTATATTCTGAGTGCTCTTTTTAATTTAATTCAATTTTACTTTATTTTATACTTTATTTTTGGTCTTGGGGTTTCTTCCATGGTCTTGACTCTGCTTTGAAAAAGAAATGTTTTAAATTATGAAAAAAATGTGATCATTTTTATGAAGTTGCTTAGTATTATCATATCATTTTAGAAATATTTCTTTTTCAGAGTCTGTGTTTTTAACATAACTGAAATGATTTGATAGATGAATTCTATAAAAGTAAAGATTAAGGTTATTATTCTTATTTGCCTTTAGACAATCGAATGTAATTTGCTGTAGAAATAAGTTGTGCTTGACAGCAAAAAATATAATAAATTACACTAATCCCTTGGAAACGTTAAATATTTAGCTTGCTAAAAGGTAAAAGCAATAGAGACAATAAGCAAAGTTTCCTGAATTTTTTCTAATTTGCTCAGCAGTATTTACCACCAACAAGGCTAATTTTAATTCAGGGTAATTATTTTAGTTTTCCACATTGAATAGGTAGATATCAGACTTTTAAGATGTTTGTTTTTAGTTCTTTCTTATCTGTTGAATGAAGGCTGTTCTTTCCCTCCTGAATCAATAATATCGAGATCAAAGTCCTAATTTTAAGTTGCATGCAAGCTCAAGGCTGGTGTTTAACCCCTCCATTCTTTCCCTCTGTAGGCATTTATGTCCATGTTCCAGATTCTTACCCAGGAAGGATGGGTTGATGTCATGGACCAAACACTGAACGCCGTGGGCCACATGTGGGCGCCTGTGGTTGCCATTTATTTCATCCTCTATCACCTCTTTGCCACTCTGGTGAGTCCACATTTCTTTTCAGTTGTCTGACAGTTCATGATGGGATGCACCTCAACAGGCTTTGGGTCTGTTGTCAGTTTCAGAACCAGAGAACCGAGGTAGAGTAGTCCCGTTGGATGAGAGTCCCTTCCATGTCTAACTGTCTATGAATCGAAGAACTACTTGAGGAATTAGATCTCAGATTTAAGTAAGAAGTTGTCTCCATCAAAGTCAAGTGGCTCTCATGAGGAAAAATGAGACAAAACAAATGGAAGTCCCAAGTCCATGCACTGACTTAACCATCTCTAAACATCCACACCCTCGGTCGTCTAAGAATCAAGCCAGAACGACATTAGTATTTTTTCTCTATCATGTAGAGACACTCTCTTTTGTTTTGTTGCAGCCTCTTCACAGCTGTAATTAAACTGAAAACAGAAGCTGGAGACCTCAGGGTGCAGTCAGCTAGTTAGGAACCAGTGCATTGTCACTGCGCTTTGTATGACTAAAAGAAAACACACAGCTGTGAATATTGTAAAAGACCTGATAAAACTAAATACCGAAATTTAGGAAAAATTCTCCTCTGTCACACAAGCAGATTTTTCTCTTCCATGTATGTCTGTTAAAAAGAAAAGAAAAAAAATTATGAAATGTGGCCTGCATCCTAAAGGGATATATAATCCTTAGGTCTTTCTAATGCTAGATCTACATCTCCACACAATACATTTGTATATATTTAAGAATCAAATTTAAGCTCTCTTATTGTGCTAAAAGTTCCAAGTGGAAGGTGCAGAATGTTACCCTTCATTAGGAACATATGAAATAAAAGCAACTGCTACTCTTGATTGAATAGCAAAATGCTTTATAAGAATTTTTATTTCTCATATTTGGGTAGGTCAGGTTAGGCAATAGTCCCATTTTACAGATGGTGAAACTGAGGAGTTAATTTGCCCAGGGTCACAAAGAGTGTAAACGCTAGAGCCAGAGCATTCCCAGGCCAGCCTGGTCTCAAAGCCCATGTTCTTGCAACTATTTATTGCCGCTTCCCTAGATTATGAAACTTGGCATCGTCACTGAACACGTCTGCAGCAAATCAGACCTCTCCCCAATAGCCACTAAAATAAAATATAGGCGATCCCTAAGGCCCCTTCCAATTCTAAAATCTATGAATCAAGTAAGTGCTGGACAAACTACGTGTATTAGACTAGACATCACATTTGGTATATGCAAAGGCCTTCCGGTCGAAGACCGGGCACTTCCCTGGTGGTCCAGTGGTAGAGGTTTCAGCTTCCAGTGCCAAGGGTTCAGGTTCAATCCCTGGTCGGGGAGCTAAGATCCTGCATGACTCACAGCCAAAATACCAAAACATGAAGCAGAAGCAGTCTTGTAACAAATTCAATAAAGACTTTAAAAATGGTCCACGTCAAAAAAAAATCTTTAAAACAAACAAACAAAAACACAGAGCTGTCCATCAAAGGTGAGTGAGGACACACTGTGATGTGGAGAAGGGTCCCGGGCTCAAAGAGTGCAATCACGTAGAAGTAATATTGGCATTTTGTTGACATGCGATGACTTTAAAAATATTCTCACACATACACACAGAGAACACTGATCGTTAGGAATGGATGTCAGGCTTCTAGAGACGAATCTGGCTGCACCTGTGTTGGCAGACCCTTGGCCCTGAGGTCTTTGCATCCTTCTTCTCAGGACCTCTGTCATTCATTTATTCATTCATTCACTTACAAACTCAACTAGTTTTTATTAAGCAGTTACTGTGTGTTTCAGTGGGTTTCCCAGGTGGCGCTAGTGGTAAAGAACCCTCCTGCCAATGCAGGAGACAAAAGACAGGCCAGTTTGGATCCCTGGGAAGATCCTCTGGAGGAGGAAACGGCAACCCACTCCAGTATTCTTACCTGGAGAATCCCATGGACAGAGGAGCCTGGCGGACTACCTGTCCATGGTGTCGCAAAGAATCAGATATGACTGAACCAACTTAGCATGCAGGCATGTGTTTAAGTTCCTTTAAAACTATGGAATACCTTGGAGACCATTGACCATTGGTTAAATTCAGGGTAGATGGTGGAAATCATCTATGTATGGGAATAATCTGTGTAATTGTTATTCTGTTAAAATAATATAATCTCATGCTGTCAGCCCTTCAGAGATTTGATTCTTAAGTCAGAGACTAACCCAGTAATAGGTAAGCAGGAAGAAAAATGATCTAGCCTAGTAAATTAGTTAGCAAAGTAATTTTTTTCAAGTGGATTTCTACAGGAATCACTAATATAGTGAAATAAAATATTAAATCTGGTAACGGATTTCTTGGACAGTCTGAATTTTCCTTATTGTGCCAAAAACGTGACTTTGATTGTGGAACCCTGAAGTAATTCCAGGGACTCCTGAGATTCACTGAAGCCTTTAGGAATCCACAGAACATAGCTTGAAAACCTGTATCTAATGCTACATCTTCATTCTACTGATTTAAGTGTCTGCCCAAAACACTCATTGTAATTTTTCAAAAATTTTAAAACTGAAAATTGAAAGCGTTTGTTCTTTTCTTCATAATTTTTTCAAATCTCTAAAGCAGTTGAGAATTTAAAAGTCTACCAGGTACCACAGTGGTCAAGAATCTGCCAGCCAGTCCAGAAGACGCAGATTCCACCCATGGGTTGTGAGGATCCCCTGGAGGAGAGCATGGCAACTGGCTCCAACGTTGCTGCCTGGAGAATCCCATGGGCAGAGGAGCCTGGTGGACTACAGTCCATAGGGTCACAAAGAGTCGGACATGACTGAGCGACTAACCCTTTCACTTTTCCCTCCTTACAAATGATTAGGGGTAGCAATTTTCAAAATAGATAGGATCAGTACATATATTCTCAGTTAAATTTTTAACCAAATATTGTTTTTGAAATCTTTTCATCTTAATACACATAAAGTTAATTCAGGCATTAATATAGTCATATAGTAGTGGTTGATTGGCTGAACATGCCATATTTGCTTCTCAGTTCCCTTCCTGGAAACACAACTTAGATGGCTTTCCGTTATTTTGCTCTTACATGTTTCAGTGAATACATTTGTACTTTGTGTCCAGGTGTGCAAGAGTTTTTTAGGGTATTTGGTTTAGTCACTAAGTCATGTTCGACTCTTGCAACCCCATGGACTATAGCTCACCAGGTTCCTCTGTCCATGGAATTTCCCAGGCAAGAATAGTGGAGTGGGTTGCCATTTCTTCTCCAGGGGAACTTCCCCCACGTAGGGATTGAACCTGAATTTCTTGCCTTGCAGGCAGATTCTTTACTGCTGAGCCACAAAGGAAGCCCTTTAGGGTATATACCAGAAGGTAGAATCTGGGATTCTGGTTGCTGACCAAATGGCTCCATGAAAGGGGAAGTGAAAGTCACTCACTTGTGTCCAACTCTTTGCAATCCCTTGGACTGTACAGTCCATGGAATTCTCTAGGCCAGAATACTGGAGTGGGTAGCCTTTTCCTTCTCTGGGAGATCTTCCCAACCCAGAGATCGAACCGAGGTCTCCTGCATTACAGGTGTATTGCCACCAGGAAGCCCAAGAATACTAGAGTGGGTAGCCTCTCCCTTCTCCAGGGGGTCTTCCCGACCCAGGAATCGAACTGGGGTCTCCTGCACTGCACGCCGATTCTTTACCAACTGAGGAATCAGGGAAGCCTCTAAATGGCTCCATAGCACACTCTGAAACTAAATTTTCAAATTACATGTGTTAATTTTATACTACCCAAAAAGCCTAGAGACTGAAGCCATGTCCTCAGGTCACTGGAGATTCCCTTAAGCATTATCGACAATTGCTTTATTCTCCTTTATGTCCTCAGACTGGCAGTTATTTTCATGAGGCCTGTCAAGGCAGCCCAATTTGATTCAGCACAGTTCTCCTGAATCTCAGCCAGTCTGTCTAAGTACTAGCCTACATCCCGGCCTTCATTGGGAAGACTTAATCTGTGCTCTATGAGCCTACATCTGATAGAGAACTTGTACTAGTAAACACAAACCAACCATAGATAAAAGCTCTGATGAGAGACACTCAGGCATGCTGTGTTTGTGAGACACATGATAAATATTTGCTTCCTGATCATTCCAGGTCAATCCGATCTGAAATTTTTTAAATATTAGCAGTAAAACAGCTGGAGATTGTTCTTGGACCAACACACAAATACGTGAGTGGAGGTGGTAGCCTGTGTTATATGTGCATCACTACCCTTTCAAACTGAACATTTGTAAGTTAAAATCTCAATTTCATAAGCCTGTCTTTAGGCTTGAATTTAGCTTGAAAAGGACATTTTTGCCTAGTTGTATGAGTTTTTTGTTTTTGTAAAATACTACAAAGCATTTTAACCCAAATTGCAAGAAAGAAAAAAAAAAGTCTACATACATATACATACTCTGACTTAATTTTTATCCACACTGGCCTGTGGAGCCACACAGCCTGATTTAGTCTTTGCAGGGACAAGCAGGCATGTGCCAAGCAAGCAAGCAAAAAAAAAAGGTTTGGCTGCAGTTTCTGGAATAGGAAACAGCAGGCTCTTCCATCGCCCCCTGGGGGCACCAATTTGTCAGCCCACAATGAAAATCAGGCTTAAGTGTACAGCAGACGCTTATTTATAACCATCATCTACTGTGCTGTAAAATGTCTCTCTCATCCACCAGGTATGTATTCTGAATTTCTGTCCGTGACTGATTGCAATTTGCCCAGTGCTTATGGAATCCATCTTTCCCCCCAACAACTTTTGTCAATGATTTGGGGATACGAATGATAAAAGACTTAAGCAGTTGAAAGACTCCTTATTTTTCAGTGTTTTTCTCTTTATTATTGTTTCAAAGGAAAGCCCTGTGATGTGAATACTACAAGAGAGAAGATGTAATTAAGCGCTCATTGTGGATGATCTTTTTCTTACCTTTGAAGTGCTTACATTAACACAGCCATCTCTTGATTCTGCTTCTGTAGCAGCAGCTTTCAGAAAACAGTCCCATTTTGCTGACAAAAACGGGCCTTCCAAAGTGTAAATTAAATAACTTGATTTTATAGAATTCATTTAAAAGTGCATCTGCGTTGAACATTTCTCATTTTACATTGCTCTGATTACATTTGACTTTTCATTGACCTATATGAAAAATGAAATTGTTTCCAACTACAGCCTGCAAGGCAGCTTAGCATAGTGTGATTATGGTGAAAAGGTAATGAGGGAAAGAAATGGTAAAAAAAAAAAAAAGGGAAAAGAAAGCTGCAAGATGATGGGGGTATTGGCCAGATTCCTTGAAAATAATTTAAAAAGAAATTACTAATGAAGTTCACTGTAGAGAAAGAAATAAGATTAAAGGTGACATTTCAGCTAAAGGGTTGTCTTTAAGCTATATAAAAAAGAAAAGAAAATCGTAAGGAAACTTTAGAAAAGAAATGAAAATGAAAAAGGAAAGAGAGGGTGGGTGCAGAACTATACACAGTTGGAGAGAATTCAAAGTAGGATATGAAGCGACAGAGATGGAAATTCTCAATCATGAAAGGCCATTCTAAGATGGTGAAGCCACTCTCTTGAGAAAACACAGCGTATCTTGGAGCAGCCTGAGCCCTGCTAGCCTAGCCTCTCCCTGCGGTGGAACGGGAACCCTCGTGTGCTGTGCAGGGCGGTCATGTCTCAGCAGAACTGGAGGGCACAGGGTGTTGAAGAGCACCCTGCTTCACGGGTCGAATTTCACTAAACGCATTGTGGGTAAATAGAAGAAAACCAAGTTAGTTGTCTGTGGTTCAAAGTATCATACCTAAACCTAGCAGATGCCTCAGCTCAGGTGCACCTGGCTTTCTTAGTAGTGAGAGGAATTACAGAAGAGAGGGCCTAAGGAATCACAGGCTTCCCTGGTAGCTCAGTTGGTAAAGAATCCACCTGCAATGCAGGAGACCCCAGTTCAATTCCTGGGTCGGGAAGATCCGCTGGAGAAGGGATAGACTACTCATTCCAGTGTTCCTGGGCTTCCCTTGTGGCTCAGCTGGTGAAGAATCCACCTGCAATGTGGGAGACCTGGGTTCAATCCCTGGGTTGGGAAGATCCCCTGGAGAAGGATACGGCTACCCACCCCAGTATTCTGGCCTGGAGAATTCCATGGACTGTATAGTCCATGGGGTTGCAAAGAGTCAGACACGACTGAGCGACTTCCACTTTCAAGGAATCACGGTACCTGAACACCTACTACCGCATGGGGATGGGAGCCGTTGCTTTGGAAGCCCACTGAGCTGCAGGGTCAGTGCCCTGCCAAGAGGTGGCCACATCACTCATAAAAATTCCAGGAAGGAGACTTGGCAGGCTTGCAGAGATCTGATTTGTGTCATTTCTAAAAATATCTTAAGCATAGATGTTATAATCTGGGAAAAAATTAAGGATTAGATACCTAGGCAAATAGTTATTCTCTACTTTTTCAGTAAGATCAGTGATTCATAATGTATCAGTATTGATCATAAAATAACGAAGTGGATATATTAACAGTCATTGTATATTACATGGTAGGACAAATACACAGGTTGTATATTAATATAATGTGATATTACAGACCTGTTAGAAGTAGTGAGTAGCCAGTGTGTGAAAATATAGATGTGAATTTGAATGTCTTGTTTTAAAGCATGAACATACTGAATACCACTTTGTTGAGAGTGCGTGTGCCCTTTATTTAACAAAGCTCAAGAGGAAATGAAGGGATGTATTGTGAGCCGTTTTTTCCCCCGAAATTGTATCTTGAAGAAAAAATAGTGATTTAGATTTCCATGCCCCATTATAAATTTAAATATTATATAAGTTATAAAAAATATATAATGCACACAACAGGTTGCACAGTTTAGAACTGGCAAAGCAAAAGGCGAAAAGGGTTTCATTGCAAATGATGATGCTCTTGTAATTCAGTGTGACAAATCCCTCTAAAAATTCAGTAGCATTGAATATAAACCTGTGAATCTCATTTAATGGTTGTATGCTAAGTCGCTTTAGTCGTGTCTGACTCTTTGTGACCCCATGGACTGTGGCCCGCTGGGTTCCTCTGTCCATGGGATTCTCCAGGCAAGAAGATGGAAGTGGGTTGCCATGTCCTTCTCCAGGGGATCTGCCTGCCCCAGGATTGAACCTGCGTCTCTTCTGTCTCCTGCATTGGAAGGGGGCTCTTTACCACTGAGCCACCCGGGACGTCCCATTTGATGGTTATGGAAAGCCTTTTGTCAGCACGCAGGTGGCACTGGTAATAGACGGACATTGGCTGAAGATAAGATTCAGACATCACTGTAGTGCACTCAGGTTATTAACGAGCCTTACTTACCTCAGCTTTCTGTGAAAACAGAACAAACAGCAGCGAAAAGCAGCGCTGAGAGGACTGAGGCAAGGTTCTTGCTTTCAGAATTAGGCTCTGTCCCCCGCTCCGATTAACCCTGGGGGAAAGAGAAATAGCAGACCCCCGAGTCAGCCTGAGCCCTCAGTCCACGCCTGCACAGCCCTGGGTTTGCAGGAAAAAAAGATGTCTCACTGACAGTGTAAATTAAATACGATGAGAACCAAGCTGCCACTTCCCTTCACTTCTGTTTCTTTACTTTTTTTAATTTAATTTATTTATTTTAATTTTCTTTACATTATCGTGTTGGTCTTGCCATACATTGACATGAATCTGCCATGGGTATACATGTGTTCCCCTTCCAGAACCCCCCTCCCACCTCCCTCCCGATTCCCTCTTTCTGGGTCATCCCAGTGCACCAGCCCTGAGCATCAGACCTGGGCTGGCGATTGATTTCACATATGATGATGAACATGTTTCAATGCCGTTCTCTCACTTCTGTTTCTTTAATCGCAGTGGTTATTGCCACCTTTTTAGAGTCTGAGAAAAGAACTACACAGTAATTCTCACCTCCTCATGCTCAGCTACAGACTCAAGCCTCTCTTGCATCTTCTATTTCCACTCCAGAGAGGCAGTCCAAGCCAGACCCCGAGTGTCCAGGTGTCACCTCAACACCATGCCCTCCACCATGTCGCATGGCAACAAGGATCTATAAATGTTATGTCCAAACAGAGCTTCAGGAGAAAACTTGAGCTCCACACACATTTTTAAATACGGTTTCTGTTTTTGCCGTCGCAGCGTCGTGTTAACTAAGCAGGAAAGCCTGAACATTCAAAGACATTAAATGAACTTAGATTTAACGATGTTGTTCATTCACTCAGTTGTGGCCAACTCTTTGTGACCCCGTGGACTGTAGCCTGTCAGGCTCCTCTGTCCTCTACTATCTCCCAGAGTTCGCTCAAATTCATGTCCATTGAGTCAGTTTAACGAGAGTTTAAAGGTTTAGTTCATGATAGTTTAAAGCACACTTTGAACACTCTCATATATTGTTCTTAAATTTGTTACCAGAACCTCCAAAGAGGTTTCTGCCTACAAAGCCCCTTCAGCATGTTTTCCAGCAAAGCCAAAGCATCTCCTTTTTTGAGTCTTGCCTTCTCTCTTCCATGAAAACCAAGCTCTTACCTCCACGAAGATGATAAAGTATGGCTAGAATCCCCCAGCTTTCTCTCTGTGCTTCTGCCCTTGGGGTAGCTTTATTTTCTCTCTCCTCCAAAATAGATGTATCATATCTATCATTTTTTAAATAAAATAACAAAGCGTTACATATTTAATAACTTTTGTCAAACTGCACTCAACACTGTCTAGTTACTATTCAGTGATCCAGTTTAAAATAACTGCATTGCATACATTTTAAAAAA
Organism: Antilocapra americana; assembly: GCA_007570785.1. Lineage (NCBI taxonomy): Eukaryota > Metazoa > Chordata > Mammalia > Artiodactyla > Antilocapridae > Antilocapra > Antilocapra americana. The sequence continues at coordinate 3,787,378 of ML660218.1, read as the reverse complement.
GAGAGAGAGAACTTCTGAAAGGGAAAATTTAACAGAGAAGAGAGGAATGTCATCCCCTCCTGATTATTACAGCCTCGCTGTCACTCCCCCCAACCTCCCCTGGTGGCATTCGGGCACACTGCCAAGCCCCTCAGCCCACCTCTCAGTCTCGCCCAGCCTCTTCCAGGCAGCGGTGCCCGGGCCGGGCTCACCTGCCCATCAGGCCCCCAGTTAGCCCCACACCCCCAAGGCCCCATCTTTGCCCATGCCACCTGGAAAGCCTTTCTCACAGCTCTCTTCCTGCCAGCATCCTCCTTTTCCTTGGCATCTTGGTAGCACCCTGCTGGACTCTCTACCAGCCCCTCACAATCTTAACATGAGAAGCTTTCAGAAGAGCCCCCCCCCACCCCACAGACCCATCTGCCTAGATCAGCTCTCAGAAATCAAAATGGCTCAGCTGGCACAGAACTGAAGCTGGGAGATTCTGATTGGGTTTAGTTTCTGGTCCGTTGTCAGTCTTCACACTTGTGTGTCCCCCCAAGCCCCCATTTCCTTTATATCTCTGCTTTGTGAGAATAAATAATAACGTTCTCTGGGATGAAACAGGAAGGAGGCAGAAGGGTCTAGAGAGAGCCCGGGAGTGAAGTGCTCTGATGATACGGTGGCATGCCACACCCAGGGTAACAGCAGTAATGCTACCAACCTGGGGGTGTTGACATCCAAGGCTTGCCTTGTAACCACTTATTGTCTGAGCTTGACGGGGAGATAACCCTGCTAGGGGCCCCACACGGACACGGGGCCGCCTGCACAGAGCTGGGTAGCTATCTGAGAGGTCTAGATAGAAAGTCTGAAAGAACCTCCCCCCCCCAAAAAAATACAGTCTTCCTGAGCCCCCAGCTGGAATGGCAGAACTTCCAAACTTCCCTGAGACTCGACAGGCTGTGTGTGGGTGAAGTTGACAGTAGCAGGGGTTATATGAAGGTGAAAGTGTCAGTCGCTCAGTCGTGTCTGACTCTTGGCGACCCCACAGACTGTCACCCACCAGGATCCTCTGTTCATGGAATTCTCCAAGTAAGAATACTGGAGTGAGTAGGCCATTCCCTTCTCCAAGGGATGTTCCCAACCCAAGGGTTGAACCTGGGTCTCATAACTGCAGCAGATTCTTTACTGTCTGAGCCGCATGGAAGCCCTAAGAATACTGGAGTGGGTAGCCATTCTCTTTTCCAGGGGATTTTCCCAACACAGGGATTGAACCTGCATCTCCCACATTGCAGGCAGATTCTTCACTGTCTGAGCCACTTGGGGGTTGTATGGGGACCCCCGAAAGATATATCCACGTCCTAACTCCCAAGCCTGTGAATGTGACCTTATTTGGAGGCTCTTTCAGATGCAATTAAATTAAGGATTTTGAGATGTGATTATCCTGGATTATGTGGATAATCCCTAAATTCAGATGACTATAAGAGATTGAACTCAGGTCTCCTGCATTGGAGGCGGATTCTTGACTGCCTGAGCCCACAGGGAAGCCTGGGTCAGGAGGATGCCCTGGAGAAGGGCATGGCTACCCACCCTAGGATTCTTGCCTGAAGAATTCCATGGACAGAGGAGCCTGGCAGGCTACAGTCCATAGATTCATAAAGAGTCAGACACGACTGAGCAACTAACGCTTTCACTTTGTAAGAGAAGAGTGAGGATAACACACAGAGAGGAAGAGGAGAGGCCATGTGAAGACAGAGTGGAGCGATGCTGCCACAAGCCAAGGAGAGCCTGTGGCCACTGGATGCGGGGCCCCTGGAACTGAGGTGGTGAACGGTTCAGCAGAGAGAAAGCCCACAGTCCCCAAAATAAGCACCGTGACTGGCCCTGATGGGGGACAGAGGATCAGTCACATGACCACAGTAAATCAGATGCCTGTGACAATCACATCTGTGACCTCAAACCAACCCTACAAACAAAGATTGAAGGCAAAAAGAGAAGGGAGCAACAGAGGATGGGATGGTTAGCTGGCACCACCAACTCCATGGGCATGAATCTGAGCAAACTCTGGGAGCTGGTGAAGGACAGGGAAGACCGGAGTGCTGCAGTCCATGGGGTCGCAAAGAGCTGGACATGACTTAGTGACTGAACGACAACAACAGAGAACAGGGACACTTTTTCAAATGTAACTGAGTTATAAAGGACTGAATTGGATTCAGGTAGCAAGGTTCAGTTTTCAGCCATCAACAAAAATGGATGGCTTTGGACTCAATTCCGTTCAATTCAATACAGATTTACTTGATCCACAAAAATATCAAGAAAAACTGTTTTAGTTTTGCATATCTAAGCTTATGTCTGTGTGTTTTAACATAGGTGGCTCAGTGATCAAGAATCTGCCTGTAATGCAGGAGATGCAGGTCCAATCCCTAGGTTGGGAAGATCCCCTGGAGAAGGATATGGCAACCCATTCCAGTATTTTTGCCTGGAGAATCCCATAGATAGAGGAACCTGGTGGGCTACAGTCCATGGGGTCTCAAAAGAGTTGGGCACGACTGCTTAGGTAAACAACAACAAACCATACACCAGGGTTCTTGGGGGAGGATTAAATGAAACAATAATATAGCTGCAATTTGTTTAGCTATTATCATAGCCGTTATATCATACAAATGAGAGCAATGAAACTCATGGAAGGCTGCATAGCTCGTGGCTGGCAGAGCCTGTTTGCCAGTCAAGGTCTCCAACCACAGTGCTCTTTTCCACCAGGCTGCCAGCCCACGTCTACTTATTTCAATTGTGAACTGCATAGCAGTGAGCACAATATTGCATTTATGTTCCTGACTGGGTACTGTCTGGGTTGCAAAGAGTCGGACACGACTGGGCAACTGAACTGAAGGCACTGTCTGACACATAGTCCAACTTAATCGAATAGCATAACCTCACTGTGGTGAAGCAGCCTGCCATCTGTCTGGTGTTGGGGAAATAATTAAAAATAAAATCTTCTGACAACCCAGAAAACCTCTGCCAAGGTAGGCAGGAAAGCAACAGTTTTATTGCTGAATAAGCCGTAAACCAGACTGTGATGGGCATCACAGGCAGTCTGCCAAAACAATGACAAGGACAAAGACATCCCTGCTCTCAGGACGAAAGCAACCAGTTCTCAAGCAAGAAGACATGACCGTGCCATCTGTTAAATACAGCTCCCCCTAAATTCACCTGGTAACCGGGGGTGGCCCTCTGTGATAGCAAATTGCCTTTATCCAAAGGAAAATCAAATTTTTCATATCTCCGTGGTAAATAGGTAGTTTTGCAACATGGATCCAGGTGGCGAAGTTATATTCCCACCTTCCCATGAAGAAGGGGAGATGGGAACCCTATTTCTGCATTGTAAAACAATGAGATTTATTTAACTTTTTAAAAAGATTTATATACATCTCAAGGGGCAGGGGAAGAATTTATAAGCACAAGTTTTCCAGAGGAAATGCTCTGAGAAAAGGGAGAGGGAACTGTGGCTTTCCCTTTTTCAATCAGGGAGATTTTTTTTTTTTCTTTTGAGATTTGTCTTCGCCATTTCACTGGGGAGAAAATTTATTAGGTTAGAACACAGAGCAGGGCCTGCTCGAGTGCCCAGGAGAGACAGAAGTGGTGTGAGACAGTCAGACTCACAGCACTCCAGGTGGCCTTTCTGGGTCTGGGCGAGGAAGAAGAGGAGGGAGACTTCTCTGAGAGCACTTTGGTGATAGCGTCAAGGTCAGCCTCAAGGTCACAGGAAGAGGGCTAGACTTGGTGTGAACTGGGAAATGTCCTGTACAGCACAATGTGGTTTAGAATAAGCCTGAATACATCTGGGCCCAGATATTCATGATGTGGTGGATGTGGTGACATCAATAAATAAGATTTTTTTTTTTAAATCTACAGTCTAATATACAACAGATATGGTTTTGAAAGAAGAGGGAGGTAGGAGAGGGTTGGAATGGGAGTTTCAGGTTAGTAGATACGAACTGTTATATATAGAATGGATTAAAAATAAAACCAGGGTCCTGCTGTTGTTACTGTTGTCACAGAGACCTATATTCAATATCCTGTAATAAACCATAATGGAAAAGAATATAAAGCAGAATGGTATATATGGTTCAGTGGGTAAAGAATCTGCCCACAGCCTAGGAAACACAGGAGACTCGGGTTTGATCCCTGGGTTGGGAAGATCCCCTGGAGAAGGATATGGCGACCCACTCCAGTATTCTTGCCTGGGGGGTCCCATGGACAGAGAAGCCTGGCGGGCTACAGTCCATGGAGTCTCAAAGAGTCAGATGTGACTGAGTGGTTAAGCACAGCACCCATATATATTAATATAAGTGTATAACTGAATCACTTTGCTGTGCAGCAGAAATTAACACATCATTATCAGTCAGCTATACTTCAATTTTTTAAAAGCTAAATGAAATCTATGGTCCAGACCATTCTGTTTCCTCTTTAAGTTCTGGTCAGATCCCAAATAATATGACTGTTAAAATGAAGGGTGCTGGCATTTGTCCTCAGCCAAACATTCTGTCAAAATTTTATAGTAGATGAAAGCTTTTTCCCCTTTGTTCTGTGCTCAGTAAACTTGGACAAGGCATTAACTTCTGCACAACAATCTCTCTGGTGCTTGAGAATCATGACTAAATTGCCTCGATTTTCTTACCTTTGTGCTTAACAGTCTAATATTAACAAATGGGAATAATTTGCTAAGGAAATTAAAAGGAAGAATATAAATAAGGAATGAAAAGATTATCAAATGAATGTAAGACTTTAGAGAATTCAAAATTGAAAAGGGAATTGAAATTAAAATACTTTTAAAATTCTACTTTTTTGTTTTCTTTCTTTTACCTTATTTACCCATTCCAAATGAAGCATATGCCTTCTTTTAAATTTGGAGAATACAACAAAGAGGGTGGAAATCTATTTTTTCTCAAAGGCAGGCACCATTAACATTTCTACAGTACCTGCTGTTAACATTTTCTCTAGCATTTCTTTATTTTTTATTTTTTTTATTTTTTATTTATTTTTTATTTTTTTATTTTTTATTTTTTTTATTGTTATTGCCATATAATGCCATGATATCACCATGGGTTTACATATGTTCCCCCTCCAGAACCCCCCTCCCTCCTCCCTCCCCTACCATGTGCTCTGCTGTGCTTAGTTGCTCAGTTGTGTCTGGCTCTTTGCACCCTCATGGACTGTAGCCCACCAGGCTCCTCTGACCATGGGGATTCTCCAGGCAAGAGTACTAGAGTAGGCTGCCACGCCCTCCTCCAGGGGATCTTCCCAACTTAGTGATCGAACCCAGGTCTCCTGCATTGCTCACAGATTCTTTACCATCTTAGCCACCAGGAAAGCCCAAGAATCCTGGAGCGGGTAGCCTACCCCTTCTCCAGGGGATCTTCCCAACCCAGAAATTGAACCAGGGTCTCCTGCATTGCAGGAGGATTCTTTACCATCTGAGCCACCAGGGGAAGCCCACACTTCTCACATATTATATACTTACTTAATACTGTAAGCAGTTTTCAATACTGTTGGAATTCATGAGTGTGTTAGTTATCTATTTCTATATGACAAATTATGAACAGTTTAGGAGATTGAGCCATAAACACTTGTTAGCTCGTGTGGTTGCTACAGGTCAGGAATCTAGGACAGGCTTGGCTGGGTGTCTCTAGCTCAGAGTGTTCTATGAGTTTGCAGTCAAGATTCTGGCTGTGGTTGTAGTCATCGGAAGGCTTTACTCAGGCCGGGGGATCTGCTTCTGAGAGGGGTCGGTCACGTGGCTGTCCACCAGGGGCCTCTGCTGGTTGTCACAGGGCGTCTCCATAGGGCCACCTGAGTGTCCTCGGGAGTTGGCACCTGGCTTCCAGCAGAGTGGGTGAGCCAAGAGAGAGCAAGGTGAAGGCCACAGTGCCCTTTACTGCCTAGCCTCGTAAGTCACATATGATCGTTTTGGTAATCCATTGACTACACAGACCAACCATATTCAACGTGGAAGGGGACTCTCAAGACTGTGAACCAGGAACTCACCATCTTGGAGACTCGCTACCACAATGGACGTTTGCAGTGGTTGCAAGAATTTTACAATAGGAATCTCTATAGCTGTATTAGCTGTTTACCTATGGTTAGGTGTTATTCCCAGTATTCCATCTTTATAAATAACTCTTTCAAGCACTTTCATGTATAAAGATTTTCATCAATACTTCAGATCATTTTCTTTGGATATAGTCGTAGGAGTAAGATTGTTGAATTATTTTAAAATTTTATATTGTCTATTTCAGTTAACAGATGCATTTCCTTGGATGTGTTTGTTATGAATATCTTTAAATACCTGTGCAGTGACTCACAACCACATGTTTAATGCATTCTATTATAGCATATACTTTAGGTAGATATTCTAGATCATATAGGTAATATTTTTATATTTATGGTGTATGAGTCTTTTCATTATTATTTAACCATTTTATAGATCCTCCTGAGTTTGTTTGTTGCTGTAATTTTGGACAACTTAGAGCTTGATGAAGATCTAAAGAAGCTTAAACAAGTAAGTAATGTATGGGGGATTCTTTAAATCGGCATTAAAAAAATAAGGGCAAAGCATGTGCTTACAGGTAATATTAAATCTGTTCAAGCTTCAAAGCAAAGATTTTAATAAATTAACACACCGAGTTGGCAAATATTTTTCTTTTAAGTTTAACCTTCTCTAATATCAACAAAGGAAATTTTTATTGCTCTGTAATTATCCTAGGGATATTTTTATATCATTATTTTGAGTAAAATTAAGATAGGCATGGTACAGTAAATTGAATTTAGATTCCCCTTCAGCCATTAAATGAAGGTTGTTTGGAAATGAAATGCCTCAGGGCCAGCTTGCCATTTGGCATAGCTATATGTAATACTTTCGATCATCATCATAAAACTATTAAGCATAAATTTGCCTGACCACTGGACTAAAAGAGAATTTAGTCCTGGTGCTCAAAGTAGTTATAAGAAATGGGATAGAATAATTGATCAACTGTGTGCCCAGCTGTATATGAAAACAGATTGGGCCTTATGGCATTGATAATCATTTCCAAAAATTCTCAGTGTAAATATGTGAAGATTCTGTTATTGATGGCTGAAAGATTACAGATGTGAATCAATATTCTCATAGTTTTTGTTCCATGAGGATACTTGGCTTGAATATTTGACTCTGTCAAAGAGAAGAGACCCTTTGAGAAGCAGAATTTGTGAAGCAGGGGAGCACCTGGATAAATATTCTTGGACCAGCTACCTTGGCACTGCAATAGTTGGGATGTTAATAAAGAATATCCCATCTGGAACTTTCGAAGGGCCCCACACATTCAGAATTTTCAAATTGGATCAAGTTGTCTATTTTTTTACAAAGCAAAGACGTCACCTATTTAAATGTCTTGTTATTTATAACCTCAAAATCACTTTAAGCATTTCACCTTTTTACTCTTGTTTATCTCCAAAGCCCATGCTTTTAACCAAGGATAGGCAATCACGTAAAAAACAAAACAACCCCATATTTGATGTAAAGATGTTTGCTGTGAGCATATCAAGGAAGGATTTGAATTCTTTCCTGTTCTGAGACTACACAAGCAAATGGTTGTCCGAGCATGGTGGACATTTCTTCCAGATCTTTTCAACTTGTGGCAACAGCGATAGGCTTTTCAAATGAGAGTTGAGGAGGTCTTTGTGCCATTGATGCCGATGCTTCTCCTGGCTTCTAGTTGTAGAATAAGTATGTGAGCAGAAAGTTCAGAATTGACCAGCAGTATAATCAGATGCAACCAATAAATATGTACTGCTGTATAAGCACTTTAATCCTTGCTTTACAAATCTGGTATTTATTTAAGCATTTAAATGACTTTAATCTGTTATTCCCAAAGAAGAGGATGGAGAAAATGTAAAAGCTATTTGATTTTCTTAATGCAAGCTCCAGAAAGCACTCTATATTCCAAAATCTTTATTCAGCCTAAACTTTTTTTTTCAATCTTTGACCCTTTCCACCAATTAGTCTATATATAGCTTCTTACAGCTACATGGACATGAACATGAACTCGGTGAAGTGTAGAGGTACAAACTGCAGGAGATGGTGAGGGACAAGGAGGCCCCGTGTGCTGCAGTCCGTGGTGTTGCAAAGAGTCCTACACGACTCAGCCGCTGAATAACAGCAATAATAGCTACAGGTGCAGTTGTCAAGCACTGGCTCAGTGCCAGGAACTTTGTATTTTCACCTATTTAAATTTCACAGCAGCCATGTGATGCAGATATTATTCTTAGTTTCATCTTATAGGTAAGTAAACTAAGGCACAGAGACGTTAAGCAAGTTGCCTAAGGTCACACAGCTAATAAATGGCAGAGTTAGGATTTGAACCCCGGGCAGTTTGGACCGAAAGCCCAGACTCAACCTCTACCCTATACTGAGTCATAATAAAGCTGTATAAATGCCAAACATGAGTAATGGTGTCCTGGAGGCTCATTCATAGGACTGTTAATAATTTGCTGATAAACAATGGTGTTTTAGATGACATAGACATCGTTATAGCTGTGAAATAATTGCTGATGTGACAGACAGTTTCCTGAGGAATGGAGATGAATTAAGCAACCCAGTCATTAAAGCTATATACAAAGTAGTTGTTTCCCCTCAAAAATCAGATGCTCTAATCAGAGGCACTGGAGTTGGGACTTTGGCAGAAGGTAAGAGCTGCGACATTTACCATTCACTCCACAGATGGCAGATCCTGTCCAGAGTTCCTCCAGCCTCAGGAACCTTCTGGAACAGTGACTCTCCTTAGACACAGATAGAATGTGCTGTGCTTGCAACATATTACGAGTTTAGAAGTGCTTCTAGAGACTGTTACTGTATTTTATTATGATCGTGGTAAGAAAAGTTGTGTTAAAATATATATTGACTCATGGACATTTTTCACAAGTCATAGAAGCCAATGTGAGTCACCTTTAAAATGGAGCAGTTAAATATGAAATTTCGAATGGGGCTAGGAGAGAGAAAGTTGGTCCTTGTGCTTGGGGAAGGCATTATGTCCCCAGGGATGGACAGGTTGGGAGACAAGGATAGAAAGCTGGACCTTGCAGTGGAGGAACTAGGATGGGAACTAGGATGGGAGAGAAGAAGAAAGAAGTGAAGACGTGAACGAGGAAAACATCCAAAAGATGAAACTGAAGGAAAGAGCCCAGACTGAATCCAAGCCTGTGATAATGGGGGTGGGGGGGCGGGGGGGGCGGACGTGACTGAATCCTACGATCCATTGCGGTGGAGCGGATTCTTCTTAAGTAGAAACGTGGTTCTTACCTTTCCTCCTTATTTTCCAAAGTCTCCTCCTTGCCCTTTAAGACAGTGGTTTCCAGCCAGGGATGCTAAGCGTGGGGCTCTTCAGGGCAAACAACGGGACCAGCAGCTTTCCCTGACACTTCGGGAAACCTAAAGGGAATTGTGCAGTTACTCAACCGAAATGCCAACTTTAAAATACTTTTAGCTGGAAATTTGCTAGGCAGCAACACTGTATCCTAATGCTGGGAAGTCTCTTCCTATATGCTCTTCTTCAAGGAAAAAGAAGGAACATTGAATTATTTATTGCTTCATAAAGGCATTCTGATAGAAAAATATTTTTTTTAAAGATGGGCAATAATAAAAAGGCTCCTTGGGGATGGCTTTTGATGGGTTCTGATATAAATGCTCATCCCCAGGCCACCCTTCTCAGTGACATTACCAGTGTTGTGCCTTTATAGCTGCTCATATAGCTCTTCCTTTGTCACTCTTTGAAATAAATAATGTTCTGAAAACTCATGCCAGTTATGCATCTGCATAAAATTTATCTATTGCTTTCCTAGCAGCAGTATCACCAGAGCAATCATTTCCTGGCTGCCATAATTTATGTGACCCTGTTTCTAATTAAATAGAGACCATGATTCTCTTTTTAGCATTCCCAAAACCCAATACAGGAATTGGAGACAGATAGAAATAGAGAAATATATAATATTTTTTTTTACATAAGATCAGAAAGTTGACTAGAAATGAGATTGCAAGTGTATAATTTGGCAGCTGAGAAATATAGAGGCTAAAAAAACCCCTTGACCTACCGCTGTCCTCTAAAAAGGCAAGCAGTAGGAGACGCTGACCTTGGTGCTCAGTGATGTAGCAAAAACACTGGAGAACGTAGGTGGAGTTTTGCAAACTTTGAAGAGAGTTCTTGCAGCTTTAATGATTTTTGCAAATTCAGTTCAAGACAGATATAAAGGGTTCTCTTTTAAGCAGTAGAAAATTCATTAAACTATGAGGGGGAAAAAAACCCATAGAGAAGCCTCAGGGAAAGATTCATTGAAAAAGGAAGTATAGATAGTCTGTCTAGATTAAATTCAAAGCTCTGAAATTAAAACTGTTTCCCCAACTCTGTATTAGGTCCCATGTGAGCTCAAGTTAGATATTGTTTGGTCTTTGATGGCGTCACATCCAAAACATAGTTGAGGGTAGACATGTAAAGAAGCTTCTCTGTCTTATTGATTATCCTTTTAACAAAAACAACAGACATCTTAGTGCTTTTTAAAATGTGAGTGCCAAGTTAATGTTTCTCTGCAGTCCTGTCTGGGGGCTTTCGTCTGCATCTCTGTCTGGCCTCCTGTATTGAAGTCCTTCAGGATTTAGGGAGACAAGTCGTGGCCAGAGCATCCACTCAGCGAAACCCTGATTGCTGTCTGCTGGCTTCACAGAAGCAGAAAGTAGAGTGGCGGTTGCAGGGGGCAAAGAGGACTTGTTGTGGTTCAGTGGCTCCAGGGTTTTTAGTTTTCAAAGGTGAAAAAATTCTAGAGACCTTTGGTACACGGTATGAATGTACTTAACACTACTGAGCTGTACCCTTAAAGAATGGCTTAGATGGTAAATGTTATCTTATGTGTTCCTGACCACAGTTTTATTTAAATTTTAATTAAAAATTGGTCACCATACTGGTAAGGTGGTGAGAGCAGACTCGGGGATTCTGATGGTGCAGAGTTGGGTTAAAGAAGATGAGCGGGACTTGCCTGGCAGCCCAGGGGTTAAGAGCTCGCCTTCCAATGCAGGGAATGCAGGTTCAATACCTGATCTGGGGGCTAAGATCCCACATGCCTCGTGGTCAAAAAACCAGAACATAAAAAAAAAAGCAGTTTTGTAACAAATTCAATAAAGACTTTAAAAATAGTCCACATCCAAAAAATAAATAAATAAAACAGATGAGGGAGGTGATGACAGCTAAGAAAGTAAAGACAAATTGATGACTTTTTCCTCCCGACTTCTCATACTTCAAGTTTCCAGACAGACCACTGGGTTACTGACTGATTCTTAATTTTTTTAGCTATGTGAACCTCATTTATTATGGTGCCACCCAACAGATTTTTTTCCCACTGAATATTTGTATGACAGTTGGAAATCACATGCGACTGGAGGCATCCAATATCTAGGATTCCTGCTGCTCAACCGCCAGGGCCAAAGGATGAATATTCCGAAGAAGCTGTAAATTGTTCATGGTCGAGAGTTGGTAAACTCAGAATTTTACTCGAAGCCTTCAATGTAACCCAACTCCACTCTCAAGCAGGAAGCCACTCTCAAGCTTTTGGTCAGAGATGACTCTTTTATGGGCTTCCTTGGTGGCTCAGACAGTAAGGAATCTGCCTGTAATGCAGAAGACCTGGGTCCGATCCCTGAGTTGGGCAGATCTCCTGGAGAAGGGAACAGCTACCCACTACAGTATTCTTGCCTGGAAAATTCCATGGACAGAGTTGTCTGGTGGGCTACAGGCCATGGGGTGGCAAAGAGTGGGACACAACTGAGTGTCTCAGCACACAGGAGATTAAGAGATACAAACTAACATGTATAAAATAAATAAGCTAGGACAATCTATTGTACAGCAAAGGGAATGTGGCCAAGATTTTATAATAACTATAAAATCAAAATATAACCTTTAAAAATTGTGAATCATTGTGCTATATAACTGAAACATATATAATATTATAAATCAACTATACCTCAATTTAAAAAAGAAAAGATAACAGCCTAGAAATCAAGAAGTTAATGCAAAAATGGGGAAACAGCCAAAATTCCAAATGGAGCTTTGGAGTTAAACAGGTAATAATCAGAGATCCAGGAAGTCAAAACAAAACAGACCAGGTACCTGTGAAAATTGGTGTCTGCCTAGTATGAGTTGAATTATGTCCCCTAAAAAGATACACTGAAGCTCTAACTCCTACGACCTGTCAATGTGACCTGATTTGGAAATAGGGCATTTGAGTTGAAATCAGGTTAAGTCAAGGTCATTATGGTGGGTTAGATGATAAAGAATCTGCCAGCAATGCCAGAGACCTGGGTTCAATCCCTGGGTTGGGAAGATCCCCTGGAGAAGGAAATGGCAACCCACTCCAGTATTCTGGCCTGGAGAATCCCATGGACACAGAAGCGTTGATGGTATAGTGGTGAGCATAGCTGCCTTCCATGGACAGTGGAGCCTGGGGTCCTGCAGTCCATGGGTGGGTCACAGGGTCGATCATGACTGAGTGACCAACAACACTAATCCACTATGACTGGTGTCCGTATACAAAGAGAAGAAGAGGGAGACACACGGACAGAGACTGGAGCGATGCGTGTACGAACTAAGGAATACCTGGGGTGCAGACCATCACAAGAAGCTAAGAAAGTCTTGGAACAGACCTTCCCTCAGAACCTTCAGAAGGAACCAAGTCTGTACACACTTGGGATTTGGGGTTTCCAGCCTCCAGAACTGAGATGGTACATTTCTGCTGTTCCAGGCCACCAGTTTTGGGTACTCGGTTACGGCAGACCTTGGAAACTAAAACACCTCCCAGCCTCCAGAATAAAGGACCTCTTTCTGCCTCTGGGAGGTGACAGAGCTGAGCGACAATGGGTCCTCTCGGAACATCGGGCAGCTTTCACCAACCAAGAGCAGCTTTCTCAGTAGCTGGACTCATTTTCTTCTGCCCCTAAACGAACAACTCCCGCAAGAGTAAATTTTATAAATGTGAGACTTCCTTGGAAGAAGAGTTTCACTGAGCCCTTCCAAAATTTCATCCATGTGGGATTGACCGAAGCCAGATCACTTTTAGAGGTTGTTGTTTTCAGAAACCTTGTTCTGGGGCTTCCCTGGTGATCCAGTGGTTAAGAATCTGCCTTGCAATGCAGGGAAGGTAGGTTCAGCCTCCGATCAGGGAACTAAGATCCCACATACCACCAGGCAATAAGCCCATACATTGCATCTAGGATGACAAGGCAGCTTAAAAAAAAAAAAGAAACAAAAGAAGGAAACTTTGTTCTTTGCCTCATCCCCTGGCACTCAGGACGTTTAATGAGATAGCGCCAGTCTCTTTTGACATTGAACAAACATAAAATGACATGCCTAAGCCTGTTTGGGGTTCCCTGTTAACTCAGCTGGTAAAGAATCTGCCTGCAATGAAGGAGACCCAGGTTCGACTCCCAGTCTTCCTGGATTGGGAAGATTTCCTGGAGAAGGGAATGGCAACTCACTCTAGGATTCTTGTCTGGAAAATCCCACGGACAGAGGAGCCTGGCGGTTTCAGTCCAAGTTTGCATTGATGACTGTTCATTGTCTGTCTGTGACTGTGCTAGTTCAGAATTACTTTTATTACAGTTCATCACAGCACTCTGCAAGATAATGTCTCAATTTTTCAAGTGAGATTTGGAAGGAAAATGAGTACGAGCCAAGCAGGAGGTTTACTCTTCAGTATGCCTGGTGCCCAGCCCTCTGCCCAGCCATGGAGATGCTCTCTCACTTTGCTTTCTTTAATCAAGAGAACAAAAACGTTAAACGCCAACAGCACTTCTTCTCATCAGATCCTCTCACAGGCAATGGGAAAGCGGACTGTTATGGTTCTAAGAAAAAAAAGTGACGGTTGGTTTCAGTTTTCTGCAGTGTCTGGCTGTCACTGAATTGCAGAAAGACTTTCGGTAGCTGCGTTCAGACTTGTTTGCAGAATGAGGTAGTGAGAGTTGTCCTCTGGGTGCCTAAACGTGGAACACGCGGTGTCAGCATTGCCTTGATGTCTTCAGGAGTCAAGTTTCACACAGCTCTTCTGTTCTTTGTTCTGAGAAGCCTGCCTACTTGTCCATTCTCCCCAGAGCGTTTCTGTTCTCTGAGTGTTCATTCAATTCCTTTAATCTCAATTCCCTACTACATACACAACACTGGGCCAGGCATGAAGGAGTCAAGAATAAGCAAGTAATTCTCTGCTCTCATGGAACTGAGGGTCTAGTGGAGGAACTGGACATAAATCAAAGAATCAAAGCAGTGGATAGATATTTATAATGTGAGAAGACCTTTCTGCAGAGGAGAACAGCATTTGAGTGAGGAATTCCTAGAAGACTTGGACGCAGATGGGGGACAGGGAGGTGGGGAAGGAGAAAGAGACACTTGGGTTGAGCTATGAAGAAGGAGCAGAGGTGAACTTCATGGAGATGTGGCTATCGGAGGGGAGGAAAGAACATTCCAGAGAGAAGGAACCATGTTCAGCGTGACCCCAGAAAAAAGTGGTGTAAAGTGAATGTAGACAAATAAGTGGGGCTTAGACCATGCAGAGCCTGGAGGAAAATGCCAAGGACTTTTCCCTCTGCCCCCAGAACAATAGGAAGCTGCTGGAGGCTTTTCAGATGGGAGGCAGTATGAACTGGAGAGCTATTTGGGAGGCAGAATCAGCAGGGACTTAGTGAGTTTGTGGGTGGAAGGACACGTATGAGCATCTCAAGGATGACTCCTGGTTTCAGGTTCGTCTCCTTGGGTGGGTGACAGGACCATTCACTGAACCAGGGAACATTAGCAGCAAAGACCAGCACTCAGTCTTGGGCTGGTGTGAGTGAGACTCTGGGTAGAGAGACCTAATGGTTGGCTGCATGTGTCGGTCTAGAGTTTAGGAGTGAGGGCTGGCTGGCTGGAGACAGCAATAGGGATGTTCCTTATCATTCTCAGCTGTTTATCCAGAGCCGGCCATGTGCCAGGCATGTGTTCTGGACACGAGGGATATGTCAGCCAACAAACCAGACAGAAATCCCTGACCTCTTGGATGCTTCAGTCCTAGAGACCCTCTCTGTATTGGCATGATAGTGGAAGGTGTCAATCTGGATGAGATTGTATAGGGTTGGGGCGTGGAGGGCGGAGAGGTTCTGCAGCCTTAAGGGGAAAACGGAGCGTCCCTGGTGGCTCAGATGGTAAAGAATCCACCTGCAATGCAGAGACGCAGGTTCGATACCTGGGTTGGGAAGATTCCCTGGAGAAGGAAATGCAACCCACTCCAGTATTCTTTCCTGGAGAATTCCATGGACAGAGGAGGCTGGTGGGCTATATACAGTCCATGGGGTTGCAAAAAGTCCTACGTGACTGAGTAACTAACCCGTAAGGGAAGACAAGGTTTAATGGTACTGGTGCTTTGCCCTTCGAGTCCAGCTCTTTGCAACCCTATGGACTATAGTCCACCAAGCTCCTCTGTCCATAGGGTTTGCCAGCAGGAATACTGGAGTGGGTTGCTACACCCTTCTCTAGGGGATCTTCCTTACCCAAGGACCAAATCCCTGTCTCTTACGTCTCCTGCACTGGCAGGCAGGTTCTTTACCATTAGTGCCATCTGGGAAGCCCTTAGGGAAACATAAATAATCCAACTTTGTTTTTGTCTCATGTAAATTTTGACTTTTTGTTCTGTTACAAATAACACTTTCTCTGTCTCAAGTTCAGCCTCCTAAGGGGAGAAAGTCTAATTGCTCCAGCCTTGGTTCCCTTCAGGCAGGAATTTTGTTATCTCTGCCTCTCAACACTGGTCAGCCTTACAGAGAGCCATCAGCTTTGAACAGGGTAGATCCAGACCAGACCACAAAGAGGGCCACCTTGAAAGGTGGCTGGTTTCCTAAGACAATGCTTTGTCCTCCTAACTCTCCATCCTCGTCTCTGCTCTGGAGGAACTGAACCCCAAAGAAGGAGATTTGAACAATGAAAGAAGAGACCTTGTCCCCTTCCCAGTTCTAGACCTGAAGTCATCCTTGTAGCTCAGAGTGGGTGGGCATGGAGATGGGAGAGTGGGAGTGAGGCTTGACTAAAGTGTGAGTCTGGACTGCATTGGACTGATTTTTCACCACCAAAAGTGGCCAGGAAGCCATGGCGTTTATCTAAGAACAGCGGCCAGTCTTCTTGATTCCTAATAGAGGGTTAGTGGTTTCATTGTGGGACTTTCCTTATATTCTACCCACTGCCCTTGTTAAGCAGCAGACAGAGTAGAGACAGGGCCTGGCTGGCGTCCTCACAGCCATATGACTACTGAATATTTTTTACTCTGATAGTAAAAGAATGACTTAGATTATTATTAAGAAACAAGAAATGTTTATGTATGCTATTTTATTTGATGTTACCCCTATTTCCATGTTGTTTTACATGAAATATGCTAATGTGTTTTCATAGGGCATCTAATAAGCCCTTTTAATCAAAGGATGCAAAATTGAATAACTCTACAATCTACACAGGTGTACTCATGACTAGCACTTGCAAAAGGCATGGTGGTTGCCCAAAAAGAAATTCCTTATGGGGACAGTGTGTGAGTTGAGTTCAAGACCCCAGTGTAGAGACTCCAGGACAAAATGTGTGTCTTCCAAACCTCCAGTGTAAAGTGTGGGGTTTATTTTATGGTAAATATCGTCACTGCTGCTAGCTACCTGTCAGCTAAGGCGGAACACATAAAAAAGTTTACAGAGATAATGACAGCCGGATTTCACACAGTCCGAGAAAGAAGTTGTTTGGTTGCTAAGTTGTATCTGACTCTTCTGTGACCCCATGGACTATAGCCCACCAGGCTCCTCTGTCCATGGGATTCTCTAGGCAAAAATACTGGAGTGAGTTGCCATTCCTTCTCCAGGGGATCTTCCCAACCCAGGGATTGAACCCAAGTCTCCTGCTTTGGCAGGTGGATTCTTTACCACTGAGCCACCAGGGAAGCCCGAGAAAGAAATTACAGATAGAAAAGGAAAATGCCAGCTGAATTCTATGGCACAAAATTAGAGTAGGAGTGTCAGTATGAACTCAGTTTATTGCAAGATGGGACCTACAATAGATGCATAGACGAATACAGAGATACATCAGTAGATACATAGACACATAGCTATATGGATAGATGCACAGACGTAGTGACGGATGCATGCATAAAGACGTGGATACTAAGTACAGAGATGTGTGTATACAAGGGCTCGTATACACGCATATATTTCCTAACTCTTTCCTCAGGGTGAGCCTAGAAGCAGTGACATGCCAATAATATCAAGAAAACCCAGTCCGAAGATTCTTGTTTCTAAAAAAAATTCTCCAATAAAATAAATCAATATTCTTTGGAGAAGTGGCTGATTCTAGAGCTGAGGCAGAGAAAACACAAGATGAGACTTAAATATTTTGTGGAGCCAAAAAATAAGGAAGAGCTTAAAAACACACATACACACACACACATGGGTATCAAGACAGTGACAATGAAATATAATGTGAAATCCTGGATGGGATTATGAAACAGGGAAAAAAAAGGCATTCATGCAAAATCTGGGAATGTCCAAAGAAATTCTGTGTTTTGGTTCAAAGTAGTCAACCAAGGTTAATTTTTTGGTTTTGATCAATGTCTTGTGGTTATGTAAGATGCTAGCATGAGAAAAAAACTGGGTCAAGGGTGTACAGGAACTCTGTATTATCTTTGTAACTATTATGTAAGTTTAAAATTATTTCAGAATAAAGAAATTTTTTAACGAGGTTAGGATTTTCTATGGAAAGCTCTAAAAACAACATATAGTCGTAAACTAACCGGTCTGTTGTCAGAATCCATATGTTTGTGAAGCCTTATACCATACATAATATTGTATAGAATTTATAGGCAATTATAATTTTTTTATCTTATGAAGTTGGAAGCATAGTTTTCTTATGAGTTTGTTTCTGATGGAAGATCTGATGTGGCTTGTCATTTCTCCTCTTCATCTTAATAACGTAGCTCATCTGAAATCAGAAGAGTCATCTGTGCTGGTTAGCATGACTGATTCTGTATTGCAAAGAACCTAAAGAAAGGGTAACCAAGTGATGAGAAATATCACCAATGGGCCCCTTCAGCTTGTCTGTGGGACACGCTTTGCTGCCTTTTTTGTTCCTCGTCTCATCACTATTGTGTTATCCTTATCATTTTTGTACAGGTGTCCAGTGTTAGGCCATGGGGCCACAAAGAGTCCTACTCTTAATTAAAACTTGTCAGCTTAATAAAGGAGAGATACACAGGATTAGGGAGTTTTAATGTGAAGCCCTGAGTACTAGGGTGGAAAACCCAAGGAGGGAAGGCATGCCTCACTCAGGCTGGAGGCAGGTCGAAAAGATGTGTCTAAAAATAAAGAATCAGATTTTATTAAGAAAGTGGGGAAACACATTTCATATAAAAGAAATAGCAGGTACCAAACTGCAGAAATAAAAATTCATCTATTACTTGAAAATGTAATTTTTATGAGACAGTCTAAAATAATGTTTAGAAGCTGAACTTCTAGGGACTTCCGTGGCAGTCCAGTGATTAAGAATCACTGTTCCAAGGCAAGTGACATGGATTTGATTGCTTTTCAGGGAACTAAGATCCCACATGCCACAGGGCAGCTAAGCCCACAGGCTACAATGAAGACTGGCACAGCCACCGCCTACCCAAAAAGAAGAAGCTGGAGTTCTGGAACCTCAAAGATTGTGGTCAAACCCCAGTAAGCACCCCTTCTAGCTGTGTGACCTTCAGAAACAGATTTGACATCCTTGGTCCTAGGGGTCCTCATCTATAGCATAACAGAACTAATTATGGTACTTACATGGTGGGGGGCTAAATTACTTACACTGAGGACTAAAACGTGTTAGTCAATGAAGCAATGAACAAAGTGTTCAGCAAAGTATCTGTACACGTTTACTATTTCAACTAGCCATTGTTATTCGGAGAAATCATCCTAGAAGAGATGGTTTTGGAAAGCTGTATTATAATTAACCAAGTGTGGAAGAAAAGTGTACTGCGGGTGTTGGGAAGGTAAACTGTAAGGCAGGAACCAGAAGTAAAGCTGTGGGGGCAGGGGCTGGGGAACGTACAAAGCAGTGTTGTTAGAGAGTAAGGGCAAGGTGTGAGTGGATGCTTTAAGTCATGTTGAGATCGGAATTCCTTCTCTATATAATCAGTCCATCCTAAAGGAAATCAACCCTGAATATTCATTGGAAGGACTGATGCTAAAGCTGAAGCTCCAATACTTTGGCCACCTGATGCCAAGAGCCAACTCATTGGAAAAGACCCTGATGCTGGGAAAGATTGAGGACAGAAGGAGAAGGGGACAACAGAGGATGAGATGGTTGGATGGCATCACTGACTCAATGGACATGAGTTTGAGCAAACTCCAGGAGATGGTGAAGGACAGGGAAGCCTGGCGTGCTGCAGTTCATGGGGTCGCAAAGCATCTGACACAACTGAGCTACTGAACAATAACAAAGAATGATGTAATTGATGATCCTTGAATTACTTGGAGATCTAGAACAAGATGGTGTTTCTTCCTTAGGTGTTCTGTAAGATTGATTTAAAGGGACAGGGTGAAAATGGAAACCCAGCTAGGAGGGCAGAAGGGGTAACCGTGAGCTGTTTTAACCTGGTCAGCCAAGTGACCACTTGACTCACCAACCTGGGACTGTGGGGGACTCTGTCACGAGCAGACCCACTGAGGATGGGAGAGACCTGGAACTCAAGAGAGGACGTAGGGAAGCTATTGCAGAGGAGCTGAGTAGATGGTAAGCAAGTTTCAAGAAGCAAGTTTGAAAAAGAAGGGAGAAGAGAGAGGAGCAGAAGCTCAGGAGAAATGTTTGCTTTTCTCTATTTTTTTTTCTTTAGCCATGCCTCTAAGCATGTGGGATTTTAATTCTCCTACCAGGGATCAGACCCATGCCCACTGCATTGGAAGCATGGAATCCTAACCGGTGGACCTCCAGGGAATTCCATTTTCTCTATTTTAATTTTTTAAACCAAGATTCTTGAGAAAATAAATCGGTCCACACAGTGAAGGAGAAAAAATTGGAGTGAGTGGGAACGGGTGAGGTGGTCCCTGCCTGGATGGAGGAGGGGGTCTTCAGCATGCATGTTGCCCCCTCTTCATTTAGCCCCCTCACTGAGATGAGACCATTTTCACGTCGAGCCGGCAGTTGCTGGGGCTTGGTGATAACTTTAGTTTTTATACCACATTTCCCTTGAGTAATTCAAATTACAGGCAATATGCTATCTCACTTATATATCTGGCATTTATATAAAAGAATGAAGATCCTCATTTTTCTTTTGAGCACATTGAAATCCAAAGCAGCTAAGGGATTATAGAACAAAACAAAAATTTAAATCTACATCTTCTTACTTTTTTACTAATAGACTATGCTATCTCCAACATTTTCTTAAAGCAAAACAGGGAAGACAGTTGCACACAAAAATATATCTTCTGAATTCCCTTGGGTCTGGATTTTTTTCCCTATTACTCATTGAATATTCATCTTGTAACAAGAACCAAGCATCTAGTGTACATGGAACTCTAATATAATTTCATTTGAAGTAGAGCAAAAAAAAAAAAAAACCCTGCATTTTTTATCATAATAAACCTGTTTCTGTGACTCAGTAAATCCCCTAATGGAAACAACTGTGTCCTGGTTGAATAACACAAGACAAATATAAAGTAAAAGAGAGGTGTTTGGGACCTAGAGGAAAAAACATACAAAAGCAGACTATGTTCATTACTGCTGTCTCAAGGAAACCCCTCATTCCATTAATAGAACTTTAAGGGACAATAATATTAATATAAGGAAAACATCCACTCAAGCATAATTTGGTTTTCTAGCTTTTTAATAGTTTTCTTTCTGTTTAGTAACTTGCTAACATTTCCTGCGAGCTTAGTCTTGTTGGAAATAGTACCTCTATTACTGCGCAAAGAACTTTCTGCGGGGCGTTTAAAGCCTATAAGTGCTTAGGTTCAGAGCCAGTTCTTGCAAGAGCATGAAAGTGAATGAAATGTCCCCTGTGCAGCTTAGGGATGTCACGGCTGTTGTTTCAGTCACTAAGTCGTGTCTGGCTCTCTGTGAGCCAATGGACTGCAGCAAGCCAGCTCCTTTGTTCTTCACCATCTCCTGGAGTTTGCTCCAACTCATGTCCATTGAGTCAGTGATGCCTCCAACTATCTTATGCTCTGTCGCCCCCTTTTCCTTTTTGCTTCAGTCTTCATCAGGGTCTTTTCCAATGAGTAGGCTCTTCTCATCAGGTGGCCAAAGAATTGGAGCTTCAATATCAGTCCTTCCAATGAATATTCAGGATTGATTTTCTTTATGATTGACTGATAGAGACATTAATACAAAATCAACATGTTTGATCAATACTGCCTTTAGAGCAAGCATCTGCAGTTTGGGTGGTAAAATCACAAAAACAAAATAGCCAGAGAAACTTCCTTGAAGAGTAGCAGTTTGTGCTTTAGGAAGAGTCTCCATTCTGAATTACTGAGTCCTGTATCAATCCAGAAAAGCCAGCAAAAGCCATCATGGAAAGAAGCAAAGAGAATTCCGCTTTGACTCAGGTGACGCAGAGGAGCCTTACTCCAGACTGAGCAAAATCTGGTCCTTGTTCACATCTGGGAGAGCCACGAAATACTCTTCAGTTACGTTGACCCTCAGGACTATCCACATTTTTAAAGCCAGCATGAACTAGATTTTCAAATGAGAAGCTTCCCCAAGCCTGAACGCTTTTTAAATTGTTTTCTTTTAGAAAATCACACCAAAAGTTAGAAAAAAGATTTATTTAGCGTAATCCTTCAATTCAGTTATTTGTTGCTGCATTCAGGCAGGCACTGAAACTGAATAATGCTTGAATATTTTAACAGAAGAAAGCCCAGGCTGAAATATGGAAGATTTAAGCGATGAGGCAGAACAGGGTATGTGTTATGCAGACCAATTACTCCCAACTCTCTTGAGAAGCACAAGTAAAGGAAAAAGGCTTTCAGCCGCCCAATGTGCAATGATATCTCAGCAAGACAGATGCCGAGCCACAGAATAGCGCTGAGCTGAGATGATTTGTACTTTTTTTTAAAGCTCAAGGTTTGAAATTTTTCCCTTTGATTCTAATTTCCTTTTTGCAAAAATGTCTTTTTTTTTTTTCAAATCATGTGAGTCTGTTGCAAAGCCGTCACGTTGTCTATCTGCTCCAGCCAGACTTCATGCTCAGTTGAAACCATTATAACCTCCTTCCTTTGGACTGTTCTTTGCATTAGGTTTTTCGATATAGAGAAAAAAATCCTGGGATTCTTTGCACAATGTTTCTTCCGTTCAAGAATCATAATCTTTGAAATTATTTTTAAGTGGAAATTTACTGTTGCAAACACTGTCTGTTAAAGTCTTTTACAATATAGTATAATGAGCTTAAATTATTACCCAGTATATCTAACATAATCCATATTATTCACTCACTTGCCTCAAGGTAAATTTAATCCTGGAAAATCTGTGCTTACATGCAGAAGGGGAAAGAAGTTGGATGAAAGCTAGAATACCATTTTATCACATATTAAAGAAACTTTACAGTGGCTTCAAAATACTATGAAACACATCCCTTTATCCTGGCTGCCTCATCCCCTTCCACTGCCCATCCCTTCCACATTCACACACCCTCTAATCCCATCTTACACTTTCTTCTTCTTTTTATTGTTATGTAGTTCAGTCCTGATCATGGGCTAGGGAAGAAGAAATGGTCAAGGTAATGGAGGTTAATAGCAGTGAAGTAAGAATTAAATGATTGTGTTCAAATGCATTATCTGCTCTTTAAAAAAAAAAAAAACTTTTTACTTTACTATAATATACTTATGCATGCATGCATGCTAAGTCACTTCATCCATATCCGACTCTTGGCAAGCCTGTGGACCATAGCCCACTAGGCTCCTTTATCCATGGGATGCTCCAGGCAAGAATACAGGAATGGGTTACCATGCCCCCCTTCAAGGGATCTCCCCAGCCCTGCCAGGGATGGAACTCTTATCTCCAGCATCTCCTGCATTAGAAAGTGGGTTCTTTACCAGTATTGCCACCTGAGAAGCAAAATAGGCATTTTGCTGAATTTTTACAAATTGGAGCCTCCCAACACCCAGTTCCAAAATATTGACTGTAGCTTCGAAGCCCCTCCCTGTAACCAGTCCAGTCACCAAGCTTCTCCCTCACCCCAGGATAAATGCTCTCTGGGTACCAAGCAGATAGACTAGTGCTGCCTGGGATTTACATTCATGGGCTCATTCAGTATGTACTGGTTTGTTTGATCTGGCTTCCTTCGCTCAACATTGGATTGTGAAATTCATCCCGGTTTTGTGCTTGGATGTTGTTCATTGGCTCAGATGTTTCAATGGATCACCGTTTGCTCTTCTCTCCAGGGGCTGATGGGCCCATGACGCGTTTAAACTTGGGACTCTTACGGAGGACACTGCTGTGGGTTTGGGAGGGTGTAGCTATGCTGGGTGTGCACACAGGTCTGGGAGGTGTACGCCCAGGAGAGGATTTGCCGGGCTGCCAGCTGGCTGTCTCTTCATCCCTGTTGGTGCTGCTTACCTGGAAACAAGAGAGGGAGCATGTGGCCCCTGGTACTCAGAAAGAGGCCCCTTCTCGCGGGGAGAAGATTCTCATTAGTGCCTCAGCATGAAAGCAGACATACCCACCGTTCCAACAGCTGCTCATCTTTCTCCATCTTATTTATTTTTTTAATTTATTTACTTGGCTGCACCAGGTCTTAGTTGCAGCATCTGAGATCTTTCCAGTTGTGGCATGCAGGATCTAGTTCCCTAAGCAGGGATCAAACCCAGGCCCCCTGCAGGGGGAACACAGGGTCTTAGCCACTGGACCACTAGGGAAGTCCCTCTTTCTCAATTTTAATTTCCCCTTTAGGCACATCAATGGGGCAGCAATGCCCAATAGTCAAAAGGACAGTTTGCAGGATCCTGAAGAACCTTCTGAGTCATCAAAAGACTTTCTCACCTGCTTCTTTCAGTTTTACGGTGCAATGATCAACTCATGCTGAGTTCAAACCCGCTTAGTCACAAACAGTTATTCCGTTTCTACTCTCTAGAAGGTGCTATGAAACTAAATTAAAAGTGGAATCTTCACTTAAGAAGCTTACAAGCTTTAGGGAGTATAAATAACTCTAATACAATTGAGAATGAGATGAGATCCATTTTAAAAACATATAGGCATGGGGATTAATTTTTAATAGTGGTAACCTACGTGTATTAAACATTGTATTCTAGGATGTTTGATTAAATGTTCCAAAATATCATGTGTAAACTTATTCTAAACCTTCCTCTGTTCATCAGTGGCAGACATAGGTTCAGGTTAAATGCCACAGTCTAATTTTATTCTCTTCTGTAAATCCAGGAACACCAACAAATTTATTCAAGTAGTAAATTTTCTGCTTATCTCTCCATTCTTCAGAATATCCCTAAAATCCTTCTTTTTTATTTTCCAGCTATCTGCTGGAGAGTTTAGTTCCACCATCTGATCTATGTAATTATTTACTCAACAAATAACTGTTTAGCTTCCTTTGTGTCGAATATTGTGGCCAAACCCAGACACGGAATAATGAAAAATTCCCATATAGTCCTTGTCCTCCAAGAGTTTAGTCTCAGGAAGGACAGAGCATTCAAGTCAGACAGCATAAGTTCAAATGATGCTCCGTGTAGTGGTTTTCACGGTGTACCCCGCAAACCGATGTCCACCAGGAGCCTCAGAAGGGGACCTTACTGGGAAATTAGATTTTTTGCAGGTATAATCAATTAAGATCATCCTGGTCTAAGATGGACCCTGATTTCAATGATTGATGTCTTTGTAAGAGAGAGAGAGGAAGATTCCAGTAGAGAGACACGGAATCACACAGGCCAGGCTGACAGGGGGAGATGCTGAAGTGATGCAGCTTCCGGCCAGGGAACACCGGAGACGGCCAGGAAGCGGAGAGTGAAGGAAGAGGGCTTTCCCGGAAGCTTCAGAGAGGGCACAGCTTTGCTGCTCCCCTGACTTAGGACATCTAGCCTTCAGAGCGCTGAGAGGATCAATTTTTGTTGCCTTAAGCAATTTGATCTCACAGCAACTTGTTACCACAGTCCTAGGAACCTGGAACAGTGTGTGTGTTAGGTGGAAGCATGAGAAATCACCGACTTCGTCATCTGCTTTGACCTGCACCAACGTGGAAACTCCGTATGGTCCCACCCGGAGTGCCCTGTGGGACCGGGGAAGGGGAAAGTCTTGGTGATGGGAGAAAGCTTCTTGGGGAATTGCTGGTGGAACTGGAATTAGAAAAGCAAGTAGAAGTTCATGGAGAGCAAGAGGGGAAAAGGGAGGAGAGGAGCTCCCAGGGTGACAGAGGCTCTGGGTCAGAGGCCAGGACACTTTCGAGGAGCTGAGAGAGGCCGGCGTGACTGGACTCCAGTGTGGGCACAGGGCCAGGTGAGGGCTGGACAGGTGGGCAGAGGTAAGGACAGGTGAGGACAGGTAACACCACACCGGGTGCTGGAGCCGAAGGGCTGACAGTTCTGTTTGAGAGCAGCGGACCACCGCCGGAGGGCTTAAGCCCGAGAAGGAGAGGGTGACTGTGAGGGCAGATGTGGGATGGGTTTGAAGGGGCCAGACCAAACGGTGTGGGAGAGTGGGTGGGAGCCAGGGGCTGCTTCTGACCAGGGGGTCGCCAGTAGGGATCCAGAGAATGGGCCAGCTGAGAGGCGGTTAGGAAAGGAGTTCCATGTTTTTGTTCTGATGGTGTATCCTGATTAATATACCATCTGCCCTTGTGTCTCTCTGAAGACATTTAATTCTCATAAAAGATGCATACCAGTCCCGGCAGACCTACAGCTCCAGTGTTGACTAATTTGATCACGTGTAGTAATTCTGCCACCAAGAAGTCTCTAGAAGGAAAAGCAGCACCTTCTTTATTTTTTTTTTTCCTAATTTCTCCCTTTGTTCCTCACCTTGTGTTCACAACATTTTTTGTATAACTCAGCTAGGAGGGCTGTCGTATTTTATTGTCATTATCTGTTTCTATAACTATCCATTATAGCGCGGGCTCCGTGAGAGCACATACCGTGTCTTAGTTATCTTTCTATCTCCAGAGCTTAGCATGGAACCTGGCCTCTGGGATTTGATTTATAAGTGGCTGCATCGATGTGTAAATAAATGAGTCAGCAGTCGCATGAATTAAATACTTCATTTCTGCTCTGTCTTTTCAGCCTGTCTTTGGCCCTTTATAATTGCCTTCCTCTCAGGTCTGAGTTAGTGCATTAGCTGCTTTTCTTTTCCCCTGGGTGCTCTACTTACCACTACAAATATTTTTCTATGAGTTGTGCCAATAAACTTTTGAAAACGACGTCTCTTGCTCGTGCATCTCCGGTTATATATGGAACCATTTTCCTGATTCCCCGCATCTCCTGGAAATGCCCGCGGGGTCTGTTCCGCACCTTTGGGAGCTCATTCTTCATCACTCATTCTTCATTTCACGGTTATGATGCTGTCATAGCCATCAAATTCTGAGAGCATGCTGTGCTCAGCGTCCCGCTCAGGGAGGGAGGAGGCGGTGAACAATGGTGGCCTCTTCCCTAAATGATCCACCGTCAAAGACAGAGTCAAAGGTGACTCACGAAGCTGAAGATATACAAATGAATAAGGGAAATATTCATATTATACAAAACCAACAGAACAGTTCCTCTAGTGGTTATTCAGTCAATAAGTCGTGTCCAACTCTTGTGACCCCATGGACTGCGGCATGCCAGGCCTCCCTGTCTTTCACCATCTCCCAGAGCTTGCTCAAGCTCATGTTCATTGAGTCAGTGATGCCATCCAACCATATCATCCTCTGCTGCCCCGTTTTCCTCTTGCCCTCAATCCTTCCCAGCATCAGGGTCTTTCCCAATGAGTTGGCTCTTCACATCAGGTGGCCAAAACAGTGGAGCTTCGGCTTCAGCATCAGTCCTTCTCCCAGTGAATATTCAGCGTCGATATCTTTCAGGATTGATCTCCTAAAGGAGATCTGATTTGATCTCCCTCCCTGTCCAAGGAACTCTTGGAGAGAGAAAAAAAAAAGGCCAGTTTCCCAAACTAGGAATCAGGACATAGAATCTCCCGTGGGCTCACAAGCAGTTGGACAGCTGAGCTATATATGGCACTGAGCTTGGGATGTTCCCTCATAACGCTCATGGTCTCTCTGGCCAGTCTGCTTATCCGCACATGGTAGGAAGGAAGAGCTGCCACCTCTGTTGTCTTTATAAAGGCTTCCTTGATCTCTCACATTCATCTTTCCACAAACCCAGGGCAGACTGGGTTTATTACTGGTATATTATAAAGTGAAAGCGTATACCCCACAAGGGATAAGAAGTAGCCTTTGAAACATACTTCCCAACCCTACCCACAAAGACTGCCTGAATTAAAGTAATTTTTGACCTCTCAGCTCAGCATGTGTAATGTAAATCCTCATTTTCCGTGAAACCTAATCTATAGAAATATAAAAACAAACTAATAGAAGTAGAAATAAACAAATAATAAAACCATTTGCTTGTTAATCCCCAGATAGCTCGTGGCATGTAATGGAATAACTCCCAAGCATCTTTATAACTGCATAGAAAACTCTGGCTTTATGTACCAAATGTGTTGTTTCCAGTTTGAATGTTTCTTTCATTAATATGCTAAACTAAAAATGATCAATTTCCTTCACATTTTCCCTCTTTCAAATATTACCCTGTAGGATTTTCGTTCCTATTTTTTTTTTTTTATTCTTTTGATTTCTAGTTCCAGCACACATGTTTATAAAACATTTTTCTGTTTAAATATGTTAGTGATATTGTCAGTCAACAATAAAAAAATCATACTTGGTATGAGAAGGGGATTATGTTTCAAGAAAAAATTAAAATGTTTCTTCTAATTTTATTTTTTCTGGTTTAGTTTTGGTTCAGTTTTTGTTTTCTTGGCGCTCAGACTTTTACTACTTGGTGGGGCTTTACTGCCACCTGCTGTTTCTTCACGTAATAACTCATTGTTCCTTTGATTCAAATACTCTGATAAGACTGTGACATATAGATTCCCCTCCTTTCCTCTTATTTTTTCTTTAGTTAAAGCAAAGTGAAGCAAACGCAGACACCAAAGAAAAGCTCCCTTTGCGACTTCGCATCTTTGAAAAATTTCCAAACAGACCGCAAATGGTGAAGATCTCAAAGCTTCCTTCGGATTTTACAGTTCCTAAAATCAGGTATTAAAATATTTCCTTACTTGTCTATCTCAAATACGCTGTAAAGCATTCATCAGAGTCTGATTCATCCCTTTCAAACTCGTGGGCGTGGCTTCTTTCTAAGTTCTTATCCTGCCACTACTCTGTCTCCTTCTCTTAAATATCATTGATCCCTCTAAACAACACATCCAGAGCAGAGTCACCTGTGTTCGCCTGGCAGGAAGACTGCCGACCGACCCCTGCTCCTCCCTGTGACCGCTCCTTGGGAATGCGACGTCCCAGGGAACTGGTGCAGGTGGTCCAGCTTGCAAAGATGGTGCGTAGGTAGACACTGGCCTCTGACCCTCAACCATGTCAGAATAAAAGTGCCTTTGAGACCCTTCTGAGTTCAGCCAAATAAGTGGCCACCGGCCAGGTTTCTGGATGACTGTGACAGCGTTTGTTTACAATGCCATGTCTGGGTACAATATACTTTGTCTCCCAGGTTTTTAAGAAGAGGAATCATGGCATTTTATACCCACACTAATTTGATTTTATACCACCTTTGCTGTCAGGTTGAACACATGCTGCAGATGCTTTAAAATGCTTATTTTTAATGCTTAAAGGGAAGCCTTCCAGTTCTAGCTCAAAAATTATAAATATAACCAGCATAATATCAGATATGACATTTTTTATGTAACTACTTTTAAAAATAATTCTATGGGAAGGTTATAAAAGTATGAGACTGGAGGTCATGCCATAAATTTAAAATTCAAATCAAAATATATTTGCACTTCTGATTTAAAAAAAAATTTGAAACCTGAAAATACAAAGTGTATAAAAGAGTCATAAATTAGATTCAAGACAGCAGTTATCTGAAAAGATGTTATTTGAATTTTCCCCATGCTTTGGAGATCAGATGAAGTTTCTTTTATTTTGAGTCTTTATGTGTAAAATGATCTCTCAAGGATTCTTACAATAAGTGAAAATTCAGAGAGATGAACTAAGATCCTATTACCACAATAGCATTCAAGATACCATTAATTACTGAATATTATCGCATAAAAGTAATTTTAGGGATGTTACTTTTTAAAAATAGGAATGACTGAAGATTCAGGAATTTTTCTCTAAATTTAACACTTAGCAAATAATGTTTGCAATTAAATCTAAACACCTCATGGTCCTATTTTCTATGAACTTATCTATGAACACGTCGTATTGTCTATGAACTTTGTCACTGCTTTATCTGAGCTCAGGCAAATGCATCCTTGCAAAACGCCATCCCACCCCTTGCTGCATGTCATTAATAATGCTTAATGTATGTGTGCTTCTTTTGCAAAGGGAAAGTTTCATGAAGCAGTTTATTGATCGCCAGCAACAGGACACCTGCTGCCTCTTACGAAGCCTTCCGTCCACCTCTTCCTCATCCTGCGATCACTCCAAACGATCTGCGATTGAGGACAACAAATACATTGACCAAAAAGTAAGAACCACTGTCTCAAACTACCAGATTTTTCCTTAAGCCTTTGTTAGAGGAAAGGGCTTTCCAGGGGGCTCAGTGGTAAAGAATCTGCCTGTCAGTGCAGGAGATGCAAGGGACCCCAGTTCACTCCCTGAGTTGGGAAGATCCCCTGGGGGAGGAAATGGCAACCCACTCCAGTTATCTTGCCTGGGGAATCCCATGGACAGAGGAGCCTGGCGGGCTATAGTCCAGGAGATTGAAAAGAGCAAACTAGGGATGGAGGTGTTAGAGAAAAGAACCATGGCACAAAACTGGGTCCTGAAATCTTATGTCTCAGGAGAATAAAGAAGAAAATAATTTTAGCTTTTGAAGAAATCATTAAACCTAACATTTGTAAATTTGTGAATTTGAAATTTACATTTCTACACGTCAGCTTTTGAGCCATGACGTGTGAAAGCTGGGTGACTTCCAGTAGGTTGACAGTCTCCCCAAACCTGCAGTATTTTATGTGCAGAAGGAAGGGCTCAGAGCTCTCAAGTTCAGTCCAGGTTTAACGCTGGCGCATACATTGCTTCCTGCAAGAGACCATGCTTATTCCAGTTATTACGCCAGGGAGACTAACTAGAGCAAGCTTCTCTAAAATTAGTCCCAATAATTAACATTTATTGAGTTTACTAAGGCCTGTGGCAGGTATGATCTCTAGGCACATTATCTTATTCACGTTCTGATTTACCTATGTCTTTATCATTTGGGTTTCCCTGGTGGATCAGATGGTAAAGAATCTGCCTGCAATGCGGGAGACCTGGGTTTGATCCCTGGGTCGGAAGATCCCCTGGAGAAGGGAATGACAACCCACTCCAGTATTCCTGCCTGGAGAATCCCATGGACAGAGGAGCCTGGTGGATTATTGTCCATGGGATTGCAAAGAGCTGGACATGACTGAGTGACTTTCACTTATCATTTGAAAAGTAGATAGGGAATTTTTTCCCAAATTCCAAAGTTAGAAAATGAAAGATGGATCACAGAGTTTGTGAAAGAGATTATACATTATAATTTGTTTGAAAAAACATCTAATTCGATTGCTTGTATTTCTCTCTTGAAATGCCTAGTTTCTCTTTTAACCCTTTAAATTGTTGCCACCATTTTTCTGTGGCTTATCATCAAATACAGTAAGTCCTCTACAAACGAACAAGTTCTATTCCAAGAGTGCACTTGAAAGTCTGGTTTGTTCTTAAGCCAACAAAATTAGCCTTGGCGCCCAATTAACACAGTCGGCTGTATTGTACTGGATTATAATAGCTTTATAACACTTTTCACACAATGCATACAAAACATAAAGAAACATACAAACACATACAAAAAATAAAAACTTTTACAGTACAGTCCCTTGAAAAGTACAGTAGTGCAGTACAACAGCTGGCACGCAGGGGCTGGCATCGAGTGAACAGGCGGGAACTGCTCCGGACTGGAGGAAGGAGAGGAGGTGGGAGATGGTAGAGCTGCAGGGTCGTCGGGGGTGGGAGACGGAGGCCGCGCGGCAGTGCCACTCATGCCCGATGCTGATGGAATGCATGCTGGAACCTTCGACCGTCTCAGCTTGAAGGTTCATTGGTAGGGGACTTACGGTTTGTATTTCTCTATTATTATGTGGACATAAAATACCGATTCCTTCACGCTCCAAGATTCTCTGTTTCTCCCCACCCTCCAGAGGTTACACTTCAGAGGATGTTTGCTTACTCCTCTTCTCCTCTCCTCTCCAGGATGAAACGAACTTCTGCCCTTTATCACCCCCCCAATTCCCCCGTTCTCTGCTGTAGTTTAGTGATTTTATTCTGTGATGATGATGATGGGGCTTCCCTGGTGGCTCAGACAGTAAAGAATCTGCCTGCAGTGCAGGAGACCTGGCTTCCATCCCGGGGTCAGGGAGATCCCCAGGAGAAGAGAACGGCAACCCACTCTGGTATTCTTGCCTGGAGAATCCCATGGACAGAGGAGCTTGGCGGGCTACAGTCCATGGGGTCACAAAGAGTCGGACACAACTGAGCGACTACACACACGTGATCCCGATGTTGATTTATTTTGTAGTGTGTTTCCTCTCCAGGCTTCCGAGGTGGTACTAGCAGTAAAGAACCTGCCTGCCAGTACAGGAGATGGAAGAGATACAGGTTCAGCCCCTGGGGTTGGGAAGAGCCCCTCGAGGAGGGCATGGCAACCCACTCCAGTATTCTTGCCTGGAGAATCCATGGACAGAGGAGCCTGGTGGGCTCTATCCATGGGGTTGCAAAGAGTTGGACATGACTGAAGCGACTTTGCATGCACACACACAAAGACATGTACTCTCTTTTAAAAAGTTCTTATTAAACTTGTCATGTCTCTTTCCCCATAGTTATGTTTACTCAATACTGTGTACAAGCCATAGCAGCAGGAACGTTTCTCCGCTGGTGGGTCAGCCGGTGGAAGGATACTGGCCTGGTTTCAGCCGATCGTTCTGAAATTGTGCTTCGCATACAGAAACACAGGTTGCCATGTTTTCCAGATGTGTTTTGGAAGTGGACTGTAAGCCGGTGTGCCGTGAGGCCCCAGTCTGGGCTGTGGTTATGCACTGCCCTTTCCAGGAAGGGTGCTGAGAGCTGATGCCCTTAGATGCCCAACTTGACAAATCCACAGCTTGCTTTTTTAAAAACCCCTACCAGTGATATCCATTGGAAATATCAACACAAAATTGAAATCTTAGTCTCGGAAAATTTATTTTCTTTCTGAAAGGAAACATAATGTCTCTCACGTTTCCTGAACAGAATATTTCGAAACGGATGAGAAAAAATAAAAGATCAGCGTGGGGGTAGGCTGGAGGGTGGAGGAGAAGGGGCATCTGAAGGGAATTTGGAACATCTGTGAGTTCACCATCATCCCTGCCTCCCTGGGTGATCTCCACCTTGGGTTAGGTCAAAGAATTTCAAATGCCATCTCTGATCTGCTTAATGCCCTTATATGTTTGTGGCTTCTTTTTATATTCTTGCTTAACTGTTACTTTTAACTATCCGAAAGTAAGAAAAACAATTATAGCCTTATCCTGTAACCTGAGTCCTCTCATAATCCCCTAATATATAATGAACCAGCAAAGAGTCTGATCCTCGGGGGATCCAAGTCGCTCAGCTCTAAAGGGACTAAAACCTTTGGGAGACTGCAGGCGATCCCCATCTAGAAGGTCGGTTGATTCAAACACACAATACATGGTCTTATACACGGAAAACCATCAGCAGTGCTTAAGTTGCCCTTCATCCCGCATTGGCCACATGTAGGTAAACTACAATTAGAACAATATCATTCATCTTTTTACAGCCTTCAACATCTGGAAAGTAGCACATAGGGACCACAGTTCATCTGTTCACATAGTTCTGTTCCTCTCAGCAGTAGCTAGCTACGCTGTTGTGACTCCAGGAAAAAAGACTTCCCTGGGTGGCCACCCATTCTTAAAGCTCTGACTTTCCTTAGTCCTCTAGGAAAGCAGACTTAATTCTTTCAAGATTCAGTGTTTCCAGCTTAAGCTCCTGGTACTCTTCATAAATACTTAGGATCTGTCATCCTCTTGAGGGCCTTGGGCCAGGGAAACCCAAGATAGAGAATCCCACTTAATGAATTGCAGTGATAAGAGTTTAAGGGAAGTATTTAGAAATCAAGGAGAAAGTAGTCTTGAATCTGTATTTTTAGGGTTTTTTGTTTGTCTTTTGGCTGTGCTTTGCAGCTTCTGTGATCTTAGTTCCCCTACCAGGGATCAAACCTGCGTTCCCTGCATTAGAAGCACAGTCATAATCACTGGCACACCAGGGAAGTCCTTGGTATCTGTTTTTTTAAATATGGCAAACCTTTTTCGTTGTTCTTAAGAAACCTCTAAAGCCACTTAAAAACAAAAATATACAAACACACAGCAAAATTCCTGAGCTGGCCAGTCAGTGTCGAGTGGGAAGCAAGGTCCTTGGCTCTGTGTGAAGAAACTCTCCGAGGTTGTTTTCCCCAAAACAAGTAAGAAATCAGAAGAAAATAAGAGGCTGGCTTTTGGTGATTGCTCATAAGGTGAACCAAGGAACAATAGAGTATTAATAAAACTTTTCTCCTAACAAGTACCTGTCAGGAGAAACTTCTGACTCCCGCTACACTAGAGCAGCTTACCCTTTTCTTGCCAAAGAAGAACACTGAGTCCCTAAGAACCTGGAAATCACAAGTTAAGGGGAAGACCTGACAACGAAAGCCAGGAGGGGTGAGGGTGGGTGTGTGTTTGATTAGACAGTGCGAGAGAGCAAAAGCCCATGTTAAGCAAGATTTTCTCAAGTAATTACCCTGGCTTTGAACAACTGTAAGAAATTCCCATGGCAACCTCACTTTGCAGAGACCATGTTTTTTAAAATAGCCCTGTTTGATTACCTTTTTCACATAGTTTAAAAATACCTGTCCTTCCCCATAAGCAATGAGCAAACAAAAATCTAACATCTTTAAAGCTGTTGTGTGGCTTGATCTTCTAAAGGAAGAAGAGAGCAGTGTGGTCCCTCTTTTCCCTTGGGGTGATTGTCCTTCCGAACCCCGTAGAAATGGGCTCCCAAGTGCCAGTCCCCACATCTCTTACCCTTCCCTTTCCCCTACACCCCCATGGGAATCTTCAAGGAGTTCCCTTTCTTCCTAATTAAAGGATATATCTCCAGATCTTGAAAGGCTCTTTTTAGTTTGCAAGCAGTAGAAAATCAGGTAGCAGTTTTCTGCTCATTTTTCCCCTCTGTATTATTGAAATTCTGAGGAAATCAACCCTGAATATTCATTGGCAGGACTGATGCGGAAGCTCCAATACTTTGGCTACCTGATGGGAATAGCTGATTAGTTGGGAAAGACCCTGATGCTGGGAAAGACTGAAGGCAGGAGAAGAAGATGACGACAGAGGATGAGATAATTAGATAGCATCACCAACTCAATGGACGTAAATCTGAGCAAACTTCAGGAGATAGTGAAGGAGAGGGAAGCCTGGTGTGGTGCAGTCCATGGAGTCACAAAGAATTGGACACAACTTAGTGACTGAACAACAACAGATTTTGAAATTAGACCCTCTGTTTCCTAAGTAGAGTGTTTGTTAATAGTAATAACAATAAACTGAGACGTGAGCTTGGGTTTCGGGGAGACCTGTTAGTAAAGCAACCCACTCAGTGCTCAGAAGCGAATCATCTCATCAAAGTCAAGGTCTCTACCACGGCTGGATCTGAGATCCTGTCTTTGATGGACCTCTCTGATCTTTCTGACCTTCGGCCTTGGCTGGGGCACCTCTTCTGGGGTCAGAACCTCATGTCTGGGGAACACAAGGGCACATCCCAGAGTCATATCAGCATGTGACAGAGGGAGAGATGAGGGCTGTCCCAGCCACCCTTGTGCCTCTGCACTTCCCAGAACAGTAATTGGAACCCGTGTGATAAAGACAGTGAGGATTTATTTCTACAACAGCAGATAATGTCTGCTGTCTTCTGCTAAACACGTAGACATTTCCATAATAAGCCTTCCTAATTAATAGCTAGCACATGTGCAAAATGAGGAGGAAAGTGAAAAAACGTAATTACTGTATTGCGTTTACCATTTTCATTTCCATAAGTCTTCAAGATTCACTCAGTCTTTCAGCAAGCATTTATGGAAGAGCTGTTACTCATATGGCACTCCTATGGGCTATGGGAATTCAGCTGTGAGTGGGATGCCAACTATGCCCTTGAAGTATGCCCTGTAGAATCTCTTAGTGTAATGGGGAGAAACACGTGTGAATGCACGAAAGTATAAGGACCTCATGAATCCTTCCTACCCAAGAAGGAAGATTAAGCAGTAGAAGAAATAGGTGCTCCAGGCAGAAGGAAGTATGTGGAAAGACATGGATAGCATGATCTGCTGAATGTAACTGATGGTGAGAAGCAAAATAGAACAGTCATTAAGACCAGTAATACTGATTATGTGATGTAGGTGCCAACTCTTATCTAAAAAACAGAGATCGTTGTGATTTTTCAGGTTTGTTACAAGAATTAAATAATTATATGTTAACTGCTTGGCATCATACCTGGCACGGTATATGATATGCCTATCACATTGGATAAGAAAAATTACTGTAGGGAATTCCCTGGTGATCCACTGGTTAGAACTCAGTGCTTTCATTGCCAGGGCCCAGGTTCCATCCCTGGTTGGGGAACTAAGCTCTCTCAGGCTGCACAGAATGACCAAAAAAGAAAAAAGAGAAAAAGTTGCTGTAATTAAACAACAGGTTCAGGTTCAGCAAGTGCCCTGAGAGTCATCCATCAAGAAAATTTACTTTTACTTTAATAAACTTTAAGAGGTAGCAATCTAGTTGAGCACAATATATTAGTTACTGATTTATTTTTCTTATTGTCCATGAATCTGATCTTTTTTAAGTCTGAATTTTGATGATATTTCACTCGCTACCCGCATTGCCTACCCAGTGCCTTCGCCTCTCGAGAAGTAAATTAAGTTGTTCTGGAAAGGTTTACCATTCACAAAGACTGGTTAATTGCCATCCAGCATTTTATAATTTTCTACATGATTACAGAGCGTGCAGTGACTTGTGCCCGTAACTCTGCACATAGTCGGCCTGATCTGTAATTTCCAGAGTGAACGTTAACTCAGTTTTAAAAAAGAGAGAACAGCCTGTTTTCATCTTTCGCGCTTTTACTCTGAAAGAATTTTCTAAAATAATAGCTTAGCAACTCTGTAGCACCAGTCAAACCTCTCTCTGGGAGAAGACTGGGACAGAGCACGATGCCACCACTAACGAGGGGCCTCATCACCAAGGTACAGGGTAGTGTGGTCCCGGGGAGGGAAGAGGCGCGTTCATCAAACCAATATGAAAACCCTGCCTCTTCTCTCTATAGCATCTGAAGGCTTTAGTAGATAATTGATTGCCCATGTATTCACAATAATAATGGAAAGGAAACAAACAAAAATGCATCAATTAAAGGAAAACTTTTTTCCCATTTTTATTGATCTTTGCAGTATGTTTTTGAACTCAAATTAAAATGCAGTTGCATTTGCATGCATGATATTTACTTGACAGTCATTTCTCTGGGACTTTTATATGCCGTGTGCTCAGTCCTCCTGGATCAAAAACACATTTTCCTGCTTTCAGCTAACAGGAGAGCAGGGATTCCCTATCAGTGATTTTCTTCTTTTGCAGAATAATTAATTGTGTGATCATTTTTGGTTTGGAATTCCATGTAATTTGTTGGCATTCCTTGTTGTGTTGTTGCTAAGTCGTGTCAGACTCTTTTGCAACCCCATGGACCGTAGTCCACCTGTGTGTGTGGGTCACTCAGTCGTGTCCGACTCTTTGAGACCCCATGGCCTGTAGCCTACCACACTCCCTTGTCCATGGGATTCCCCAGGCAAGAACACTGGAGTGGGTTGCCATTTCCTTCTCCAGGGGATCTTCCCGACCCAGGGATCAAACCCAGGTCTCCAATGTTGCCAGCTGAATTCTTTACCACTGAGCCACCAGGGAATGTCTTAAATATATACATCTATGTGTATATTCTAACTTTTATGCCTGGTGTTTTCTTGAGATTCAGAATTTACATTATTAAAATAACTTAAGATCAGAAATCTTGACCCATCATCTAAAACCTCCTTTGTACAAAAGTCACATTTAAGATGTTTTTCAAACCTTCCTAACTTGCTAGTACAATGATATTCACCTTTATATACATTGTAATCGGTCTATTTTAACCTTGCTACCACTGACACTAGTCACCTTTAACTTTATTTTTTCCTTTCTAAGCATCATGTCAAATCTGCAAATAAGTTTATTTATGGAAAGAAACATTTTGCCATGCACAGGCTCTGTCAGATGCACTTTGGGATTAATTTTCAGTTCACAGGTGCACGTAAAATTCAAGTACAGATAAATGAGATGCCACCTTCAACCTGTATAATTTTAAGTCATAGCTTATTTCCAATTGCTATATTTTATGTAGGAGACTTATTCAATAAAGTGGTTCATTACAGTAATTATACTACACTTGTCTCACAGAATGACATTCATCAAGGCTTGCTTATTGGACCATGATTTGGGGCTAATGGATGTGTTTTTAAAAATGCTTTCCCACTTAATATCAATCTGTCAACATTTTCAAAGTGAGAAAAGAAAACTAAGACCTCTCAAACTTTTTCCCACTTAGCAACAGAAATGTATTATTAACAGCTCCAAAATAGAAAAGTTAGTTGAGTGTTATAATATTTGTGGTTTGCTTTCTCAAATAAATATTAATGGCTCCATTTTGAAGGTTACTACAGTGAAAAATGGTTCTTTAGATCTAAGCAAGGAGCACCCCAAAGGAATCTAATATTCCCTGATAGGCCTATGTTTACTTCCAGTTGATTAAATAAATTGAATTAATGTTCCAGTTAGCTAAAAGTTGTGACGGATCCCTGATTTTAAAATTCAGTAAATGTGAGATATAAATCTTGTAAACCGTCCTGACTCTAATGGGTTAGAAAGGTCACTGATCTCTTTTAATGCTTCATGGTTGTTATTCTGAAAGATCAATTATGCTTACATAGAACAAGGGAAGAATTTGGCTAGTTAAGATTTTGCGTTAGGAATTGGGACAAGTAAGAGCACGTTGTACATGTAAACCAAATCTTTCAACTCAAGCAACAATGTTTTATTAGAGCTTTCAAAATACTTTTTAATTTTTCTTTTATTTAATACTGCTTTTTAAATACTTTTTAAATAATATGATATTTTGCATAGGCATCATGATGTAGTAAAAACCTGTCCAATCCAGAACTCTAAGCACAATTCTGCAATCTATTATCTGAGTAACCTTAGAGAACCTAATTTCTGTGAACCTCAGATCTCTCATCTGTTAAAAAAAAAAAAAACAGAGAGAGAGAGAGAAATAATAGTACATACCTATGAGGATTAATTTGAAGATTAAATTTAAAATATGTAAAATAGTACCTCACCATATGATCAAAGAGCCAAAGAAATGAATAAGGATTTAGTGGATTTGAAATATACAGTTTACCAGTTTTGTGTTATGACCATTTATACAAATCTTCATTCAGTGACTAAAGAATATACATTCTGATTCAAGAACACATGAATGATTTCCAGAACATGACCACTTACTACACTATGAAGGAATTGTGAAGAGAAACCAAATCAGTATGTTAGGCATCATTTGACCAACATATAGTAGAGTTAGAAACTAAGTAACGACTACAAAAAAACACCCACACATTTAGAAATATTAAAACCACTTCCAAATAGCTAAGGGAGTATAGAGGAAACTACAATGGGGAAAAAAGCATCTAGAACTGAAAAATAATGAATGTTGTATATATCAAACTTGTGAGAAGTAACTAAAGGCATTTTTAGAGGAAAAATCATGGCCTTGAATGCATATTTAGTAAAGGAATAAGTGCTGACATTAATCTTTCAAGTATTTAACTCAAGTATTTAGAAAAGAATCAATCAGAAATATAGTAAGACAGCAGGGGAGAAATAATAAAGCTAAAAGCAGGCACTAATTGAATAGGAGGAAGAGAATCAATAAATAGTGTCAATGGAACTGTGTTCTTTAAAAAGAGTAACAGAGCCTTCTGGGAAAGCGACAGAGACATTGGCACGGTTTCTTAATCTCCTATAACTCCCACAAGAAAATAAACAGAGTGCCTATGAAATACACCAAAAGTCTATAAACAATATTTACAACTAACCAAGGTTGGCCACAGACTCCAGATAAAAGCAGGTTCAGGCGAACCGACAGCCACATGTTTTGCATGGTACCTTAGTCTGTGTGAGCTGCTGTAACAAAATAGACTGGGTGGCTTAAACAGCAAGCATTTGTTTCTCACAGCTCTAGAGGCTGGGAAGTCCAAGATCAAGGTGTCAGCAAAGTCAGCGTTTGCTCCTTTTTTTTTTTTTAATTTATTTATTTTTTATTGTTTTTGCCATACAATGTCATGATATCACCATGGGTTTACATATGCTTCCCCTCCAGAACCCCCCTCCTTCCTCCCTCCCCCCCTGGAAATCTCGCTGCACCAGCCCCGAGCATCAATCCTGGGCTGGCGATTGATTAGACACATGATAATTAACTTGTTTCAATGCCCTTCTCCCATATCATCCCACCCTTACCCTCATCCACAAAGTCCACGAGTCTATTCTATACCATCTGCGTTCCTTTTGCTGTCTTGCATGTTGGGTTCTCGTTACCGTCTTTCTAAATTCCATATATATGTGTTAATATACTGTATTGTTGTTTTTGCTTCTGGCTTACTTCACTCTGGATAATGGGCTCCAGTTTCGTTTGCTCCTTTTCCTGAGTCACGGGTGGTTGCTTTCTTGCCGCGTCTTCACCTCGTAGAAGAGGGAAG
This sequence comes from Antilocapra americana, assembly GCA_007570785.1. Taxonomy (NCBI): domain Eukaryota; kingdom Metazoa; phylum Chordata; class Mammalia; order Artiodactyla; family Antilocapridae; genus Antilocapra; species Antilocapra americana. The sequence continues at coordinate 3,747,273 of ML660218.1, read as the reverse complement.
GACATCTTTTCCTGGTCTCATAAGGACACTCATCCCCTCTTAGGCACTCTATCTTCATGACCTAATCTAAACCTGATTGCCTATTATGCAGAGTGAAGTAAGCCAGAAAGAAAAACACCAATACAGTCTACTAACACATATATATGGAATTTAGAAAGATGGTAACGATAACCCTATATGCGAGACAGCAAAAGAGACACAGATGTATAGAACAGTCTTTTGGACTCTGTGGGAGAGAACGAGGGTGGGATGATTTGAGAGAATGGCTTTGAAACATGTATATTATCATATGTGAAACAAATCGCCAGTCCAGGTTCGATGCATGAGACAGGGTGCTCAGGGCTGGTGCACTGGGATGACCCTGAGGGATGGGATGGGGAGGGGGCTGGGAGGGGGGTTCAGGATGGGGAACACATGTATACCATGGCTGATTCATGTCAGTGTGTGGTAAAACCACCACAATATTGTAATTAGCTTCCAACTAAAATAAATAAATTCATATTTAAAACAAACAAACCCTGATTGCCTTCCAAAGGCTTGTCTTCTAGTGGTGTCACACTGGGATGAGGGCTTCAGCGTATGAATTTGGGAGGGAGACAAACATTTTATCAGTAACACGGGATATTGGTGCCTGTAAGGGAAGAAGGCAAGGTTAGTTACAGGGCATCAAGTGCTTCTCAGAACAGGCAAATACCCTCTTCCTTCCACACTGAAGAAAAACATCCAGGAGTGGGGTCAAAAATAACAGGAGTGGTCAAGGAGAATGCAGACCCAGATAAAGTTGGTGCTGGCAGGGGGGAATGGAAACAATCGGGAAGTCCCAGGAATAAAGCTGCCGTGTTTGATCCCTATTTTCATACAGAAGAGAAAGCTCTGAAAGTAGTAGAGAAATATAGGAAAACAAGTTTTGTCTGAAAATGATCAACAAAAAATCAAAGTCAAGTTCCATAAAAAAGTTACAAGTAAAAGATTATAAAGAAGAGAATGCTGTTCTGTGGACCACGAAAGCTGCCATAAAAACACTCTCAATGAGCTCAAACTGTGCTACCTATTGTAAAATAAGTGAAAAGAGGTTACACATCACGTAAGGTTAAGAGAGCAACCTAAGTAAGAATTATAAAAACTCATGCGAGGTGCGAGGACTCAGGAAAGAACTGTAAATAAAAGCAATGAAGACTAAATTAGAAGGAACGTAACCTGACTCCATACATCAGTCGATGCTTTAAGAGAAAAAGAAAGTGAAGGAGTGGCAATGTGAAGAAATCAGAAAAAAAAAAAAACAACAAAGAGATTGAAATGATTTAAAAGAAAATGGCAAACTGAAGTGAGACATGTCCTACACCTGTATCTTAGGAGTCCCAAAAGAGGAAAGCCAAAGCAATAAAATAGAAGAAGGACTCACATTTTCTGAAATACGAGAAGATTTGGAAGTATGTACTGAAAGCATACATCATTTATCCGAAAACATCAATCCTGAATGACCAGAAATAAGACCTATTCCAGATAAATTACAGGATCTTAAATTAAAAAAAAAAAAACCTAGCTCAAAAGAAACAATTGATTTAAAAAGAAAAGAGCGTCTAGGTTCCCATCAGCCTTTTCAGCAGCAAAGCTTCATGGCAGAAGGAAACAGAGTGAATATAGGGTGCCCGGAGAGCGTATGCAATCTAGGTGTTTTAATAACTAGGAAGACTGACTTTCAAGATGCAAGAATGTAAGTAATGTACGAGGTAAGTAACATTGAGCCCCTGAGCCTTCCCTGAGAGACCCACTAAAAAACATACGGCAGACAAGCATTACTCCAAAAAGACTGCAGGCTTCCATCCTGATTTCAGGCGCCTGTCAGCATCTTCTGCAGCCAGAAGAGAGCACTGCGGAGCAGTGTGAGCTACTGACGCCGAGAGCCTGTCCTTGGCTGGAAGGACTGTGCAAGGCTTTCCTGAAGAAATCGAATAGCTAGATCTTCCCTGTACGGGCCTTCTTTATAAATATGTGTCAAGGCTAACAAATATAGATACATAAATAAAGAGAGAGATAGATACCTATATAGATCTGTGTAGTTCTCTAAATCTGTATCTATAGAATATCCAGATATCTTCTTTCTTCTGTCAGGAATCTCCCAAAGTTTTAAAGTTATTCTATTACAGTATTTATGCTTCTAGTCTATTCTGCTGTTAGTTTTAAAACCAGTTCTCAGGGACTCCTTGGTGTGAATTAAAAATGTATTCGGACACTTTTATGTATAAAACAGATAAGTAATACGAACTCGACTCCATCCCCTGTGGCCACCTAAATGGGAAAGAAATCCACGGAAGAGGGGATTTGTGTATACGTATAGCTGATTCACTTTGCTGTACTAAGGAAACTACAGCATTGTAAAGCAGCTGTACTCAGAGAAGAAAAATAGAGTATTCTGTTTTGTTCAGTTCAGGTTTAGGACAAAGGAGATTTGGAAGCTCTTTAGAAATCTTTGGGCTTCCCTGGTGACTCAGACGGTAAAGAATCTGCCTGCAATGCAGAGACCCGGGTTTGATTCCTGGGTTGGGAAGATCCCCTGGAGAAGGAAATGGCAACCCACTCCAGTTTGCTTGCCTGGAGAATCCCGTGGACTTCTACTTCTTCAGTCGAGTCTTTGCTAACTATTTCAGACACACCGAGCTCTCCCCGACCCAGAACCTTTCCGCCCCTCCTCATCTTTCCTATGGTGAGTATCACCTCGCACGTCCGTAACTACTGTATCCTGCTTCTTTCTGACAACCTCCTGTACCACAGCCTTGTCCTCACAGTTACTCCCCTGCACACAGACCTTCGAGGTGCAGGCTTTCAAACATGTGAACGCGTGCTCCCATACCCAGTCACGCACGTTGGTCCACGTGTCTGGTGGACGTTGTCAGGCGTGTGCATCCTCTACAAGTGACTGCGCCTTTCCGTGCCTTGCCGTGCAGGACTGTATAGAGTAAGGTGACGCGGGGTCTGTATTCCTGGCCTGGTCACTCGGTGCCGGCCCCTGCATGCCGGCTGTTGTGCTGCGCTGCTGGACTTTTCAAGCTGTGTGCTCGCATGCTCAGTCGCTTCACTCCTGTCTGAGTGTCTGCGACCCCATGGACTGTAGCCCACCAGGCTCCCCTGTCCATGAGACTCTCCAGGCAAGAATACTGGAGTGGGTTGCCGTGCCCTCCTCCAGGGGATCTTACTGACCCAGGGATCGAACCTGGGTCTCCTGCATCGCAGGTGGATTCTTAAGGGCTGAGCTACCAGGGAAGCCCTGCTTTTCATGGTACTATCCTATAACGATTTAAAGTGTTCTCTTTATTTTCTGTGTTTGTTTCTTATGTACTATTTGTGTGAAATGTATTATAAACCTATTACAGTACAGTACAGTACAGCCAGTTATGTTAGTTGGGGACCTCAGCTAACTTTGTTGGTTGTTGCTCATTCACTCAGTCGTGTCCGACGTTTTACAACCCCATGGACTGCAGCACGCCAGGCCTCCCTGTCCTTCACCGTCTCCCAGAGTTTGCTCAAACTCCTGTCCACTGTGTCAGTGATGCCATCCAGCCACCTCATCCTCTGCTGTCCCCTTCTCCTCCTGCCCTCAATCTTTCCCAGCATCAGGGTCTTTTCCAATGAGTCAGCTCTTCACATCAGGTGGCCAAAGTATTGGAGCTTCAGCTTCAGCATCAGTCCTTCCAATGAATATTCAGGACTGATCTCCTTTAGGATGGACTGGTTTGATCTCCTTGCAATCCAGGGGACTCTCAAGAGTCTTCTCCAACAACACAGTTTAAAAGCATCAATTCTTTGGTGCTCAGCCTTCTTTATGGTCCAACTCTCACATGCATACATGAGTACTGGAAAAAACCACAGCTTTGACTTTGGACATAGTCCAACTTTGTTGGACTTATGAACAAACTGGACTTGTACTTTCAGAACAGAACAAGAGACTTACTGTATAACTAGGCTTTTTGGAGTCTGGTAAGCAAGACCTCAGGTTTTGAGCAACTCTTTATCTCCAGTAGTCACTAAAATCATACTAAGGACTCAGTGAATCTAGTCTAATCTGGGATTAAGATGAATAGGGCTTTGCCTGAGTACTGTCTCTGGTCTGCACTACACCTCCTTGTTCCTAACTCTGTCCAGGCTGGTGTGCCTCTCTCCTCTGCCTCTGCCCACTTCCCACCTGCTCCGGCTCCTGTATACGTGTCACCAATCACCTCTGCAACTAGGAAGCTGAGTTTAGGGAGTGTGTCTTCTGGTTTATAGCCAACCTCCAGGATTGGTTTTCTCTTCCTTTCCCCTGGAATAATTTCATCATTGCAACAAGGAAGAAACCTTGAAAGTTCATCTCATTTTTGTCTTCCTGTCTGTAGGCAAAAGAAAAGCTCCTAAACTAATCCTTCAGATTAGGATTGGGTCACAGGCCCAGAACCTGAATCAGACGTGACGTGGATTAGAGAACATTTTACTGAACGATGGCAATAGAGGTCCAGTAGTCATTGCAACTTTGAATTCTTTGAAAACTGAAAAACCTGTATGGTTGGAAGGAGTACTCAGTCATGTCTGGCTCCTTGAGATGGCTGTAGCCCACTGGGCTCCTCTGTCCATGGAATTTTCCAGGCAAGCATACTGGAATGAGTTGCCCCTTCCTCCACAAAGGGATCTTCCCAACACGGGGATCGAACCCACATCTCCTGCATTTCAGAGGGTTTCTTTATTGCTGAACTATCAGGGAAGCCAGATGTAAGGACATTTTATTAGCAGTGAGCACAGCCAGTGTGTTGCCCACGTAGCTGTGACTTGTGGCTGAAAAAGCTTGTTTGCAGTTACGTTCAAATAAAGTAGGGGTAGAAATAAGATAAGAAAGCTGTGGTACATATACACAATGGAATATTACTCAGCATTAAAAAAAAATTCATTTGAAGCAATTCTACTCAGATGGACGAAACTGGAGCCCATTATCCAGAGTGAAGTAAGCCAGAAGCAAAAACAACAATATAGTATATTAACGCATATATATGGAATTTAGAAAGACGGTAACGAGAACCCAACATACGAGACAGCAAAAGGAACGCAGATGTATAGAATAGACTCGTGGACTTTGTGGATGAGTGTAAGGGTGGGATGATATGGGAGAAGGGCATTGAAGCATGTTAATTTTCATATGTCTAGTCAATCGCCAGCCCAGGACTGATGCTCGGGGCTGGTGCAGCGAGATTTCCCGGGGGGGAGGAGGGAAGAGGGAGGGGGGTTCCGGAGGGGAAGCATATGTAAACCCATGGTGATATCATGACAATGTATGGCAAAAACAATTAAAAAATAATAATAAATAAAAAAATTTTAAAAAAATAAAAAAAAAATTGGACTTAAAAAAAAATAATAATAAATAAAATTAAATGATAGAATCAATCATATGATGATGCTTTAATGAAAACATTCACACCTAATGTTTTAATAGTGTAGCTGTTTCATGTATGTAATGATCTGTTGGTATGCTTCTCCTTTACATTCTGAAACTAAAGTCACACTCATAATTTTACAGCTGCGCAAGTCTGTCTTCAGCATCAGGGCAAGGAACCTTCTAGAAAAGGAAACTGCAGTCACGAAAATCTTAAGGTAACACCATTGAACATTGATAAACAATTAAACCCAAGTGAGATTATATGAAACAAAAAAAGTTGGTTTTTTTTAAATTAATGAACTAATTTTCTGAGTATTCATATATACTTCCTGGTAGAGAGTAAGTTTGAGTAACTGTGTGCTTAGACATCATGTCAAACCCATCACTGATGTCTTGGAAAAGGAATATTTTACTAGCTCAACTGGTCATTTTCTCTTTCATGCACTTAAACATAAATTTTAAGTATGGACATTGATGAAAACAATTTCTTCTTACAAGTATTATGCCTTTTGTAATGTCTAAAGGACAAATCACAATCTAAAGGGAAAGTGGTAAAAGCGAAAGCTTTCTGTATTTTTAATTTGAGTCACAAAACCCCAAATTTGTATTCTTTGTCATTCGAGAAGAACTCTGCCCAAAGTGTGAAATGAGTGACCGACTTCTGCTGTCATTGTTACTTATCATCTCTGGGAACAGGGTTATGAAACTGTAGCTACCTCTCTATTTTATTCACATGAGCTATGCGCAAATCAAAGAATTCTGGTCTTTAAAAACATGTTCCATATATTAACTAATTTGCTTTGTTTTGCCTTAGGATCCCTCTGTGTCCTACCGGTGGGATTCCATTAATAGGATGGGAGTGGGAAGATTGAGTATTAGTGTTTAAAAAAATGCCTTAAAAAAATAAGTTTACTTATATATGTGTGCTGCACACGTAGTTCCTCAGTTGTATCTGACCCTTCACAACTCCATGGACTGTAGCCTAGCCTGTAGCCCCCCAGACTCCTCTGTCCATGGGACTTTCCAGGCAAGAGTACTGGAGTGGGTTGCCATCCCCTTCTCCAGGGGATCCTCCCAACCAGGGGATCGAACCTGCATCTCCTATGTCTCCTGCATTGCAGGCAGGTTCTTTACTCCCTGAGCCATTGGGGAAACCCTGACTTATTTATAGTACCTGTTAAACATTCAGTTTATGTTCACCTATATATGAACACAAATCACGAAATTAGATCATAATTCATAAAACTAGATACTCTGTCATGTGGGTTCATAGAAGCTTGAACCTAAATATTATAGAATCTTGAAACTAAAAATTTTAAATAGATAAATATGACATATAACAGGTCAGTTATTTCTCAAGTGTGGTAAAGTTGGGGGTAAAGAGATGATTAAGAAGAATATGAATTTTTAAGTTTTTATAATTATGTATTAATGTTAATAAATGTAGAAGAATTAATACCACAAATAAAATGGTATTAAATAATAGATACGGTTAAATAAACTGATTATGATTTATTGATTTATTAAAGATCAGTGTATATTTCAAATCTATAAGAATCAACATCATATCCATTTAGAATGTTTATACAAACATGTAATTTTAATGCTGTTTTCTGAAATCTGCCTTGAAGTATCAGGAAAGAAAATTGAGTGAGCTACTTAAGCGTATTTTCTAAGACCATGTTATAAAGTAACATGATCGCTATAAAAATACAGGCATTTGGAATATAATTTATTGGTCCATGTATTGCACAGAAGAAAGGAAGTGAGTAACAAATGGGCTTCCCAGGTGGCTCAGCAGTAAAGAATCTGCCTGCCAATAAAGGAGACACAAGTTCAGTCCCTGGGTCAGAAAGATCCCCTGGAGGAGGAAATGGCAACCCACTCCAGTATCCTTGCCTGGAGAGTCCCATGGACACAGGAGCCTGGTGGGCTACAGTCCACGGGGTCACAAAGACTCAGACACAGCTGAGCAGCTGAGCAGACGTGCATGCAGACCTAAACACTGGCACCTGGGGGTGGCATGGCTGACAAGGTGAGCAGATAAATTCACAACTGGAAGCCCTCTCCAAATGGTGCTAAAGAGGAGGAGTCTGTTTCTCTTCTACTCCACCTGCGTTATTGAGAATAGTAGGGTTTTTGGCCACACTGGGGGGCATGTGGGATCTTACTTCCTTGTTTGAAGTTTGGAGGAGGTGATCTTTTGGCTTCCCCAGGTCTATACACAGGATTCTGGACTTAGTATCGGGGGACTCTGCTCTCTATAACCTTGATCAACATACTTATCTGACCCCCATTGTTTTCATCTGCCTTTGCGGTGTAGACTGCCCAAAAAGGTCATCTGAATAATTAGTTGATGAAGCCAAGTGAAATGTAATATTTGCCACAAGGGAAACCCCCAGTTCAGCAGTCTTAATAATGACTCAGAAGGGGTAGGTCAGGGGTGGAATTCATAAGGTTTGGCGCTTGGGCTTCAGTTTTTTTAGTGGGGAAGTCTGGTTGAGATTGGGTGAAATTCTTGATATAAGGGTCTAGATCATTTTGTAGTGTGTACAAATATTGAATTATTATGTTGTACCCTGAAACTAATATAATGTTTTACATTAGTTGTTGTTTTAGTCGCTAAGTCATGTCCGACTCTTTTCGATCCCATGGATCTTTTTGATCCCATGGACTATAGCCCACCAGGCTCCTCTGTCCATGGGATTTCCCAGGCAAGAATACTGGAGTGGGTTGCCAAGTCAAACCCGAGTCTTCTGCATTGGCAGGTGGATTCTTTACCACTGAGCCACCAGGGGAGCTCTACCCATCAGTTACACCTCAATTAAAAAAAAAAATGAGTTTAGTACTCTTCAGGATATACAGGTCACAAATACTGTTTGGAGGAGGGCAACGCTCGGGGTCGGGAATGAGGAGGAGATAACACACCTTTACATGCCCGCTGCCTTTAATGCCCTTTCCACCCTCTATGGCTCAATGGTTCAGTCATCAGCTATTGAGATGGAGTTTGCATTTCTGTTATTTCACTTACCTTGATTTGGGAGTGATTTTGAGAAGAGGGAAAATGAATGGTGACTCTGAGCTGCCACCTTTAATCCAGAAATCTATTCTAGTCTATGTCTTTTGAATTTTTAACCTCCCTCATTGCTGAGATGGTAAAGAGTCTGCCTGGGATGCAGGAGACCTGAGCTCAAATCCCCTGGGTCGGGATGATCCCCTTGGGGAAGGGAATGGCTACCCACTCCGGTATTCTTTCCTGGAGATTTCCATGGACAGAGGAGCCTGACAGGCTGCAGTTCATGGGGTCTCAAAGATTGGGATACAACTGAGCAACTAACACTTTCACGTATTACCTTTCAAAAATAAATATAACTGATTTTTAGTAACAGCATTCTTAAAATGCTTAGGATTGGTGGACCCAGCTGGGCAGGGTCTTGGCCGGAGTCTTAATGAGAATGAATTAGAACCAATGTGGACCAATTAGAGTCTTAATGAGAACCAGTGAGAACCAGTCTGGAACGGTGTGTCCAGTTGATGACCTGTTTTCTAGAGAAAGAAAATGGTCCTTTAGTCTGTAGTTCAGATGAGTGGATTTTCGAAAAGTTCTTGAAGTGAGCAATTAAATTACTTATTGGTTATGGCCTTAAATTCCTGGACATTCATTTCCTGGAATGAATATTCAAGTCCTATTGATGGAGGAGTCTTGGTTCTTAGTACTGATATTGAAGCTGTGGAATTACCAGGGTTCTCACTTCTCAGGGGACCCACATTTTCAAATATCCATCTTCTGCTTGAAACAGGATCTGAGTTATTCTGGCAAAGAGCATGCTGTATACCTCCCTATGAACAGGAAATTCAAGTCCACAAAGAAAAAAGGCTTTCAGAGAGAGGTTAGCATGTTGAATCAGTGGTGGGGTCACCAGTGATTTCTACATATTATAATCTTCTTATAATTCTACATAATATAATCATCTTTCCATTGTATTTTTCTACTTATTATTTTTTTGAAATTAATATGTGCTTTGAGAATTGAAATGAACTTCTAGGTATGTATGGGAGCATCTTGATGAGAAACAAAAGTAGGGCATTTTAACAGAACTTGAGCATACTGTCAAAAGCTTAAATGCAGGTGATTCACTTGGCACTAATGGGCTAGACTTACCTGGAAAGTCTTGTGAGAAAGAGGATGGCCCTAAATTACAAACTCCAAGGTTGCTATTAAATTCACTCTTGTTTTGACTTTGTCTACACTGCTCAGCTCCACTAGAGAAAGCTTTCTTCAAAAGGCAGTGACCTTTATACCACATCAGATGAAATCAAAACACCAAGCAGTGTGCTTTCAAAAGCATCGCCCCCCTCTCCTGAGATTTCTCTAATTCGAGCCCTGAAATTGAGCAAAAACGCATTATCATTCCTGTGAGGCTGAATGCATCGAGAAATGTCAGAATAAAATAATTAAACATGTTCCATTATTTTAGAGCATTCCACCCTTTTGCAGTTCACCATCAGTATCTCTTTAGCTAGGTACAGAGTCTTTATAACCTCTCTGAGTGCTCAGTCTGGTGCGATATTTGTAATGTGGTATTTGGATCTATGACATGATTTTCTTTTCCATACACTGAATTAATGCATTTAAAATATAGTTGAATGCTACTTATTGTTTAAAAACTAAATATATTTAATGACTTATTGGTTTTTCTCATCATTTTTTTCAAAGTTTATTCTCTTAATTGTTCCTACACTGAAGTAATGGACATTTTAATATAACAAAGCAATATGCCAAAACTGAGTAGTTTCTCACTCTCTCCCTATACACACACACACACACACACACACACACACACACACACACACACACAC
>ML660218.1:3677050-3737005 GCA_007570785.1 Antilocapra americana | reverse complement strand
CACACACACACACACACACACACACACACACACACACACACACACACCTTTTTTTAAAGTCTTTTGTTCACGCCACACAGCATATGGGATCTAAGTTCCCTGACCAGGGATTGAACCTCCACCCTCTGCACCTTGACCTCATAGGATTACCTGAGCATGTGTATCAAATACTTACTCAGCAGCTCTGTAGCCAAACTAAGAATCCTCGCTTAATGACTTCATGGATGTCTGACATTGGACAAGTTGCTTATGTCTGTGCACCTCTGTTTTCTCATCTCTTGAATGAGGTCTGTAAATGTATAGCCCCTGACTTACAGGAGAGGGTTAAACAAGTTGCTATCTGTAGGTGATTTTCCATTATTGGCAACAAGTTAGGGGAGACCCAAGGTTGCCCCTGAGAGACGGGCAACTGTCAGTTACCCTTCAAAGCTGATCCTCCAGGGCTTGCTGCAGAATGTCCCCTGTGGTCCAGCAGAGACCAGATCTGAAGAGCATGAAGTGCTTTTGACACATCAGCGTACTCTTTTTCCAGGGTGATCTCCAAATTCTTGCTAGAAGCAGTGTACTGCTGCGGCCCAGTTGGGAAACTTCCCCAGTGGCTCACTCAGTAGAGAATCCACCTGCAATGCAGGAGATCTGGATTCGATCCCTGGGTCAGGAAGATCCCCTGGAGAAGAGAATAGCAGCTTACTCCCGTATCTTTGCCTGGGAAATGCTAAGGACAGAGGAGCCTGGCAGGCTACAGTCAATGGAGTTATAAGAGTCGTACATAACTTAGCGACCAAACTACTACCTCCACCAAGCTTTGCTAGACTGGCTAAGGTCTTCAGGCTATCATCAGATCATTTGCTTAGTTCATTTGCTGGATGCTTATTGTTGGATATAGTTGTGAACTAACAACAGATTTCTCAGCCCAGGTTAGCATCCCCAATAGCCAATGGGAACTCCTGGTCATGGAGAACTGTGATCTATGTAATGCCCAAAGGGAGGCCGTGAAAGTCTCCATTCTTCTTGGATGGGCCAGGAAATAAAACGGTCCTATCTCAGAAGTGGGAAACCTACAGAAGCGTTGGCAGGAAGCCTAGTCAAACAGGTAGAGACCAGCATCCCGCAGAGAGGTTTGGGGGTGGCCGCAGGCATTGGTAAAGTGGAGCCTGATGGGCTTGGCAGCTGGAGCAGTGATGGTGAGCAGGGTTTAATCAAGATCGTTGGTTCAGAGGGACTGGAGCCCAGGGCAGGGGAGCAGCTGAACAGAAGGTATGACTGCTCTCATGGGCACCACGGGCAGACCAGGGACCACTGGGGCTGGGACACGCATGGCATCGTCTTCTGCAGGGGTCATAGTTCCTGCCTGGAACCTTCCGTGTACACATAGCGTTGGTGCTCCATAACTTCAGGGTGGTTGAGGGCTTAGCTGGGGTAGGTCCTTCCTGGGCCATGGGCTCGGTGAGATATTTCTCTTGATCCACTGGCATCTCTGAGGGTCTTGTTCTCCCAGCTCTCTCTCCCCCAGGGAGATGAACTGACATCTGGACTCTTCCCTAGGACATGAGCATCTAAGTCTTATTCCCCTGGAAGGGGTGGCACAGCTGATATTGACCCAATGGAGGAGATGACGGAATTTTCTAGAGGAGGAAATTCAAATTAAATCCCAAAGATTCCCTCCAAAGGCCACCTGTCCCTGTGCACTTTGCTAGCTGTGAGAGCAAGGGAATTTGAGGAAAGGGCAAAGAGCCTCTTCATCCTTACTCTGTCCTGTCTTGTCTAGATGGTAGCTGCCAGTTCCCTGAGCAGATTCCCAGGGAGTCTAAGAGCGCTTCGCGATGCAGACCACGATTTCTTATCCCTTCAGCTTTTTCCCATGGAACATGTTCTCCTTTTCAAATTTTTGTTTCATCTGTTAGCCCAGGAATTCAGCAACTTCTGGGTGAGGTCACGGGAGTTCTGTGCAGCTCCGTGCCCTGGGCATGGCTCACAGGGCCTGCAGAGCATCCCTGAGAGGATGTGAGGACCGTGCGCATCCCAGAACCCGGGGCCAGACTTGCCGGAGCTCAGTGAGATGTGCTTCGGCCCCTGGGGAGGCCGGTGAGCCAGCAAGAGCCTGCATTAGAAAGGAAGCAGGCTGAGACTGGTCAGCCTGCCAGCCCCACAGCATCATTAGCAAGAATAAACTGAAGCTTTAAGAAAAGAGAGTATTGGGCATTAGTGCACCCTTTATTAATTAAATTAAATTATTACTATCTGACTTATTAAATAGATGTATTAATATATTGACTATGTTTAGAAATACATAGATTTTTAGTATGAATATATTAATATTGCCATTACATAGTAATCAAATATTTCATGTAAATATTAAATACTATTGTAAATATTTATCTGTAATTTTGTTAGGTCTGCCTAACCATTGACTTTCCTTATGAAGATTTTCCTGGTATTAAAAAACTTCTAGACAGGTTGGAAGACCATTTGGAGATATAGAGACTATTGAACCCAGGTCTCCTACATTTCAGGCAGATTCTTTACCAGCTGAGCCACAAGGGAAGCCCAAGAATACTGGAGTGGGTAGCCTATCCCTTCTCCAGTGGATCTTCCCAACCTAGGAATCGAACTGGGGTTTCCTGCATTGCAGGCAGATTCTTTACCAACTGAGCTATCAGGGAAGCCCAAAGACTAAGTAAATGGATGGAAATTAGCTGTATTCAGAGAACAATAAACTAAGGCAATAAGATATGTGGGAGACTTCCCTGGTGGTTCAGTAGTTAAGACTCCACACTTCCATTGCAGGGGTGTGGGTTCAATCCTGATAGGGGAATTTCTGCATACCATATGGTGCAGCCAGAATTATTAACTAAAAAATAATTAGTTAACTTTTAAAAAAGAATCTATGGTGCATGCATTTGAATAAAACATTAAATACTGAAGATTTTAAGGAGGCAAAATGTAACTTAATTGAAACAAAATAATATATTCTTGTTTTGTTTGCTTTTACCAACTAAACTTCCATTCCTTGAACTTTGATAAATGTTTTATTGAGATATAATTAATATATATATTAGTATCAGGTGTACCACATAGTGATTCTAGGGGGATTGTGTATATTATGAAATGATCACCACAAAGAACTCTAGTTAATATCCATCACCTTACATAGTAAAACATTATGTTCTAAAGATATTTTTCTAGGTAGTACCTGATTTATGGTAATGAAAATATATTTCATTGAAATGGTATATGATTTGTAGATTACTTTTGGATAAGCCCCCAGAGTGATTGTAATAATACTGTGGATTAGTGAAGTCACTCAATCGTATCCATCTCTTTGTGATCCCATGGACCGTAGCCTACCAGGCTCCTCCGTCCATAGAATTTTCCAGGTAAATGTACTGGAGTGGGTTACCATTTTCTTTGCCAGGGGTTCTTTCCAACCTAGGGACTGAACCCAGGTCTCCTGCATTGCAGGCAGACACTACCATCTGAGCTACCAGGGAAGCCTACCATGGATTAGGAGAGCTACTATTAAATTTTGCCTAACAGATGTGGGAAGATATTTTGACTAGGTTTTTCTGTTACTGTTTTGTCATTGATGGGTTAAGTAGTAAGTAATAAAGGAAGATGCGTATCTCTAGAAAAATCAGTTTGAATGGTTTGTGTAACATTTGGCAGATTTCATTTTTGTTATTAAAAAGCTCAGCCTTTGCATAACAGTTGACATTTTTCTGAGTCCTCAACAGGGTTCACCACACAGTGAATGGTACGGGGTTTCAGATATTTTATTTGCTAAATTTCGATTGATGCACTAAGGGCATGGATTTCCCGCGAGGTCATGTTCCTTCTCACGTGTGGTACCTGTGTACCATAAGACTTAAGGCTTCTTTCGTTTTTCAATCTAAAACAATAAGGTTCTGTTTGTCCGTGTATTTACACGCCTACATATGAAAACATTTTCTTGAAAAACGCAAGATCGGAAGGAACTGATTCTCGGCAGCTATTGAAGAGCTGTCTTCAGGACTGGGCTGACTCATGAAGGAGCTGGATATTCAGTACGCTATAAACTGTAAACCTATACACGCAGCTCTCCTCTCATTGCAGGAGGCCAGGAGAGGGGAACTCACCATTAGCTTTCGCGTTGTGGAGGCTGCTGAGAGTCCTCTTCCCAAGTTTTACAGCCATGGTTTCACATCATTACCCCTGAAAGACTATCTTTCTATTCTCTCTTGATGTTGTTACTGTTGTCCAGTATCTCAGTCGTGTCTGCCTGTTTGCAACCCTGTGGACTGCAGCATGCCAGGCCTCCCTGTCCTTCACCCTCTCCCAGAGTTTGGTCAATCTCATCTCCGTTGAGTTGGTGATGCCGTCCAACCGTCTCATCCTCTGCCGCCCCCTTCTCCTCCTGCCCTCAATCTTTCCCAGCATCGGGGTCTTTCCCAGTGAGTCTCTTGATGTGACTATCTCACATTAACCACATCTGATAATGCTTTACAAGGTGACCCTCAAGTTCAACGTCCTTGTGAAGTCACATTGCCGTGCCTTTAGATGGTAATGACATTTAATACCGGACACTTAATACCATGTAATCTAACTTCTCTATAATGAATGAAAATAATTGGAAGACTCACAGGCCTCTGTCTTTCATTATAGAACGTACAGACTTTTCCCATCCCTTGTTCGGCAACATTAAGAAAGAAGATGTGGAGACAGCGAAGAAAGAAACCAAGGACCCCCTGCTACTGTTTCTATAAACAACTTGTGGTGTTTAAAGGCTAATAAAGCCCCAAGATCTCTCTTAGAAACATCATCTTTGGGCCAATCTTAAAATATTTTAGATGGAGACATGTCAAGAAAAATAGAGACCATTTCTTAAGGCACAATTCTCTCCCCTCGACCTCCGTAAAAGATTTTATATAAATATATGGCTGTCATGTAAGGGGTAATTGAAATTCCACAGCACAAAGGCAAGGCAGAGAAGGTGGGGGGAAGTCAATCTTTCATATGTTTTTTTTTCAAAGGCTTGGCAAGAAACCAGGGGTAATATTTTTGCAACTGGGAGTATGTGTTTGCTGAAGAATATTCCCACGTTTGAGTCATCATCAGGGGTCCTAGTCTTGTTTTACTTTCAAAGGTAGAGAGGGCGGAACGTTAACCCCAGCTGGGAGAAGGGAGATGCCCCACTGTCCTTCTCCTCCAGGGAGCAGGGATAAAGGGATTACATATGCCTGCATAATGGAGAATTTCCTCACTCAGACAAGACAAAAGGCTTCATTATTTTTCACCAGCCCCTTGAAGCCTTGTGCCTTCCAGTTCCAGAAGCCAGGCAAGCTGACCAAGTGGTTTTTTTGTTTTGTTTTGTTTTTAATTTTAAGCCCACAAAACGGAGTTTCTAAGAACCCAGGCTTCAAGTACTTGCCATTAGGAAGGGATAAAGGAAAGACACTGAAGACCTTCATGTCACAACTCTTAGGGGCTCCCCCCGCCCCCTGCCCGGACGAGCCAGACCATCCCTGGAGAGAGCAGTGTGTGTCTTCAGCACCTAAACATTGTTTTCCCTTCATGAGACCAGGAGGCATCTAAATCCTTATGAAAAACGTAAAGCGGCAAAATAGAATTGAAATGAATCTTCAAGTACTTTTGCTTCGGACTAGGTATTTTCCTGAGTACCTTTAACAATGGATGCATCTTATTTCTTGTTAGTAAAAGAATAACAGTCTCAAATTCCTTCCTTAGTTACTATTTTGGCTTGGCCATAGATTCCTGTAAGACGTGGTATACCGTGATCTTGTTCCCAGTGATGGTTTGCAAGTTTCTCTTAATAACTTTCACATAGAATATAGATAAAGATTTATAAGCTTTCTGCTTTCAAGGAACACTGTCTGATTTTTTATTCCTGTCTCAGGGTCTCCTCTATTATAGATACGCAGCGTGTTTCTCGCGTGGTGTAGTATTCTAGTGAAAGTGAAGTTGCGACCCCATGGGTTGTAGCCTATGAGGCTTCTCCTTCCATGGGATTTTCCAGGCAAGAGTACTGGAGTGGGTCGCCATTTCCTTCTTCAGGGGATCTTTCCAACCCAGGGATCGAACCCAGGTCTCCTACATTGCAGGCAGACGCTTTACCATCTGAGCCACCAAGGAAGCCCAATGAATAAAAATAAAAGTAAATGAATAAAAAATAAACAAAAAGTTAGTAGCATTCTAACTTGAGATCAAATTAAGATTGAGATCAAATTAAAATTATTTAACGTCCTCTTTCAAAAAGCACAGTTCAAACACATGCTGTTTTGTTTGTGATTATTTCCATGCTTCGTGAGCATAAAAGGATCAAAAAAGAAATGAAAATATTTGATCTTCACAGATGTTAAGGTTCGTTCATTTAACAAATGTTTGTTGAGTGCCTACTGTATACAAGGTGGAGTAATCTGGTGGCTAGCTGGGGCGTCTTGGAGGTCTTTGGAGCCCGGCATGTGTGAGGATCCGTAGGACCACAGAGAACGATGTGGAAAGCAAGGTCCCCACTGGTGAAAGATGGGACCCAGAGGGGCTGTCAGAGGCAGACCCTACAGGACTTTGCAAGTCAAGCTGAGCTTTGCATCTTCATCTTTCTCTGAAGAGCAACAGGATGTTGAGATTTTAAGGCAGTGATCATAACGATATTCATTACCTATTGCTGTGTTACAAATCACTCCACAGCTTAGTGATTTAAACAATACGTGGATAACCTCCCAACTTTGGTCAAGAAGCTGGCCGTGTGCTGCTTTCTGGCATGAATCAGCCACAGGTATACGTATGTCTCCTTCTTCTTGATTGTAAAGTAATCATCCTTCAATTAAAAATAAATAAAAATAAAAAAGGTGGGCATGGCTTCGCAGGGTCTCTGGCTCTGGGTCCCTCACAAAGCTGCAGGCGTTTTGAGGGGAATGGGAAGAATCCTCTTCCTAGTGTGCTTGCACGGTTGTTAATAAGCTTGTGTGCCTCCTGGGCTGTTGGTGGGAGCCCCTCATCTGTTAGGAAGGGGGTCTCTCCTTCGGGCAGGTCCCAGCATGCAGCCTTCTTCCTCGAGCAAGTAAAAGACTACAGAAAATGGGACTGCTGTGTCTGGTGACCTCTTCCATCCCTTCTGCCTGCTGTTGGTTAAAAGCAGTCTCCTAAGTCCTGCCTACACTCAAGGGGCTACACAAAGTCAGGGAAACCAGTGTAACCGACGGTGCAGTCTGACAGCTCACCACTCAAAAGCCAGTAAAGAGGGCGTGTGTGTGTGCTCAGTCGTGTCTGACTTTGCGACCCCATGAACTGCAGACAACCAGGCTCTTCTGTCCATGGACTTTCCCAGGCAAGAATACTGGAGTGGGTTTCCACTTTCTTCTCCAAGGGATCTTCCCAGACCAGGGATCAAACCTGCATCTGCCGAGTCTCCTGAACTGGCAGATAGGTTCTTTATCACTGAGCCACCTGGGAAGGTAATATAGAGGGCAGGTTGGTGGAAAGGAAAGCCTGTTTTATTTTGGATGCCAGCAGCTGGGTAGGGGGTGGGTGTGGATTCCTGTCCAAAGGTTGACTCCTCCCCAGCCCCCACAGTCAGGGGGCACGAGCTTCTATAGACAGAGGGAGGGGGCTCTATACAGCAAGAGCACAGTGAGCCCTGACGGGCATCTTGGAGTTGGTCATCGGTGGTCTGAGCAGCATCATGGTGATTGTTTTAAGTAGTTAATCTTCAGTTCTAGGGTCGGTTTGTTTGCATTTCTTGAGGCCGGTTCTCAGAATTGTGGCAGCTTTTGGACACGACAAGCAGCTGAGAACACACGCCCTCACATCATGGCCACAGTGTAGGCATCATTCACTTCTCCACCTGGTGGGGGTTTCAGTATTTCTAAGACAACTCACAGGATATGGCTCAGAATATTATCTACAGCCACTGAGAAGGAACTAAAGGTCCTTGACTGTGTTTAATCACTATTCTTATTTGGTCTCCTTGGACTGTTTTCCTTTGTTTCCGCATGTTCTCACTTCTCTGACTAAGCTTCTTCCTTGGCTAAAATTTTTCCACAGACAGCAGACAGGTGAAGGATGGGGGCAACAGGGAGGGCTCTAGGGTCCTGCCCCGTATCACCAGGTGGGGACCACCGTCACACCACAGATGGTCACTTCAGAGATCACTTTCCCTGGAATAATAATACATTTGTGGAGACCAGTTAGAGGCTGCAACTCTGGTCCAGAGAGTACATCTCCGTTCACAGTCAGAACAGAAAAGACTTACTGTCCAACACGGATGTCCATCAGTCTTTGTCCTGTCCTCCACCTCCGCCCTCTACCGAATGTTTCAACATCAACTGTGACACAGGACAAGACAGAAGAGTCGGTAATAGAAACTGAAATTTAAATCAGTGTTCCCAAAGCACTTGCACCTTCATAGCCTTGCTTGGTCCTTCCCACTCGCTCCCTATGAAGTCAGTATTCTCATATCCACATTTTACACGTATGGCATGGAGGCTCAGGGAAGACACATCCCTTGCCTGAGGTCCCATAGCGGGTAAAAACTGAGGTCAGAAGTGCTTGATTCTAAACCGTGTGTTTCCACGAATCATCTTCTCCGTTAAGCCTCCAGGCAAAGGCAGAACTTTGAAGCCCCTCTGTGTTGCTGGGTGGGAACCTACAGACCTCTTCAGGTTTGCTGCTCTGAACCCGAGACTAGCAAGTTCTAGGTCCTGCCTCCCCCACTACACACACGCATGCACACACACACACACACACACTCATCGCTACTCTCTCTACACCCCCACCTCTCCCTGTCTTCCATCAGTCTCTTCATGTGCCAGAAACTTCGATTCTAGGAATATGAATTTGACTGCTAAAATGGGCTGCAAAAAGCATGCAGTCTAGTAAAGGAAGTAACTGATGGTGACCAAATGCTGTAGGCATTAAACAAGCTTGGTTAATAACATGGCTACAGGAACATGGAACATCAAACATCATCCTTTCGAACTTTCACCTCGGTGAAATATTTATTTCTCACCTGATGTTACTTATCAGAACCTATTTATATCAGAGTTTGTAATTATATGACACTCATGTTGAAACTCAATTTGGTAGTTCATAGTTTGGGTGACAGTCCATCCTTGCACATAATAAAATTGTGTTTCTTTTTAAAGATAGTAAAGCAAGCTTTTACCATACTTTTGGGTGAACCCTGGCCCATTGCATTAGAAACTCTGTAACCTCTCAGTAGCACCTGATTGTGCCAGATGGCAGTGACTTTTCTGCCAAGCTTATTGTTTTCTTGAATAACAAAGTATCTTATGTGTATCGAAGATGGTGACATCGGCTTGTGAGTGAAGCTGTTGTGTTTATGCAAAAACATCCTAATGCTGCATCTGTGCTGCACCTGCTTCAAAGCCCAGGTGTCCTCAGGGCATCCTTCCCCATGCCCTTGCTCCCAGCAACCCTATCTCCCCCAAATCCATAGGCTTCTATTTGAATTTCTTGCGTCATGCATAAGGAGCCCGGTTTGGGCATCTGGTTGCCTTGTATTGGGTTGGCCAAAAAGTTCATTCCGTTTTGTGGGAAATTTTGAATGAAGCTTGTGGCCAACTCAGTTTAAGATTTTTCCCATATATTTTCTCCTTTTATATACTTTTTATTTACTTATTTTTGGCTGTGCTGGGTCTTCTCGCCTCACGGGCTTTCTCTAGTTGCAGCGAGCAGGGCTGCCCTTCATTGTGGCGTGCAGGCTTCTCACTGGAGCGGCTTCTCTTGTTTCGAGCGCAGGCTCTAGGGCACGGACTTCAGCAGCTGCAGCTCCCAGGCTCTAGGGTGCAGGCTCAGTAGTTGTGACTGTAACTGCCCCCATGGGCCCCACAGGCAGACAATGACCACTGGGGCTGAGACAAGCATGCTTTGTCTCCCATGGGATTTTTCAGCCAAGAATAATAGACTGGGTTGCCAGTTCCTTCTCCAGAGGATCTTCCCGATCCAGGGATCAAACCCGCGTCTTCCTCCATCTCCTGCATTGTCGGGCAGATTCTTGACCACTGCACCATCTGGGAAGTCCAAAAAAATTTGCCTTCACCCAGTTTACTTTGGCTACATGATGCGAAGAACTGACTCACCAGAAAAGACCCTGATGCTGGGAAAGATTGAAGGCAGGAGGAGAAGGGACAACAGAGGATGAGATGGTTGGATGGCATCACTGACTCAATGGACATGAGCTTGAGCAAGCTCTGGGAGTTGGTGATGGACAGAGAAGCCTGGCATGCTGCAGTCCATGGGGTCGCAAAGAGTCATACATGACTGAGCAACAGAACTGAACTGAATTTGCTATGATTATGGCCCTCAGTTTTCAGTAAAGAAATCCTAGACTTTCTCTCTAGAGTTTCCTAGATCAAAAGATGCTGGACCTCCTCAAAGGAAGAATGAGATTTCAGAACATTTGGTCTAAAAAGAGACTCCACGAGAGGACTGACTGCTGGATGGGGGTGGAGCTGTTGACCTTCGTTTTGGTACTAAAGGTGGGGGTGGGATGCTGGGATGTGAGGCTGACAGATGATGGCCTGAAATGCCAAAGGGGACCATTATCGCAAAAACACAAGGGACCCACCTGCCTGATTTCACTCTCCTTGGATCTTGTGGGCACCTTGTAGCCCCAGGGAAGGAGGAGGAACGTCAACAGCCTGTGCTCGGAGAGCAAGAAGACTGGCAGGAGCCTCTCACCCAGCATCCGGAAACCACAGAGGCTGGTGCTCTGAAGTCTCTTGTTACATGTTTTAACAGATCCAGAGTTACAGAGCCTTCTCTTCTTTTTTTTCCATCAGTATCTAGTTTGAAATTCTTCCAGCAAATGGTGTTTATAACATAGAAGGGAGTGGTAGGAAAAGGATATAAACCAAATGGTTTTGGATGTTACATTTAAGTGTCTGTCTTAGTCTGATTAAGCACAGGTTTTCTGATTGCAGGATAGAGCTGAAAATCAGCCCCGTGACCCCCGACCCCGAATGAGCGAATCACAGAGAAACGGAAGATTCACCTATGGGCTGCAAAGCTGCGTGTCACATGCACGACTGAAACACCAGCCTTTTGAGTATTATTTTCTGAATTCTCTAGATCTAGCAGGAAAGAGAGAGCTGGTCATCAGCCAGAAAGGGAAAGGAGAGTTGCTTTCTCACCACCGCTTCCACCATGCTGTTGGAGGGGATAGAAGAGGAGATGTCCTGTGGGGAGGGATTGTCTCCATGGAGACCTGCCTGTCCTGTTCAGTCAGAGGAGGGGGTCTCCGCTGTGGTCCTGACTCCTCTCCAGCAAGGATGCCCAGACATCTTCAGACTGGGCTACTGGGCAGGTACCGGCAGTTTTCTTTTTTATAATCAGAGGCATCTTAAAGCCAGTTACATTCTACGTATTTCAAACATCAAGGACATCCAACACAGAAGGGTATTTTATAATCAAGTTGTATGGTTGTATGTTTAAGACCTATAGGTTTCAGCCGCTTTAGAGGAGCGTCTTGGGATGAAAATTAAAAGTTAACTAAGAAAGTGGTTGAAGGTTAAGTCTTGACAGTTTACACAAATGGCAGAGTTCTGTATACACTGGAATAACACCGTTCTACAAATAGATATTTTTCAGAATGCCATCATGATTTTCAGGCCTTTGTCCAAAAAAAATAATTCTTAATATACATAATATGAGATCATCCTATACCTTTGTCAACTCAGCTGAACTTACAAACGCATCTTCCTCTTGACCTCATTCCAGTCCTGGAAATAACCACATGTTTGTGCTAAGTTGTTTTAGTCGTGTCCAGCTTTTTGCGACCCTACGGACTACAGCCTGCCAGGTTCCTCTGTCCGTGGGATTCTCCAGGAAAGAATACTGGAGTGGGTTTCCATGCCCTCCTCCAGGGGATCTTCCCAACCCAGGGACCAAACCCAAGTCCCTTATGTCTCCTGCACTGGCAGATGGGTTCTTTACCACCAGTAGTACTACCTGGGAAACCCAGAAATAAGCATCGTCTCTATATATCACTGCCATACATCTTTGCTCTTCAATAAAATTTTAATTCTATCTCAAAGTGGTCTATGTAATTCATTAAGCTAAAGAAGAGTGATTTGGGGGCCTTATTTCCTATGATGTATTTACATTCATTGCATGCGTACTGCTTATCATATGTACTCATCACAATTATCTTTACTGGCATCAAAAGCATTTTTTAAGTACTTGAAAAAACACATGGTATCATAAAAAATGTTGTTTTAAGAATGCCGAATAGACATAGGTCTTTTCGGAGATCTGAAGTCCAAGACAGATGGTAATGGTGTGATTCAAAGCCTCTCTGGAAATGCACTTTAGGAACCATAAATCGGACCGTGTTCTGGAAAGCAGTGCCAGAAGTCCGTGGGTTCTGGTTTGAATACCTGTGGCGTCATACAACTTGCCTGTTACAAAATCGCTGCATTTTAAGTCTATGAGTTTTCTTCAAGATCAGGGTCTTTTCCTCACTTCTGGGGTGATGAAACTAAGCTCAAAGGTCACTCATCTCCTTGGTGACAGTGTCACCTTGGAACACAGGTCTCTTAACCCTGGAATTATTTTCTTTCCTCTCTACTACTATATAAAGTGACTTCCTGGCTTTTCCAGTTGGACAGAGCGTCCTGGAGAAGCAATGTTTTCTCTCGGAATCATATCTCATAGGTCTTATCCCCCAGTTGTCTTCACTCGTTAGCAAATCTGAAATTAACATGAGCCTGGTTTTAGTTTAAAGAGAACATGTGTTTAATAGCCTTCAGAGTTTTGCGACTGCAAAGGAAGTGGTCACCTGTAAGCCACAGGCTTTAAGCTGACGTTTCTCTAGGTATTCCAGTTTTAATTACTTGTCCTTCCCATTACTTTTTTGCCTTTAACTTTTCACTTTCTTCTTTTCCTAGTATTCTGCAAAATCTCCTCAAAACATATTCCATCAGCCCAGGAACCTGGGTTGGACAAGTCTTTCCCTAAGGACTTTCATTAGAAACCTCCCTGTCTAAATTGAAAACCAACATCCAGGGTGCCTGGGGGTAGGCTGCTTACAGAATCTCAGTAGAGGCCCTCCTATTTGGGGGGGATGTTTCTTTTTCAGCACTTTCTTGTGGTTATGACCATTCTATTTTGAAAGTGCTCTTGACACAGAACCTGAAGCTCATTTACCTTTTTGATGATGTGTCGTGTGCCGTATTTTGTCTTATCATTGGTGTTTCCTTAAAAATAAGAAGGGTAATGAGCAGTTATGCATTATTCATCCCAAGTGTATGAATCAGGCATTTATCTGGGGCTCCTTTTTTTTCTCTAGAGCTTGCACTCGACAGCGCATGCTGAGCGGATCATTTGAGGGGCAGCCGGCAAAGGAAAGGTCAATTCTTAGCGTGCAACACCATATCCGCCAAGAGCGCAGGTAAATAACAGGGAGACGAGGCTGCAGAGAAACCAAGGACTGGAATTCTATGGGAAGTATCTCCTGTGCACAACCCTGGTCAGGAGGGCAGGCGTGGATAAAGAACTGAGTCCTATTTGTTGACAACAACAGTCATGAAACTCACAATCAGATTCAAAGAATCAAAAAATATTTCAAAAACATCTTCCTTGATGATGACCACACTCTCACTTTTAAGATCAGAAGGAAAAAATTCTGAATTTTGTTCGATGGGATCAAAGGCAGGTGGTTAGACCTAAAGCTTTTGCTCTAAAAATAAATAGTAAACCTGTATGCGTGATGCTATCAGGGGTTATTTTTTTATATATAATATTCAATGCTTAAGAATCCACATTTGGTCTCAAGATGTATTGATTAGTTGGTTGTGATTGTTTTAGGTCATTAAGACACGGATCAAACAGCCAAAGGATCAGCAGGGGGAAATCTCTTGAAACTCTGACTCAAGATGTAAGTTCTAACACTTTGGGTTTGGAAAGCTTGATTGTGAAAATATCTTTAATGATTGCTTAGACAATTCCAGCACTTGGTTCCTTCTGTCACATTGTCATATCTCCTTAAGACTTCATACTAGAAGGAATCAGGAAACTCAGCAAGCAAATTAAATGGCCAGGTACAGAAAAGTGACCACGAAACTGTACAATATTTTGGCCACCTGATGCGAAGAACTGACTCATTTGAATAGACCCTGATGCTGGGAAAGATTGAGGGCAGGAGAAGGGGCAACAGAGGATGAGATGATTGGATGGCATCACCAAGGCAATGGACATGAGTTTGAGCAACTCCAGGAGTTGGTGATAGACAGGGAAGCCTGGCGTGCTGCAGTTCATGGGGTCACAAAGAGTCGGACACAACTGAGCAACAGAACTGACTGACTCAACTATAGAAAACTCCAGACATCCTACAATACATATATCTTTGTTAGATTGTTTTGTTGTCTAGTCCCTGAGTTGTGTCTGACTCTTTGCAACTCCATGGACTGTAGCCCACCAGGCTCCTCTGTCCATGTGATTTCCCAAACAAGAAGACTGGAGTGGGTTGCCACATCCTTCTCCAAGGGATCTTCCTGACCCAGGGATCAAACCTGTGTTTCCTGCATGGGCAGGTGAATTATCTGCTGCTGAGCCACCGGAGAAGTCCTTTTGTTTAGATAGTATAATGCAAAAGTGAAATATCATTTGCATTTGACTGAAATTAAAGACATTTAAAACATTTTATGGAAATGAGTCACATCATTAACTTTAAATATTTTGCTAATTTCTAAACATGCTAAAATCTAGACCCAGTGTCTGTCATTCCAAGGTTAACATACTAGTAAAGAAAATTTTGTTTCTAGGTAAATTTTTCTATCAAAGACCTCAGAAGACTTTCCAGGGATTTCTTTGCTTTTCTAGGTCACTTATTTATTTATTAACCGACTCAATAAATATCAATATTTATCAAGTATTTATGATGTGTCAGTTCCTGCTCTAGGGAGAAGAAGTATGGGGGAAACAAGACAGAATCTCTGTACTATAGAGACTATAGGAATAGAGATGCAGACAAAGAGAATGGACCTGTGGACACAGTGGGGAAAGGGGAGGGTGGGACAAATTGGGAAAGTCGCATTGACATATATACACCTATTATTATTGACTCGCTAAGTCATCTCCGCTCCTTGTGACCCCATGGACTTCAGCACGCCAAGCTCTTCTGTCCTTCACTATCTCCCGAAGTTTGCTCAAATTCATGTCCATTGAGTCAGTGATGCTGTCTAACCATCTCATCCTCTGTCTCCCTCTTCTCCTTTCACCTCAGTCTTTCCCAGCATCAAGGTCTTTTTCAGAGAGTCAGCTGTTCACATTAGGTGGCCAAAGTACTGGAGTTTCAGCATCAGTCCTCCCAATGAATATTCAGGACTGATTTCCTTTAGGATGGACTGGTTTGATCTCCTTGCAGTCTGAGGGACTCTCAAGAGTCTTCTCTAGCACCACAGTTCAGAAGCATCATTTCTTCGGCACTCAGCCTTCTTTATGGTCCCACTCTCACATCTGTGCATGACTACTGGAAAATCATAGCTTTGACTATTTGGATCATGTGTGAAAGAGACAGCTAGTGGAAAGTTGCTTTATAGCACAGGGAGTTCAGCTCGCTGCTCTGTGATGACCTACACGGGTAGGATGCAGTGGGTGAGATGGAGGTTCAAGAGGGAGGGGATGTACGTATACTTATAGCCAATTCACATCATTCTATAGGAAGGAGCAACATCACACCGTAAAGCAATCATCCTTCAATTAAACAAAAATTTAAAAAAAGAATTCCTGCCCTACAGAAGCTTACATCCTAGTAAAAAAGACAATCAGTGAGCAAACAAATGTATAATCGTTTCTGGGAGTGATTTTTATCTAATTTTCATCATCACTGCTATGACAGATTTGCTCTGTATTACAAAGAAGAGTAAAATAGTGTAAAGAAATCAAAAGTGGGGATTTGGGGGCAGGGAGCATTAGAGAGGTGGGTTTCACTGCATTAGCCCAGGGATCCAGAGGAGGTGAAGGAACAAGCCAAGTAACAGCCCAGGGAGATCCGAGGAGGCAGATATCTAACCTATGGGTTAGAGTCAACAGTAGCTAGACCATGCCGAGGTTACCATGAGAGAGCTGGAAAGGACTGGTTAAATACTGATCGTCAGTGAAGCCCTGATTAAGATACAGGTGTTGGGTCTGGATTGGCTAAAGAAGGCAGAAACTTGAATGTTCAGAGGCAAGGAGAGCATCTGAGAAAGCGAGAGAAGCTCAGCAAGGTTTTGGATTTTTTTTGTTTCTGCCTTTTTTTTTAACCACTTTACCTTTTACTTCTGAAGAGTTTCTTGAGTTTTCAGCACAGTCCATCTGCTGTCTTAGAGTACGCTGCCCTGGTTAAGCGTTCCAGGCAACACTGAGGATGCAGGAAGTTGTGGTGAGAACACGTGATGTTGCCACTAGCCCACGTGCCTGGTTGTAATTGGCACAAACATCTGCTGACACCATGGCTTTCAGCTCCAGCTCTGATGTGATCCACCATATAGTCCATGTTGAATCGTGATACGATCCAACACACGGCCTTTATAATTTGGAGGTCAGGCCTGTTACGTGGTGAGAGTTGAGAGGCAACACTAGTTCAAAGCACTTTGCTTCAGCGAGACTCAATGGAAAGCAGTGTTCTACATAAGCATCCAATTAGAACATGCCTTTGAAGAAGTGCGTTTAAAAAAGTACACAACGGAAGTCCCTATTTGAACAGTCTCCATTCCAGAGCTTATTTCCTCTAGAGATTTTTTTATCGTATTTTCTACATAGACAGATAACAAAAATCCATGCCCCCTCTTCATAGCAAAAGGTCACTGGGTTCTACAAATCTCTCCCAGTGTCTTTTCCTCCAGAATAGAAGCCACTTAAAACAAGTGAATTTTACCTGTCACTTATTCCAGATGATAAGGAATACAGAAATTAAGTCCAAGGAATACTTTTCTATGCAGTCAATCCAGTTGACTGAACAAGTGCTCTCCATCTTCTACGGAGTAAAAACCAGGCCAGGACCCTAATCACCAGCCTCTGCTGTCCGGCGGGCCTCAGCTCTTCCCACTCTGTTCCCTCCTCCGACACCACCTCCTGTCTGTTCCATGTGTGAACGCACAGACCCAGCTCTCCCCCAAAGTGCACATCTCGGAAGATCATGCTGCTCCTCCAGTGCCCTGCCTCCTCCTCGTTCTTGCTCACATAACAGCAGCTCCTTCCCAAGGTCTGCTATGACCTTCTCGGTTCTTAATACCCCTTTGTTTCTTTTGTTTTTTAATTTTTTAAGTTGGGGTAGTTACTTTACAATGTTGTGTTAGTTTCTGCTGCGCAACAAAGTGAATCAGCTAAACAAACACATAGATGCCCCCTCTCGGACCTCCTTCCCACCCCCACCCCCTGACCTACCCTTCGGGGTCACCACAGACCACTGAGCTCAGCTCCCTGTGCTATACAGCAGCTTCCCACTCTCTGTTTTACACATGGTGTGTATATATGTCAGTTCCAACCTCCCAATTCATCCCACCCCCACCCCCATGTCCACCCATCCCTTCTATACTATTCCTGTTTATTCCTGCCCTGGAAATGGGTTCATCTGTACCATTTTTCCAGATCCAATATATATGCATTAATATACAATATTTGTTTTTCTCTTTAGCATTAAACATTTGTAATATTCTTTTTTTTCATTATTAGTCTCTCCCCCCTGAAAACAGTAACCCCATAAGAACAGGGATTGTGTCATTTCCCCCCCCACCTTTGGCATTATCTACAGCGCTGCAACAGTGCCTGGCAAATAACAGGTTCTCAGTAAATGTTCTTATTAGAAAAATATACCCTTTTGTGGAAAAAAAAAAATACCCCTGCAAAGATGACTCTAGCCATTAAAATCTACAAAGTGGGTAGCCATTCCCATCTCCAGAGGATCTTCCCGACCCAGGAACTGACCCCAGGTCTTCTGCGTTGCAGGCCGATCTTTACCATCTGAGCCACCAGGGAAGCCTGTTAAAATCAACAGAGCGATATTCCTTTCCATTTATTTAAGAAAATGATCATCTTTGGGAAGGACCCTCAGAAAACTGTCCCACATCGATGTGCCCCATTTTATTTTCTTTCTAGCATTCCAACACGGTGAGGTACAGAAATGCACAAAGAGAAGACAGTGAGATAAAGATGATCCAGGAGAAAAAAGAGCAAGCAGAAATGAAAAGGTACAGCGGGATAGGATGGTGTCTCATGGCTCCGTTCGGGGAGGGCAGACCTGCCCTAGCCTAACTGACCCCCACCCCCCAAAACTGTGCATTTCTCTGAACAGGAAGGTGCAGGAAGAGGAGCTGAGAGAGAACCACCCCTACTTCGACAAGCCCCTGTTCATCGTGGGCCGAGAGCACAGGTTCAGAAACTTCTGCCGCGTGGTGGTCCGGGCTCGCTTCAACGCGTAAGTGACTCCACGGCAGCCAGGGGTTTGGCCCTGAGTCAGGCAAACAGCAGGGGGGGGGAATTGTCATCTCAGGAAGAAGGATCGTGTCGTCCTAATGGGGTCACCAAACAAACTGTGGGCTAATTAATCATGCTGCTCCTCCAGGCTGAGCGGCCGACCGGGTGGAAAACAAACAGTGGTCGCAGGTAGTTAACATTTATTAAAACGCACGGTCACGAAGCGCTTTACAGCCACTGTTCATTCCATGGACACCCAAAATGTTTGTATCCAGGTGGCTAGCTCCATATTTTATGGAAGCTCGTCTCCACTCAAACGAGGGGAGATGGAATGACATAGCGAAGGTCACGGCCCATGTTTTCTTTAGACTTGTCATTTCTTTGTGGTCAGAATACCTTCATTCTAGGATAACAGAGATTCTATTCACGACAAAATAGAGATCAAACTGACTAGGGCTTCCATCACCGACTGTTATGAGAGGAAAACCCACGGGCAAGGGTCCCCAAACCTCCCTTTGTGGGAGAAGTTGTGTGAGAGGTTGTCAAGGTGATCAGCCCAGAGGACAGTGCATTTGAGACAAGCTAAGCCAAGTTCAGCAGGCAGCCAGTGGAGGAAGGGAGATTCTTGTCATGTGTAACATGAAGTAAGCATCCAAAGGACACTATGGATCCTGGAAAAATGTGAAAAATATCTTTTTTTAATTTTTTAAATGCAGATCTTTTTAAAGTCTTTCTTGAACTTGTTACAACATTACTTCTGGTTTATGTTTTGAGCATGAGCCTCCTGGGATCGTCACTCCTGGACCAGGGATGGAACCCACACCCCCTGTGTTGGAAGGTGAAGTCTTAACCACGGGACCACCAGGGAAGTCCAAGAAAGTGTGAAAACTTTCCGTGCAGTAGCTGGACCTTCCCTGATGCCATTGTTAGTAGCATATTGGACTGAACAGTGTCACCCTCGTCCGAAGAAATTCAAATATTGAAGCCCTCAGCCCCGCCCCTCAGAATGTGACCTTACTTGGAGAGACAGACTTTACGAAAGTAATTAGATTAAAATGAGGTCATTCGGATGGCCTTCATCCAATAAGACTGGCATCCTTATGAGATGAGGAAATTAGGACACAGATCACTCTAGAGGAGGGACAATGTAAAGATAGAGAGGGGACAGCCATCTTGAGGCCAAGGAGAGAGGCTGGAGCAGATTCCTCCCTCACAGCCTCCAAAGGAACCAACCCTCCAATACCTTCAACCCAGGTGTTCGCCTCCAGAACTGGGAGAAGTTTCTGCTGTCTAAGCCCCTCAGCCTGTGGTGCTTTGTCCCAGCGGCCCTGGGAAACTAATGAAGGGCTTCCCTGGTGGCTCAGTGGTAAAGAATCACCTGCAGTACAGGAGACCTGGGTTCGATCCCTGGGTCGGGAAGACCTGGAGGCGGGCATGGCAACCCACTGCAGTATTCTCGCCTGAAGAACCCCATGGACAGAGGAGCCTGGAGGGCTACAGTCCATGGAGTCGCAAAAGAGTCGGACATGACTGAGTGACTGAATGACAACAACCGGGAACTAAGCCCTTCAGAGCTGGAGGAGACCTCAGGAGTCACTGGGGCTCATCTGTGCCCACTCCCAACAGAGGAGGGCATGTAGCTGAGGGTGAGGGCTTTGCCCAGGAACATCAGCTATGGCATGACCCTCTCTGACCGCCAATCTGTGTTCTTCCTGCTATTCTAGAAAGACCTTCACAGTTAAAAGCACCTTAGTAGTAATGATTGAAAGCCCTGAGTTTTCAGTAGAAAGAAACTGAAAGTGTAGGGTTGATTTGATCTGTTCCTAAAGTGGGGTTTTCATCTGAAATTATCCCATTGGCTGCTTCCATGTTTACGTCTAGTTTGGGAATTCTCCACTTTGTGTCCTGTGTTCTAATCCCTTATGTCAGCAACGCACCTCCAGTGGCTCCGGAAAGATTTTACTCTAACAGTAAACACACACACACATACACACACACACACACACACACACACACACACACGAGGGTGAGGAGTTTCACCGAAGACAGCTCATGGGCTTCCTGGAAGTGAAAGTTATAAATCACACCCCCAAGAAATTCTATGTAAATTACTCAGCAAGATCACAGTGAAATACAGAGTGAAGAGTTCTACTTAATTCATGGATAGTTAATTATGAGGAACGTCCTTGAATACTTTTAAATGGAGGTCAAAATTTGATTTTGAATTATCCGAGTCAGAAATTGTTGAATGGAGTCATGAATCCTAAAATCATGCATTCTGAAAAGCATAAACTTGCATTGGACCATAAAGAAGATTTGACCATAAAGCATCTTTGATGCTGAACATGGAAGATTTGATGCCTTCGAACCGTGGTGCTAGAGAAAATTCTTGAGAGTCCCTTGGACAGCAAAGAAATCAAGCCAGTCAATCCTAAAGGAAATCAACCCTGAATATTCATTGGAAGGATTGATGCTGAAGCTGAAGCTCCAATACTTTGGCCACCTGATGTGAAAAGCTGACTCACTGGAAAAGACCCTGATGCTGAAAAAGACTGAAGGCAAAAGGAGAAGGGTCGACAGAGGATGAGATGGTTGGATGGCATCACCGACTCCATGGACATGAATTTTAGCAAACACCAGGAGATAGTGCAGGACAGGGGAGCCTGGCATGCTGTAGTCCATTAGGTTGCAAAGAGTCGAACACAACTTAGCGACTGAACGACAAACCACCCACTGAAACTCTTCTGATTTTTCTTCCATCTAGTGTTCTCTGCCTTCCAAAGTCACATACAATTAACATATATGTAAGAGACATTTTGTAGAGGATTTGAAAGAGTTTAGGTAGATGAGATGTTTATGCATACTACGAGCCAAGTCGTGACATGCATGCTATTCACAGAATTTCTGTGTTTGTTCTCTCTTACAGATCTAAAACAGATCCAGTCACAGGAGCTGTGAAAAATACAAAGTACCATCAACTTTAGTAAGCATTACAAACTGTTTTCCATGCACATTTGAAGTTCCACAAACTGCATAAACGTTTAAAATTTTATTTTCTTTCTGTATCATGATATGAAATAGACAATTGGGGATTCATTTTAAAAATGCCAGTCAACGTTTCTAGACTCAGAGAAGCATCGTCTCTGACTTTTAGCAACTTTTCTCAGGGGGTTTGCATTTCTCACTTTCGTTTGGTCTTCGGCAGTGACTTGCTGGGCTTGGTGACTTACCTGGACTGGGTCATGATCATCGTAACCATCTGCTCCTGCATCTCCATGATGTTCGAATCCCCCTTTCGAAGGGTGATGCACACACCTACTTTGCAGGTACTGCTGCCGTATCTCACCTCTCAGCTCAGCAGAGAAACGCTGGCCTGCGATTTTGCATTCCTGGTAACCAGACTGCCTTCTGCCTTTTTCAGATTGCCGAGTATGTGTTTGTGATATTCATGAGCATTGAGCTTAATCTAAAGATTATGGCAGATGGCCTATTTTTCACTCCAACCGCTGTCATCAGGGACTTTGGTGGCGTGATGGACATATTTATATATCTTGTAAGTCTTCGGTTAGTTCCTAAATACAAAAGGGAATGATTTTGTCAAATCGCCTGCATTTCTTGGTACAAGAGTGAGATACGTGAGTCACAGAGGTTCAGCTGCCGTAACTGAGTTCTTAGGTAGAGTCGTAGTCTATTATAAGCATGCACGTAAAATCTAAATAAAAAGCATTAAAAATATTCATGGATATGGTTCAGATACATCAACTACATTCATGTATGCATACATTCATTAATGACATCTAAGATATCAAATCTAGTGTGCACACCACAATTCTTATGGCACCTATACATTAAAAAAAACTATATCATATAATTGATCAATGAGTTGCTTATCACTGAAAACAAAGAGAGTATGATTGGACCACTCTTCCAATTCCAACACCAGGAATAAAATAAAATACCAGGCCAGAGAGGGTAACCTTTCAACTGTCTGTTTAAACTAAATGGTAGGTGGGGGGAGGGGCAGGAAATTCCCTGGCAGTCCAGTTGCCTAAGACTCAGCACTTCCACCATAGGAGGCATGGGTTCGATCCCTGGTTAAGGAACTAAGATCCCACATGCCATGCAGTGGGGCTCCCTCCCAAGAAAAACTAAATGGGAAAACCACAGTGAAGGACTCAAAGAAATTTCTTTCTGTTTGTCCAAGAAGGCATAAAATAAACATCTTTTCCAACAGAGCAAACAAAATTACGACTGTTAGCATGTAGCATGTTTAGATCATTAACAAAATAGTAAGTATTCAATCAGGTGTGAGGTTTAGTATCCTTGATCAAAGGAATTTCTATACTGCTGATGTCTATAGAGCCTCCAGTGTATATGTTAAAAGAAGGGGCAGGATGTACCTGTGTCCCCACACCCCTATTTCATTCCTGCAAATATCTGATGACTTCTTTGGGGGCTGCTCACAGGTCTGGATCGAGTCCGTAGAGCTGAGTTACATGTCTTAATACGTCCGGTGAATGCTTGTCCCACATGACACGTGAAGTCTCTGCTAAAGGAAACTTGTGGCCAGGTGGCTCACAGTAAATGTAGATAGTAGTGGATAAATTGCGTAAATTCTGGAGGTTGTTTCTTTCCCTCCAGGTGAGCTTGATATTTCTTTGCTGGATGCCCCAAAACGTCCCTGCAGAGTCTGGAGCTCAGCTCTTACTGGTCCTCCGCTGCCTGCGACCACTGCGCATATTCAAGCTGGTGCCTCAAATGAGGAAGGTTGTTCGAGAACTTTTCAGCGGCTTTAAGGAAATTTTTCTGGTATGTTGCAGTCACCCTTTGCTTCTGGTCCAGCTCTTACTGTAGCAAACGAAGGGATGAAGTGAATCTTGCTCATCAAGGTTCAGTCTACCATTTTGTTTACTGCCAGAAGATTATAAAGGTACCAGAAAAACACAACACGTATTCAAAGACTTTACACCTGGATGCTTCTGGCATATTAGTGTATTTAACTGAGCCAACATTTATAGTAAATTAAAGGGAAGCCCTCTGGAAAGTACAATGGAAGGAGAATCCAAAGAGCTACTACTGTTGACACTTCCATTCCTAACTTTTGACCCTAAATACTACTCTGGGTTTTAGTTGCTAAATCTGGAAATTAAGAAGAAAATTCAACACCATCAACTTCACAAATGATAAGAGGAGTTCAAGGTCGGGGCTCATAATCTCATTTTCTGTGTCTCCAAACTCATATAGCACAAAATTTCACCTTGATCTTTGGAGTGTTAACATAAAACACTTCTTCAAAACTATAACATTCATATGTGCCTTACTTTAAGTAACCTCAATATACAATAATAAATACTTAGAAATATGAATGAGGAGAAAATATAATTCTTAATTGGGCAAATAATTGATTTAGGGTCTTCTACGAGTAGAACCGCAGATAAAACAATGAGGAAGAGACTCTTTGCTCACAGTCTGTTAAAGAAGACTCTTTGCCTTTAGGGGAGGGAACACAGGATGCTTTTCATTAATGTTGAGTTCTGCGTGTGCATGGAAAGCATGAATTGATTAACATAAGCTTGTCTTGTATCTTGCTTGCTAGAAACACACCTACAGTGAGAGAACAGCTGTAGTTGCATTGATTCTAAGGTATTTTAAAGACAGGCTCTTACTGTTCCTATAGGCACATATTAATAGATGCTAATATTTTTTCAAAAGCCGAGTTTAAAATTCAATTTTGTTTTGTCTTTTTGCGCTACAACCATAACACAGTGGCTTTTCCCACAGCTGGAACTGAGGGAAAACAGAACAGCACAGTGAATTTTCCCGACAACAAATGTATATGCCTCTTTCAACCCTGATAGAATTTAGAAAATGGTCTGTTTGAGTCTTGATCCAGAGAATGGCTCTGTGTAATTTTAGTACATTTAAGAGATAGGTTTAGATGATTCAGCCAGCTCAGATGAGTGGTGCGTTGAGTATGTTTGCCTCTTTTCTCCGCTGAGACCATAGCAGTCATCCAGCAGAGGGCGCGTCAGCCAACCTCCAGATTTGCTGTCCAGGAACGCGTGATCTCACACCCTCTGTGTGCGGGACCGTCACACGCCCTCAGCTCTGAGGCCCCCAAGAAAGCGAAGCCACAGTCCCTCTTACTTGGGCTCTGCTAGCAGACGTGTGAATCCATTTTGAGAACATGGGGGAAACAGAATTATTTCACCGTTTTCCCTTTTTTTCTATTCAATAAAATAAAGCAACGTGTTGATTTCAAAATCAGAAAGGTCCAACTCATATCAAAAATACCTTAGCCTGTGTTCTTATGTGAGAGTCATGTGCTTTTATCCTAAAAATGCCAAACCTGTTGTTAATTTCCTCCTGTTGACGTTACAGTCAGGTTAACTGAATGACCCGTGAGGGAGACTTTAAAAGACAACATCCAAAGACCGTGAATATTGTCCCACATTTTCTGAAAATTCCTGTTCGTATCACTGCTCAAACCAAACCTACTGTTTTATAAACGTTTTACGAAGAGATTTGCTATCTCACCCATTTCTTCCAGGTCTCCATTCTCTTGCTGACCTTAATGCTCGTTTTTGCAAGTTTTGGAGTTCAGCTTTTTGCTGGAAAACTGGCCAAATGCAATGATCCCAACATAATTAGAAGGGTAAGATGTCCTTTCTGTCTTCGGGGATGAAAATCCTGAACCTTCCCTGGGCAACCCTGTGCAGAGGCTGCCGTGAGAACAGAACTCAAAGGATGCTGTCCCCGTGGACTCCCTGTACAGCGGTGTGCCTCTTCCAGCGGATGAAGGTTTATAAGATGAAAACGCATCCCAGATGCGTCCCACTCAACCTGACTCTCGGTCCTCCTCTCCTCGTCTTTGGTGTGGTCACCCCAGATCCCATGTGAAAACTTTCCTGTTAGGTCTTCCCTAACTTAATCCTGCCTCTGCAGTGACTCAGGTCATCATATTAGCAAACAGCAAAAACCCCCCAATATAAAGGGCAA
This sequence comes from Antilocapra americana, assembly GCA_007570785.1. Lineage (NCBI taxonomy): Eukaryota > Metazoa > Chordata > Mammalia > Artiodactyla > Antilocapridae > Antilocapra > Antilocapra americana. The sequence goes on along the minus strand of ML660218.1, from coordinate 3,711,592 downwards.
AGTTTGACTTCCAGGCCCCTCCTTATGACTTATCCATTCCACATTCCTCCATTAGGAAGTTAGGGCCCCAAGGCATCTCTTTGCTTCCCACAGCCTCCCCCATGAAGACAACTAAGACCCAAGCTTGAATGCTCTTGATTCTACTCTTTTCTTTTTTGGCCATGCCACGTGGTTTGTGGAGCCTTAGTTCTCCAACCAGGGATTGAACCCAGACCCCCAGCAGTGGAAGCATTGAGTCTTAACCACTGGACTGCCAGGGAATTCCCTCTACTCTTTTCTTTCCCTTTCCTTGGCTGATGTTCTGAGAGGAGGCTGGAACAGCCCCCGTCTGTCAGTAGCTGAACGTAATGAAATGAATGTGTTGCATGTTGAATAACTCAGCTGCCCTCCGGCCTCACGTTTCTTCTGTCCTATGTCCCCACCCTTGGCCGTCTTCAGACAATTCTCTGTGTAGCTGACAGCTAGGAACAGAAAACCAGCTCTCTCTTGGAGGACAATGGGCTGAGCCTGGGTGTAGCGCCTCTGACTTCCCCGCTCACCGTGTCCTACTGGAAAAGATGTAGCCTCCCTGGGCTGAAGGGAACCTGTGGTGTGTAGTTGAGTGGTGTATTCTGTAGACAAGGGGGTAGAATTTGGTTAATAATTAGCCAATCTCTGCTGCACAGCCGTCTGTCCCATTCTCTTAGAATCCTGCCCGCTATTACAAGTAGAATAATGGAGTGAACCCAGTTCTGCTCATGTATAAACTAGCAAGAGTATTTCCTCTTCCATCCAGGTAAAATAATGCCTAAAGTCCATTAAAATGAATGTTCCCTAAAGTGCCATCAGAGCTGACTGTACTACTTATTTCCATATTTCCAGCAAGTATGGCTATTTAATATAGATTTTATATTACTGTGACCATTGTTACATTTTGAGGCTTCCGATTATAAAGCTTACTAGCTTTCAGCCACAAAATTCAAAGATGCTTGCCGCTTGGAAGAAAAGCTATGAGAAACCTAAACAGCATCTTAAAAAGCAGAGACATCACTTTGCTGACAAAGGTCCCTGTGGTCAAAGCTATGGTTTTTCCACTAGTCATGTACGGATGTGAGAGCTGGACAATAAAGAAGGCTGGGCACTGAAGAATTGATACCTTCCAACTGTGGTGTTGGAGAAGACCCTCGAGAGTCCCTTGGACTGCAAGGAGATCAAGCCAGTCAATCCTGAAGGAAATCAACCCTGAATATTCTTTGGAAGGACTGATGCTGAAGCTGAAGCTCCAATACATTGGCTACCTGATTCGAAGAGATGACTTATTGAAAAAGACCCTGATGCTGGGAAGAATTGAGGGCAGGAGGAAAAGGGGGCAAAAGAGGATGAGATGGTTGGATGGCATCACCAACTCAATGGACATGAGTTTCAGCAAACTCCGGGAGACAGTGTAGGACAGGGAAGCCTGGCTTGATGCAGTCCGTGGGGTTGCAAAGAGTCAGACATAACTTAGCATTTGAACAACAATTATAAAACTGTGATCACTTTTCACCAGCTCTCAAATCATTACAAGATATAGGTAACATCCTTGTCCAGATACGTTATCAGTCATGTTAACAATGAGATTTTCAGAAAACGGTGTAGCAGGAGAGATAGGCTTAGGTCAGGCAGACCTTTTGTTGTTTCACAAGGTTGCTGCTTCCTGTAACTCTGCTCCCCAGAGGTTCCAGGAACTTTGATAAACCTGAGAAGACCTACAAGAAACATGGTAAAAAGGTCATGGTGTGCCAAACAGGCTAAATGAAGGCACTAATAATGAGCTGACGCATTAGTCCACAAGCTCATGTAAGGAAAGCGAGGTTATTTTAGGTCCACCCTGAATAGAGGCCAGAAAGATAATAACTACATTTCAAGATGAAGTCTGTAGAAATCTTGGATGACTCAGTAGAGTAATAATGGCCTAAGAGCCTTATGATTTTCCACTGTCTACTTATCATCAGCCCAAAAGGTGGTGACTTGTACAGGGGTCAGGTACACATGGTGGACAGACAGACACACAGATACCACGAGGCATGTATCGTTTTTCCCAGAACAATGAGGCCTCTGTGGAAAGCTCAGAAGGGAAGTCTAAGAAAAGTTAGCCTAATTGAAAAGAAATTGGTATAGTGAGACACAATCCAGGTCTTTATAACAGAACAAGTTCTTTGCTAGTCCTCACCTAAGACGCCAAGGTCGAGTGAGCCATGTGGTTGAAGGGGTATCCAAGTTCTGCCTTGGATCTTCCATCCGCTTTTTAAAAAGAGACAAACTCAAGGGGAAGAGGAAACTACATACTCCCAACATTTGGATCATACAACTCACATTTAAAGGTCCTGAAGCTTGTGTTGTTGATGCCACATTTCCAGCTGGAATCATATAATATGCGATGTTTGATGGCTGGCTTCTTTCACTTAGCATCATATCTTCAGGGCTCATCCATAGTGTAGCATCTATCAGTACTTCATCATTTTTATGGCTGAGTTATATTCCATTGTGTGGATATACCACATTTGTTTGTGTATTTGTTCAGTGATGGACAGTGTGAATTGTTTCCACCATTGGGCAACTATCAATAATGCTATTTATGATGATGATGATATACACATTCATATACAAATTTGCATGTGGATATATGTTTCATTTCTCTTGGGTACATATCTAGGAGAAGAATTTCTGGTTCCTTCGGTAGCTCTTGGTTCAGTCATTCATGGACTTGCCACACTGTTTTCCAAAGTGGCTGCACCAGTTCCCATCCCCACCAGCAGCGTTTGAGAATTCTGGTATAAGGATTAGTGTTTCTGCACATCCTCACCAAAGCTTGTCATTGTTTGACTTCCTGATTACAGCCTTCTTTGTGAGTGGGAAATGGCATCCCATTGTGGTTTTGATCTGAATTTCCCTCATGACCAATGGGGCTTCCCTCATAACTCAGTTGATAAAGAATCAGCGTGCAGTGCAGGAGACCCCTGGGTCAATTCCTGGGTCAGGAAGATCCCCTGGAGAAGAGATAGGCTACCCACTCCAGTGTTCCTGGGCTTCTCTGTGGCTCAGCTGGTAAAGAATCTGCCTGCAATGCGGGAGACCTGGGTTCAATCCCTGGGTTGGGAAGATCCCCTGGAGAAGGGAAAGGCTACCCACTCCAGCATTCTGGCCTGGAGAATTCTATGGACTGTCCATGGGGTTGCAAAGAGTTGGACACTATTGAGCGACTTTCACCTTCACTTTCATGATCAATGGTGCACAGCATTTTTCATGTGCTCCTTGGCTATTTGTATCTCTCCTTGGAAGAATGTCAGTTCACTCATTAACACTGGCCACTTACTAAACATTCTCGGCATCGACTTTTACGTGCTTAACTCTAAAGTCTTTATTACTACTAGCTGAGTCGTTGCGCACATCTGTGTCGTTAGATAAAAGACCTCTGTTGTTCTGTGTAAAAAGTGTTGCTGATCTCTTATCTTTTCTGAATTCATTTTCTGACCAGATCCCTCTCTTTATGCTTTTATTTTTTTCCCCCTGTTTTAGGAAGATTGTAATGGAATATTCAGAATTAATGTGAGTGTGTCCAAGAACTTAAATTTAAAATTAAGACCTGGAGAGAAAAAACCTGGATTTTGGGTGCCCCGTGTTTGGTAAGCATATCAGAAAAATATTCTGAAAAATGCTATATTTGTCAGCATCAGGGTTTCCAGCCCCCCTTCCAGTTTTATTGAGAAATAATTGCCATATGTCACTATATAAGCATAAGGCATACAGTATGATGGTTTGATTTACATGTATTGTAAAATGATTACCACAATAGGTTTAATTAACATCCATCATCTCTTATGGGCTTTCCTTGCAACTCAGCTGGTAAAGAATCCTGCAGTGTGGGAGACCTGGGTTCGATGCCTGGGCTGGGCTGGGAAGACCCCCTGGAGAAGGGAACGGCTACTCACCCCAGTATTCTGGCCTGGAGAAGTCCATGGACCCTATGGTCCATGGGGTTCGTAAAGAGTTGGACATGACTGAGCAACTTTCACTTTCTCTTCACTTTTCATCTCATATAGACCCAATAGAAAGAAAAAAAAATCTCTTTGTGATGAGAACTCAGGATCTAGTCTCTTAACAGTTTCCCTGAGTATTATACAGCAGTGTTAACTATAGTCCTCATGTTGTACATTACATCCCTAGCATTTATTTACCCTAAAACTGGAAGTTTGTACCTCTGCCCATCTTCCTCCACTCCCTGCCCCGCCCAGCCATCTCTGCCTCTGGTAGTCATGGGTCTGATCTCTTTTTCCTATGACTTTCGTTGGGGGTCAGTGGTTTTTTTGTGGGTTTTTTTTGTTTTTTGTTTTGATTTTTTGGCGTCCACATATAAGTGATAGTATACAGTATTTATCTTTCTCTGTCTGATACAGTCACTTAGCATAATGCCTTGTTGGTCCATCCATGTTATATGTAGGTACCTATAGTATAAGGTTTTAAAGCAGCATAATTATGGCATGAAACTAAAAGTAAAGAGTTACTTAAAAGTAATGCAAGGCAAAGCACTGGATTACAGTTGGATGCAAGACTAAAATAAAATAAATAAGAGAGCAGGTAATACACTGAAGTCCCAGATTGCTTCGTGAAACTAATGAAATCACTGCAAAATCTTTCCAATATGTTAAAGTATGTATCTGAATTCATACTTTAAAAATTAGTGAGACTTATAGAAAAGAAGGAAATAATGCCATTTGCAGCAACGTGGATGAACCTAGAGATTATTGTACTAAGTGAAATAAGTCAGACAGAGAGAGACAAGTAACATGTAATATCACTTAGCTGTAGAATCTAAACGAATAATACAAATGAACTCATTTACAAACTAGGAATAAACTCACAGGCATAGAAAACCAGCTTATGGTTACCAAAGGCGAAAAGGGAGGAAGGGATAAATTAGAAGTTTGGAATTAACAGATACACACCTCTATAAGTAAAATAGATAAATAACAAGGACCTGCTGTAGAGCACCAGGAACTATATTCAGTATCTTATCATAGCTATAATAGAAAAAAATCTGAAAACAAATATGTACATTCTGTATAGAGAGAATTATATATAGAATATATTATAGAGAGAATTATATAAAGAATGTATACAAAATACTTTATATAGAATTATATGTAAAATATAGAGACTATATATGCCATATATATATAAATCACTTTGCTGTACACCTGAAACTAACACAACATTGTAAATCAACTTTACTTCAATAAAAATAAATAAATAAAAATTTTAAAAATTAGTGAGGCTTCAAAGAAAAAAGGTTTTCTATCAAACTTGTTCAGATATTAATTTTTAATTAAACCAATGTTTAAAATTTTAATAATTTTAATCAATCAAAACTAAGCTCATCCTGACTTCATATCTTTAAGGAAGATGTGATATTCTCCTAACAGTTGTAGAGAAGCCTGAATCATAAAGCTAGTTCAATTTTAAAATCCATTTACTTTGAAGGATTTTATTATTGAAACTCTGGAAGGGAATAATCAGTAACACGATTGTATCACTCTAAAAAAAAATTTTTTTTTTTTTTGAAAATAAGTTTTCAAAGCATTTACATCGAAGCCGGAAGTACCTGATATCTTCATTCTCATCCGTTTTCCTAATGACTGTGAATGGAATCTCTCAATCTGCTTCACTGATGCACTGAGAGCTCTGTCAACCTCATTTGTCCTTTTAAATCCTTATCTGTTTTCTCTTTATTTCATTTTTACCTCTTAGAATAATGAGTGAACCACAGCAACTGCTCTGCTTTTGTCCAATTGATGTTCTCTACTAAATTTAAAAGGAATAGCATTTCACCCAGTTGTACCCTTAAGACTCATCATTACCTGCTTTGGCATTCTTGTAATATGAAATTCACTTTCATAAACAATTCAATACAATTTATATTGGTTTTTTGCTAATACCGAAGAACTGTGGGAAAAGAGATTAATTTTGGATATAAGGCTTGAACATGGGTAGAGAAGTATATAGCACATGGAATATCTTTATCCCAATGTTAACCAGAAAAGCCGTCTAATTTACATTACCATACAAAATTAAAGAAGCACAAAACATTTATTTTGTTGTGAGATTAAAACTCCTTATTATACCTTAAATAACTTATTCATATCAGGATATCAGGGTTTTTTTTTTTTTTCCTGCTGTTTTGGAATTTTGGCTAAAGTCTCAAGGCTGAAGAAGATAAAGTATTCTGACATTTTAAAAAAGACCAACTAGCTTAATCCCAGGAGAACTTACTAAAACATTATCCACCTCCATCACCCAGTTTCTGTAGAAGAAACCACTGCACTCAAAGATGACGTCATGGTAGTGAATGAAGTCAAGAGCAGAGAGTGCTGTGGCTTCAGCTCCCATCACCGTGGGGAAAGGTGGTGAGTGCTCCCTGCCCAGGTCAAGTGAGCACCCCCGGGAGGACCAGCTGCTATCAGAGATTGGCACGACAACAAGAGAGGCTCTCGTGGGCAAGCTGCTTCTCGCCAGCTGGCAGGACAGGGTAGTCTGGTGTTTCTGGAGGGCTACGTCATCCCTGCAGGAGGGCCACCTGACCTGAGCCTTCCTGGTGGAAGCCTGCTGCACAGGGCCGTGTGCCTGAGCGTCACAACTGCTGAGCCCACGTGCTGCAGCCACGGAAGCCCGTGCGCCCTAGAGCCCCTGCTCCACCGCCAGAGAAGCCGCTGCAGTGAGGAGCTGGCGCTCTGCAACCGGAGAGTCGCCTTGCTCAGCAAGGAAGCCCTAGCACAGCCAAAATAAAACCATAGTAATAAACTCATTACTTTTTTTAAAAAAAGAACATATGAGATATTAGTAAAGCAAAGATCAAGAGAGAATTACCCCTGAAAAGATAGTTTGAGGACTTCCCTGGTGGTCCAGGGGTGGGTTCTCTACCTTCCAGTGCAGAGGGTGCAGACTTGATCCCTAATTGGGGAGCTACGATCCCACCTGCCTCAGGGCCAGAAAAACCAAAACATAAAGCAGAAGCAACATAGTAACAAATTCAGTAATGACTTTGAAAATGATGGGCATGAAAAAGAAAAAGAAAAGATAGTTTGTTACTCATAGTTTCTGGTTGGTGGGAGGTGCATAGTACATCCCAGGGGACTACGTGGGGCTGTACCAGGAGGATCGGCAGGCAGAGAGATGGGGAGAGCTGGGGCCAGGAGCCTTTATTGTGACATCCCTGGGAAGGGACACATGAGGCAGGGTGAGCAGGCTGAGGGAGGGCCGGTTGAATAATCTCAGTGGGCTCTGGGGCATGCATGCTTGCATGCTAAGTTGCCTCAGCCGTCTCTGACTCTTTGCCGCTCTGTGGACTTGTAGGCTTCTCTGTCCCAGAGATTCTCCAGGTAAGAATACTGGAGTGCGTTGCCATTTCCTCCTCCCAACCCAGAGATGGAGCCCCTGTCTCCTGAGTCTCCTGCATTGGCAGGCGGGTTCTTTATCACTAGTGCCATCTGGCCCTCGGACATAGACGCATCCAGAGTGGTCTGGTCCCTGGCAGTGGGGTGATGAGGTCAGGCGGATGGTGGCCCAGAGTACGAAAGCTGGATACAGGAGGTGGTTGGGGTGTGGACTCTGCGGCGGTTGGTTTGTATTTGGGGGGAAAAAAAAAGCCTTGAAAAGGAATCTTCCTGAGTTGGGGGATGGTGATGAGGGAGACAGGAGGCCAGGAAGGGTGACTCAGACGTAATGTTTTATGCAAGTTATTATTAAGAACTTCAATAGCATTTTAAAAGTATAAACAAATAGAGAAACATCTCTTGAACATTATCACGATAGTTATTTCCCATTTGTTCAGAATATAATAACTTGGGTGAGTTTTAGCGAAATATAAATCTTTCATCAAATAAATGTCAACTTGTAACCATTAAAGTTTTCATATATTTTCTTTCTCTAATAATCTCATCAAGAGTCAGCAGCTGAAATTTTTGTAGTTTTATATTGACTAATTTATGATTAAGAAAATAACTTATATCTCAGAATTGGCCTAGAGGAATGTTTGGATCATTATAATTAGGATATAAATATGCAGTAGCTAATTCAGGAGGCAGTCTGGTTTCTGCAGTCTCTCTTCAGATGAATACATTCATCTTCTGAATCACTTAGACTTGATGAGATAAAAATTATCTTGGCAAAAAGGATTAAACATATATATTATAAATATTGTATGTTTTGTTTTAAGCAGGGATCTGGGATTTAGGAAAATGAAATGCATGAAAGAGAAGTCAAGGAAGTGCTCAGTTTTACAACAAATGTGTTTACTGTTTGCTCCTCTCCGGGAATTATGCTGTCCCTGGGGACAAGCTATGATCCCTTAAGCCCTTCAAACCTTGAAGTGTAGTGGAGAACAGGAAATAAGATTGAAATAGTTCAATACAATATGCTGAGGTTTTAATGCTACGTAAATAATCCCCTAGATTCATCTGAAGTTCACTTCCAGGCAATTTCAGATTACACTGCGATATATTCTAGGAGAAAGAGATGAGATGTCTGTGGAGTCTAAGCCTCCAACAATTTGGGTATGCTCACTAAGAAAGAGTGTAAAACTGCATTGCTTTGTGAAATTTAGCAGAAACGTGTAAGTAGGCAAACTCACTCCCCAGGCCCTTCCTGAATCTTAGAAAGGGCCTGGGCCAAAGAGGAGCCTTGAGGCTTAAGTTTTTTGTTTTTTTTTTTTTTTTCCCATTGTGTATTTAGTTCCTTTGGGCTGTGCTGGGTCTTCGCTTTCCCAGGTTGGGCTACATGAACTTCTCCTGTCGCAGAGCGCGGGCTCTAGGCTCGTGGGTTCAGTAGCTGTGGCGCAGGGTCTCGGTTACACCGCGGCATGTGGGATCTTCCCGGATCAGAGATAGAACCCACGTCCCCACCACTGGCAGGCGGATTCTTAACCACGGGACCACCAGGGAGGTCCCAAGGCTTCAGTTTTCAGTTTCTTTAGCTGATTATCAGGCTAAAGGTAATAAATGGCTGGTGCATCAGCCTTGGATTCCAGGATAAGGAGAGGCGAAGGTTGCGGTGGCCGTGGCAGGAGAAGCACCTAACCTGGACTATGACTGGACCGGGGAAAAGAACCGAAAAGAGAAGGCACTCTGTTCACTCCTGAAGGGTGGATAGGAATTAGCCAGGTGGAAGGGGGAGGAGCCATGGGCAGGTGAGAGGGAGGGGTGAGGCAGAGGTTAGATGGTTGTAGGCTGAGTAAATTCAAAGGGCTATTACCAAAGAGCAAGGCAAAAATAGAAGTCTGCATTCCAAGAAGTCCAAGTTTCAGATGTCTTTAGAGTAAAAGGCAGAGATGTGTAAATCAGGTGCCATTTTGGACAGTACATTCGCTGCATCTTCACATCTCAGGGCAGAGGCTAAATTCCTCTCCTCCAAGGCATCTCCATCTTCCCAGGGGAGAGCCACTCTCCTTATCATGACCTGGGATCCTTGGAGCATTTGTCACCAGGGGGTGGAAAACCGACCAGATCGTGAGTCAGAACTGATTCTTCATTTCCTGAATTGGATGGACAAGATTTGCGTTGTTCAGTTGCTAAGTCGTGTCCGATTCCTTGTAACCCTGGTGACTGCAACACGTCAAGCTTCCCTGTCCTTCACTATCTCCTGAGTTTGCTCAAACTCATGTCTATTAAGTCCATGATGCCATCCAACCATCTCATCTTCTGTTGATCTCTTCTCCTCTTGCCCTCAATCTTTCCCAGCATCAAGGGATTATAATCATTTAGAAATCAACCAGAAAAGAAAATAAAAGGACCACAGGAAAACTGACAATAATCAATTGTGTTTGGGATTTGATGAAGTCCTCTGTTGGTGAGGTCTCAAACTTCCCAATTTTAGTATCAGGAACACAGCATAAGCAGACAGCTTATATGATTGAAACTGAGACTTTTGTAATGTTATTTAGTCTTCCAGTGATTTAAATCTATGATTGTCCATTTTTCTTGTTTTAGCCTAAAAGTATATTTTAATATATTCTAACTTCTAAAAGATTTAGAATATAAATGTAGCTTGGGTTGCTGCAAATTCAGCTTAGAAAGCACTTCTTACATAAAGAAAATGCATGGGTTAGAAAGTTTGACATCAGATCTGGGACTGACTCACTTTGTTGTTGTTGTTTTCAAATCCTTATTCAAGAAAATTCTGGCATCTGTTGAATCCTTACAGCTCCTGTCTGCTATAAAATATATTAAATTTAATTGAAACCTCCAAAAGGAAAGAATGTTGGAAAAATCCAAGAGAATATGCCTCTACTTTCATACTTAAAAAGTACAAATCAGAATCCCAAAATGTGTATTTCTGAGTGGGGCTTTTTTTTTTAACTACAAGAAAAGCTGATATATACTAATCATCTCTAAACCTTTAAAAACAAGTCTGTCTCAGTTTTATGTTTTCGTTTTAGATTCCCATATATTTAGCATTAAAAAAATAAACTTATAAAAGTATATCTCATGATTGTCTCTGGTAGAAAAATACTAAACCAGATTCCCCCAAGAGTGTTGGCCTCCTCTGAAGGTTAACTTTTGATAAATGTGCTAGCAAAAATGAAAAATTATCAAAATATAGTCTAGCTAGGCTTCAGTAGGTCTTCTCAATTCAGTCATCCTGAGCTCAATTCATCAAATCCAGGAAATGTGATGGTAGTCAGGATTTTCCAGGGTGTGGTTGTCTAGATATTTTAATTACTTAAAATAGCCTCAGAAAAGGGAAAAAAATCACTAAAATTTTATTCTGTTAATAAAACTGTTGGCTAAGACCTGTAATGACTAGGGGTAGGGAGATGCAGTGCAGTAGAGAGAGATTAGTGAGAAAAGTATAAACATGTCAGAAAAACAGGAAATGTGACATTGCTCAGAACCGAGCCCCCATACACACACACCCAGAATAGAGGGGCCAAATAGTTTTAGAAATCAGACATTAACTGCGGGTGTAAACAACACCGGGGTCTGTAAGTAGTGTCCATTGAGAACCCTTGGAGTTAATGAGAGATAAAGTCCATGGGCTCCATACCACACCCGGGACCCCCAAAGCATCACTGGGTCACAGCTTGCTGCTCCCGTGATGACACAGAATAACATCAAGTGGCCAAATTCCGTTTTACACTTTCTGTACTAACGACAGAATTTGTAATCTATGCCTTTAGAAAGGTTTTCTAATGTAAAACTATCCAAAATTCACATGCAGACTCCAGCGCCCCTTTGTAAGGCTTTCCTGCACAAGTTCCAACCAGGAAGACCCCAGTGTAATCAGGACCAGCCTGAAACATTGCAGACCCTCTGGAGCTAGCAGTCACATTATGTTTAGTCCTTTTGGGGTTGAGAACACCTCCCCCATTACCTAATAATTAAGTACACAATAAATTCTAACATGCTGGCGCATTGATATGAGTTAGTAAACAAACGTCACCTCGCCTGCCTTCCAAATGCCAGGTACACTTTGCACCCAAGAGTGGAGAGAGTTACAGATACTGCCTCAGGGAGGAATATCACGAGAACATTCCTTTTTCTGACCTGCAGGGCAAATCCTCGGAACTTTAACTTTGACAACGTGGGCAATGCAATGCTGGCATTGTTTGAAGTTCTGTCCTTGAAAGGCTGGGTGGAAGTGAGGGACGTTATTATTCATCGTGTGGGGCCGGTAAGCACGCACTGGAATCCTTTGAATGCGACCACAGCTGCTTTCATTGGCTTTGATGGATAACCATATTTTTTTTTCATTTATACAGATGCATGGAATCTATATTCATGTTTTTGTATTCCTGGGTTGCATGATTGGACTGACCCTTTTTGTTGGAGTGGTTATTGCTAATTTCAATGAAAACAAGGTAAGAATTCTTGGTTTGAATGCCTCAGGGCTTATTCTTAGCAGCTCACTTTGAGTCCTGTTTTTCATACCCGGCATGAAGTCGCATTAAACTGTGATGTGACTGGTGTAAATAATCTCCATAACTATTTTACAAGCTACCTCATTGCTGCCTTTCAGGCACATTATTTAAGAGAAGGATTCTCTTGCTAAATCTTTTCTTTTGGTAAGGGTGTCATTAATTTGCCTAGGACTGAAAAAGCTCGTCTCCTATTGTCCAAATTGAAAGGCTGTGAGTTATTAAAATACAATAGCTGAAACCTATGTGCTGATTGCAGGTAATATTACTTTCACAAAATGTAAATTGGATGCTTCTTGGTGACTCAGTAGGTGAACTCAGAATTTTGATGGGTGTGGGCTCCGACTTGCGTAGAAGTTTTGAAATCCTAATTCCTAGGATAAAAAGGAAGATTTTTCTGATTTCACCTAAAACTTTGCATCCTTTATGAGTTCGGGATGCGTGCTGAGTTCCTAGCAGCTCTAATGAGCAGTACAAGAGCTCACAAAGGGAAAACAGCAAGTGTAGTTTCCTGGCAAAAAGAGTTTGGGAGAAACGTTGCCTGTCATTCTTCTGGATGTGGCTGCGATGCCCTCTGTTCAATTAGGGTGGATCTTCCTCCGGAATCACGCACTGAGGTTTTCCATGGGTGTGTCTTGAGTCTCACAACTCTAAAATGCAGACTACAGGGGTGAAGTCATTGTGTGGGGGTTTGGAAGGAATAGACGATGGGGCCAGTATTCAGCAGTGGGGCCCATTACGTGTCGGCCCTTTACATGTTGTTCAAGGGTGTGAAAATGTCGCCTGTTGCTCTGCATTGAATTAAAGCTAGAAGTCCCTGCCTCTCACCAGGCCGTTCCTCATCATTCATAGCTGGGGCCGGTTCACATGCCTTCACATCAGGGCCCTTTGGTTTGCATCCCCATTGCACATGGACTGTCTCATTCACGTCCCCTCAGGCTCCACGTGTGTGGTACCAGCGACTCAGCCAATTGCCACCTTTGATGTGTGCCTAATGAGGATGTCATTTCATTCCACCTTTCAAAGGGTACCACTTGAAAATCTCCTCTCTAGGCTCCAATGATACTCCAGCTCATGGAAACCTGGAGTTTAGAGAGAGAGAGAAAAATAGAGACCATTTGGCCCAGCCCCCTGTTTTATGTTTCCACATTCATAAACGAGTTTCTTTAAGCCCTACCATGTGTTCCATTTAATACCACATAGAAAGAGGATGATGGGTCTTTTTAGATGCTTTTGAGCCATGCCAGGGAGCAGACACTGGGAATTCCAAAACCCGGGCTGAAGTTAATCAGTCAGTTCACAGAGATTAGGGACTGCTTGCCCAGAACACCTTCCCAGGCCCTCTGAGCAGATCTGATTGTAAACAAAATTGGTTCAATTCAACGACATAAATGAAACAACATAAAATATCCAGTAAGTGAAGGCAGGTGCATAATTAACTGCAGCTCTTGAACTTAGAGGAATAACTGAAGTAAGCAGAATAACAGGAGGTCTTGGTTATATTGATATTCGGAAGGAAGAAAGAAAGGAACCTCTTGGCCTGAGAAAACAGAGAGTGGATGTCAGCTCAGATGGGCCCTTAGGAAAAGGGAAAAATAAAAGAAACTGTATAACAGACATTAAAAACCTGATTAGTTCATTCAGTTCAGTTCAGTTCAGCTGCTCAGTCATGTCCAACTCTTTGTGACCCCATGAACCGCAGCACGCCAGGCATCCCTGTCCATCACCAACTCCCAGAGTTTACCCAAACCCATGTCCCTTGAGTCAGTAATGCCATCCAACCATCTCATCCTCTGTCGTCCCCTTCTCCTCCTGACCTCAATCTTTCCCAGCATCAGGGTCTTTTCAAATGAGTCAGCTCTTCACATCAGGTGGCCAAAGTATTGGAGTTTCAGCTTCAATATCAGTCCTTCCAATGAACACCCAGGACTGATCTCCTTTAGGATGGACTGGTTGGATCTCCTTGTAGTCCAAGGGACTCTCGAGAGTCTTCTCCAACATCACAGTTCAAAAGCATCAATTCTTCTGCACTCAGCTTTCTTTATCAGTTCATTAGAGATGTAAATTTCTCAATTATGTGAACCTTTTAGGAAAGATTGTTTTTTGTGATAGAAAATCTCAAAACATTTAGATAAACTGTTTATAAAAATAACATAAAAACTCACAAGGTATCTATAAATCAGTAATTAGATGGAAATGTACTTACGTGTACATGTTAGAGAAATATCAAATATTAATGTGCCAAATATAGAAATCAATAAATTATAACCAGAGTAACAAAGTGAAATAGAAAAAAATGAGAGGAAGAAAATAACAAAAACAAGAACAGAAATTAATGGTATTGAAACCAAAGTAACTTATAGAAAAGCCCAAGAATGGTAAAAGCTGGTTTGTTACAATAAATTAGACGGATGAGCCTCGTTCAGTGGTAAGCATGAACAAAAACGTGGAAAGGCAAACTATGGTAAGTAAAATAGTGTCGTCACTGTTAGAAGGATAGAAAGTTAGGCTTACAGAATAGAACACAGAGCCCTAGGAGAGACCTATGTCTACATGAAACAGAAGTGGCCCAAGTCAGTGGCGAAGATAAGGCTACTCGTAGTGATGCTCTGGTTGACTGTCTGGATCTCAGAAACTGAGATTTCTACCTTACAGCAGACTCAAGAATTAATTCCAGATCAATGAAAGACCAACTATGAAAAGCAAAATTTAAACCATTTTAAACATTTAAAGCATGGAGAATTTGCTTTTGACCCTGGAATAGTTGTAGAGTTCTTGACATTAACCATAAAGGGAAATCCATATAGAAAAAAAATTTACAAGCCAGATTATATTAAAAGGGAACATTTCTGAATGATAAAGGATGCATTAAGCAAAATTGTAAAAAATGAAACTGAGAAAATATAATTCACATACTTGACAAAAGAATAGTATTCAGAATATATTAAGAATTTCTACAAAACATCAAAAAGTAAATATCCAAATACAAAAATGAGCAAAGAATAGGAACAGGCAATTCTCAAAGGAATACATGGGAATCACCATTTATTCATATTAAAATGTTTCATCTCATTAATAGTAAAGCTATATCAGATACATTTCACACTCATCAAATTTCCAAATTAAGATATCTGATAAAGTCAAGATATCTTGCCCTTTATATCTGATAAAGGGCAAGAATATAAGGAAATGGGAACACTTGTAGATTGAAACCAATGTTGTTGAATGATATCACCATGGGTTTACATATGCTTCCCCTCCGGGTCCCCCCTCCCTCCTCCCTCCCCCCCGGGAAATCTCGCTGCACCAGTCCCGAGCATCAATCCTGGGCTGGCGATTGGTTAGACACATGACAATTAACATGCTTCAATGCCCTTCTCCCATATCATCCCACCCTTACCCTCATCCACAAAGTCCACAAGTTGTTGATTATTGCTCTTTTGGAAATCTCTGGTAAATGTGGAAATACATAAACTTCTAGACCCCAGCAGTTCCTCTCCTAGAGATTCATCACAGGACAAGACATTTACCATGAGACAGCACACGTGTGTTCACAGCAGCATTTATAGTCTGTAAGCCTAAAGTGATAACCTCTGACAGATTTGTGCGGTAGGATACTGTGTGAGCGGTTAACATAAACTAATCAGATCTGATATCTAGTTGTACAGAAAACATAATGTTCAATGAAGATAAAAACAAAACCGCACAAGTTGCCACACGTAGAATACCATGGCATAATTTTTAAAATTCAAAACAAACACATTTTTATATATTTGTGCACACATAAGTGGCAAAGTCTAAAAATGCAGTGGGAAGGGAACCCCTCAGGCACAGTTAGCTCAGTGTCAGGTAAGGCGCACTGGTAGCGGGGAGGTGTTTTTTCCCAGTTTCTTATATTACGCGTGTGTGCTCAGTCACTTCAGTCATGCCCAATTCTTTGCAACCCTATAGACTGCAGCCAGCCAGGCTCCTTTCTCCGTGGGATTCTCTAGGCAAGAATACTGGAGTAGGTTATCATGCCCACCTCCAAAGGTTCTTAAATTATACTTCTGTCTTTATAATATAATGTAATGAAATGTGACATAATAAATTCACGTGCTTTGTAACAAAGTGCTCTATTACATAACAATATCCAACCTCATGTAATCGGTTGTCGCAGTGCTAGTTTCTTAAAGATCCAAATTCTGTGACCTCAAACCACTTAAAAATAAAGTCTCATGATGGCATATATCAGAATGATTTCTCAAAAGACACAATAGCCTTAACCAGAAGCAGAAGCTTTGACAAGCTGTCATGTCGCTGCAGCATTTTCTCCGATGAAAGGGAAGGGAACTAACTAACCACTGTTAGTAAGTATTCCTTTTTGGAAATATAATCATGTCGAAGACCTTTAGATTTATCCCAAACCTGAGTCTCCATACATATTCAAAGAGGCCAACTGAAGGCTCGTGAAGGTTCTCTAATTCCACGGCCTTTCCTTTCTGGAATTCCTCTCAAGAACACATGTGAGAATTCTGACCATGTTTATCCAGCCACCACGGTACTGGAAGAATGTCTTTGTCTTAAAACCCACATCCGTCCTGTTAGTAGCAGCATCCCATTTGCAGTGTCCTCGGCGGAGAGCACATGACAAAGGGTCTCTCTCTGCTTTCCTTTGTTTATTAAGGGGACGGCTCTGCTGACTGTAGATCAGAGAAGATGGGAAGATTTGAAGAGTCGACTGAAGATAGCACAGCCTCTTCATCTGCCACCTCGCCCGGGTATCAAAGATGCTCTGATTTTATTCATGTTGGGCACTAGTGTTCATGATTCCCCAGGAGTCTAAGATTTCAATTAAAATAATAATCGCGAGGCCACTAGGCGGTTCTGCATAAGTTAACATAGAAACAGGCTCCAAACTACAGATCTCTCCGTAGGCTATTAAAATCCACCACCCAAAGGCCATGCTTCAGTGCTCTCAGGATAAGCCTTAATGAAAAAATGAATTTTTAAATAAAATATATTTGTGCTTGCCTTTTAAACACGTGAGTGAAATGTATTAAACTGACAGAAATTGAATGATGCGCTTCTCCTTCCAATACAGAGGGCTTCATGCACTGTCATTTTAAATATTCAGAGCCAGCCATTCCTGAAAAACACTTTACAAGAGATTGAACTGTAGGAGGGGGAAAAAAAATGTAATGGGTTTTAAGATGAGCATTAGAGAAAAATGAAAGGCAAGAATGTAAATGTGACCTATGTCTAAAAGGCCCTTGCCTAAACCTTCCTGTTCCAGATAATGATGGTTTCAGAGCTAAGATGTACGACATAACCCAGCACCCATTTTTTAAGAGGACAATTGCATTACTCGTCCTGGCTCAGTCGGTGTTGCTGTCCGTCAAGGTACTTTACTGCACCCTTTAAGACCCTGGGAGTGAAGTTTTTTATTCATCCGTGGGCCCAAGAACATTTCAGGCAGCCGAGTCCAGTTACAGTCTGCATTTATAAAAAATTAAAATTCACAGTCGTGTTCAGACGGGAGGAGGAGGGGCGAGTGTTCCCGCACTGATGGATGCGGGCACAGACCTGCATGCTGTCTCTGTTTCAGTGGGACGTCGAGGACCCGGTGACTGTCCCTTTGGCCACCATGTCAGTCGTCTTCACGTTCATCTTTGTTCTGGAGGTACGGTCCTGGGTCAGCTGGAGCTGGGGTCCACAGCGCGCCTTCTCAGCAGCCTCCTCCTTCCGGGACACTTCCCTTCTGCTGTGTGTTCCCTGGCTTTTGAAGTTCTCTTCGGGGGAAGGGAACGGCATACTCAGACCGTTTCCTTTTTAGGCTGCTCTAGCTTGACCAAACACTTCACTTTATATTTCCATTTTTTCTAACTACAAGAATTGCTGACTGTTGCTGTATCTGAACGTCAGCCTGTCTTAGGTGAGTTCCAATACTTACCGTGAACAGCACAAACCACCAGCATTCAGGGACTCAAATGGCAATGTGGCGGCAAAGGGAGTTGGCCCAGGCAAGATTATCTGAATTCATGGCCACACCACATCAGTTTCCAATGCAGTCCTCTTTAAAAAACAAGCAGATTTGTTTTTTCACCCTGTACTGATTGATGTTTCCCAAATCTATGGCCTTTTACTTGAGGAAGAATGTCCTGCTATCAGAACTAGTCATAAAAGAAGGAGAGAAGAGTGTGGAGAATATAGATTTGCATATATATGTGTGTGTTTATATATATATTTGTTGTTGTTATTTAGTCACTAAGCCGTGTCCAGTATTTTGCAACCCCATGCCCTGTAGCCTGCCAGACTCCTCTGTCCATGGAATTCCCCGGGCAAGAATATGGGAGTGGGTTGCCTCTTCCTTCTCCAGGGGATCTTCCCAACCCAGAGATGAAAGCTTGGCAGGCGGATACTTTACCACTGAGCCACCAGGAGAACCTGTATATGTATATTATATATATATAAACACACACACAAGTATATACACAGATGCATCAATAATAAAGACTTCTTGGTTTCTACATCCTTTAAAATATAACGTGCTTCAAGTTAGTACATTTAAATATGTGCTGCTGAACACTTAGCCTCAGCTCACCATCTTCATTGCTTTTCCCCAGGTTACGATGAAGATCATAGCAATGTCACCTGCTGGCTTCTGGCAGAGCAGAAGAAATCGGTACGATCTGCTGGTGACGTCACTGGGTGTTGTCTGGGTGGTCCTTCACTTTGCCCTCCTGGTAAGCACATCACTGAAGTTCATTTTAGTCAGTTATTTCAGTTCGGGTAACCCTGTTTCCATTCCCATTTCAGTCCAGACCTTGCTTTAGGACAGGATTTCTGTGCTCGGAAAGATTCTGAGCATCCTCAAAACAGTTTTTACCTTCAGCATCGGGGGTTGTGCCAAGCCCAGGTGGGCTCTGAGTCAGCCAGACTCATTTCCTTACATCACAGATGGTTCAAAGCATTAAAGAGCTGAAAGTCACTATGCCAAGAATTGAGAGGAATGTCATGGGCAAGACAAAGACAGTACTGCTATCAAGAACCTCACAGCCCGGAACTTCAGACGTGTATTCATCAAATGTTACTGGTCAATGAGAATCACAGCTACAGTGAGGGCGATGGGGAGACCTGTGTCCCTGTGATGACACAGGGCAATGCATTGGCTTCCTCAGAGAGATTCTAGAAGGCATCCCCCCAAGGAGTGATGACTGGGTTCGGCCTGTATGGTGAGGGTAGAACATTCCAGGCAGCTTCTGCTATGATGGGAGAGTTAAGGGGAGTAGACAATGAAGGGGCCAGGAGAGCATGGTACCAAACCTGGTTGGGTGAGAAGGTATCAGACTTGTCATGCAGAGTGAAGGAAGTCAGAAAGAGAAAAGCAAACACTGGTTTAAAAAAAAAAAACAATATATATATATATATATATATATATATATATATATGAAATCCAGAAAGACGGTACTGATGAACCTACTTTCAGGACAGGAATAGAAATTCAGAGAAAGGACATATGGACGCAAGGTGGGAAAGGGAGAGGGGGATGAACTGAGAAAGTAACATGGACATATGTCCACTACCACGTGGGACACAGCTAGTGGGAAGCTACTGCACAGCACAGGGGAGCTCAGCTTGGTGCTCTGTGATGACCTAGAGGGATGGGATGGGGAAGAGGGAGGGGTAATCACGAGGGAGGGGATATATGTATACATATAGCTGATTAAGGTTATTGTACAGCAGAAACTAACACAACATTGTAAAACAATTATACTCCAATAAATGAAGTTATTTTTTAAAAATAAATAAAATGAAAAAAAATGTGTCAGACCTCTCGGACCTTGTAGTTCAGGCAAAGGATTGGACCATCATCCTGGGAGCATGGGGTGTCATCACTTCCAGAATGCAAAGAAAGGTTTCTACATTAGGCTTTGGGCTCACACAGCAAGAAGGAGCGGCAAAGTCCATGCTTGTCTCTTTCTCCAGACAAATTGTAGCCAGAAGCTATGTGTTCCAAGCAGGACTGTGAGTAAGCATCCTAATTCTGGATGTCCCCAAGGAGAATATCTCATACCTGCAAGACAAGCTCGCCCTTCTGCCTGACTGCTCCTGCCCTTCTCTGAGAACCTGTGGTCCTGAAAGGATACTCCTTCCCCACTCTGTACTGCAGTGGACTGTTGTGAAGGAAGGCGCAATCCTTCTTCTGATCCAGAGATGCTCGAGTGCAGACTCATCCACTTCCCTGTTGACTCACTCATTTCCTTGTTGTTCCATCGCCAAATCATGTCCGACTCTGTGACCCCATGGACTGCAGCTTGCCAGGCTTCCCTGTCCCTCACCATCTCCTGGAGTTTCCCAAAGTTCACGTCCATCGAATTGGCGATCCATCCAACCGTCTCATCCTCTGATGCCCTCTACCCCTTCTGCCTTCAGTCTTTCCCAGCATCAGGGGCTTTTCTAATGAGTTGACTGTTGCATCAAGTGGCCAAAGCATTGGAGCTTCAATTTCATTTCCTTTCCCCTCACCAAGGAACTTCCCTTGCTGGGGACCCACCTGTGATGGTCACCATTTGACCAAGCAAGGTTCCCCAAGGAATAATCAAACTTTGACATCAGCTTAATGCCACCGTCATCATTGCAGTTGTAGCTGGTGGGCGCTTTGTTCTCAGATGGAGCTCTCTTCATCATGGAGCACACAATCATCTCTTGCTGCCAGTCACACACTTGAAGGAAAAGCTGGGCGTGTTTCTGAGAGGGAGAGGCCTTCTCTGAAATCAGCTCAGACTAGTGTGCATGCGGCCAGCTGGTCTCCAAAGGAGACCTTCGGAGAGAAGGAAGCTGGTTGAAGAAACCAGGATTCCTTTATCTGCTGTCTCCCTCGACTTCTTCCTATTGCATTGTTACCCTAAGGACATGGTGCCCCTCCAAGGAGCTGGTCGCTATTTTATCAGTGTGTAAAATAAGTTTTAAAATACTGAGTTCAGCTGAGCAACACAGAGACGAAAGTTCCATTTAAGGTTTGATTTTATAGCTAATCCTTATTCATGAGTTTTGGCAGTGACCTTTTCAGCACCTTTTTAAGATAAATTTCTTAAGAGGAATTTTCACATTTTATTAAGCTCGTTATTCAGTAGACTTCACAGAAGTCTTCACAGCCCTAAAATGAAAAATGGGGCTGTAACAAGATCTTTCGTGCAAATTACGAGGGGCTCTCCATTTAAATTGCAGAACGCGTACACCTACATGATGGGAGCGTGTGTGATTGTCTTCCGGTTTTTCTCCATCTGCGGGAAGCATGTGAGTACCTTGTGAAGATGCTGTCAAAGGTCACATGTATACCGAAGGAAGGAGAATGACTAGCTGACTGTGGCTGCCCTTCTGGGTCTCCAGGGCTGCAGTTAACAAATTCCTAGTCACCATAAGTCAAAATGAGCAAATAATGAAATGAATTGGTTGCTTAGTTATCTTGTGATATGTTTCCTCATATTTGTGCTGTTTTATTGATTCTTCTAATTTGCTAAGTGAACTCGGTCATCATTTAAAGGTAACATATCAAGCATGAAAGCAAACACTAATGGTCTTTCTCAGTGCTTCTTTATTTTTATCATTTTTATTTTTCATAAAGGTAAGTCATTTTGGGGGTCTTCCCAGGTGGGACTGGTGATACGGAACACACTTGTCAATGCAGGAGACAGAAGAGATGCAGGTTCAATCCCTGGGTCGGGAGGATCCCTGGGAGAGGGTATGGCAACCCATTTAAGAATCCCACGGACAGAGGAGTCTAGTGGGCTACAGTCCATAGCGTCACAAAGAGTCAGACGTGACTGAAGTGACTTAGCACACACACACGTCATTTTCAATGCAAAAAAGGAGGATCTTCAACGGACATTCATGATCCTATGATTCCAGATTTCTTGATATCCTTGTTAATGGCTCAACACATTACACATGTATTTTTCATTTTTAAGGCATAGTTTCTTTTTTTGTTACTTACTTTATTTCATATATAGTCCATATTTCCACCTAACCAATATATTTTGAATTTGATGGTTATTTGGTATTTTACCAATGTTCAGGTTTTGTTTTTGTGAATGTCTATTTGTGTAAGTATCCTGGGTCTACTTGCTTTCAGCCAAACGTATACAGAAGGCATCGCAGAAAATCAGTGAGCAAGAGAAAAGAAAAATGGGAAGTTAAAATATTGGGGTGGAACTTTCATTAATTCAGCAAAAGAAGCTGAAGCTTGAGATACAAGTAGAATTTCTCTATGTCAAGTGATTTTAATAATATTCAAATTTAATACCAAATAGCAAGCAACTTCTAAATGTTATTGTTCGGTCGCTGAGTTGTGTCTGACTCTTTGCAACCCCATGGACTGTAGCCCACCAGACTCCTCTCGCCATAGGATTTCCCAGGCAAGAGTCCTGGAATGGGTTTCCTTCTCCAGGGGATCTTCCCAGTTTCTTTACCACTGAGCAAGCAACTTTCAAGTGATATCCTTATAAATCACTTTTGTGTCAAACTGCTTAAATGGTATGTCCTTCCCAAGATAGCTTGTGAATTGAATATTCCCTGTATCTCTCTCTTTCTTTCTCTCTCTTTCCCTACCCCCACCCCCAAATCCTTCGTCTCCATTCAGGTGACACTAAAGATGCTTCTCCTGACGGTGGTCGTCAGCATGTATAAAAGCTTCTTTATCATAGTGGGCATGTTTCTATTGCTGCTGTGTTATGCTTTCGCTGGAGTTGTCTTATTTGGTACTGTGAAATATGGAGAAAACATTAACAGGTTGGTGTATATTTATCTTTGTATTCAAATAGTAAGCTTTTTTAGTAATGAAACCGTAAGTATCTGCATGTTTTAAACAAAGATGGGGAAACAATTATTTGAAAATTACAACAAAGTAAAATGATCAAATTTTAAATAACGTTTTTCTCATTGAAAATTGTATGCATGCTTACTTTAGAAACTTTGGAAAATTCAGAAATAAAAAGAAAACAAAAAGAACCCATAATTCCATCTCCATGCAGAAATAACCGCTTCTAATGCCTGGTGAATTCCAGTAATTTTTCTGTCCACATACTGCCAGAAGTGATATATTATTTTTTTTAATTAAACAATTTTGAGATGGCTCTGAGGTTTTTTTTTTCCTTTTTTTAAGACAAACGTTCTAAGTTAGGATCCATAAATGATTATTATATATGAAAAGCATTTTTCAAAGATTGTCTTAAATTTCGTGGAACCATATCAGAGTATTTTTTTGAGGTCCTTACAGAAAAAGAAAATTAAATGTATCATGTTGTGGAGATTACTTATTTGATACATGGTGGTCCCATCTTTTATAGCATAATCCTTGTGAAAGAAGGAATCAGTTTTAATTGTCAAAGCTTGCTTTCCCAGTCATTCAAGATGAATGGCAATAAATTGTTGGTGCTGTGCTAGAGTTGAGCTATTGAGACAGCTCTACTTGGAGGCAAGTATAAATAACACACAAATAAGAAGCTGTAACCTTTGAAAATGGTAGCTTAGCAACCAAATTTGCTCCAAAATCCACCTGTTTTGATGGTGACAACCCTTCCTACTTCATAACAAACCATATCACTCACATTTGTTTGTTTGTTTTCCCTTAAATTAGGCATGCAAACTTTTCTTCAGCTGGCAAAGCTATCACTGTACTGTTCCGAATCGTCACAGGAGAAGATTGGAATAAGATTATGCACGACTGTATGGTAAATGTCTCTTCGTCACTAACAATACCTAGACTAGAAGCAGATGAAACTCTTTGGTGATGTAATGGCACCATCATTTTTGTAGCCTCAAGACTGTATACAAAACACAAATCCTGGCTCTTTAATCCATAAAGCAGCATCCTCTTAAATTACAGTATATACACATACAAGAAAAATATCCAGTGAATCCAACTCACGCTATTGTAGTTCCATTCAACAAATCTGCATCATTTGAGCGTTGTTCTGTCCCTCCCGTCTTTGACATTCTGGCAGTCAAGCTCAAAGAGAAGAGTTCTGATTCTTTGATTTAATTTATTCGACAGATACTCACTAAGCCCCTGTTTTTGTGCGGGCCCCTGTACTAGGTGGTAGGGCTTCAGTGAGCCCAAGGCATTCTCAAGGAGCTTGTATCAGGGGTTCCCAGCTACTCTTCCTCAGGAGTCCTCGCTTCTAGGAGCTAAGTCTTCAGCATTCTTAGGTCTCAGTTTAAAGCTCAGTTCCTGCAGGAACCCTGTCCAACACTAAGACTGCGGTTCTGCGCTCTCCCAGTGTTCTATATTTCTCCTTTGCTGTGTGTCACACAACCGTAGTGAGTTATCAGCTAGATTGGTTCATTTCATCTCCCTCTGACCCTCCAGACCAACTGACAGAAGAAATTTCTGCAAACAAAAAAGTTCAGTGGCCACCACCCCTGTGTGGTTATCGAGCCCCTGAGGTGTGATTAGTGCAACTGAGGAATTGAATTTTCAATTGTATTTTAATTGTACTGACTGTTAATGAACATAAATTTGAATTTAGATAGCCCCACGGAGTGGGCTTCCCTGGTGGCTCAGATGGTAAAGAATCTGCCTCCAGTGCGAGAGACCCGGTTTGATCCCTGGGTCGGGAAGATAGCCTGAAGGAGAAAATGGCAACCCAGTCTAGTATTCTTGCCTGGAGAATCCCTTGGACAGAGGAGCCCTGAGGGCTACAGGCCATGGGGTTACGAAAGAGTCGGCTCAGCAGAGCGACTAACACTTTCACTGTCGCTGATGTGGAGTTGGTGGCTACCAGCTGGCCTGCAGGACTCCAGACTGTTAGCAGCAGGGAGGAGAGGAGGGGCCTGGGTCCTGCCCACCAGGGTGTCCCCAGCTCTGGGGACAAACCAAGCACAGAGGAGGCGCTCAGGAACTTTTTGTATGAGTGAACAGAGACAGAATTTACAGAATCAAAAATAATACAAGGCAGAATTATTAAATTCCAGATAAAAAAATAAATAAACAAGCAGAAAGCTATGGAAATGTAAAAGAAAGACCTAGGTTTCTTTGACCGAAAGAACCCCGGGAGTTTCTCAGGGGTGTGCGAGTTGTATTGGGCCAGTGGAGACTGGGCTAGCTTAGGGATTTCCCTGGTGGTCCAGTGGCTGAGACTTCGCCTTCCAATGCAAGAAGTTTGGATTTGATCCCTGATCGGGGAGCTAAGACTCCAGAGGTCCTGAGGCCAAAAAAACCCCCAAAACATAAAACAGAAACAATATTGTAACAGACTCAATAAAGACTTTAAAAATGGTCCACATCAAAGAAAGAAAGAAAAAGAAGAGGCAAGCTTTTGATAACCTGAAATCTTGTGCCATTTAATGCCGTCTTGTAGTGATGCTCCAAGAACTAGGATTCTGGCTTTTCCTTACATAATCTGAATGTGAATTTGCTGTGTAGAGCAAATCTTCCTAAATTTTAAGCCATTACTGAAATCAGAGAATTTTTTAAAACACGTTTTTTATCTGACTTTCTGCGTTTTGCATTACAGCGAATACTGACTCTTTGGAGCTAGTGGAGGTGGCAGAAAGTGTCTCTTGGGAGAAACGACTTCATTTTTGTTGTGCTTCTCAAATAGCAATGAGCTTGGGATTCTGCAAGACCAAAAGCATGGCATAAATGAAATATTCTTTTTGATTTTGGTCACAGATGATGTACCCAGTGTGTGGGGCTTTGAGAGATCACTTTGAAGTTAATTATATTTTATATTGTTAGGAATACGTTCACAATTACAGTTAGATAAGGGGAATCTATATTCTCCTCTGTTCTCACCCTGGCCCCTGCCTCTTCCCTGCCATGGCCCCACAGGTCCAGCCCCCCTTTTGTACTCCCGATGAATTTACATACTGGGCAACAGACTGTGGAAATTATGCCGGGGCGCTTATGTATTTCTGTTCATTTTATGTCATCATTGCCTACATCATGCTAAATCTGCTTGTAGGTAAGTGATGCTCATTGAATATCTTTTTCAATCTCTTTAAACTCAGGTTGTTAGATAATTATGTACAATTTCCAAGTAATTATCCCGGGTTGCTTGGGGTGGGTGTTTTATGGCATTAATTATAAATTATTGCCTCTCGGTCCAGAAACTGAAAAGACTTTTGAAAGGCACATAAATGACAGTTGATTGCAATTTTAAGAGTTATCCTATTTATTATGTCCATTAATTTCAAAAGCTCTTCTCGTGGGTTCAGTTGAACAAACAGCAGAAAAGGCTACCTTTGCAGCCTTGAAATAATTACAATTATGTTTTCAAAAGATGTCCATTGTCCACCCAGCTGTGGGGCTATCAGAACTCAATCTGACCTTTAAAAAGTGCCCTGGAACTCTCAGCGAAGAGTTGAAGCCAGCTGGCATGAGTAGCTATAGACACAGAATGCATGTTTAAGCCCATGACCCTCATGTTTTGGAAAGGCAGGAGCTGGATACATAGCCTGGTCCAAGTGTAAAACATGCCAACTGGGAAACCGTACTACAAGCCCTTTAAAAATTTGGCTTATAATGTAGGTGATAAAATTCATTATTTATAATCGACGCTTTACTTTTGGGGGAACGTGACCGATTAGCATAATTGCCTAACATCCTCATTTTTCTTTTCTTTTTTTCCTTTAGCCATAATTGTGGAGAATTTCTCCTTGTTTTATTCCACTGAGGAGGACCAGCTTTTAAGTTACAATGATCTTCGCCACTTTCAAATCATATGGAACATGGTGGATGATAAAAGAGAGGTGAGAAGAGTCGCTTATTGTCTCATGACCCACCCCAAAGACACTTACTGCCTTGTTGCAAACTTTTCAGTGGTTTTGTGGCTGACAGTTGACATGTACTGAATTTGGATTGAACGGCCATTGCTGAATTGCAGAAAGCTGTCATTGACAGTTTAGAAGGGCGCACTAGGAGGGGAGAGGGATGGAATAGCTCCCCGTCCTATTCTTTCTGACCACGAGTGTCCTCTCCTTTGGACGTTCGGAAGGTCAGCAAGGAGAGGAAGCTAAAGAAGCTCTAAAGAAGCCATATGTATACCCATGGCGGATTCATGTCAATGTATGGCAAAACCAACACAATGAAGTAAAGAAAATAGTTTTTTTAAAAAAAGAAAAAAAAAATAAAGAAGCCAACCTGGGCTCAGGGCAGGACGGGGTGAGGTTCGCATCACCACAGTGACATGTAAGGCAGAGTCAAACAGCAATTCCGATAGGAAGCGCAAAGGAGTTATTTAAGTGGTTTCTGAAGTTGCCATTTTGGACTTTACCATTTGGATGTTTTCGTCATAAATGTTATCCAAGACTTCCTAGAGTGAGTCAGAGCAGCAGCTGCTCTTGCCCCCTCCCCTCCCTCCTCCCTCCCTCCCCCCTTCCCTCCTTCCTCCCTCCTCCCTCCTCCTTCCCCCCTCCCCTTCCTGACCCCCTTCCCCTCCTCTTCCCCACCTTCCTTCCTCACCTCCTACCCCTCCCCCTCCTTCCTCCCCCTCCTCCTCTTCCTCCTTCATCCTCCCAAACCCGCAGGCACAGTTCTAGGCACCAGGGATGCGACAGTGAACAAGATGGCAAGGTCCCTGTGTTCGCAGAGCCTACAGGGAGACAAACCATAAGAAGTGAAACAATAATGATGGTAATGATCATTTTTATGTCAAGAAGCGATGAACACTCTGAGGAAGGTGTGACACGGTCGAGAGTGGCCAGAGTTGGGGGCAGGTGTTTTAGCGGGCCGTCTTGAAGGCCTGGCTGAGCACGTGTTATCTGACTTAACATCTGAGGAACGAGGGAAGTTAAGCCACGGGCACACCTGGGGGAAGATCTGGAAGTGGTTTCTGGAAGAATCAATTGCGGACACAGAAGCCAGGGAGCCAGAGGCAGAGCGGGACGGGGTTCCTGGGCCAGAGCTGGGGTCCACAGAGCGGCACACGGCCTTCCCCAGGCCCTGTGCTCTCTCTCCCCTTGGTGACCTTCCCACCCTGGGCACTGGTCTGGGGGGTTCCTTCCAAGGCGGTGACCTGGCTGTGCAGGTGTCTGGCCCCCACTCCACCTCACCTGGATCTGCTGAGCTCTCCATCACTGCCGCCTGCAGGGACCTGCCCTCCGTGGACAGGCAAGTCGGCACACCGCTCACACGTGTGGACGTTAGTTACTGGCAGGAATTCTCGGGCTGCCAGCCTCCCTGCCTCTCGCCCAGTTCCTCCATTCAAACTCAGAGCCAGGCTGGCACTTCAGGTTTCGTTGCCCCAAAGGAAGTGACCCGTGTTAGGGGTTCGGAGTCTGGATCTGCTGGGAGCTGGTCCTCCTGGATGGGATTGCCCTCGTGCTGGAGAGGACCCGGAAAGGAGTGGTCTTTCGGCAGAAGAGCAGCTCGGAATTCATAGTTAGCCATGCCCAGCATCTGGACTAAGAGGAGGGTCATGCCCACGTGGGCCGCATGTCTCCTACTCAGCGCATCACTGTCCTCTCGACTCACATGTTGGAGAAACACAAGCATGGGCTGAGTCCGTGCGACAGGCACCAGGGAGAGACGTAAAGCAGGAGCTGTGCTAGGGCAGGCGGAGGGTGACCTCTGCCCCTCCTGGCATCTGGGCTGCCCCGCGGTGGCGGGAATGTCCCTGGCCCCCTCCCACCCTCAGAACCAGAGACGCTCCTGCAGAAACTCCCAGGAGCCAGCTCTTCATCCTGGTCTCCTCCAGGTGTGCAGACCCGCCCTGTCTCGGGAGGCCAGCAGCTTCCTTATTCTCGTGCTGGTCTATGGCAGCTTTTGAGGACTAGCTGTGGGCTCTTTGGCTGTGAAAACAGAACACCAAGCAAATCATGGTGGCCTAAGGATGATTTCCGAATGACAGTGCTCTGTCGCCAGGCTTCTTCAGAGGCTCAGTGGTAAAGAACCCACCTGCCAATGCAGGAGACGAGGGTTCGATCCCCTGGAGGTTGGGAAGATCCCCTGGAGAAGGAAATGGCACCCCACTCCAGTCTTCCTGCCTGGAGAATCCCATGGACAGAGGAGCCAGGCAGGCTACAGTCCATGGGGTCGCAAAGAGTCCGAGGCGACTTGACAACCATCAACATGCTCTATCGCCAGGGGGTGATCCCGACCTTCCGCGTGAAGTTCCTGCTGCGGCTGCTGCGGGGCAGGCTGGAGGTGGACCTGGACAAGGACAAGCTCCTGTTCAAGCACATGTGCTACGAGATGGAGCGGCTGCACAACGGCGGTGACGTCACCTTCCACGACGTGCTCAGGTTCGGGGCGGGGCGGGGGTCGTGGCGGGGCAGGCAGCTCCCAGCTCTGAGTCTCAGCTGCAGGGGCCATGAGCCCCCTGCCCCTTGGTTAGCAGGAAGGAAGACATCCAGAGGGCCGGGGACCTGCTCAGTTCCTGGGGCCAAGCTGGGGCTACAGTCCGATCAGTCTTCTCACCAGTGGGTCCGACCAGAGTCAGCCTGGCCCACCCAGAGAGGGGCGCCCCTGCTTCGTTGACACACCTCATTTCCAGACATTTCCTGAGGACCCCAGATAGGACAAAAGGGCAGATGGAGGCTCTGCCCTTTCTTCTCTCGGAGCGGCTTCTGCATTATTTGCTAGGATTGCTTTAACAAAATCCCATGCTCTGAGCGGTCTAAGCAGTCAAGTGGATTGTCTGGAGGCTGGAAGTGAATTCCAGGAGTCAGCAGACAGGGTTCTCTTTGAGGCTGGGAGGGAGGATCGGATCCAGGTCTTGCCCGGGGCTGCTGGTGGTTTGCTGGTCATCATTGGTGTTTCTCGGCTTGTGGAAGCATCACCCCGATCTCTGTCTTCATCTTCAACGGACGTGCTCCGTGTGTGTGTGTCTGTGTCCCTGTCCAGGTGTCCCCTTTCGTAAGGACACCAGATCATATTGGATTAAAGACCCACCCTACTCCACCACGACCTCAACCTAACTAACTACATCTGCAGTGCGTGAGTGTGCATGCTCAGTTGCTTCAGTCGTGTCTGACTCTTTAGGACCCCATGGACTGCAGTTCACCAGCTCCTCTGTCCATGAGATTCTCTAGGAAAGAGTACTAGAGTAGGTTGCCATGTCGTCTTCCTGGGAACCTTCCCAACCCAGGGATCGAACCTGGGTCTCCTGCATTGCAGGCAGATTCTTTACTGTCTGAGCCACCAGGGAAACCCAATCTGCAGTGACCTATTCCCAAATAAGGTCACACTCTGAGCTCCTGGAGTGAGGACTCCAGCACACCTTTTATTGAGGTAAAACAATTCAACTCAACAGCTTCTTAAATGGGAGTCAGTCCATAGATAAAATTCAGAGGTCCGTGGTCTTGGAAAGAGAAACAGTTCCATCTTTATTTTCACTAGTCATGGGCTGCAACGCAGCATCTCCTTCAATGATGAATGCAGGCAACAAACCACAGTAGTGTTAACAACACAGTGGCTGTATCTTTGTCACCAGTAGAAATCACAGACATTTTCATGTCCATTATTGCATGTCTGATATTTTAAAATACCTGTTATGCTTCCCAGTTCTGAGATATAGTAGTCATTTCACCTCAGCTAGATGTTATTATTCAATATAATAATAGAGAAGTTCTTATTTTACCATATCACCACCCTTTCAAAGAAAATAATCTAAGGACTCAATTTCTATATAACCCATTTCCTGTGTAATGTAGATTTTGTAATGCATTCAAAACCTCATGCTAAGAAATGTCACATCAGCTGCACTGCCAAAGGATCCAGGCCCCCGAAAAAGTCAAGAAAACCCTCTGTCACCAGTAGCCATGTTCATCATGTTGCAAATACACAGCCAATTAAATGCTGAGTGTTATGTCACAAATTTCAGAAGCATCCATGTGTACAGAAATACGTTGTAACTGGAATCTGAAAAGTGACCAGAACAGAGGAAGAATCTGGGAGAAATTGTCTCAAGTTATCGATTCTACCTCCCTCTCTTCACTTCTGGGAACAAGTGAAAAGGCAGGACAAAATGAGGCAGAAAACACAGATGAGAGTAAAGAGTGCCATCTCTCTCAGAATGTCACCTCATCTTCCTCATAGTGACAGTTTCAGGCTGAAAGTGAGGTGTGTAGACACATCACTGTCCCCACTAATTAGCATCCAGCCTCTTTGGATGACATTGTATGTCTGATCAAATGGACCCAGACGAAGCTGATGGAGGCATCCTTTGCCCCTCTTATCCTTCTTGCCCTGGATATGATCACAGGTGGTCCACAATGATGAGATTCTTGACAAGGCAGAGGAGAGCACGTTCTTCCCCAGCAATGGGAAGAGGCTTAGCGATCGAGAGTAGGTCATGGAACTGATACCAGGGCTGCATGGGGAGGGCCCCTCAGGCACCTCCAGGCTGTGATCTGGGCTGTGTAGATGGATGTGAGCTCACAGCTGGGGGCAGGCAGGGACTGCGGGACAGGACCCAACTGCCAGAGGGCACCGTATCCCCCTTTGGCTTCAAGCCCCTCAGCCTGGACATGTGAGGTGCCTCGTTGCCCAGGGACCCCCACGCGGCACGATGGCTGAATCTCTGTCATCTGCTGTTATCTGGGCCTATTGTGCTAAGGGCCAAATGGGAGTGAGTGTTACTCACCCTGGCTTTGCGCCCATCTGAAATGAATGAGGAAGGGACTTCCCTGGTGGCCCAGTAGCTAAGACTCCTTGTGGCTGGGGGTGTGGGTTTGATTCCTGGTTGGGAAACTAGACCCTCAATGCCGCAATTAAGAGTTTGCATGCTGGGCTTCCCTGATAGCTCAGTTGGTAAAGAATCCGCCTGCAAAGCAGGAGACCCTGGTTCGATTCCCAGGTCAGGAAGATTCCCTGGAGAAGGGATAGGCTACCCACTCCAGTATTCTTGGGCTTCCCTGGTGGCTCAGCTGGTAAAGAATCCACCTGCAATGCGGGAGACCTGGGTTTGATCCCTGAGTTGGGAAGATCCCCTGGAGAAGGGAAAGGCTACCCACTCCAGTGTTCTGGCCTGGAGAATGCCATGGAGAATTCCATGGGTTTGCAAAGAGTCGAACACGACTGAGTGACTTTCACTTCACTTCATGTCACAACTAAAGATCCCACATGCCGTGACCAAGACGGAAGATCCCAAGTGCTACAGCTAAGACCAGGCACAGTCAAATAAGTAAATAAAAATCGATGTTTAAAAGATATAATAAATGAGGAAGATCTAGGGGAAATCGAGATAAAAGTTGAGAGAGAAGTGGTGGGGGGCCAAGGGAACGGGATATGTGACCCACAGCCAAGCATATGGACCATCACCTTTCTGTATATAAACACGATTTTTTTTAATTAAACGTTTTGTTTTGTATTGAAGTGTAGCCGATTAACAATGTTGTGATAGTTTCAGGTGAACAGCGAAGGGACTCGGGCATATACATGTGTATCCCTTCTCCCCCAGAGTCCCCTCCCATCCAGGCTGCCACATACCATTAGGGAGTTTGGAATGGACAAGTACATAATGCTTTATTTAAAAGGGATAACCAACAAGCGTCTACTGTAAGTACAAGGACCATCACCAAATTGTCCTGAATGTGAAGAAAGTATAGCAAAAACAGTCTTCCTTCTACAGGGGAAGTTCCAGACTCTTAAGCAGCTGATAATGAAGGTCAGAGCCTAGCCTGGACCTTTGCCTTACAAACACTGATGGTGTGATGAGCACCTTGCAGACGGTAGTGCACTTAATCCTGTGCAAAGGGAGGTCCGTGACTCTCCCCGGCTGATAGATGAGGGTGGAGATAGGGAGGTGACGTGATCAGCTGGTCAGGGGTGGCATCGGAAACTGACCCTGGCTGGATGGAGTCGAATCCTCTCTGAATTCTGTGATGGCCTCGAGCCTGGCCCCCAGGAGCATCAGAGCTCACCACTATGCCCACCCCCCAGCATGCTCTCCTACCGGTCGGTGGACATCCGCAAGAGTTTGCAGCTGGAAGAGCTGCTGGCCAGGGAGCAGCTGGAGTACACCATCGAGGAGGAGGTAGCCAAGCAGACCATCCGCATGTGGCTGAAGAAGTGCCTGAAGCGCATCCGAGCCGTGAGTGAGCCAGACCCGCAGGCCTTCCCTTCTTCCCCTTGGGGGAAGAGACTGGGAATGGGGGACGAAGAGGAGGAGAAAGAAGGGGAGGAGGGGGCACAGAGGGGAGGAGGGGTTGGGGAGGAAGAGGAAGAAGGAGGAGGAGGGGGAGAGGAGAAAGGGGAGGATCCAAAGGAAAGAGCTTGGAAAGAGGAGGGGGGAGGGGAGGAGGAGGGGGGGGGGGAGGGAGGGGGGGGGGGGGGCGGGAGGGGGGGGATCCAAAGGAAAGAGCTTTGGAAAGAGGGGGGGGAGGGGAGGGCAGGAGGAGGGGAGGAGGGGAGGAGGGAAGCAGAGGGTCCAAAGGAAAGAGCTCCTGCAGTACCTGGATTAGATTCTTCTGTGATCACCTTATGGACCTTCAACCAGATCACCTGGATCCATTCACAGTGATTCAAACCCTAATTCTGGCCCAGACTCAGCCATCCCCTCTTGAGCAGAGTCCATAGAAGTTTCCATTGAATCACATCTTTATAACACAGTATGAATGTTTAAAAAGCAGTTTATGGATAGTAAAATATTTACGATCGTCTTTTACGAAAACATAGGTGTTCACAATGCCAAGAATCTCTGCATGTTTGAATGGCAATTGAATTGACAAAGCTACTTTTAGATTGCCCTAAAAAGCCCAATGTATTGTTGACAGTGTTGTTTGATCTTTAGTTAAAGACCACCTCTCCCCAAAAGTTATGATCTGCTTCCTGAACTATACGCTTTAAGATTCTCTAATTCATAAATTAAGGAATGTATACTGTGTTGACTGTGTTTGCAGTCAGCTCTTCTATTTGTTCATGATTTTTACTAATGCTTCTGACCTATGCTTGGAAATGGCAACCCACTCCAGTACTCTTGCCTGGACAATCCCATGGATGGAGGAGCCTGGCAGGCTACAGTCCATGGGGTCGCAAAGAGTCAGACACGACTGAGCGACTTCACTTTCACTTTCACACACAGTGGGAGGAAAAAAGTCAAATGAACCAGTAAATGTTTATACAGAACAAATCTTTTATCTTGTTTCTAAGAACATCAACTGCAAAGCGTGTCTATTGGAGGAGAAAAGGTCCCAGAGAAATGGGCCAGTCCAGCCTAGTATAGCAAGTCTGCTGTGACAGATGCCCCCCACCACGTCTAAGTCCGCTCAGTGCGGCCCCCCCTCCCCACCCCATCAGCCCCGCTAGGTCGGGGGTCATGTCTGCCCCCCACAGGCCCTGATAGGGCACGGGCATTGCTGACTCTCTCCCAGACCGCCCTGGCCTCAGTGTGTGCCAAGACATGGCCTGCTGCAACCAGAGCCAAGCCTAGAACAAAGCAAGGCTTTCTCTCTACCACCCAGGTGTCCTGCTTCTTACAACTTAGAGGAGAGGCGCCATCTCCATTGGCCTAGTGAGCAGCACAGAGTAAGATAAGAAGGGGAAGAAAACAGAAACTTACGTTAATGATCTAAAAATCCTACTGTATAACATAGGGAACTGTACTCAATATTGTGAAATAACCTATAAGGGGAAATACCTGAAAAAGAGTGTGTGTGTGAATATATATATATATATATATATATATATATAT
>ML660218.1:3445776-3676650 GCA_007570785.1 Antilocapra americana | reverse complement strand
ATCTGACTCTTTGTGACCCCATGGACTGTAGCTCGCCAGGCTCCTCTGTCCATGGGATTTCCCAGGCAAGAATACTGGAGTGGGTTGCCGTTTTCTCCTCTAGGGGATCTTCCTGACCCAGGAATCAAACCTACCTCTCCCGCATTGCAGGCAGATTCTTTACCATCTGAGTCACTGGGGATATGGCTGGGCTCTACACCTGAAACTTAGATGATACTATGAATTGACTATATTTCAATTAAAAATTGTTTAAAAAGAAGGAAAAACAATTCTGTTTAAAATAAAACTTACATGGTAGTATCGGTGAACATAAGGATTGTTATGCAAGTGAACACTCCAGGCCCTCCTCTAAAGCTGTCTGATGCCCATCAGGGAAAAACCCTTATTTGGAAGCTCTTAAGTGGTCACCGGGCTTCCCTGGTGGCTCAGATGGTAAAGCGTCTGCCTGCAATGCGGGAGACTCGGGTTCGATCCCTGGATCAGGAAGATGATCCCCTGAAGAAGGAAATGGCAACCCACTCCAGTACTCTTGCCCGGAAAATTCCACGGACGGAGGAGCCTGGTAGGCTATAGCCTATAGGGTCGCAAAGAGTCGGACACAACTAAGCGACTTCCCTTTCTTTCTTTCTTTCTTTTCTTTCCTTCTTTCCTTCTTCTATTTTTCTTTCAAGTGGCCACCCAGCAGGCAGGTCCTTTGGAGAGAGGAGAAGAGAGGAAGACTTGAATGGTGGGGGCAGGGGATGTTGGGCTGACTTTCCCGTTCCTGAAAGAAGGATCCTGTCTCCATAGAAACAGCAGCAGTCCTGTAGCATCATCATCAGCCTGAAGCAGAGCCAACAGCAGGAGTTGAAGCGGATCCTCAACCCGCCCAGCATCGAGACCACGCAGCCCAGTGAAGACCTGAAGACCAACAGTCAGGACAACAGTGTGCGACCCGAGGTATGCGCAGGGGCATCTGTCACCCATGGATGCTCACAAAACAGGAGCTGGTGTCATCCACGTAGTCGTTTCACACAAGTGATGCTGTTTCTAATCGGAAGTTAAGTTGATATAAAACAACAGCGGCAACATGTTGATCCAGTTTTCCCTGAATTTGTGGAACTTATTTCAAAAGATTCTGATTTGTATGGATACAAAACAAAAAAAAAAAAAAATAGGAACGCTTTAAACTTAATAATCCTGTTGATATTTGTCTAAAGAGTTAATATCACGTCTGTAAGGGTTTGAATCCAGCCATAGCCCATGACTTAGGAGAACATGGTTTGCCTGAAGTTCTGCCCTCAATGTTTTCTCCTCCTCACCAAGTCCTAGAAACTTGCAGTCAAGTGAGCAAAAGGTTTGTAATTGGCCTTCAGCCTCCGTAACAGGCTCATCGAGGCTTAGTCCTCCTTTTGATGGGCATCAGAAGAGCATATGGAAATCGGGCAGGCTTAGCTTAAGGACCTTCTGTGTACTGGGGCTCAGCCTAGCTTCATTTCCAGCCTCCATCTGCACATCCATAAAACAGCTCAGCATCACCAGCCTCCTGGAGCGCGTTCGGGTGAGAAGCAGTTGGCAGGAGGCCCAGGCCTTTTGAGGCTTTTGATGTGAATCAAGTGGAGCTGGCCCAGCGTCCTGATGTGTAGTGACACAGTCAGAGCTGGCGACAGACACTGAAGCCTGGGGCTCCGTGGCTGAGCAGAACCCGCCAAGGGGCCTCTTGCGCCACAGCCCTGTTTTGGGTGGATTCACATGTCACTGGCTACCCCCCACCCCCAGCCAGGGGCATCATGGGTCACTGAGACTTGGGCTGGGACGGTCAACACAGGGGATGATGTGGGGTGTCTACAAGGGCCCTGCCACCTGTCTGCCCCAAGGGCGGCCAGCAGTAGTCACCTGTGGGGCTGGCGAAGCAGAGAGGTGATGCTGGCCAAGCACTCTGGTTTCGGGTTAAAAAACTCAAGAGGGGACACAGAGGAGAGGTGAGGACCACAGTGCGGATAGGGAAGGAGAAGATGCTGGTAAGGCAGAGACTGGGTGAGATGCGTGGAGATCCGAGCACTTCTCCTTGACCTCAGTCTTAGTTGACGGAGGTCTCGTTCTCCTCTGGGGCTCATGCCAGAGCTTCGTCTGTTGAGGATTCATCTGGAAGCTCTAGGTGCTGACCCTCAGGTTGGCAAGCATGTGCTGCCCCCAAAGCAGGCCATCCCTGCCACCCCCACTTCTTCCTGGAAGCCCTTCCCTGCCGTCCTGGTGCATGGCAGTGCCCCCAGGAGTGGGAGGTGTGGGGCTGTGGACGTGGAGGAATCCAGGAGGGACACCCAAGAAAAGGGGCCACCTGGAAAGTCAGGCTTTTCACCCGCACCATGTGCAGTGGTGACTTGTCCAATTTTCCTTGACTCTTTTGCCTGTGTTCACCCTTCCAGTCCCCCTGGTGGACATGATGGGTCCATGTTGTTTTCCCCACTTGGCTTTCCCTTGGGGCGTTCTTCCTTTCTTAAACTGAAATGAGGGGTCAGGCCAGTGCACAGAGGAGGGTGGAGGAGAGCACGTGGAGAGGACTAAGCGCCTGACTCTCCCCCCATCCCCATCCCGACAGTCGAGCAGCCAGCAGCAACTCCTGAGCCCCACTCTCTCGGACCGCGGAGGGGGCCACCAGGACGCAGCCGAGGCCGGGAAGCCCCAGAGGAAGTTCGGGCAGTGGCGCCTGCCCTCCGGTACGTACAGGAAGTCCTTTCTCCGGCAACTGGGTCATCTGAAAGGGTGTTGTTCAGTCGCTCAGTCGTGTCTGACTCTCTGCGACCCCATGGGCTGCAGCACGCCAGGCTTCCCTGTCCTTCACCGTCTCCCAGAGCTTGCTCAAACTCATGTCCATTGAGTCGGCGATGCCATCCAACCATCTCATCCTCTGTTGCCCTCTTCTCCTCCTGCCCTCATCTTTCCCAGCATCAGGATCTGCATGGTATCAGTGCTGTTTGTGTGTTTGGGGTCTTGAATTTCAAAATTCAGGTCCGCACCTAAAGGTACTTATAGGGACTTCCCTGGTGGTCCAGTGGCTAGGACTTCAAGTTTCATTTTAGGGGACCTGGGTTCAATCCCTAGTCTGAAAGTAAGATCCCAGAAAGTCATGCGGTGTGGCCAAAAACAAAAAAGTTATATATAGACAGTGAAATGATGAAAAATGTACTTCCCTCATCAGAAACATTTTCCTCAGAATGGATTCTCTAAGTAGAACAATGTTAGCCATTGTTTTCAGCTAATAGAGAAGGCAGCTCCTTTTTTTTTTTTTTTTAATAGTCTTAGTTATTTATGTATTAGGCTGAGGTGGGCCTTCCTTGCAGTGCACAAGCTTCTCTAGTTGAGGCACATGGGCTTAGTTGCCCTGTGGCCTGAGGGATCTTACTTCCCAGGTCAGGGATCGAACCCTCATCTCCTGCATCGGAAGGCAATTTCTTAACCAGTGAACCACCAAGGAAGTCTCAGCAGCCCCTATCAACAAAGGTATTATAACCACAACATAGAAAGATCGAGAGATTACCACCACAGGCTTCTGGTGCACATTCCAGGCATTCCCTAACTTGGGCAACATTTGTTTACTCTAAGAGGGAGTAGGTGGGTACATGTCACTCAGAAAATGACATAGGGTTCTCAAAGAAGGAACAAAAAAACCTCGGGCAGTATGTTTCAGCACTTACTGTACACCAATCACGATCCTAAGTGCCTTCTATCTGTTCCTTCATTTGATCCTCACACAAATTTTATTATTTTCCACATTTTACTGATTCAGTGAGAGAGGTTTCTTCTAGAGGAGCATGGGGCATGGAAAACCAGAATAATCCCATTCGGGGCGCACAGAGTGGGAGGGAGAGCAGTGATCATCCCAGCTCGGTGCTTTCTCTGTGGACACCTGAGCCTGCAGGGACGGCGGGGGGGTGGGGGTGGGCTTCTTACATTTGTCCAACGTCTCTTAACAGCAGAGAGGGAAGTCTTTCTTCCTGTTGTTGTTTAGTTGCTAAATCACATCCGACTCTTGGCTACCCCATGGACTGTAGCCCACCAGGCTCCTCTGTCCTTGGGATTCTCCAGGCAAGAATACTGGAGTGGGTTGCCATGCCCTCCTTCAGGGGATCTTTCCCACCCAGGGATGGAACCCGCATCTCTTATGTCTCCTGCACTGGCAGGCGGGTTCTTTACCACTAGCACCGCCTGGGAAGCCCCCATTATGAATATGCAGAATCCAATGCTTAGAAAGGTTTCATACATGACATCTATGGATGGGACTTGCTTGTGGAAAGCATGACTGATGGGGGCCCTCAGGGCGTTTCAGGAATGGCTTGCGATGGAGCCGGGGTTGGGGTCAGGGGGATGGGGTACCACACACCATGTTGCTGACGGGGCTTTTATTGATTCCACAGCACCAAAACCAATAAGCCACTCAGTGTCTTCGGTCAATTTACGGTTTGGAGGGCGGACCACAATGAAATCTGTCGTGTGCAAAATGAACCCCATGACGGACACTGCTTCCTGTGGTTCAGAGGTCAAGAAGTGGTGGACCCGGCAGCTGACCGTGGAGAGTGACGAAAGCGGAGATGACCTTCTGGACATTTAGGTGGAAACCAGTGCGGATGGAAGTCCACTGGTGAAAACTGACTTCTGATATGTGCTTTCATTGTCCAGTGAGTGATCTGTAATTGATGTACAATTCAAGTCCAACTTGTAACAAGATTTTTTAGAACTAATTTCTAGATCCTGCCATAGGAAGGCATAAAACTGGGTCCATCAAAGCTGTATTTGTGATAAGTTATTGCCACAAATTCAAGAGAATCAGCATGGTGGCAGTATCCATAATATTAGATACTATACTAACACCAGATGTAGATCATTCAAAATTTCACATTGTCTATGTAAACTAAGGTATATATTCATGTATACTGTTATGCATTATTACCACCCCCTGAAAGAGTGCCTAGCCCAAAGTAGCTGATATTTATGGTGCAAGAGGTATAGTTTTAGTTTGTGTTTTTCCCACTTCTTCTAGAAATACTTTTCTTGGGAGAATTCATTATTTATGATTGATCTGCAAAGGTCAGCACCAAGCTTATGATAAAATGATAGTAGTTTTACAAACTACAGATTCTGAATTTTAAAAAGTCTGCTCTTTTTCTCATGTTATTTTTTAAAATCTACACAAGCTATTTAGAGATCAGAACAAGTCAGTGTCTGTCCCCGGTCACTCCGTGGAACTGTGGCCTGCTCCCAAGAGAACTCCGTGTACAGGTATCAAGCAAAGAATTGGCCTGAAGAGCTGACTGGTTTAAAACAAACCTGTACCTAGATCACTCAAGGGGAGCATGGTTACATGAAGATGTTGAGTTTCTTTAAAAGCCCTCTAATCACAGTTTCTTTAAAAGCCCTCTAATCACACAAAAAAAAAAAGTAAAGCTTCATGATTCCACTTAATTTAAAAATCTTCACATGTGTGATGTTATCATTGGCTTCATCTCTTACCCAAAGTTGGTCCCTTTGGCGGTAAATCAGCAAAGACATTATAAGTTGGCCGCAACACACCATTACTGTGTTCAATTCAAAATGATGGCCTTGCTGAAACTTCCTTGGTGGTCCGATGGTTAAGAAGCCGCCTTGCAGTGCAGGGGACGTGGGAATTGAAGTTCTCACGTTTGTGCACTGCAACTAAGATCCGATGCAACCAAGCAATTTTTTTTTTTTTTAATGATGCCCTTGCTAGCAGATTCTCCTGTAGAAATAATGATGCTCTCCAAAATCTCCCTCTCAGCTCACGGTTTAGGCTCTCACAGCTCCGTGATGTTTGTTTCACACATCAGTGGTCCATGTCCTCCAGATGGAACCTTGTCAACCAAGTAGAGGTGCACTGGGGCCTTTAACTACACTACTGGTGATTGGAGAGTTGCTGTTTAGATGACTTCAATAGAGTAATGATCTCAGAATCCTTTGACCACCACCCCAGTCCCCAGGTTCTGTGTGACCTCTCTCTGTTTCTCTCTATTTAACATTCTTAAACTAGCCAAATATCACATTCCCTCTGTATAACAAATGTGACATGGTGGTGACAGTCCGTAAAGCGGTTATATGATTAATTGTGACAAGTTAATGGACAATTAAAGTCAGTGCAGCGAAAAGAATTTTATTTCATTTTTATGTTCATTTGGAGTTTCCTTTTTGTACATAAGAAAATAAATATTGGATTTGTAAAAGAATTTACTCCGAGTTGATGATCATCTCTAAACCCTTTTCTTGTGTGTGGGCTTGGGGGGAGGGTAGGAGGGGGACTTGGAGGTGGGGCCGCCAAGGAGCTGGCATTTTGCAAACTCTGAATATTGTCGATAATTAGTTGGCAAAAGCACTGTCCCCGGTATTCATTTCAGTTCAGTCCCTAAGCCAGAATGTTCCTTTCACGTTAGTGCTTGTAAAGCTGAACGAACACCCTTTACCTTCCACATTCACAACAGAGCAGAAAAGGAACTCAGGCGGCCAGTGCACAGGTCTGTACTAGCACCACATGTGTTTCTCCTCTTGGCTCAGTACGCTTGAGTGATACGGCCTCATCATCCAAAACGGCTGAGCCTTTCCTAAAATGTTTGTAACTGATGCTCAGCAGAACATCACTGTTGTTCATGCTGCAGCGACGGCAGAATAGCAATGCACTTAATGCTATAGCACCCTCCATTTGCAATGAAGGGAAACAGCTACATAGCCCCCATGGGACTCAGGGCCAGCCACTTCCTGAAGCCAGCAGCGTGGACAGTAAGCCCAGAAGATAACATGCCCCACCCTGCTTTGAGATTTTTCATCAACTTATAAACAGGCCGGTTATGCAGATGGGAAAACTTGGACCACGGCGTCCCCTGGTCCTGGGGGAGGCCAGGCATTAACACTAATCCTGCCACCGTGCCACCCACTGCCTCTAAGTAAGGGACGCCGTGGGTTCCAGGGGCATCAGAAAGCGTCAGGGATAGAATGCTTGACGCAGGGCCCCCCAGGGGACCAGACCACCCATACATTGCACATATGGTGATTCAGGGCACTGGAAGGAGGAAGCAGAGAATGGCCAGGCTGAGGCTGTTCACTCGAATCTCAATCTCAGGGGTGGGTCAACCACAACAGCCATCAGCGGGGACTGGCTGTCCGGGCACGCAGAAGAGAAACTGGACTCTAAAGCCTTAGGAAAAGGCAGTTTCTAGGCCAGTTGAATGATATGTTTGTATCTTTGTAGGAAGTGACATACTTTACCATACTCAGGTGCTTTTCAGTATACTGCTACCAATGGCACGCTTCCCCCAAGTCCTTCAAAGGATCCCCAAGTATTAAGCTGGCAA
Source organism: Antilocapra americana (assembly GCA_007570785.1). NCBI lineage: Eukaryota > Metazoa > Chordata > Mammalia > Artiodactyla > Antilocapridae > Antilocapra > Antilocapra americana. The sequence continues at coordinate 3,669,316 of ML660218.1, read as the reverse complement.
AGCAAGCAGCCCTAGTTGAAATTCAGGCGAAGATGAGAACCCCACTCACATGGCCCCATCTCTCCCTTGTTGTGGATGGAACTGAGTCACCACCACCACCCCCATACCACCCCCCTCCCAAAAAATATGATGTGTTGGAACTCTAGCTCCTGGTCCCTGCGGATGTGACCTTTTGGGAACAGCGTCTTTACAGATGTGAGGAGTTAAGTGATGGTGAGGTCATTCCAGAGTAGGGTGGGTCCTTAATCCAATATGACTGGTGTCCTTATAAGAAGACAAGAGAGAGCTTATTTAAAAAGTAATGAAATTCTGATACACAGATGAACCTCGAGGACATTATACTAAGTGAAATAAGCCTGCCACATAAAGACAAATACTGTATGATTCCATTTATATGAGGTATCAAGAGTAGTAAAATTCATAGGAACAGTGGAATGGTGGGTGCCAGGGGCTGGGGGAAAGGGGAATTGCCACTCAATGGATATAGTTTCCGCTTTGCATAATAACTTGAGGTTGGTTGCACAATAATGTGAACGTAATTGACACTACTGAAGTGTGCACTTGAAACGGTTAAAATGGTACATTTTGTTAGGTGTATTTTATCAAAATGTAACATTTTTCTCATTTTTAATATACTCTACACCATCTTATCCCAAAGCCTAGGAGCCAAATTGAAATAGCAAAACAGTTCCAAAGCCACACTTAAATTATGCTTCCACATTTGCTCCTTTCTGTATTTGACCAGTATATCTGGTTTAAATTGAATAGTCTATTCTTTTCCCCAATACTGTGTGTCACTCATTAAAAATTTAAAATCTTCCTCTAGTATGCTGAGTAAATATTCAAGTCCCATTTGAACATTAGAGGGCTTTTAAAAAAAAAAACATTGATTATTTATTTGTGTTATGGCTTTACATGTGGCTATTAACTGTGTAAACAATACCACATATAACTATCAAGATACCTCAATTGGAGATGTTATTAGAGTACGACAGATTCAGGACTAGAATGACAGATTCAGATGGTTTAAATACATTTTAAAAGCTTTCTGAAAAATTTTGCCAGTAAAAAAAAAAAATCCCATTAATAAGGTGGAAATGATTTTTTTTTGTTATCCACACAGGAAGCAAAGTATATTCCACAGAAATCTTGGGACACAGTTTGGTAAACTAGCTGCCAGAAATAACAGGAAGAGTTATCATTTCACCTCTTGTGAGCACAGTCTCCAAAAGGTGTATGAGGGCGTCTCATCACCATCCCCTGAATTAGTTGTTTGCTTGTTGTCAAGGAGCTCATCCTGATTCACAAGGCTACGTCAAAGGACAGGAGAAATAAGTCACTCACCTCAGGTCTTCATCGGTCCCAGGAGCATCAGGACAGTTGACTTGGGGTGTATCGGAATCCAGGCACCATCTTCTTTATCAGCGTCTGCATTCCACCTTGGAAACAGCATGCGGGGCCCCTACCCTGCGGAATATGGAAGGCACAACAGCAAAGCTAAGGAGCACCAGCCTGGTGAGCCCAGGGGTGGTGTCACAGAGAACTCAGCTCTCTCCTCTGGTTCTAGGGGACCTCAGCAGTGGCCCCCTGCCCCGGCCTCCTTCTGCTCCTGTCTGAGCCAAGAGTCAAGAGTCAGGAAGGAGACTGGGCTCTCCTAATGCCTCAGGGGGGACCCACAGACTCACTGAGACACCCGCAGGACTTCATCGGGCTCTTCTTACGAGTTATCTCTTCCTGAGCCCCGGGCAGGGCTCCACACCATCCAGCTCCGGAGCCCGCCTTGGCTCCACCACGCTCTCATCCCAGCAAACAGTGCATCTCTGTGTTCTACCAACTCCACTCCAGAGCCAAACTCATGAAAGTGACAGTGTTAATCCACCAGTCGTGTCCGACTCTGAGGCCCCATTGACTGCAGCCCAGTGCCAGGCTCCTCTGTCCATGGGATTCTCCAGGCAAGAATACTGGAGTGGGTTGCCATTGCCTTCTCCAGGGGAGCTTTCCAAGCCAGGGATCGAACCCAAATCTCCCTCACTGCAGGCAGATTCCTTACCGTCCGAACCACCAGAGAAGCCCCAGTGGAGAACTTCAAATCAGGTGTCCTTTCCGATCCACTGACTCCTTTTGCAGGGCAGTGAAAAGGGGCCCTTGCTCTGGCCAGGTCAAGAGATAATTGGGAATTCTGCGAAGCCCTAATGAGCACAGCCTGAAGGTCCTGGCTGTGTTCTCACTTCCAACAGCCACCTCGTGCTGACATGTCACATCGCCAGTCTTGAGTGTCCCCGCCAGGAGCCTCCCAGCCCAGGCAGGGTCCCCACGCCTCTCTGCAGTTGCCTCACACCCTGGGCGAACTGCTAATTAGACGCCTCATTTCTTGGCCCGGGTACAGGTTTGAGCCATCTGCTTATTGATCACATCCTTCAGAACATATTGGATTTTAAGGAATCCAGCCACAAAAGCCAGTAATGTTGCAGGTGGCTCATTGAGAAGGTTTCTCTAGGGCAAGCTTGAGAATATACGGTATGTGGTGGCCAACAAGCTACAGAAATATTGGCTGCAGAGTTCATAGATTATCATCCGGACAAAGCAATATAAAATGAAGCTCAGAATTGCTACTTGAACGCCTCTTCCTCTATTCTTGATATTGCAGAAAAGAAACATGTATGATGTGGGCCAACAAATTACACCACTGCCACTGAGACTGCTGCTGCTGCTGAGTCCCTTCAGCCGTGTCCGACTCTGTGAGACCCCATAGATGGCAGCCCACCAGGCGCCCCCGTCCCTGGGATTCTCCAGGCAAGAACACTGGAGTGGGTTGCCAGGTTCTTCTCCAATGCATGAGAGTGAAAAGGGAAAGTGAAGTCCCTCAGTCGTGTCCGACTCTTCCCGACCCCATGGACTGCAGCCTGCTAGGCTCCTCCATCCATGGGATTGTCCAGGCAAGAGTACTGGAGTGGGGTGCCATTGCTTTCCCCAGGGGATCTTCCCCTACCCAGGGATCGTACCCTCGTCTCTTGCGTCTCCTGCATTGGCAGGTGCATTCCTTACCACGGAGCCACCAGAGAAGTCTGTTCTATCCAAGTTGTGGGGAAGGATGGTTCTCCGCAGGAAAAAATTTTCCAGAGCAAGGGGGGGTGGGGGTGCTGTGGGGGCAGGGAGGGGCGTCCTGGCATCCTGTTTCCCCGGAGCACAGGGCAGGCCCCTCCTGAGCCACCCTACCTGTTACACCCTCTCCTTTCTCTTCTGTAAAATGAGATCCCAATGACACCTGCTGTTCACTTAATATGTATCCTGTATGGATGATCGTGAGAGCTGCATGACAGTGTTAAAGTACCTGGGCCACTGAATTGTACGGTTAAGTATGATTAAAAATAGTTGTGTTTTATATTAAGTGACATCTACCACAGTAAAACAAAAAAAAATTTTTTTTAATTGATACCTGCTTCACCTGCCTCTACCTGAGACTGTGAGAGTCACAGGAGATGTTTGTGAGCCTGTAAGCACACATGAAAAGACCCTGATGCTGAGCTTTCATTAGAAAAGATGCTGATGCTGGGCAAGATTGAAGCCAGGAAGGGAAGAGACGACAGAGGACGAGATGGTTGGAGGGCATCACCGACTTGAGGGACGTGAGTCTGAGCGAGCTCGGGAGCTGGCGAAGGACAGGGAAGCTGGCGTGCTGCAGTCCATGGGGTCGCAAAGAGTCGGACACGACTGAGCGACTGAACAATGGCAAGCACGTGTGAACAGTGTGGGCTCCTACCAGCTCTGGTAAAGGTCCAACGGTTCTGTTCACAGGGGGTTTCAGAGATCACTCTCTCTGACATCAAACCTCCCTTCTTCACAAAAATCTCCTTTCTTCAGGGCCAGAAGTATGAACTGGCTGAGTGGGTGGTGTGGCGGGTGTGGGAGGGTGCCTGCCCTGAGCCCCTCAAGAAACCTCAAGACGCACACAGTTTCCCCCTACCCTATTCCCAGCCTGTAAGCCATCTCACAGAGGGCGCCGTCTGCCACGCAGTGATAGACGAAGCAAGCACGGTGAGCCTTCTCTCTGAGATCAGAGATCTTAGCTCTGTCCTCTGAAGGTTTCCAGTTCCTCGCCTCAGAAGTTCAGACCACCGTCCTCCAGAGGCAGGAGCCGGGCTGAGCTGCGGCAGCACGTAGCACACACGGCTGCCCGGAAAGTGTGAATAACGCTGCGGTCAGCGGGCCAGATGGAGCTCCCTGGGGAGCCGAGCTTTCTCTAAAACCCAAGGAAGAAAATCGATGTCCCAGGAAGGGATGGAGTGAGGGGGAGAATCTATAGGAAAGGGAAATGAGTGATATGCAAGGCAATTTGAACATTCTCCCCCTCAAGCAATTGACTCAATAAAGGGTGAAACCTAACAACCTCTGGTTAGAAAGGCGAAGCCTGAGCAAGGGCACCGGCTGGTCTTGTATAGACCGGCCAGGGCTCACAGCCCGCTGCTGCTATCTGGGACTGTTTTTTGTTTGTTTCTGGGTTGTTGTTTTTTTTTTTTCTTTTTTTCAGTTTATGAGAGTACAGCTCACGGGAATTTTCCTCCACATGGGACATCAAGTTTAGATTCAGAACGAGTGCTATGCTGGTTTATTAATACTCCTCCCTGCTATGAAGAAAGCCCAAATAAACATGATGGGTTTTGCATTCGATTTCATGAACGAATACCCCAAACTCTTTCCCAACAGATTCCTGAGCCCCAGTTTGTAAGCTTGAGAAGCAGTATCATTAGAAATATTCTAGAGAGAAGATCCAGTTTATGCATTGGGGGACTTTTAAATATTTATTGATTTGGCTGTGATGGGTCTTAGTTGCCTCATGCGGGATCATTCCTTGGGGTGCATGGGCTCTCTAGTCATGGCCTGAGGGCTCAGTAGTCACAGCACAGGGACTGAGGTGCTCTGCAGCAAGTGGGATCTTAGTTCCTGGATCAAGGATGGAACTTGTGTCCGCTGCATTGGCAGGCAGATTCTTAACCACTGGACCACCAAGGAAGTCCTTGTGCACTTGTTTAAATGGTTGTGATGGAGGCACAAAATACCTTCCCTCAATGACCAAGTTTAGCATATTAAGTTTAGAATATTAACCCACCTTTATCTTGTTATTGACGAGAGGACCAACTCTTCATTAGCTTAGCATGTCTTAATTGCTAGGCATGGATACATGAACTTTGAGATAATGACATCAGCATCACTATTTGTCTTATGGGTTTCTTACCTCTATGGCCCACCTTCTATTTTTCCATCAACATCAGCATTCTTTTTATAGCTGCTTCTCCCTCAGATATATGACTGGAAAAGACCAGATCCTCTCAAACCAATAGGAAGAGTTCAAAACAATAGACCTAACTTCTCTAGCCCTTCCTTTACCTTCTTGTTTTTCTGCTTATGAGACCGCAGTGGACCAAGGAAATGACAGATAGTGCTTTCTGTCAAATATGCTAGAAATATTCTCTTAGGAAAGACTGCACTGAAAATGACAGATTGCATATTGATTGTTGCTACCAACATTTGCTATTAAAATAATCCCACCTCATGAAAAGCTAAGGGTTAAACCCCCCTACTAAATGAAAGAGCTCCTTGCTTATAATCTGTGTGAGTTTATCATTCCACATCTCTTCAGATTATCTGTATAATGTCAAAAGCAATGTCAAAAGTTGGCCAAAAGAACAATATAATTTCTCTTTGATGTATTTGTTCACCAAACAGGAGCCCTTGGGGTTAACCTTTTTCTTGCCTTCATTGATCCTCCAAGACCTAAATGCTTCTAGTAAAATTGACCTGACCAAGGCCTAACTCTTTTTATAATCTGTTGTTTAAACCTTAGACTGCATCCCAGATTGTGACAGATTTCCTTGCATCTATAAATAATGACAAGGAAACGGGCCCAAGATATTATTGAATTTTTAGCCTATCTCCATCTGAATAAACAATTAGCCATTCATTTTATTTTAATTTTTCAACTTCACTGTGTGGCACGTGGAATCCTAGTTTCCCCAACCAGGGATTGAACCCATGTCCCCTGAAGTGGAAACACAGAGTATTAAACACTGGGCAGCCAGGAAAAGTCCTGGTCATCCTTTAAACATAAAATGATTGTCTGTATAAAGATAATTTCTCAGTAGTTACACCTTCTGCCTCAAGAGGAAAGGGCAGGGAATGATTAAATTATTTAGGGAATCAGGTGAGAACCGTCCCATATGTCAGCAACCTAGTTGGCCAGACCAGGAAAGCCCTAACCAGAAGCCATCATTCTGGTTTCTAAAAGAATCTTGAAGCTTTCTACTTGTAGGGACATTCTTTCAAGCCACGTAGTTTTTGGGGTGGGAGTTTGGGGGTGGGAGGAGTTGCATTAGAAACAAGGAAATGAACGGAAGGATAGTCACTGGCAGGAGGCTATTTCTATGATCTCTTCTTAATCTTTCTCTGAGGAGGGACTAATTCCGAATCACAAAGTTGAGACAAACCCACCCCGTTTGCCAGAAGCCTGTCATTTCTCAAAAATAATTACTTGATTGACTTGCAATTTCCATAAAAAGTTTCACTTCACAAACTTTGTTCTCTAGATTACATTTTAAAATTCATTGACTATCTGCTTTATGGACAGTAATTTTTAAGACTTGAATAGAGTGTTTCTCTGCATTTGGGCAGAATTCATCTTCCAATTAGCATCACAGGTGGGCCCATTTTTCTGCACACGCTGCTGTGGCATTCAAATATTTGCATCCAGTATCCCAGTAGATTTAGTTCCCAAATAGATAACAAGAATGATCTAAACAAGAAAGTAGGGAATTGGATGATGTAAGGGGGAAAGCATGGGATTTGAACTCAGGAGAGCTGTTCTTCAGTTCTTAATTTGCTATTTTCTGTCTATAACATCTTGAACAAATAGTTAAACATCCCCAATCCCCAGTATCCTCCTTAAAAGGGAATAGAAATACCTCATAAGGAATTTCTAATGAGGCTAAGCAATACAATAAATGTGAAAGCACATGGATAATGATAAAGTTCTTTATAACACATTTATTTTTACCACTGAGAGACAAGTTAATAAAATAATTATGAGGTTTGGATTCAGATAAACCTAGATTCACAATCTTGCTCTAAGCCTTCCTCGTAAACTATGTGGTCTGGACCATGTGGCAGGAAGAAGTCTTAAGTGGCCCCCAGGTCTTCAGCCCCAACCCCCAGCACTGTGACCGGGATGAGATATTACACTCATGGCAAAAGTGATTGTAAGGTTACTAATCAGTTGACTGTGAGTTGGTAAAATTGGAGATTATGCAGGTGAGCTTAATCTAATCACGTCTGCTCTTTAAAAGTGGGGGGTTTCCTCTAGCTGGTACCAGAAGGGGGAAATCAGAGAAGTTGGAAACAAGAGAAGGATTTGATGCACGGTTGTTATCATGGAAGAGGAAGAAACTCAGACTGGTCTCTCAAAGTTGAGAGCAACCCCTAGCCAATAATCCACAAGAAAATGGAAACCTTAGTCCTGCAACCACAGGAACAGATTCTGCCAACAGCTGGAATCAGCTGAAAAGAGGTTTCTTCCCCAAAGCCTCCAGGAAAGAGCCCAGCCACCCCAACATCTTGATTCGGGTCTGTGACACCCTCAGAGAAGGACCCAGTTGAGTCTGTCCAGCTACTGTGAGATAATAAAGGGGTATTGTTTCAAGCTACTAAGTTCATGTTAATTTGCTCAGGTAGCAGTAGGGAAACAGCGCAGGCAAGTTGATGATAAAGTGAGTTAAGTAGTCTACTGGTGCATAGTAGAAAAAGAATTTGAAAATATGAAATTCATTCCTTCCGTTAGAGCTGCGTTTCTCAAATTTTAATGTACACATCAATTTTCAGGGGATCTTGTTAAAACGCAGGTTCTGATTCAGTAGGTCAAGGTGGAGCCTAAGATTCTGCATTTTTAACAAGCTCCCAGGTGATGCTGATGCCGCTGCTCTGGGGCTCACAGGCAAAGGGGTGGGGGGTGAGGGGGTGGCACGGCTTTGGAGCTCACTCCCTCAGTGGATCCCAATCCTGCCTACACATCAGAATCTCCTGGGGGATCCCTAAAATGCCCAGAAGTGGGGTCCACTTCTAATTTAATTGGTCACAGTTGGAGCAGAGACATCAGTTATTACAAGGAATCTCCTCTCTGCAGCCAGGGATGAGCAGTGTATGGCTTCAAACTGTACCCTCAAGGACTTGGCAGCTTCACAGGGGAGAGTGTTAAAATTCAAATCCCCAGGCCCCTCCAGGCTCACTGAATCAGAGTCTCCATATACAGGTACAGGAATCTGTGCTTTCACTGGCTTTCCAGATGATTCTAATGGTGGTTAAGTCTCTGCCTGCCATGCAAGAGACATGGATTCGATCCCTAGGTCGGGAAGATCCCCCGGAGGAGGGAATGGCAACCCACTCCTGTATTCTTGCCTGGGAAATCCCATGGACAGAGGAGCCTGATGGTAGTCCCAAAGAGCTGAACAGAAATAAGGGACTAAACTTTCACTTTCAGTGTAAGTCTAAGAAGCGTGGCCTCAGGTCAGCACCCTCCTTCTATAGGTATGGCTATTTCACACCCATAGAAGGACAGTTCAGAGATCCAGAGAGACTTAATGATTAGCTAAAACAGAGGTTGACAAACCACAGCCTGTGGGAGAATCTGGCCACTGCCTGCTTTTGAAAATAAAGTTTTCTTGGAGCACGACCGCGCCCATTCACCGTGTCCAGCTGGAGCTGCTGCAGTGACAGAGCTGAGGCAAGGCAACCAGGCCTGAATGTCCTACAAAGACGAAAATATATACTATCTGGCCCCCCCACCCCCTGCCAAAAAAAAAGGCTGCTCCCTGCTCTGAGAATACACTTCAAGTTAGAGAAGCAAAATGCAGAATCCAGCTGTTCTACAGCAGTAGCTGATTCAGGCTTAAGAGGAACGGAACCCTCAGCTGAACGGTGACCCGAATCGGCTCCACCCCAGTGTCTGCAGGGCAGAGGGACTCTGGGTCCTGATCCTGGTCACTGATCCGGAGACGATCCAGGTGGCAGGCGGGCCTCTGGGGGAAGGAGGAGCATCATTCTGAGGAGGACTGGCCCCAGGCCAGGTCTTCACGGATCTCCAGTCTGCCCTTGGCTGTCGGAGACCGGAGACCGTGGGTTCCCTAACCCTCCCTAGAGGCCTCCAGCTTTCACAGAGAGCCCCGAGGTGACAGCTGGCTGATCCGAGGGTATCATTTTCTTTAATTAAGGCTTCAGAGATGTTAAACCCAGCTGACTGTGTGATTCTTAGTGTTGTCATTGCCTTCACACAGTTGTCAGAGTCTAGTCACCAACCCTGTACCCACTGCTCTATTTAAAATGGATAGCCAACAAGGACCCACTGTAGAGCACAGGGAACTCTGCTCGATGCTATGTGGGAGCCTGGATGGGAGGGCAGTTTGGGGAGAGTGGACACATGTACATGTATGGCTGAGTCCCTCCGCTATGTACTTGAAACTATCACAATATTGTTAATCGACTATACCCCAATACGAAAAAACAAACAAACAAAAAGTTAAAAAGAAAGTCCAGTCACCAAAACCCATCAGGAATCACCTGCAGTCAAACCAATTAGCTTAAAGTTAGCAACTTAAAAGGGGGCTTCCCTGGTGGCTCAGATAGTAAAGAATCTGCTTGCAATGCAGGAGACCTGGGTTCAATCCCTGGGTTGGGAAGATCCCCTGGAGAAGGAAATGGCAACCCACTCCGGTATTCTTGCCTGGAGAATCCGATGGATAGAGGAGCCTGGTGGTCTACAGTCCATGGGTCACAAAGAGTCAGACATGAGTGAGCGACTAAACACTAGCAGCTTAAAACAATAACCACTGACCATCTTCTAGCCCTGTGGGTCAGAAGTCTGATGTGGTCTCAACTGGGTTCTCTGCTGAACCTCACAGGTCCAAACCAAGGTGCTGGCAGAGCTGGAGGCTCATCTGGACACTCCAGGGAAAACCCACATCCAAGATCATTTAGCTGACGGCAGCAAGGGGCATTCAGAGCAGAGAACTGGGCTGAATAGATGGATGGATGCTGGCCAGACCAGATACCACAGCAGAACTGACCCACCGCCTGCAGCCACCAGCCCAGGAAGCCAAACCACAAACTCTGAAGCAGAACACTCAGGAATTGATTAATAGCTAGCAGCTTCCTTACTTTTTGCCCCCTACCTCCAAATCAGGACCAAGCAGAGAAAGCTAAATATGCTCCCCTACCCAGTCGCATTTCTAGTTGTTCCACCTCCAGCTTCCCCAGGTGCTCATCAGAGCACTCTCAAAGCTTTCTCTTCTTATTCTCAACAAAGCCTGCTTCCCACTGAGTCTGCCAAACATCAGTGATGGTGGCTGACTCCCTTCCCATAGCAAACTCTGGGTAGACAGCCTTCTCTTGTTCTCAGTTGGGTGGTCTTGTTCATTTCCGAAGACCCACGGGATGTCTTATGCGGGTGCTCAATCAGTCATGTTTGACTCTTTGCAACCTTTGGGACTGTAGCCCACCAAGCTCCTCTTCATGGGATTTCCCAGGCAAGAATACTGGAGTGGGTTGCCATTTCCTCCTCCAGGGGATCTTCCCAACCCAGGGATTGAACCTAGGTCTCCTGCATTGCAGGCAGATTCTTTATCGCTGAGCCATCGGAGAAGTCCTAGGGGATATCTTAGTCATGGGGAATTGAGAGGGCTTGCTTGTAGTATTTGCCCCTGTGCTGGGTGATTCCACAGAGAGTTTAAGGAAGCAAGACCAGTTCAAGACTGAACGCCATCAGGATGCATACCCAACTCAGGGACCCGTCACCTTGGTTATTTTTAATAAGGAGGCAGGAGGGCTGGAGGTGGGAGAGATTACCAGTAAGAAGTGACAGTCTTTCATGTTAGTGGGAAGAGTGGAATGGTTAGTTATTTGGGAAGAACTGCCAGTGTCCTGGTCTACATCTTGTCCGGTACAATTCTGGGGTGGTCTTCTCTCTATCTTGTTCTATTATGGTCTCTTCCTCAATTTCAGAGATGACCTTACTTGAGAGGACATTTCTTTCCTGGCTTGTCCCCATATAGAAAGGATTTATTCCCTTTGTTGAAGGATTGGCTGAATGGGGTCCTCGGAAAATCTAATCCTGAAAAATTCCAACTACAATTTGAGGTGTACTGAGGTGAAGTCTTATCTCCTTTGGGACATCTGACCCTCTCCCCCAACCCCCCGGCCACAGTGGGGCAGGCTGGGAGGCTGCTGACCTCCTGCAAGTCTCCCTGGGGGCAGCTAAAACTTATCCTATCTCTTTATCTTCAATACCACTCATTGCCATGGGCTTCTAGGATCTGAAAACCTAACTCTCATCCATTCAGAGTAAATTAGAAAGACAATGTGGAAAATGTAACAACCAATTACTGCAAGAAACTCCCCTTTTCCTTCCCCTTTTGACTTATCTCATTAAATTACAGGCAGTTTATACACAGCATCTTCCCATTCTTTAAATTAATTATAAGTGCCTGAAGGTAGAGAAGCTCTGAACATGTCTGAGACAGCAGACGACCAGACAGAAGCAGAAGGACTGACTGCCTGACCAGGAAACCTAATTTGCCAGTTATCTTCCTGAGGCAAACTGTGGATCCAAATATAACCTACTGTGATCTTTGCCACTTTTCCACAGGGCTGAAGCATCAACACCTTGATCTCTTGTTTTCTCTCTTCTGCTCAAGAAAACAAGGTGATCGAGACACTTGTCAAACAAGATGCTGCTAAGCTAAGAGAGAAGCCTGCTGGCATTATCCTGCCAGCAGCAGTGAGGGGAAATGGGAGAAGAGGGCCTGATCTCCTTGTGTGCTGGACACTGGGAAGGAATTAATTGACGGTTGTGAATGTAGACCCTTCAGGCAGCATCTCTGAGTGAAGGGAGATGGATGACATACTGGAAGCCCTGGCTTGTTATTTCAGGATGACGCTAATTGACAGATAATGGGTCCCCACTCAGCACAACATCTCTGGCAGCTGAGAAGAGGCCGTGGAGCGAGCCAGAAGTAGCCCACTTCCCTGAGGTGGACTCCACATGCTTGAGGGCGGGAGAAAGATCCAGAAGCATCTGAATGTGGCTGCCTTCTAACTCTGGGTTCCAGGGAAGACCTCCCTTCTCAGCTCAAACCCTGACCCCAACAGCTTCCTGGAAAACGCCAAGTGCCACTCCTGAAGGCACCTTCCTCTTGGTGGAATTCAGAGCCACTAGCCCAGCGCCTGTGGACAATCACTGCAGCCATGAAATTAAGACTCTTCCTCCTAGGAAGAGAAGCTTTAAGAAACCTAGACAGTGTATTAAAAGGCAGAGACATCACTATGCTGACAAAGGCCCACATAGTCAAAACTATGGTTTTTCCCAGTAGTTATATACAGATGTGAGAGCTGGACCATAAAGAAGGCTGAGTGTCAAAGAACTGATGCTTTCAAATTGTGGTGCCGAAGACTCTTGAGAGTTCCTTGGACAGCAAGGAGATCAAACCAGTCAATCCTAAAAGAAAGCAACCCTGAACGTTCATTGGAAGGACTGATGCTGAAGCTGAAGCTCCGATACTTTGGCCACCTGATGGGAATAGCTGATTCACTGGAAAAGACTCTGATACTGGAAAAGATTGAGGGCAGGAGAAGTGGGTAACCAAGGACGAGATGGTTGGACGGCATCATAGACTCAATAGACATGAGTTTGAGCAAACTCGGGGAGTGAAGGACAGGGAAGCCTGACGTGCTGCAGTTCATGGGGTTGCAAAGAGTCAGTCATGACTTAGCGAGTAAACAACAACAACAACATATATAATATATATATTCTAGGAGACTAAAGGATGTTCACTTCAGGCATAATTCAGTGACAGCTAAAATAATTACACATGAAATGCTAGAAGAATTCAGGGCTGTACATCAAGGGGTGTGTGTGTGTGTGTGTGTGTGTGTTAAGTGGCTTCAGCTGTGTCTGACTCTGCAACCCTGTCTGTGACCTGCCATGCTCCTCGGTCCATGGGATTCTCCAGGCTAGAATACTGGATCAGGTTGCCATTTCCTTCTCCAGGGGATCTTCCAGACCCAGGGATTGAACCCACATCTCGTATATCTCCTGCATTGGCAGGAGGGTTCTTTACCACTGGCACCACCTGGGAAGCCCTCACATCAAGGTACAATAAACCAAAGACACAGTCAAAAGAACAATTGTGTAACTTAATCCTACAGTAAATAGCAGATCACAAATCTGTATTTAAACAGCTGCACTTAGAGTTGTATGTCATGTTGGAAAATAAGATAAATTTAAATTAAGTGAAAAAGGGAGGTGGCAAAGACACATTTGGGAAATATACAGAACCCTTGAGGCTTTTCTTTGTCGGTTTTTAATGAATTGGAAAGTCAGCTGGGGAATGAGCCACAGATACGAAGAGAAATGTGATCAAGGAAAGAATTTTAGAAGGTAAAAGAAAGCTCAAACACAGAATATAACTTTTAAAAAACCAAATAGTTGAATTTTTCATTGGTCAGATTAAAGTATGGATCACAGGTTTTAGAGAAGCCTTGCTAAATAGAGGTAATTTTGGTTTTTTTTTTTTTTTCATTCAAGAGCTATTTGTAGTGGGTCATAAAGGTGGTGGCTGATATATCCACGAAGTCCACGATCTATGTCACCCCTAATTTTACACTCCATGTTGATGTCGGCTCCAGCAAGGACAGCAAAAATACTGAATTAAATTCAACACATGCCAGTCAAGGGAGACATGGCTCCTCAAACCACTTGAGAAAGAAGAATCTTCCTCCTTCTAAACGCCCTCACTTCCTCTGCAAGTTCCTTTTTAGTCTTTCTATGAAATAACGCCCAACTTCTGACCAAATGGATAGATTTCTTGAAGTCACTAAAGACCCTTTAATGGGAAAAGCTGCAGATCATTTTTCTTGTCACCTGTAGCTGAGCTTGACTTCAAAGTAAGGCTACAGTGTCACTCCCCTGCCCTGGGTTTCCCAGAACCTCGCACTCCGTCACAAAGCACCACACACCCGCAGGTCAAGTCTTTCCTGAAGGGGGCTTCCCTGGCAGCTCAGTGGTTAGGAATCTACCTGCCGATGCAAGGGGCACAGGAAGATCCCACATGCTGCAGGGTAGCTAAGACAGTGGGCCGAAACTACTGAAGCCCCAGTGCCTAGTCTGTGTTCAGAAACAAGAGAAGCCACTTCAATACGAAGCCAGTGCCCTGCAACGGAGAGTAGCCCCCACTCACCGCAACAGGGGGATGGCCATGTATAGCAACGAAGACTCCCCACAACCAAAAAATAAAAATTAATACACCCCACCCCTAACAAACCCCACTGTGAACCATCAAAATTTCTCACTCTAAATTGTATGTAAGCTCCCTCTAGCTCCTTGATATGCAGGAGTCAGAAAGATATTCAAAACATACATTCACATTTATTATCCTTAATAAAAAATAACACTTCATCAGCTCCCAGCTCTTTTGTTCTCTGCTCTGATCCACTAGCCTGTATCCAGTTTTTAAATGCTCAGAGACAAACTGTACCCCTGCAAGTCACACTGTAGCGAGCAAATGAAATGTGTGACCATCGTTTTACATAATATTCATATGCAAAGAGACGGGTACATCTTTTAGAAACACATAATTTAATCGACTGTTCTAATAATACACAGGGGAATTTAAATGTATTACACAATAGCAATTCCAAATTCAATGAAAAAAGAAAAATGGATACACTCTCTTGAACTAATAAGCAAAATAGAATTTAAAATTCTTTTCTTTATGCATTTTTGTACAAGAGTTTTTTTTTCTTCATCTCCCACAACAGGGCACAAAAAGCAATAAATTATTTGATTTTCCATAAAGCTTGGAAATAGAGTATTAACCTTAGATTAACATAAAAGATATCCTATGATATAAAAAGAGCATATTGCAGGGAAGAAATGAGACTACGTATGGTTAACAAATTCTGAACACCTGTGTAATATTATGCTCACAGGGATACCAAGTGTGATGAATTAAACAGTCAGCTTATTCTTCAAAAAGGGTACCTATGTCCTCTCCCAGCCACATGGGGTATAATTTTTGGTACAAAAATGTTCATATTTGCCCCCAGCTGGCCTCCATTCATAGCCAACCACCTGGTTTTTACTGTTTGTTAGATACTATCTTAGTTTTGTTCATTTTATTGTGATACATTTTCCCGAATATTGTCCTGAAAAATCCTCATTACCACCACCGTTATCAACTCACTAGTATTAGCAAGCAAATCAGGGTAAGTACAGGATCAATTTGATATCCACATGGAAGAAAACACTAATCTTGGCCCCTACCTCACACCATAAGCAAAAATCAATTCCTATTAGATTACAGATCCAAGTGTGAAAGGTAAAATTTCAAAGTTCTAGAAGCTATCATAGAAAGAATATATTTCTTCTCTTATGAAGTAGCCAAGATCCCTTGACTAGGCACTTACACCACTAACCCTAAAGAAAAATATTTGTAAATTTTGACTATATTAAAATTAAGAACTTTGGTATATAAAAAATTGACAATAAGTTAATAAAATGCCAAAATACTAGTGGGAGACTATATTGTCAAAGCATAACTCAAAAGATTTAAATCCCGACTATTTAAAGTTTTCTTACAAAAAAATAAATAACAGAAAATTGCACAAAAGACTTAAATGGGCAGCACCTCATAAAAGAGGGTATCCAAATTGACAACAGTCATACTTCCCAGGTGGCGCTAGTGGTAAAGAACCAGCAGGAGACAGCTGAGACTCGGGTGTGATCCCTGGGTCGGGAAGATCCTCTGGAGGAGGGCATGGCAACCCACTCCAGTGTTCTTGTCTGGAAAATCTCAGGGTCAGAGGAGCCTGGCAGGCTATGACCCACATGGTCGCAAAGAGTCAGACACGACTGAAGCGATTTGGCACACATACAAATTGACAACAAAAAAGAAAAGGCACTCGATCTCATCAGTCATCAGGAAAATGAAAATTAAAACTACAAGTGAGATACCTCTGCACACTTGTTAGAATGAGTAAAATCTTGAAAGACTAAGAACCGCAAATATTGGCAAGAATATGGAGTGACTGGAACTGTTACTTCATTCTGGTGGGGTCTATGAAAACTCTTAGGGAATGTCTATTAACCTGAGCGTGTGCATATTAGAATTAATTTTGAATTGTGCTTTATTCATATAAATTTAAGTGGTGGTTTATATACAACATATACAGCAATGAAAACATACTGCGTTTAACCACGCTAATGATCTCAAAAACTAAAGTAGACATAGACATGGAGAAAATTACAAACGGTATGATTCCATTTATTTCTTAAGCAGAAACAATGAGGAGGGACAGGGGTTACACTTGACCTTCACACAGTAGATGGAAGGGGTCAGAACACTGGGCTTCCATGTGTAAAGAGCCTTGCACACAGTAGGTAATCAAAAGTAGGAGGCTACAATTCTGATCCTTCAGTTCATGCCATAAGAACATCATGACAGCTTTCAAAAAACTGTTCAAAGTGGAACAGTCTATAGGAATCTATACCAGCTCCATCAGGAAATAGCTTGAATTAAAGACATCTTACAATACAGATATGATAGCCTAACTAAGGAAAAGTACGGTCTGAAAAATAAGACATTCATGCAAGAACAATGACTCTCAAGAAAAGTGTGGAGGGTTTTGTCAAGGAGGAAAATGCAAGTAGAGACAGGAATGAATTTCAGAGGGAGACTCACCAACAAACTGTCAGGCTTGTGGCAAATTGCGTGTCACCATAGAGATGCTGCTCTGTGACTTGTTTTTCTTGCTAGCTCTTCTCTGAGAGCAAGGATACGGGTGTCAAATGAAACATCTGATACCTTTTGCAATGTGAAACTGCCAGGAAGGGAATTTGACACATCAGCCAAGAGCATAAAATTCAGTAAGTTTATTAAATTATAAAAATTTTATCCAGGCCAACTCATATCCCCCACTCCACGGACAGTTTATTGTTCAGTGTTATGGAGTAAAACAATGTTCATTAAGTGAGACAAGGCCATGGATGCAAGATGAGCAAGAATTCATACAATATACCACGTGGTGTTTAAGAGATGAATTTTACACAGGATGCGAAATGTGAGAGGAATATGTTTGGGGCAATTCTGATGGGCAGACTCAACTGTATTTCGACAAGCTCTACGAGACAGCAAAGGCAATGAGAGGTTTCCAGGGAAACCAATAGAAGGACCAAGCCAAGTAAGGATGGCTAGATAATGGGGCTTCCCAGGTGGCACTAGCGGTAAAGACTGCCAATGCAGGAGACCTGGGTTCAGTCCCTGGGTCGGGAAGATCCCCTGGAGAAGGAAGTGGCAACCCACTCCAGTATTCTTGCCTGGGAAATCCCATGGACAGAGGAGTCTGGCGTGCTACATTCCACAGGGTCACACATGACTGAGTGACTGAGCATAGGATTAGATAATGGTGGTGCTTATAACTTGTACGTGAAGTATACATCTAGAATGCAAACTTCTAAGTGTAGGAAAGCAGTAATTGATAAACGTTTAGAATAAAAGAGTATTGGACTGTTACTTAGACTTCCCTCTGTTTCATTCAACAATTATTTCCTGGAAATATTTGCAGCTAGGGTAAGCATTCATTCATTTATTCAGTCACTCAGTCATGTTCAATTTTTTGCGACCCCAGGGACTGTAGCCAACAGGTTCTTTTGTTCATGGGATTCTCCAGGCAAGAATACTGGAGTAGGTTGCCATTTCCTCCTCCAGGGGATCTTCCCGACGCAGGGGTTGAACCCAGGTCTCCTGCACTGCAGGCAACTTAACCTCTAAGCCATCAGGGTAAGCATAAGGACTTACAAATGAATAAAACATAGTCTCCATCCTCCAGACACTAATGAGGAATGGAGGCAGACGCAGACTTTCTGGTGGAGAGACACAGGAGGGATGTACTTCATGCAAAACACGTGGAGTGTGGTGGGAATACAGTAATGAGATGTGAGCTTACACGGCATCAACCTTCCTTTTCTTTCATCAGAGAACCATAATCCAGACTTGATTCTGACATGCTCAACCTGTAGGACTTGAAGCCACTTCATGGTTAAATATACTTTTAATCAAAACTACGTTCTGCATGTAAACATCTGTCTTCTCTCTCCCAAGGTTCTATTAAAATGTTAAGACACAATGGTTTCATTTTTAAAAATATAAACCCACAAAGTAAATAACAACAGGAAAGGGAGACAGCATAAAACAAGAGATTGAATGAATTTCTAGAAGAAAGTAGAAATATACACAGAGGTGGCTGCAGCTAGCTAAGGGAGTCAGCCTTTCTGGGGACACTGAGAGCAGTTCCATAGTCAGGGGGCAGTGGTGATGGACAGCGGCAGGGTGTAAGGGGGCAATTTAATTAAAGGTCCATGTCTGCGATGGTCAAAAACCCCAACCTCAGGTAGAACGTCTGGCAGGCAGAATTGCGTGCGTTAGTTTCCCAGTCTTGTCCAACCCTTTGGGACCCGATGGACAGTAGTCTGCCAGGCTCCTCTGTCCATGAGATTTCCCAGGCAAGAATACTGGAGTGGGTTGCCATGCCCTCCTCCAGGGGATCATTCCAACCCAGGGATCGAACCCAGATCTCCTGCATTGCAAGCGATCCTTTACGATCTGAGCCTCCAGATAGTCACTCATAAAGAAAACAGCGAATGTTTTCACCTAGAGAAACAGGAAACTACCAAGGGATAATCAAAACAATTAATGTGAGCTCTGTCATCCCAGGGTGAAGTCCCTCCACATTCCAGTGTTAGGGTAACCCTCCATTTCATCACCAGGTCTCCACCCCCAAAAAAACATTTCTGCCAATTGACAGATCCCACCAAGAAAACACAGTACCAGTCAGTGTCTCCATAAGGCCAACGGAATTGCAGGGATGACCAGAAAGCTAAAGGAAGCCTGAAGCATGACCAAAAAAAAAAAAAAAAACCACCCTGACAAATCATGTAGAAAAGATAATCCCAGAAGAAAAGGAAGTGAGCTTACACACATTCTTAATTCACATGAAAATTGATACTAATATTGCTAGGGACAAAATACCTGATTATATAGTTAATTCCACTAGGGGATTGTAAATAGAAAAATATGAGAATCCCCTGTAAATTAATGATTACTTAAGAAAGCAGGTTTGCCTAACCACAAAACCAAGCAGGCTTGCTTGGCAACAAAACCATAAAACAGAAGCATGGGAGGTGCCCCCAAACAGAAAATCAATGGTGGTATGAGACCCACATCCTGTCCAGTGAGCTCAATAAGTTAATGCTCCCTTTGACATACTCTCTGCAGACATGAAAAACAATTATTTGTGGACCTAGCTTGACACTGCAGGGACAAGAAAACTCCCCTACTCAACCTGGAGGAGAAGCTGATGATGGAAGCATGATGTCTACTCAAGAAAGACAGAGAAGGTCTTCTCCCCTTCCCCACTTTGCTTTGATTGTAAAACTGTAGCCTAGTAAGTTCTTGGGGTGTGGGTTTCTCATTCACCTGCTTATAAGCCTCATAAGCATCCTATCCTTATAAATCACTGTTTATCTACCACTTTGCTCTCACTGAATTCTTCTCTGCACTGAGACATAAAGGATTATGGTACCAAGCTCTTTGGAGCCCCCAGAAATGACACCAATTGGTTTCAATATGAGAATTTATTACATCCAAAAAAGGAGGAGGATGGGGGTAGATACTATGAAATAAGAACAGTTGCTCAACAATCATGCCACTTTTTACGTGCTTCATATTGGCGCCATGCCCACTTCTACTTAATTTGTTTGCTTTGGAACGATCTAGGAGTTGTTGCTGTTCAGTTACTAAGTCGTGTCCTACTCTTTGCAACCCCATGGACTGCAGCATGCCTGGCTTCCCTGTCCTTCACTATCTCCTGGAGTTGCTCAAAGCCATGTTCATTGAGTCAGTGATGCCATCCAACCATCTTATCCTCTGTTGGCCCCTTCTTCTCCTGACTTCAGTCTTTCCTGGCATTAGGGTCTGTTCCCATGAGTCAGTTCTTCTCATCAGGTGGCCAGAGTATTGGAGCTTCAGCTTTAACATCAGTCCTTCCAATAAATATTCAGGATTGATTTCCTTTAGGATTGATGGATTTGATCTCCTTGCAGTCCAAGGGACTCTCAGGAGTCTTATCCAGCACCACAATTCGAAAGCATTAATCTTCAGCACTCAGCCTTTCCTATGGTCCAGCAGCTCTCACATCTAGGAGAGAAATATTCAGTGGAATATTCTGAACTTTTCTAAAGTTGCATATGGGGCTCATATGCAATATGACATTGGAACCTTAGGGAAGCAGTGTGATCAAAAGCTACTTGATTCTCAGCTCTCAATAAGCAGTGTTATATATGGAGAGAATGGAAGTCATACTTATTCATTCAACAAATGTCTGCCAAGGATCTGCTCTGTGCCAGGCATTGTCAAGGCACCCGGGCTAGATCAATAAACAAGAGAAGAAATAAAATGAACAATGCGCCTTCCTCTCCTGAGCTATATTCTCATGGTTTAAATGCAAGAGGAGAGCTGAGTGCAGGGGTGGGGTGGGTGGGGCTCATGTCTGAAGCTCTATAAGCCTTAGGACTTTGGTTTTTAGCCTGAGTGAATGAGGGCCATTGCAGGGAATGGGACTAGAGGAGTGATGATTTGAACAAGATCATTCAGCCTAGAATATTAATAATAGACTACGAGGGACAATGGTGGAAGCAGAGACCAGTTAGGAAGCTGGGGCTTATTGTCTTATCTATACACATTTATTTATCACTTCTCTATACTCAAAGCACCAGAGACTTCACCCAGATTGTAAACATCGGCAAAAAGGCAATATTAAATTAAATGCAGTGCCCACAAAGTCAGGAGGTGACGGAGGGAGGAGAATGCAGAGAAAACCGTGATCAGGGTCCACTGCTTCTCTCTACAAGCCCTTTTGTACTCTCTTGTTTTTCAGCTGCCTTCATGTAATTTTTAAATCTGTTTTTTAAATTAAAAAAAACCAGATATTTAAATTTAAGTTAAATATGCCCACTTCAGTCTAGAAAGTAGCTCGAGTAAATGTCACACGATTAGATCCAAATAGCTCTTTTTTCAGTGTTCGGGGCATGATTCATTCTCCAGAGTGGCTTTCTGGGTGATTTTAAAACATTCATCATCTACTTGCAGTAATGTGAGTGTTTTCTGGCCTCTTCATTTGCACACCTGCAATTCCTAGTATTAAACATATGACCTCAGGTGAAAAGCAAGGAGCTTGCCAGACAAATATGCAGCATAACACAGGAGAAAGAAAACCCAGGGATTCCAGGCTCTGCTGCTTAAGAGAAATGTGTTTTGGAAAACCTCCCTTAGTCTCCCTGAGCACTGTGAGATGGGCAGTAGATAAATGTCAGATTTGAGTGTTCAGTATGCGAATAGATGTAAAACACTTGGTCTGGGAAAAAGCACTTTAATATTGATGTTTATATAGTTAATGTTTCATGTGCCCCTGGTCATACTGCATTGCACAGTGCTTCATAAATTCTACACATTTCACTCTTCCGTGATCTTTGATAATAACTGTTGCTGTGCATGCTAAGTTCCTTCAGTCGTGTCTGACTCTTGGCAACCCTACGGACTGTAGCCTGCCAGGTTCCCCTGCCCATGGGGATTCTCCAGGCAAGAATATGGAAGCTCCACTAATATAAAATAGCAATTACTGATGGTTCAGTGGATAAAAATCCTCCTACCAACACAGAGGACACAGGTTTGAGCCCAGGTCCAGGAAGATTCCACATGTTAATTGGTAAGTAAGCCCATGTGCCACCACTAAGCCCTCACTCTAGAGGCGAGAGCCTCAGCTACTGAAGCCCATGCACCCTAGAACCCCTGTTCTGCAACAAGAGAAACCATCAGAATGAGAAGCTTGTGCACCACAACTAGAGAGTAGCCCCTGCTCACCACAGCTAGGGACAGCCCACGGGCGGGAAAGAAAGCCCAACATGGCCAAAAATCAAATTTTTAAAAAATAAATACAACAACAATTACCTTGACCTTTGATTCAGGTAGGACAGGTGACTGTGCCCATCAGTCACTTTGTATTGCTTCAAATCCAAGTTCATCGTCTTCCAGTTTTAAGTAAACATATTTTCTACCATGAATTCTTCATAGTCAAAGGAAATATCTTAAAGGATTACCTTATTCTATGTAAGGGCTTCCCAGGTGGCCCAGTGCAGGAGACGTGGGTTCGATCCCTCCGTCTGGAAGATTCCCAAGAGAAGGAAATGGCAACCCACTCCAGCATTCTTGCCTGGGAAATCCCATGGACAGAGGAGCCTGGCGGGCTACAGTCCACAGAATTGCAAAGAGCTGGACTCAACTGAACACACACACACATTCCATGTAAAATTATTCTCATGCAAATGACTTTATTTTTATCATATAACTTGATGTTGGACTTTATGACATGACATTCAGAGGGAATTATTTCAATCACCTCTACATATATCTTATCTTCAAGGCTCCTACAGTCAAAATTTCTAATTCATCCTTCAAACATTCACAGTATCAGGTCACTGTATGTTTAGAAACCAAGCTTTCACTGGCTTGCAATCTTTAGCTTGGCTGAAGACAGCCTATGGACGACACATTCTTACAGAAAACGAAAAAGATGGCCTTGTATTTTCTCTGGAACTTCATTATGGTGCTAACCTTTCAGCAAGGGATGGCATTTTAGAAATGCCACATGCATTTTAACTTTTGTTCCAATTGCTAATGGCAAGGATGACCTATCAAGGAAGACAGGTGGAAAACAAGAACATCATCAACCAGGTAATAACCTCAGTCCTTCAGGGTCATTAATATCCTATGTTTTACTCAAGTCAATGTGATTTTATTAGGGATAGATTTCTATCACTATCAGAGGATTGGGGTATCCTGGGAGACTTTAAGTTATAAAGTCCTATACGAATCTCACTTCCATTATCTTCTTTTATGTCTATCTTTTCCTGAACTTTCTCTTGTCTGGTTGATAAGCAGGAATTGCTTCTGATGATCAATTTCTGAGCCCAAATTCACATACTAGACAATGAAAGATGCATGTTTTTTTTTTCCCCCTCTCATCCACAAATATGTCTTCAAAACATTTTCAGATTCTCAAAACAGAGAAAATCTTCTTGTCTGTTCTAGTTTGGAGAATAATTTACAGGCAAGATAATCACCCCACTGGACCATTCAGACTTGGGAAGGATATCATTAGGGTAATGAATAAGTAAGACAGTCTCTTGCTGAACCAAGCATAGTCACCAAGTCAGCCCTAACCACTAACTAGATGGCTGTTGAAGATTTCAATGTGGTCAATATTTGGAACTGCCAACCATTCAAATACAAGGCCCCAGTTTTAATAAATCCTTGAACAAGGACATTTATTTTCAAAAGGGTTTGTTCATCAGATACCAGCTGAGACATAAGTATTTAGGTCAAATGCCTCTGTGAGTGGCAGGACTAGCAGTGACCAAGAAAGCACGTCCTTGCCGTCACAGCACTCGCACCCCTGAGGGAGCTGAGGGAGACATAGAGCGAGGGGACTTTGGGGTGCCTGGTGTTGGGGGACCACTGCCATTTCATACGTGGTGGCGGTCGACGCCCTCTCCCATCAAAATGACTGCCATTCGGGCTATGTGTGTTAAGTCATTTCAGTCGTGTCTGACTCTTTGCAGCCCCGTGGACGGCAGCAAGACTGGATCCTCTGTCCAGGGGATCCTCCAGGCAAGAATACTGGAGTGGGGTGTCACTTCTTCCCGCAGGGAGTCTTCCTGACCCAGCGATGGAACCCATCTCGTAGGTCTCCCCCGCTGGCAGGCAGGTCCTTTACCACTAGCGCCACCTGGGGAGCTGCCATGACACAAACGCCATAGAGCGGGTGGCTTAAACGGAGAACAGGTATTCCTGACCATCCCCGGAGGCTGGGAAGTCCGAGACCAAGGCAGATTCAGAGTCTGGGGAGGAACGGCTTCCTGGTCCAGGAACAGCTGTCTTCCCCCTCTGTTCTCCCATGGTGGAGGGCAGGGGGCCAGAGGACTCTTGAGGGTCTCTTACAACAGCACCGACCCCAATCCTGAGGAGCCCACCCTTATGATCACCTTCAGGAGACTGCACCTCTGAGTCCATCACCTTGGGAGTCAACATTTCAACATGGGAATTTTCAAACATTATTTACTGGGGTGTAGTTGATTTACAATATTATGTTAGTTTCTTCTGTACAGGAAACTGGAAGTTACACATATACATACATCCATTCTTAGTGCTCACCCCTCCTTTTCCCACACTGGGCTTCTTGCTCTTCTGGGAAGGAAAAAAAAAAAAGTGACTACATCACTTTCTGGAACACCTGCCCCTACGCCTTTGTGTGACTCATCCCCTTGCTTTGTTTGGGTTTTTACTCCAAGGCCATCTTCACAGAAAGGTCTTCCCAGAGACCCTACCTGAACAACAGCAGCCTTGCCTCCTGTGACCCCTGCCTCTGCTCTGTTTCTCTTCCTAGGACTGTCACCCTCGAATATCAAAGTATATACGTTTTGTTCATTTGTTTATTTTCTGTCTCAGCCAAAAGCATAAGTCCCAAGGGCAAGACCTCGTTTCTCTCCTTCATCACTGTCTGTCCCAGAACAGTCAACAGATGGATGGTGGAGGGATGAATAAGCAGCCTTCCAGCCAGGGAAATTTAAGGATGCTCCTCTGGTCTGACACCTCTGCTGCAGACGTGTTTTGTTTTCCAGAGGAAAAAAGGCAAAGCGCTAGTTGCTCAGTTGTGTCCAGCTCTTTGCGATCTCATGGACTGTAGCCCCCAAGGCTCCTTTATCTGTAGGGATTCTCGAGGCCAGAATACTGGAGTGGGAGGCCATTTCCTTCTCCAAGGGATCTTCCCAAGCCAGGGATCAAACCTGGGTCCTTAATTCTGTTCTATGTCGCCTGGTCTTTGGCTTTGGGGAGAAAGCAGGCGAGCACCTGCTCTGTGTCTTTGCTCCTTCCTGGTCCTGTCAGCCCCCGCAGAGGCCACCTCCCCCAGTGTTTCGCACTTTTCATTGAAGTCTCACTTAAGTATTCCCTTTCAGGTTCACCATGCACTCCCAGAAACTTGCTGTTTTTGAATCAAAGGAGGAGGCTTTTTTGTTTTTTTCTGGTACTACATTACATTTGGATTTTTTAAAGTGTTCTTTCCACAATTAACTTCCATTGAAAATCTAGCAAAAGTGGTACATATACACAATGGAATATTACTCAGCATTAAAAAAAAAAATTCATTTGAATCAGTTCTACTCAGGTGGACGGAACTGGAGCCTATTATCCAGAGTGAAGTAAGCCAGAAGGGAAAACAACAATACAGTATACTAACGCATATATATGGAATTTAGAAAGACGGTAACGAGAACGCAGCATGCAAGACAGCAAAAGGAACGCAGATGTATAGAACAGACTTGTGGACTCTGTGGATGAGGGCAAGGGTGGGATGATATGGGAGAATGGCATTGAAACATGTTAATTATCATATGTGTAATCAATCGCCAGCCCAGGATTGATGCTCGGGGCTGGTGCATCGAGATTTCCCGGGGGGAGGGAGGAGGGAGGGAGGAGGAAGGGGGTTCTGGAGGGGGAGCATATGTAAACCCATGGCGATATCATGTCATTGTATGGCAAAACTAATAAAAAAAAATAAAATAAAAGCAGTATAAAGAAAAAAAAAGAAAATCTAGTAAAAGTGAAATCACTCAGTCGTGTCTGACTCTTTGCAGCCCCATGGATTATACAGTCCATGAAATTCTCCAGACCAGAATACCGGAGTGGGTAGCCATTCCCTTCTCCAGGGGATCTTCCCAACCAAGGGATCAACCCAGGTCTCTCCCATTGCAGGCGGATTCTTCACCAGCTGAGCCACCAGGGAAGCTTTAGACAGCAATGAATTCTCATATTAATTACTTACCCTAAAGTTTTGCAGAATGGCGTGCAAGACCTGGGACTTCCCTGATGGCTCAGCTGGAAAGAATCCACCTGCAGTGCAGGAGACCTGGGTTCAATCCCTGAGTCAGGAAGATCCCCTGGAGGAGGGCATGGCAACCCACTCCAGTATTCCTGCCTGGAGAATCCCCGTGGACAGAGGAGCCTAGTGGGCTACAGTCCACGGGGTCACAGAGTTGAACAGGACAGAACAACTAAGCACAGCACAGCATGCAAGACCTGAGGAAAGCCATAGAGTTATCATGTGGTGTCAACCTATCTTTGTGTTAGCTGTTGAAAATACACGGGAACCAGATAAAGAAATAGTTGAGAACATAAGCTTTGCAATTGACATTTGTGCTACATAAATACTTGTGGGCAGCACCCCTGGCCTCTACCCACTAAGGACCAGGAACATCCTCCCCCTGCCCCGTGTGACAACTGAAAATGTGGCCAAACGTTCCCTGTGGAGGGTGGGTAGGGGATCACCCCCCAGTAGAGAACCACTGGCCTAAGAGCTTCAAATTCCCATTCCACCGCTTACCAGCTGAATGGCTACAGGCAAGATGACCTCACTGTGCCTCTCAATTCCCGATTCCTAGCACTGGAATAATAATACTCCTTTCTTTGTGTGATAATTATGAGGATTTAATGAAACAATGCATACAAAATTCTAAAATCAGCACCTGGCTCTTCAGCGCTCAATGTTGCTGTTGTTTAGTCTTTGCGATGTGTCTGAAAACTTCTGTGACCCCATGGACTGTAGCCCGCCAGGCTCCTCTGTCCATGGGATTTCCCAGGCAAGAACACTGGAGTGGGTTTCCTGCATCCAGGGACTGAACTCGCATCTCCTGTGTCTCCTGCATTGGTGAGTTCTTCAGCCACCAGGGAGGCCCCAAACACTCAGTGAGTGTTGGCTATTCTTTAGAAAGAGAATTCTAAAATACAGCGCCAGGCTGACTGGGTTTTTCTCATGAAGTGAGCTGTCACTGAGTGTAGACTTCCCATTCAGTTCAGTTGCCCAGTTGTGTCTGACTCTTTGTGACCCCATGAACTGCAGCACGCCAGGCTCCCCTTCCCTTCACTATCTCCTGGAGTTTACTCAAACTCACATCCATCCAGTCAGTGATGTCATCCAACCATCTCGTCCTCTGCCGTACCCTTCTCCTGCTTTCAATCTTTCCCAGCATCAGGGTCTTTTCCAATGAGCAGAAACTTAGGTACAGGTTTATGTACAGAGTATATTACCCAAAGGAACTTAAACACATATTAAGTAAAACAATCTTATGAGTCTATGAAAAGAATTATCCTAGGTCAAAAAATTTTGGAATGCTTACTAGATGTCAAGGGCATTACATATATTTCCTCATTTTATCCTGAAAACAAGGTGGAATTCAATTATTTCAGTCCCGTTTAACTGTGGGAAGATTTCAGCCTCCTGAGAATCAAGCCACTTGTCCAAACCCACCCAGATCCAAAGCAGCAGAGCCAGAACTTAAACCCAAGTCTGTGTGTGGGCTAAGTCACTTCAGTCATGTCTGACTCTTAACGACCCTATGGACTGTAGCCCACCAGGTTACTCTGTCCATGAGATTCTCCAGGAAAGAATACTGGAGAGGGTTGCCATGCCCTCCTTCAGAGGATCTTCCCGACCCAGAGATCAAAGCCAAGTCTCCTGCATTGGCAGGCAGATTCTTTCCCACTGAGCCACCAGGGAAGCCCCTCCTGAGTACTTACCTCCCCATAAAGATGACCTGAGAGTCCTAAGCTTGCCTGTTCTTCCCCATCTCTGGTCTGCGGTCTTCCCCAGGCTCTGACTTTTCTCCTTAGCTTTTCTCCTCCAAAAGAGGGCTCCCTCACTTCACATTCCCTCCTCCCAGCGGAAAGCACTTTCTGAAACAAAGACTCCCTGGCTCAGATTCAGCCCTAAGACTGCTAGAGGGACCATTTCCAAGCAAACAGGCTTCAAGTTGGTGCCACAGCTATCCAAGGTCCCGCGATGAGACGTTTTCAAATGACGACAGCCCTCATTTGAATGCCCCCTACCTCTTCTCCTAAGCAGACACTTCAGCTTCTCTTTGTTGAACCCAACCAAAGAGTTAATCAAGCTCCTGAAATGAGTCCCAGGGAGCTGAAATCATGGCATCATGCCCTGCCTGCCTATTTTTCAAATTTAAAGACACTGGGCTTCCAAACAGTTGATACTTGAGGCTCTTTTAAATGCATAGAATACTGAGATTGGGCTTCTGGAGTCTGCCATTAGCCTAGAACAGCTGAAAGTGGGGCATGAGAAGAAATGTATTTTATTTTCTTCTTTTGACCAGATTCTTTTTTGATTTAAAAGCAGAATAAATCAATAAGCTCAAAAAGAAAAATATGCACAAATATGTACATATCAGTTTTTCTCAGTTGTTTGCAGATATTTTTAATCTTAATTCTTTTTTTAAAATTCAATATAATGAGAGACCTGGGGCTTCCCAGGTGTCACTAATGGTAAAAAACCCACCTGCCAATGCAGGAGATCCAAGAGATTTGATCCCTGGGTTGGGAAGATCCCCTGGAGGAGGACATGGCAATCCACTCCAGTATTCTTGACTGGAAAATCCCATGGACAGAGGAAGCCAATGAGCTACAGTTCATGGGGTTGCAAAGAGTCAGACACAACTGAAGCGACTTAGTGAAAATGAAAGTAAAAGTCATTCAGTCGTGTTTGACTCTTTGTGACCCCATGGACTATACAGTTCATGGAATTCTCCAGGCCAGAATACTGGAGTGGGTAGCCTTCCCCTTCTCCAAGGAATCTTCCCAACCCAGGGATCGAACCCAGGTCTCTTGCATTGCAGATGGTTTCTTTCCCAGCTGAGCCACAAGGGAAGCCCAAGAACACTGGAGTGGGTATCCTATCCCTTCTCCAGCAGATATTCCTGACCCAGGAATTGAACTGGAGTCTCCTGCATTGCAGGTGGATTCTGCACCAACTGAGCTATCGGGGAAGCCCAAAAGCAACTTAACACACACACAATGAGAGGCCTATTCTTCCTGGCCAGCCAAAAATAAGTTGCCACCAATGGGCCAGTTTGCACAAGAAGGCTACATCTCCTCAGAGAAACAGAAATAAGAAAAAGATTTTGAGGACTGATGTGATTAAGACTTTCAAGGGACCAAACTGTAGAGATAAATTTTACCCTCAAGTTTCCATCAGAAAGGTGATCTAGGGAGGGAGGATTTTGAGGGAGGGTACCCACCCCCAGGGACAAGTTTATGGTCAGGAGAGAGGGAATTTACCTTTAAATAAGATAGTAGAAGGAAGGAAGACCACCTCAAGAAAGCAGTCTGTTTAGAAAAAGTCATTGTAAAAATAAAGAGAGACTGAATAGACAAACGGACCATGACCAAACCATTTATACAGATGAACTCTGACCCACCACAAGCAGTAACCTGATGCAAAGCCAACTGCCTATCTACAATAAATAGCCCAGGAAGTCAGCCTGCTGTCACAGACTTGAAGAAGCCAAGTTGCCATCTCTACCGACAATCCAGGGAGCTAAATAATAATTTGTGTAACAATCTGCCCTAAAGGGCCACCTCTTGATTAACAACTCATCGTTTCCCTAATTTTCACTCCCTACTTCCATCTTAGTACCAATCAGAGAAAGCCGAATATGCACCCTGACCAATGACATAGGAGCCCCTCTCCTGGTTGGCCCGCCCCCAGGCCAGCAGCCTCCAATCAGGGAGGGACTTTCCCTGTCTCCTCTCTGAGGCTCTCCAGCTCCTCCGCCTGCCCCTGCCAAAAGCAAGGGATGTGACTGCCTCCCTTGTTACAGCAAGCTCAGAATAAATAGCCCGTTTTTCTCATGTGGTTGGTCTTTATTTCCACAAAAATAACCTGAAAGGGCTAAGGTATCGCTCAGGAGCCTAATGAAAAGACCTCAGAGGACCTCCTGGATTGGGTGGGAAGCACCGCCACTTTGCCTGTAACCATAACCCACGTCTCTGTGTTCCCTGGGCCTGAGGCAGCCTCAGAAGGAAACCTGAGTCAATTCAGCTCTGTGAGTTCAAGCACTGGTTCCTCATCTCAGTTTGGCTTTTGGTTCTCAGTGTGGCTTTGGCAAGTCTCAAGATTCCCCAGACCCTCCTGTAACAATTGTGTGAGCTCTAAGGAATAGCCTTGTGAAATAAAAAGCTTTCTGCTCTATACTCTACGGGTAAACAAGCCTTTTCCAAATACAGGTTTCCGAGCCCAGGTGAAACAAAACCTGCTATTTGGAAGCATCAGCTAAATTCCTCCCTGGTAAGCACTGAGGAGCTTGAGGTGGGTGGGGGATGTGAGAGGTAGCCATCTACCACATTCACCATGTCTTATGTTAAACAAGGAATTAATATATGAACAATAAATAAAGCTTGATCCTTGGAAGAAAAGTTATGACCAGCCTAGACAGCATATTAAAAAGCATTACTTTTTTAGTAATGTCCTTTTTAGAGACATTACTTTGCCAACAAAGGTTCATCTAGTCAAAGCTATGGTTTTTCCA
This sequence comes from Antilocapra americana, assembly GCA_007570785.1. Classification (NCBI taxonomy): domain Eukaryota; kingdom Metazoa; phylum Chordata; class Mammalia; order Artiodactyla; family Antilocapridae; genus Antilocapra; species Antilocapra americana. The sequence goes on along the minus strand of ML660218.1, from coordinate 3,638,739 downwards.
GTAGTCATGTATGGGTGTGAGAGTTGGACTATAAAGGAAGCTCAGCACCAAAGAATTGATGCTTTTGAACTGTGGTGTTAGAGAAGACTCTTGAGAGTCCTTGGACTGCAAGGTCCAACCAGTCCATCATAAAGGAAATCAGTCCCGAATATTCATTGGAAGGACTCATGCTGAAGCTGAAACTCCAATATTTTGGCCACATGATGTGAAGAACTGACTCATTGGAAAAGAGCCTAATGTTGGGAAAGATTGAAGGCAGGAGGAGAAGGGGACGACAGAGGATGAGATGGTTGGATGGCACCACTGACTCGATGGACATGAGTTTGAATAAGCTCTGGGAGTTGGTGATGGACAGGGAAGCCTGGTGTGTTGCAGTCCATTGGGTCGCAAAGAGTCAAACATGACTGAGTTACTGAACTGAACTGAACTGAATAAAGAAAGCAGGATTGGCCCCACATAGCTAGATGCATATGAATGAAGTGATTTCAGCAAGCCCAGATGCTTGCAGCTTTCCATACACAGAAGATTGCTAAATCTCCTTATATGAGAGATTTAGTTTTCTCTTAATTAACAGTGTTCCTTTAATATTCAGATTACCTTCACTGCAAACTTGTTTATAGTCTGACTCCTCCCCTGCCTCCTTAGAGTCAGTTCTCCCCAGGTTCCCTGAGATATTGTCTCCCAGACTCAAGTCCTAACATTCCCACCAAGTAAAGCCTAACTCAACTTTTTAGGGGCTTCCCCTGTAGCTCAGCTGGTAAAGAATCCACCTGCAATGTGGGAGATCTAGGTTTGATCCCTGGGTTGGGAAGACCCCCTGGAGAAGGGAAAGGCTACCCACTCCAGTATTCTGGTCTAGAGAATTCCATGGACTGTATAGTCCATGAAGTTGCAAAAAGTCAGACACAACTGAGCGACTTTCACTTTACTTCACAACTTTTTAGGTTGTGCATATTTTTTTAGTGGCCACCTCCAAGGTTTACATGCTTTTTTCATTTATCTTTGTTTTCCTATGTTCCTTGGGCATTGCGTTTAGTGTATGACCAGTATCCCTACCCAACACCTTCAAGAGAATTTTGCACAGAGGCCTTCTCATCACCAATAATAACTGACCATCAAGAATCTATTGTCTTACAAGGATTTGGAATAGATAACTTGGGCAAACACACAGGCTTTTATTTGTTTTAACAAAGGTGAGTCTAAAATTTCTTATCACAGTTGAGTCAAAATGTCAATATGCATTAAACTTGGGCATATGCTGGTTTAGAGTTTTGGCTAAGGAAGAACTAAAGGTGTAGCATAAAACCCTAAGTCTCATGGCTCCAGAAAACATATGTTTATTTTTCTCACTAAAGCTTATTCCTGACCTGTAGGCATTTTGCCACCAAGAGGTGACTCAGGGACCTCATGGCTCCATCGTTTTCAACACCAGGTTCTCAGTTACCACATTCGCCTGCATCGAGTCAGAAGGGAAAGACTGTGGAGCCAGGTGCACAGGTATGCACATGATTTCTAGCACATTCTATCAGCTAGATCTCAATCATGTGAATACACCTACCTCACTGCAAGGAAAATGTGAACTAACTCTCAGCTCAGAGGAAAGAGTTTGGGTTTGATTAAGAGCTAACCAGTTTCTGCCTCATTTATTAGGGCCAAACATCTCTGCTGTGAAGACCTCCTTGAAAATACCACTCCCCTATCCAAACACTCGGCTTAGTTTCTAGAAAACATTGCACAGGCTAAGCTCTAAATTGGATTCTTCATACATCAAAGGATATAGTCAACTCTTTACAGCTCAAGCTTCTCAAACATGAAGGACAGCTCACAATGATGACAGCAACAACTAAAAGTCCTGCCAAATTTCTCTGCCTTTAAAAAGAACTTTGTGCTTTAATTTTACTGCTTCTAGAAATGTTGCAGCTTTCATGAGCCAGTGAACTAGTTAATTGGCTGCGGTAATAACTGGGTGTTGGAAGGTGGCACTTAACCTAACAAATATTAAGGAACTGTGACTCTGGAGAATGAGCTTTCAAGGGTGAAGGGTGTGCCATGGGTCAACATGACACCATATGTGACAGTTAAGGACAAGGGAGGAAATGACATTTTAGAAAGGTGAAAATTGTGAAAATGATCAGTTTTGCCTCCGTTTCTGAGCCATTAAGACCATACGCTCTTATAAAGCTGATTTTTTTGAGCTACCGTTACAGTACAAAAAAAGAAAATGTTTGCTTGACATTCTGTGTCTGCCTTCTTTCCCATTTATATGTGTATAGCCCAAGCAAATCTAATGAAAAAAGTAATTGAGATTTTGGTTCTAAAGCAGATCTTGATTTATTTTGACTTGTCCACAGAGTCTAGCAAAATGATCTATGCCTTCCTACAGAAATGGGATGTCCACATGCAAAGAATGCTGTGTGCTGTCCACAGACAACCAAAGCCTGCCTCCCAGCCTGCCCCACGGGCGTCCTTCAAGGACAGCTAAGATCAAGTTTCCTTCATCAGACTGGCACATACCAAGCTTCATGTCCATTTCTACAGGAGTGAAACTTGAGGGCCATACTGAATTCAAATTTTCCCTGGAGTTCACCAGGAAGTAAGTTCCACTTTGAGGTGATTCATTGAAAAAACAGTTACAGAATAAAACTAGTATGGCAATTTTCTTTTTTTAATGGAAAAAGACATGATGTATGAACCTGGCTCACAAAGAGCCACCTGTTGTCCATGGTCATTGGCTGAAAATCAGCCCTCAATTTTCTGGCTTGTTGTATAGCTCTCCCTGCTTCGGCCAATGACCACAACACACAAGGTCCCTAGGCAAACTCACTTCCCCATCCCAGGCCGCAGGCCACCTCAGCTGAATACAAAGTTATTATGGCAGGTATTTATAATATGTATAACATCTGAAAAGCATGTGGGCCCATGGTGTCTTTTTCTTCCATGTCTCTGTTATTTCTTACCACCTTATATTACCAGTGCTTCTCCTATCCTCCATTAGCACAGATAAATTGCTGTTGATTATAGTTCAGTTCCTTTTCGAGTGGGTTAAGTGCAGGAAAATGAGCAGAAAAGTAGCAGGCAAGGCCTCGGTGTGACATTAACAGCCCGTAATGGTGTATTTTTACCTCTGATATTTTCGCAGATGAGTCTACCTGAAATTCTCAAATTTGGGGTAATGATGCTGAAAGTGTGTAATGTAAGAAATTGGGGTAGAAGCAACAGACGATGGTGATGATGGTGATGGAAGGGTTATGTGTGGATAAAAACCCAGCTCTGTGTGAAACGCTGGTTGGGGCTAATAACCCAAGGGGTAAAATGAGCCTCGATTCTATGGTTCCATTAGTAAGAAGGTCATGTTTTCAAATTTACTTTTAAAAAATGAAAGGAACGTATCTGACTGTGTATTTAGAAATAAGGGACCTGGCTTCTGGATTAAGAAAACCAGTCTGGCTGTAACTTTCTAGGGCCATAGGGATCTTTTATTTGGAATCACCCATCCTTTTAAAACCCCTTATTATTATTTGTTTATTGGGGGGGTTTTTGGCACTAAATTGTTGGACCAAATGTCGTGGGTCTCTTGGTATTGATGGGATCTGTATGTAAATTCATGTTTATGTAACCATGAGGACGACTGCTGTGGAATCTTTCAGTAAACACATGCACACCTTTATGTTGACTATGTATCTAGAGGTGGCACTGGGGGCCACTGACTATGCACATCTTTAGTGTCACTGTGACAGATACTGCCAAAGCATTTACAGGGTGGTCGTACCAATTCACACCGATACTAGCAGTACGCAAGTATTCTTGTTGCTCCTACCCTCCTCAACATTGACCATTCTAAAATTCTTTTTCACTTTAGCAGTTCTGGAGGATGTGTCAATCTGATCACACAGACCACAGCCTTGTCTAACTCAATGAAAGCAAGCCATGCCGTGTGGGTTCACCCAAGACGGAAGGGTCATGGTGAAGAGGTCTGACAGAATGTGGTCCACTGGGGAAGGGAATGGCAAACCACTTCAGTATTCTTGCCTTGAGACCCCCATGAACAGTATGAAAAGGCAAAAAGATAGGAAACAAAGATGAACTCCCCAGGTCGGTAGGTGCCCAATATGCTACTAGAGATCAGTGGAGATATAATTCCAGAAAGAATGAAGGGATGGAGCCAAAGCAAAATTGATGCTCAGTTGTGGATGTGACTGGTGGTAGAACCAACATCTGATGTTGCAAAGAGCAATATTGCATAGGAACCTGGAATGTTAGGTCCATGAATTAAGGCAAATTGGAAGTGGTCAAACAGGAGATGGCAAGTATAAACATCAACATTCTAGGAATCAGTGAACTAAGATGGACTGGAATGGGTGAATTTAACTCAGATGAGCATTATATCTACTACTGTAAGCAGGAATCCCTTAGAAGAAATGGAGTAGCCATCATGGTCAACAAGAGTCCGAAATGTAGTACTTGGATGCAACCTCAAAAATGACAGAATGATCTTTGTCCGTTTCCAAGGCAAACCATTCAATATCATGGTAATCCAAGCCTATGCCCCAAACAGTAGTGCTGAAGAAGCTGAAGTTGAACAGTTCTATGAAAACCTACAAGACCTTTTAGAACTAACACCCAAGAAAGATGTCCTTTTCATTATAGGGGACTGGAATGCAAAAGTAGGAAGTCAGGTGACACCTGGAGTAACAGGCAAATTTGGCCTTGGAGTACAGAATGAAACAGGGTTTTGCCAAGAGAACGCACTGGTCATAGCAAACACCCTCTTCCAACAACACAAGAGAAGACTCTACACATGGACATCACCAGATGGTCAACACTGAAATCAGATTGATTATATTCCTTGCAGCCAAAGATGGAGACGCTCTGTACAGTCAGCAAAAACAAGACCAGGAGTTGACTGTGGCTTGGATCATGAACTCTTTATTGTCAAATTCAGACTTAAATTGAAGAAAGTAGGGGAAACCACTAGACCATTCAGGCATGACCTAAGTCAAATCCCTTATGGAAGTGAGAAATAGATTTAAGGGACTAAGTCTGATAGACAGAGTGCATGATGAACTATGGACGGAGGTTTGTGACATTGTACAGGAGACAGGGATTAGGACCATCCCCAAGAAAAAGAAATGAGAAAAAGCAAAATGGCTATCTGAGGAGGCCTTACAAATAGCTGTGAAAAGAATAGAAGCGAAAAGCAAAGGAGAAAAGGAAAGATATTCCCATCTGAATGCAGAGTTCCAAAGAATAGCAAGGAGAGATAAGAAAGCCTTCCTTAGCAATCAATGCAAAGAAATAGAGGAAAACAACAGTATGGGAAAGACTAGAGATCTCTTCAAAAAAATTAGAGATACCAAGGGAACATTTCATGCAAAGATGGGCTCAATAAAGGACAGAAACGGTATGGACCTAACAGAAGCAGAAGATATTAAGAAGAGGTGGCAAGAATACACAGAAGAACTGTACAAAAGAGATCTTCATGACTCATATAATCACGATGGTGTGGTCACTCACCTAGAGCCAGACATCCTAGAATGTGAAGTCAAGTGATGCCTGAGAAAGCCTCACTACAAACAAAGCTAGTGGAGGTGATGGAATTCAAGTTGAGCTATTTCAAATCCTAAAAGATGATGCTGTGAAAGTGCTACATTCAATATGCCAGCAAATTTGAAAACTCAGCAATGGCCACAGGACTGGAAAAGATCAGTTTTCATTCCAATCCCAGAGAAAGACAATGCCAAAGAATGCTTAAACTACCGTACAATTGCACTCATCTCACACGCTAGTAAAGTGATGTTCAAAATTCCCCAAGCCAGGCTTCAGCAATACATGAACCGTGAACTTCCAAATGTTCAAGCTGGTTTTAGAAAAAGCAGAGGAACCAGAGATGAAATTGCCAATATCCGCTGGATTATCGAAAAAGCAAGAGCTCCAGAAAAACTTCTACTTCTGCTTTATTGACTATGCCAAAGCCTTTGACTGTGTGGATCACAATAAACTGTGGGAAATTCTGAAAGAGATGGGAATACCAGACCATCTGACCTGTCTCTTGAGAAATCTGTATGCAGGTCAGGAAGCAACAGTTAGAACTGGACATGGAACAACAGACTGGTTCCAAATAGGAAAAGGAGTACGTCAAGGCTGTACATGGTCACCCTGCTTATTGAATGCAGAGTACATCATGAGAAATGCTGGGCTGGACAAAGCACAAACTGGAATCAAGATTGCTGGGAGAAATAGCAATAACCTCAGATATGCAGACGACACCACCCTTATGGCAGAAAGTGAAGAGGAAATAAAAAGTCTTTTGCTGAAAGTGAAAGAGGAGAGTAAAAAAGTTGGCTTAAGGCTCAACATTAAGGAAACTAAGATCATGTCACCTTGTCCCATCACTTCATGGCAAATAGATGGGGAAACAGTGGAAACAGCATCAGACTTTATTTTGGGGGGCTCCAAAATCACTGTAGATGGTGATTGCAACCATGAAATCAAAAGACACTTACTCCTTGGAAGGAAAGCTATGGCCAACCTGGATAGCATATTGAAAAGCAGAGACATTACTTTGCCAACAAAGGTCCATCTAGTCAAGGCTATGATTTTTCCAGTAGTCATGTATGGATGTGAGTGTTGGACAGTGAAAAAGGCTGAGCGCCGAAGAATTGATGCTTTTGAACTGTGGTGTTGGAGAAGACTCTTGAGAGTCCCTTGGACTGCAAGGAGATCCAACAAGTCCATCCTAAAGGAGATCAGTCCTGGGTGTTCATTGGAAAAACTGATGTTGAAGCTGAAACTCCAATACATTGGCCACCTCATGTGAAGAGTTGACTTATTGGAGAAGTCCCTGATGCTGGGAAGGATTGGGGGCAGGAGGAGAAGGGGACGACAGAGGATGAGATGGCTGGATGGCATTGCTGACTTGATGGACATGGGTTTGGGTAGACTCCGGGAGTTGGTGATGGACAAGGAGGTCTGGCATGCTGCGGTTCATGGGGTCGCAAAGAGTCGGACACGACTGAGTGACTGAACTGAACTGAACTGGAGGATGTGCATCAGTGATTTTTAATGTATTATGAATAAATCCAGCAACATTTAACACTGTAAATGCCCTTCTGTACATCATAAACTCATTTCTTTATGGTTCAGTACACCCTGAACTTCATCATCTTTCCTGTCACACCATATCCCTCTACTATCTGTCAATTCTTAAATTACATTTTTTAAACTATGTATTCGGGGTTTTTATGGTTGTGCTGCATGGCATGTGCAATGTTAGTTCCCCTACCAGGGACTGAGCTCACACACTCTGCACTGGAAACTCAGAGCCTTAACCACTAGACCTCCAGGGAAGTCTCTTTAATACAGAGAGAAGTGTTGGCAGGATATCTCTTCATTAGAATAATATTTTTTGTTGTGGGTGTTCAGAAAAAATAACCAGCCCATCATCAACATCATCTGACTTAGTGCTTTTCTTTCTTTTTAAAAAATAATTACTCTTTCTTTATAAGGATATTTTCTTTAAAAAAAAAAAAAAGGTGTTGTTCTAAAAGATCTTGCCTGGAGATATTCTATCTAAGCACCAAAAAAAAAAAAAGGCAATATTTCTCTACCAATTTGCAGCATTTTTCTTTTCTTTTATTTCTCTGCAGACTCCCTCTCTCTCCGATCATATTCTTTACTAAAGCTTCATTTGCCAACTCTGAGTATCTTACATCCTGTGATACCTTCAAATCTTGACGAGAGCAGTTTTCTGTAATTTTATTCATTTATTCTCCCATTTTTATTTGATCATTTAATACATATTTGTTCACTATTTATTGAGTACCAAGAACTTTGATAGGACATAGAGATAGGAATTATTGTAAAAACTGATCCTTGTCCTCTGCCATTAACTGATGAAACTGAAGCTGAAGCTGTTATTTGCTCAGTCATGTCCGACTCTTCGAGACCCCGCGGACTGTCATCCACCAAGGCTCCTTTGTCCATGGGATTCTCCAAGCAAGAATACTGGAGTGGGCTGCCTTTGCTTCTCCAGGGGATCTTCCAGACTCAGGGACTGGACCCTGGTCTCCTGCATTGCAGGCAGATTCTTTACCATCCGAGCACCAGGGACGCTCCAGCTGAATTATGTCCTCCTCAAAATTAATGTGATGGAGTCATAACCCTGGTGTGACAATGTTTGGAGATAGGACATAGAAAGAGGTAACTGAAGTTAAATGAGGTTATAAGGGTGGAGCCCTGATTCAACATGACCCTTGTCCTTATAAGAAAATGAAGAGATACCTGTTGGTACCTGGACCTTGGACTTTCTGCTTCCAAAACTGAGAAAATTAATTCCTTTCATTTAAGCCAAGCAGTGTTTGTTTTCGTTATGGCTGCCTTAGTGAACTAATACAGCCTCAAACAACTTTCTATCCTGGGAAGACATGAAGTAAGTCAACATTTACAGTTGTGATGTGAAATACATCGTTATGACGGAGGTGCACCAGGATAACCCAGAGGCAGAGAGAGAACACCATGACAAAAAGACAAGAGTGAGAAGTGATAGACGAGGTCTTTCTCTTGGGAGATGATGCCTAAACAGAGTCTAGAAGAATTAGCAGAGTTCATCTGGGTGGAGGGCAGGGAAGGGCATCCTCCAGAGAAGAACCTACACCTGCCAAAGAACAGAGAACATGGCAGGTACAGTGTTAACTAAGGAGTTCAGAATGGGTGCAAGGTAGGTGGTGGGAGAGGGCGGACTCAAAAGGGGAGACCTGAAACACATATTGAAGAGATTTTGTCCCTTGTTAGGAAGGAACCGAATCAATAAATCAAGGAACCTGTGAAGGAACCTGGGGTAATAATGCTGCTTAATTTACAGAAAAGATCATCCCAGAGTAAGTGCTGAGCCTCATGGCACACCACGCCAAACTATGCCTCAATGGCATAGTGATTATTTCAAATCAAAATGATTTAAGAAAGAGCCAGCGCAAGAGGAACATTCTGACTCTCCTCTCTGGTCCCTGAAAGTGGGAAATAAATCTCCCTTGTGAAAGGTGCTCTCCTTGGACAGGAAGTAGAAGAACATCTTTATCATCAGAAAAATGAAAATTCAGGGCCAAGATGATTATGAACAAAGACCTTGTTACCTCTTCACCAATTTACAAGCCCAAACCTTGCCTAAATTCTTATGAACTAAGCACTCAAACTTAAGTTTCTTTACCCTACCAAGTCTTCACAAATTTATTGTTTCTTTGTCTAAAAAGATATTAAAATTGCCTGTCCTGGTCACTCACCAAGCATTATTTTATGATCTCCTATGGGCTCGAAATTAAATTGCTTTTTTCTCCTGTTAATCTCTTTGTCCTGTCAATTTTATTATTAGTCCAGCCACAAGAACTCAAGAAGGATGGAGGGAGAGATTTCCTCCATCCTCGACATAAGGAATCCTATTTTAGCACCAAAAACTAAGGCAGCCATATGTCCTGGTTTTACAAGACTCTACTGCTTTAAAATATTTTGCCTTTTCAGATGGTGCATCAGAATACAGCTCAAGTTAGGGTTAGGGAAACTGTGTTACCATAACCTCATTCCTTCCCACACACCATATTGTTTTTTCCAAATAAATGGTGACTTTGTTTCTGGTGGGTATCCTGTATAGAAAATAATCCTAATTTGTGAGTTGGCAATTCCTTCTTATGAATATTCAAGCACACAACTCCAGTTAAAGCCAGAGCTGAGAAAGCCTGGGCTGCAGGCAATGAAAATAATCCTCCCACAGCTACATTTATTTTATTAACAGCCTGAAGAACTGAGAAAAAAAGAATTAATGTTTTATCATAACCTTGTCTCTCATTCCTGGTGGCTCAGACATTAAAGAATCCAGCTGCAGTGCAGGAGACCTGAGTTTTATTCCTGGGTCGGGAAGATCTCCTAGAGAAGAGAACAGCAACCCACTCCAGTATTCTTGCTGGGAGAATTCCAAGAACAGAGGAGCCTGGTGGGCTACAGTTCATGGGGTCAAAAAGAGTTGGACACAACTGAGTGGCTTTCATTTTTGCTGGCTCTCATTCAGTGGGGTTTTTTCCCCTTTTTTCATTTATTGAAGTATTAGGCATTTTGCTATTAGAATATCAGAAACTTTAGCCAACTCAGATGTAATTTCCATGTACTCAGGGGCTTCTTTTCTATGAGTATATTTTTGGCCGTACCGCATAGCATGTGGGACCTTATTTTCCCAACCAGGGATCAAACTCCAGTCCCTTGCATTGGAAGCACAGAGTCTTAACCACTGAACCGCCAGGGATTTCTCTACCCAGGGCTTCTTATGACACAGTCTCAACAGGGAATCAAATGCCAGGAACCCAATCCAATAATCAAGAGAAACTTTCAAAGGAATTCCAAGCTTCCATTGATCTGAGAACAGTGGGCGGTTCCGGGTCACACCCCAGGGCAGGAACACTTCTTAAAAGCTTCCTCCTCCACAGCTTCTCACTTCAGCCCCCCACCCCTCCCTTGTCCAAGTGCTGACACCCACCTCCTCTCTCTTTCTCACAGACCCTTCTAGTTCTCGGCTTTGATTCTGCTTGTCCTTGCTCACTCCCTGAACTCTTCTCCAGCATGAAAGAACACCTAGAGCTTCACCAAGTGGCTTGGAACCCATTCCATGTTCTTCCCACCATTTGGTTCTTCCCTCTACTCATTCTCCTGCGTCTACTTCACAAGCAGCTTGAGAATCAAGAAGGCAGGGGTCAAACGCTCCTTAGGAGGGTGAGGAGAAGGTGAGCAAGCAGTAATAAGATCTAGTGAGAGTATGACATTTCTTCAAAAAATTAAGCCTAGAAGGTTCATAAGTACTAGTAATTCCACTTCTAGGTGTATGTGGGCAAATACACCCACAAGAATGGAAAGCAGTGATTCAAATGGGTCTTGGCACACCAGTGTTCATAGCAACATTAACCACAATCGTCAGAAGGTGCAAGCAACCCGGGTGTCCGTCAATGAATGAGTAAATAAAACATGGCCCATTCTTCCAATAGAATATTATCCAACTTTTAAAAAAAGAATACAATTCTGATGCATGCTACAGCATGGATGAATCTGAATAACATTATACTAAGTGAAATAAGCCAGGTACAAAAGGACAAATATGCATGATTCCACTTATATGAGGTGCTTAGAAGAGGCAAATTCATAGAGACAGAAAGTAGAATAGTAGCTACCAGGGGCTGAAGGGTGGAGAATATGGGGAATTGTTTAATGGGTACAGTTTCAGTCTGCAATGATGAAAAAGCTGTGGAGGTGAATAAAGGTGATGATTTGACAATGTTTTGAATGTACTTAATGCCACTGAATTATGCACTTAAAAATGGTTGATATGGTAAATTTTATGTTAGATATACAATTCTAGATTGCCAGGAGAAATATCAATAACCTCAGATATGTAGATGACACCACCCTTATGGCAGAAAGTGAAGAAGAACTAAAGAGCTTCTTGATGAAAGTGAAAGAGGAGAGTGAAAAAGTTGGCTTAAAGCCCAACCTTCAGAAAAATAAAATCATGGCATCCGGTCCCATCATTTTATGGAAAATAGATGTGGAAACAGTGGAAAGAATGGCTGACTATTTTTCTGGGCTCCAAAATCACTGCAGATGGTGATCGCAGCCATGAAATTAAAAGACACTTACTCCTTGGAAGGAAAGTTATGACTAACCTAAACAGCATATTAAAAAGCAGAGACATTACTTTGCCAACAAAGGTCCATCTAGTCAAGGCTATGGTTTTTCCAGTAGTCATGTATGAATTTGAGAGTTGGACTACAAAGAAAGCTGAGCGCCAAAGAATTGATGCTTTTGAACTGTGGTGTTGGAGAAGACTCTTGAGAGTCCCTTGGACTGCAAGGAGATTCAACCAGTCCATCCTAAAGGAAATCAGTCCTGGGTGTTCATTGGTAGGACTGATGTTGAAGCTGAAACTCCAATACTTTTTGCGAAAGTCTGACTCATTGGAAAAGATTCTGATGCTGGGAAAGACTGAGGGTAGGAGGAGAAGGGGATGACAGAGGATGAGATGGTTGGATAGCATCACGGACTCAATAGACATGTCTTTGGGTAAATTCTGGGAACTGGTGATGGACAGGGAGTCCTGGCATGCTGCAGTTCACGGGGTCACAAAGAGTTGGACACGACTGAGTGACTGAACTAAACTGATACAATTCTAAGAGGGGCTTCCCTGGTGGCTCAGAGGGTAAAGCGTCTGCCTGAAATGTGGGAGACCTGGATTCTATCCCCGGGTCAGAAAGATCCCTTGGAGAAGGAAATGGCAACCCACTCCAGTACTTTTGCCTGGAAAATTCCAAGGACAGAGGAGCCTGGTAGGCTACAGACCATGGGATCACAAAGAGTCACACATGACTGAGCAACTTCACTTCTCATACAATTCTAAAAAAGGGTTTTTAAAAGCCTATGAAGGGGAAAGAAAGGTTATTAATAGCATTCTCATGCTACAGAAAATTTTGAGGTAGGAATGAACAGAGCTGTCTAGGGATATAACAAAATTTCTTGCTATTGAGGAAAGTGAGAGTATTGCTTTGTTACTCTAAGAAATATCTGCATGGCAAGGTGTTTTTAACCTGTGATGTGCATAGGTACTTTAACCTATGTACTTATTCACAGTACATTTTATCATTGGTTGCTTTCACGTTGGTGCATTTTACTGTGATTGTTGTTTAGGCTTATAGTGTTTCCCACGTAGAATATTTGCAAAGAAATTAGGTGATAAGAACAGAATGTTTTACCTCCATCCACAATTGCAGAAATTCCAGCTACCCTAAAAATATATTCCCAAAGAGTTCTAGGAGTCCCCAAGACTCACTTTAGTTGCAGTCACTGGTACCTATGGCCACCATATTCCTCTTCCTTCATTTCTGTTATTGGGGTCATATCTTCTAGTGCTGGGCTTCCCTTGTGGCTCAGACAGTGAAGAATCTGCCTGCAATGCTGGAGACCTGGGTTTGACCCCTGGGTCAGAAAGATCCCCTGAAGAAAGGAAGGGCTAACCACTCCAGTATTCTTGCTTGGGAAATCCCATAGACAGAGGAGCCTGGAGGGCTACAGTTCATAGGGTTGCAAAGAGTTGGGTTCAACAGAGTGACTAACACTTTGATATATGTATTATAAATATTTATTCCCAGACTGAAGCTTGACCATCACCAGAGGACTCAATACATCTTTTTTTTTTTAAATAAATCTTTTTAAAATTTTTTATTTTTATTTTTGGCTGCGCTAAGTGTTCATTGTTGCGCTTGGGTTTTCTCTAGTTGTGGTGAGTGGGGGCTACTCTCTAGTTGCAGCCCTCAGGCTTCTCATTGCAGCGGCTTCTCTTGCTGCGAAGCACAGGCTCTAGGGCACGTGGGCTCAGTAGGCGTGCTTCACAGGCTTAGATGCCCTGCAGCATTGTGGGCTCTCCCCGAACCAGGGATCGAACCCCTGTCTCTCAATCGCTGGACTACCAGGGCAGTCCTCAATCAATCTTTGCCTTTTTTCTCAAGTCATTCAACTAGGTGGATACTCACTGTAACCACTGGGAGAAGGCGAGGTGAACCTGGGATGTGTTACCAAACTTGGAAGGAGCTCCAGGTGGCTCCAGGTTTAAGTAACATCCCTCTCGTTCTTATAGATGAACGTTATGGAGGCCATTTTCTGGAGTTTCAGTAGAAGTGCTCTTGGAAAAGACATTTTCTATTCAGCTATGATAATATCTCCTTTTTATCAGATAACAAAGATAATATAATGCTGTTGACTGTGTGGGTAGACATGAAAACTCTGGCAGATGGTTTTGACTCAGCTGTTGTCATCGTGGGGGAACACTGTGAAGAGGTAACTGTGATGAGTGGAAGGTGAAGACATGTTGATAGATTTGTGAGGGGGAGAGTTTCAAAAGGCAAATAAACTAGAAATTTATCTCTTCCCCAAAAGAAAGGAAATAAAAATAACAAGCACAAAAGAAAGCCATCATTGCAGGAGGGGATCAAGCTACCAGTCACATACATGCACACACATACACACACACAAAGGATGCAAATACAAGGATAAGAGAGCTGCAATCTGCTTTCTGTTTTTCTACTAAAATCATGGGTGTCCTGCTGGTGGATTTCAGCATATTCTAGACAACAAAGTATGCAGCTGACTCTCATTCTTCCTCTGAATCCTGAAAAACCCAGAGAAAATGTGTGAGATGAAGACCTCGGGGAAGATGAAAGACAGAAAACCAAGGATCAAAGGGAGAGCAATCCAAGAAATCCCCATATGTGCAGCCACTGTCAGCAAACACAAAAAATTTTTTTAAAAAACACTGATTTAGGCATAACTAGACATTTTTTAGGCTCTTTGATCCCTGACTCTTAAAGACTGGGGTTAGACAAGGTAGGTGGATGTTGGCAAAGAAAGACCATAAGCTTGGGCATCAAACAGACCTGGATTCAAACTCTAGATCTAAATGTTTAAGTGACTTTGTGAATTTAGGTAAATTTCTTAAACGTAATTTATTCACCCATAAATGGGAGATAAATAATATCTATTTGATAGAATTATCTAGAGTATTAAATGAAATCAAATATGCTCATTTCCTACAACAGATTTCAGTAAAAAGTAGGTTTTCTTCTTGCTGTTGTTTAGTCGCTAAGTTGTGTTGGACTCTTGCAACTCTATGGACTATAACCTATGAGGCTCCTCTGTCCGTGGGATTTCCCAGGCAAGAATACTGGAGTGGGTCCCCATTTCCTTCTCCAAGAGACCTTCTTGAACCAGGGATTGAACCTGGGTTGCCTGAGTTGGCCGGTGGGTTTTTAACCACTGAGCCAACAGTCATTAAATTTTAGTCATTACCTGCACCCAGCTTCTACATGTCCTTAATAAAAATGCTTTTGGGAATTCCATTCCTTTTTGAAACATCATAAATTCTTAGGGCTGCATGCTGGCAATTAGTCAGGAAAAGCCACATTTCATAAGATTTTGGGAATTATCTAATTCAATGCATCCATATTTTCCCCTGACCTTCCAGGAAACCCTAAGTTAAAAAGTAAAAGCATAGATATTAGAGATGATTGAGATTTTGGTACATTTATTTGTTCTATAAACACAATACCAATAGCTTTAATTTTTTTAAGTTATGCTATTGTGCTAGCTTCAACCTAAATACATTGTCACAATAATCCTAGTATATAGGCACAATTGTTAATTTCCAGTTTAAGTACAAGGGACTGGGACAATTTGGTTCAGCTGCTCAGTCATGTCCGACTCTTTGCGATCCCAGGGACTGCAGCACACCAGGCTTCCCTATCCATCACCAACCCCCAGAGCTTGCTCAAACTTATGTCCATCGAATCAGTGATGCCATCCAACCATCTCATCCTCTGCCGTCCCCTTCTCCTCCTGCCCTCAATCTTTCCCAGCATCAGGGTCTTTTCCAATGAATCAGTTCTTCTCATCAGGTGGCCAAAGTATTGGAGTTTCAGCTTCAACATCAGTTCTTCCAATGAATACTCAGGACTGATTTCCTTTAGGATGGACTGGTTGAATCTCCTTGCAGTCCAAGGGACTCTCAAGAGTCTTCTCCAACACCGCAATTCAAAAGCATTGATTCTTCGGCGCTCAGCTTTCTTTGTAGTCCCAACTCTCACATCCATACATGACCACTGGAAAAACCATAGCTTTCACTAGATGAACCTTTGTTGGCAAAGTAAAGTCTATGTTTTTTAATATGCTGTCTAGGTTGGTCATAGCTTTTCCTCCAAGGAGCAAGCGTCTTTTAATTTCATGGCTGCAATCACCATCTGCAGTGATTTTGGAGGTCAATAAAATAAAGTCTGTCACTGTTTCCATTGTTTCCCCATCTATTTGCCATGGAGAGATGGGACCAGATGCCATGATCTTCATATTTTGAATCCTGAGTTTTAAGCCATCTTTTTCACTCTCCTCTTTTGCTTTCATCAAGATTTGGAAAACTCAGCAGTGGCCACAGGACTAGAAAAGGTCAGTTTACATTCCAGCCTCAAAGAAGGGCAATGTCAAAGAATGTTCAAACTACTGCACAATTGCACTCATCTCACATGCTAGCAAAGTAATGCTCAAAATTCTCCAAGCGAGGCTTCAGCAGTACATGAACTGTGAAATTCCAAATGCTCAACCCGGATTTTAAAAAGATAGAGAAACCAGAGATCAAATTGCCAACATCCGTTGGGGCATAGAAAAAGCAAGAGAATTCCATAAAAACGTCTACTTCTGCTTTGTTGATTACACCAAAACCTTTGACTATGTAGATCACAGCAAACTATGGAAAACAGTTTCCCTGAAAAATATGCACCAGACAAAAGAGCCCCAAAATATTTGAAGCAAACATTGACTGAGCTGAATGGGGGAAATGGACAGTTCTACAGCAATACATGAAGACTTCAGTATTTTCCACTTTTAATAACGGATAGAACATATAGACAGAAGATCAATATGGAATTAGAGGATTTTAATAACACTATAAACCACAGACTCAGCAGACATATACAGAACACCCAACCAACAACAGCAGAACACACAACCTTCTCAAGTGCACACAGAACATTCCCTAAGATGTACCATATGCTCTGTCTTAAAACAATGAATTTTAAAGATTTAAATCATCAAAATATCCTCCTCTCTAACCACATGGAATGAAGCTAGAAATAAATGAAAGAAGTAAAGCTGGAAAAGCACAAATATATGGGAATTAAACAACACACTCAAACAAACAATGGGTTTAAAAAAGAAATCACTAGGAAAAATAGAAAATACCTTAGGACAAATGAAAATAAAAACACAACATACCAAGCCTTATGGGATGAAGTGAAAGCAGTACTCAGAGGTAATTTATAACTCTAAATGTGTACATTAAACAAGAAAATCTCAAGTCAACAATCTAGCTTTACATCTTAAGTAACTCAGGGAAAGAAAAACAAACCTAAAGCCATAAGAAGGAAGGAAATGATAAAGGGTAGGGGGAAAAAATAATAATAATAGAACATAGAGAAACAACAGGGAGATTCAAGGAAATAAAAAGTTAGTTGTTTGAAAAAATCCACAAAACTGACAAACCTTTAGCTAGACTGAAAAAAAAGGAGAGAAGATGAAAATAACTAAAAATATTTACAAAAGAGGGAACATTGTTACAGACCTGAAAGGAATTTAAAGAATTATATATTAAAAAATACTATGAACAATTAAATGACAACAAATTAAGATAATCTACACAGAAATTCCTAGAAACATACACATTACCAAAACTGGCTCAAGAAGAGACAGAAAGTTTTAACAGACTAGAGATCTGAGATCTACCCTTAGGGAGCAGAGGAGAATGAGCCCTTTTTGACATGCATAGGAGAATAAACACTCTCTGGACATCAGCCCACATCATCACCAATCTGAGGTTGGTGGTTAGAAGCAGGGCTGCATGAGGACCACACCCTGAACGGAACATCAAGGAGTTGATGGAATCAGCTCTTTGAGCCATCTCCAGAGGCTGAATCTATCATCACTGGTCTGAGTCTGGGTCCATGATTAATGTTCCATCGAGTGTCCTCATCTCAGTGTCCTTTGAACTTGCTCCGGAAATCATCTCATCACCTTTTGGAGAAAGCATAAACCACACATTGCCACCATCCGCTGACAAGAATGTCAGTTCAACTTCCAAAGTGTGTCTGGTGGATTCTCTTTTCTCTATCTTCACTGCCAACAGCCATCTCCACCACCACCACCTCCATCAAAACCATTATGTCTGAACTAATTCAGAAGCCTCCTAAGCACTGCCACCCACACCCACCCCACCTCCAGCTCAGCCTCCACTAACCACCCAAAATGATCTTTCCTTCTAAATTTTTATTGGGGTATCATTGATTTACAATGTTGTTAGTTTCAACAATGCTGTTAGGTATACAACAAAGTTATCCTGTTGTAGGTTTTTCCAGTAGTCATATATGGATGTGAGATGTGAGAGTTGGACCATAAAGAAGGCTGAGTGCCAAAAAATTGTTTCTTTCAAACTGTGGTGCTGGAGAAGACTCTTGAGAGTGCCTTGGACAGTAAGGATATCAAACTAGTCAATCCTAAAGGAAATCAGTTCTGCATATTCTTTGGAAGGACTGATGCTGAAGCTAAAACTCCATTACTTTGGCCACCTGATGGGAAGAGCTGACTCATCGGAAAAGACCCTGCTGCTGGGAAATACTGAAGGTGGGAGAAGGGGGTGACAGAGATGGTTGAATGGCATCGACTCAATGGACATGAGATGGAGCAAACTCCAGGATATGGCGAAGGACCGGGAAGCCTGGTGTGCTGCAGTTCATGGGGTCTCAAAGAGTTGAACCCAGTTTACTGACTGAACAACAGCAACTCTGTTTTAGACTCTTTTCCCATATAAGCCATTACAGAGTATTGGTCTTTTAAAATAATATTTTAAAAGGAATCAAATCCAGGCCCATCACTCTTCCACCTGAGTCCTTTCCATGAATTCCTCTGACTCCTGAAACCACTCACAATTCTCCCCATGGTTTACAAGGCTCTGCGAGGTCTGGCCCCCTCTGGAGCTGGGAGGTTCTGGGTGTGTTGGTCCTGCCTTCATTCCTATTCACCCCAGGATCTTCACACATGCTCTCCCAAGCTCCTGAGTGTGCATCCTCTTGCAAGCCCCAACCTGTATCTTTAACTGGCTGAGTCTCTCAGGTCTCAGGTGAAAGAGAACCTGCTGAGGAAGGGTCCTGCTGCCTCTTCCCTTACCAGCTTAGGGCTCCTGCTGGCTCCTCTCCTGCTTTTCCTTGGTGCCATTTAGCAGGATTACAACTAAGTTAAGTCTCACTATCTGCTTGATTTCTCTCCCACGTATCCACTCTGTGAATAAGAATGGGGACCACAGGGATTTCCAGCTTATAATTGCCTCATCCTTTAACACAGGGTTTGGAACACTGTAGGTGCCCCATAGGGTTTCCCTGGTGGTTCAGTGGTAAAGAATCCACCTGCCAATGCAGGAGACGTAAGAGACAGGGATTCAATCCTTGGGTTGGGAAGATTCGTCTGGAGAAGGAAATGCAGCCCACTCTGGTATTCTTGCCTGGGAAATCCTAATGACAGAGGAGCCTGGTGGGCTACATGGGGTTGCAAAGAGTCAGACATGACTGAGTGACTAAACAATGGGGCAACAACAAAGATGTCCCATAGATAGTTGTTGAATAAATAAAAGAATGATTAAAAATCTTTTCTCTCACCTCTAGAAAAAGCCTCATATTTATGACTGAGTATATACTCCTTTTTTTTAAGGGATGATCAGATTTTATTGCTTATTTTGGTTAATAACAGAATTTAACAAATATGTTTAGAAGTCTCATATTGGAAAATGGAAACTAACTTGATAACATTAAGAACTTACCTATTAAACATGCATTCTTTTTTTTTTATTATTTTTGCCATACATTGTCATGATATCACCATGGGTTTACATATGCTTCCCCTCCAGAACCCCCCTCCCTCCTCCCTCCCCCCCGGGAAATCTCGCTGTACCAGCCCCGAGCATCAATCCTGGGCTGGCGATTGATTAGACACATGACAATTAACATGCTTCAATGCCCTTCTCCCATATCATTCCACCCTTACCCTCATCCACAAAGTCCACGAGTCTATTCTATACATCTGCGTTCCTTCTGTTGTCTCGCATGTTGGGTTCTCGTTACCGTCTTTCTAAATTCCATATATATGCGTTAATATACTGTATTGTTGTTTTTGCTTCTGGCTTACTTCACTCTGGATAATGGGCTCCAGTTTCGTCCATCTGAGTAGAATTGCTTCAAATGAATTTTTTTTAATGCTGAGTAATATTCCATTGTGTATATGTACCACAGCTTTCTTATCCATTCGTCGGTTGATGGGCATCTAGGTTGCTTCCATATCTTGGCTATTGTAAACAATGCAGCGATGAACATTGGGGTACACGTGGCTCTTTCAATTCTGGTTTCCTCGGTGTATATGCCCAGCAGTGGGATTACTGGGTCATATGGCAGGTCTATTTGCAGCTTTTTAAGGAACCTCCACACTGTTTTCCATAGTGGCTGTACTAGTTTGCAATCCCACCAACAGTGTAAGAGGGTTCCCTTTTCTCCACATCCTCTCCAGCATTTATTGCTTGTAGACTTTTGGATGGCAGCCATTCTGACTGGTGTAAAGTGGTACCTCATTGTGGTTTTGATTTGCATTTCTCTGATAATGAGTGATGTTGAGCATCTTTTCATGTGTTTGTTAGCCATTTTTATATCTTCTTTGGAGAAATGTCTGTTAAGTTCTTTGGCCCACTTTTTAATGAGTATATACTCCTTTTGCAAGCAAACACCAAAAATTTTATTTTTAAGCTGCTTAGAAATCTTAATAAGGACACATGAAGGCATATCACGCAATAGGTAAAGCTAGGAAATGTTAAAGATGAAGAAGAAATCTTTAAAATAAAATCCCATCCACCAGTGAATCTGCCCCAATTACAAAGCATCAGTTTGAGGCAATGACAAGGGATTCTGAAGCAAGTACTTGAATAAAGAGCATCTTTAATTTTTTTAAACTCCAGGTAACAACCCATTTGAATGAAGAGTTCCAAAGAATAAAAAGGAGACATAAGAAAACTTTCCTCAGTGATCAATGCAAAGAAATAGAGGAAAACAATAGAATGGAAAGACTAGAGATCTCTTCAAGAAAATTAGAGATACCAAGGGAACATTTCATGCAAAGATGGGAACAATAAAGGACAGAAATGGTATGGACCTAACAGAAGCAGAAGATATTAAGAAGAGGTGGCAAGAATACACAGAGGAATTATACAAAAAAAGATCTTCATGGCCCAGATAATGACAATGGTGTGATCACTCACCTAGAGCCAGACATCCTGGAGTGTGACGTCAAGTGGGCCTTAGGAAGCAGCACTACGAACAAAGCTAGTGGAGGTGATGGAATTCCAGTTGAGCTGTTTCAGATCCTAAAAGATGATACTGTGAAAGTGCTACACTCAATACACCAGGAAATTTGGAAAACTCAGCAGTGGCCACAGGACTGGAAAAGGTCAGTTTTCATTCTAATCCCAAAGAAAGGCAATGCCAAAGAATGATCAAACTACCACACAATTGTACTCATCTCACACGTTAGTAAAGTAATGCTCAAAATTCTCCAAGCCAGGCTTCAGCAATATGTGAACCGTGAACTTCCAGATGTTCAAGCTGGATTTAAAAAGGCAGAAGAAACAGAGAAGAAATTGCCAACATCTGTTGGATCATCAAAAAAGCAAGCGAGTTCCAGGAAAATATCTATTTCTGCTTTATTGACTATGCCAAAGCCTTTGACTGTGTGGACCACAACAAACTCTGGAAAATTCTTCAAGAGGTGGGAATACCAGACCACCTGACCTGCCTCTTGAGAAATCTATATGCAGGTCAAGAAGCAACAGTTAGAACTAGACATGGAACAACAGACTGGTTCCAAATAGGGAAAGGAGTACATCAAGGCTATATATTGTCACCCTGCTTTTTAACTTATATGCAGAGTACATTATGAGAAACACTGGGCTGGGCAAAGCACAAGCTGGAATCAAGATTGCCAGGAGAAATGTCAATAACCTCAGATATGCAGATGACATCACCCTTATGGCAGAAAGCGAAGAAGAACTAAAGAGGCTCTTGATGAAAGTGAAAGATGAGAGTAAAAATGTTGGCTTAAAACTCAACATTCAGAAAATTAAGATCATGGCATCTGGTCCCATCACGTCATGGCAAATAGATGGGGAAATAGATGGGGAAACAATGGAAACAGTGACAGACTTTATATTTTAAATTTTAGTCTCCAAAATCAAGGCAGATGGTGACTGCAGCCATGAAATTAAAAGAAGCTGGAGCCCATTATCCAGAGTGAAGTAAGCCAGAAGCAAAAACAACAATACAGTATATTAACACATATATATGGAATTTAGAAAGACGGTAATGAGAACCCAACATGCGAGACAGCAAAAGGAACGCAGATGTATAGAATAGACTCGTGGACTTTGTGGATGAGGGTAAGGGTGGGATGATATGGGAGAATGGCACTGAAACATGTTAATTATCATATGTCTAATCAATCGCCAGCCCAGGATTGATGCTCGGGGCTGGTGCAGCGAGATTTCCCGGAGGGGAGGGAGGAGGGAGGGGGGTTCTGGAGGGGAAGCATATGTAAACCCATGGTGATATCATGACATTGTATGGCAAAAACAATTAAAACAAAAAACCGTAAAGGAGATTAAAAAAAAAAAAAAAAGAAGCTTGCTCCTTGGAAGAGAAGCTATGACCAACCTAGACAGCATATTAAAAAGCAGAGACATTACTTTGCCCACAGAGGTCCATCGAGTCAAAGCTATTGTTTTCCTGTAGTCATGTATGGACATGAGAGTTGGAATACAAAGAAAGCTGAGTGCCGAAGAACTGATGCTTTTGAACTGTGGTGTTGGAGAAGACTCTTGAGAGTCCCTTGGACTCTTGGATCCAAGAAGATCCAACCAGTCCATCCTAAAGGAGATCAGTCCTGAATATTCATTGGAAGGACTGATGTTATAGCTGCAACTCCAATACTGGAGCCACCTGTAGTCAGACATGAAGAGCTGACTCACTGGGAAAGACCCTGATGCTGGGAAAGATTGAAGGCGAGAGGAGACGGGGACGACAGAGGATGAGATGGTTGGATGGCTTCACCGACTCAACGGACATGAGTTTGAGTAAACTCCGTCAATTGGTGATGGACAGGGAGGCCTGGCGTGTTGCAGTCCATAGGGTCACGAAGAGTCACACACGACTGAGCAACTGAACTGAACTGAACAATATTTTTAAATTTCAGAGCACAGTCACTTCATTAAAGCAAGGTGGAGGCACAAAGACATTAATAATTTGGAGTGTGATTTTCAATATTCCAAGGAGTTAGCTATAGCATTCTGGCCAATACCTCTCAGAATGCTGTCTGTGTAAAGCGAAGTAGAGAGTTTCCATAGCAATGACTTTCCGCCAAGATTATGTAAACATTACTGCTGCGTAGTTCTTCCAAAGGCCCCAGTTTTTCTTGGTTCTGTCAGACTGCAGCTACACATTAGCCCTAAGATGGAATTTGACAAGAATTTGCTCATCACAATAATAATTCTCCAAAGGAGCAACGCTAAGTGTGAGGGCTGACAGTCAGGCAGCGCCAGTGCTGGTCCTGAGTCCACTGGGTGTCTTCGCCTCTGCAGCAGCTGCCCCTTCACTGCGTGATATGTGCATAGTGACGTCTGTTTTTTGGAATGTTTTCATGAAAATCTGAGAGACACCGTGAAGTCGTAAAGTAGGAATTACAGACCCTAGACTCTCCATATGTGAAAGAAAAAAAAAAAAAAAGACAGACTTCAGGAAATTGAAGTGTCTTGCCCAAAGCCCCACAATATCACATCGAAGTCTAGAACTAGGACTTTCCAGCTTATTCACTCGTTACATTGATATTCACCAAGAACCTGCTATTTCCAGACATTGTTCTAAGTTTTAAGTATATGTCAGTTTTTTAAAATGATGTCTGCTTTCTCAAAGTTTACATTCTAGTAGAAAAACGTAAAAAGGTTGTAATTTTCAATGGGGTGGTCAGGATAGGCCTCCTTGAGAAAGAAATCTTTGAGTACAGGCTTGAAAGAAGTGAGGAAATTAGTCATACGAATATCTCTTGGGGAGGCTTCCAGGCAGGGAGAAAATACAGAGCAGGAAGACATCAGTACAGACATAAGTGACTTTTTGTATGTGTGGTCCTCACATGTGAGACCAGGGATTGTTGGTAATGATGTTGGTAATGAGCTGATGAAAAGAGAACCATTAGACACATTTTTTTTTTTTTTTTTTTTTGGAAGCAGAACTGATTTGTCTCTTGGATACCTGGCTGGATGGGTTGTACCTTCTCCACAAGCTGTTGAGATTATTTTGAAGCAGGCTCAAAAGACACCGGACAAAGGCTCTTGGTGAAATAAGAGTACCAAATCCAACTGAGACCCACATTGAGCAGGCTTGATGGCTGAGAGGAAGAGTAAGGAAGTCAGTGCAGCTGGAGTACCGGGAAGGAGGGAAGCAAGCGTTGAGACTGTGGAGCCTTGCGGGTCATTGGAAGGACTGTGGCTTTCACTCTGAGGGGAGAGAGGAGCCAGCAGAGCAGGAACATGAGTCTGCCCTCGGCTTGAACAGGCTGTCAGACTGACAACAGTCTGTCCAGGGCAAAGACAGAGGCGCTGCAGTCATCGAGGTCTGAGTGACGGCGGCTTACACAATGGCGCTGGCAATGATGGTGAGAGGAACTAACCAGAATCTGGACGCACTGTGAAGACAAAGCCGACAGAATATGCTGAGGGGCTGGCTGTGCGGTGTAAGAGAAAGAGAGCAATCAGGATAGCCCTAAAGTCTCGTTTTGCTTTTTTTTTTTTTTTAATAAAGCAAGAAATTGTATTGGGAAGGGGCGCCCCCATGGAGAGCAGGAGGGTAAGGGAACCCAGGTAAGTGGCCCTTCCCCATGGCTAGCAGTCTCGGGTTTTACGGTATGGCTTAAGTTTCCGAGTTGTCTCTGGCCACCCATTCTGACTTAGGGTCCTTCCAGGTGGTGCACGCATTGCTCAACCAAGATCGAGTTCAACAAGGATGATTGTGAGAGGTCAATAGATTACATAGTGTCTCCTTTTAACTCTTCCCGAATTCTTCCAGTTAGTGATGAGGGATAGCCCTAAAGTTTTTGACCCAAGTAACTGTCAGCACAGCGTTGCCAAGTGCTAAGGGGATAAATCAGGAAATCAGTTCCGAATATTCGTTGGTAGGACTGATGCTGAAGCTGAAGCTCCAATCCTTTGGCCACCTGATGCAAAGAACTGACTCATTGGAAAAGACCCTGATGCTGGGAAAGATTGAAAGCAGGAGGAGAAGGGGACAACAGAGGATAAGAGGATTGTATGGGATCACCGACTCCGTGGACATGAGTTTGAGCAAGCTCCGGGAGTTGGTGATGGACAGGGAGGCCTGGCCTGCTGCAGTCCATGGGGTCACAAAGAGTCAGACACAACTGAGAAACTGAACTGAACTGAAGGGGTTAAAACTAAGTGGCCAGGTCTGGAGAGAAGAAGCAGGAGGTCAGTTCTAGACCTAAAAGGAGGTCAGTTACGAGCAGAGTGTAAGGCATCCACCAAGGAGGAGATGTCAACAAGGCAGGAGGGTGTGCAGGTGTGGACCCCCACAGACATCTTTGGCTTCTCCGGGGGCCCCTGGCATGTATGCATTCCTGCCTGATGGACTTCCAACAGCCATGGCTTGGTCTCCCCCAGAATGAGAAATGTGGCAGTGACGTTAAATCCTCAGCACCCTTCTGCCACCCTCAAACATGCACTGGCCTTATATCTAAGACAAATAACAGTCACCTTCATCTGGCCTCAGGGGGCCCTCAATCAGGGAGCTCATTG
This sequence comes from Antilocapra americana, assembly GCA_007570785.1. Lineage (NCBI taxonomy): Eukaryota > Metazoa > Chordata > Mammalia > Artiodactyla > Antilocapridae > Antilocapra > Antilocapra americana. The sequence continues at coordinate 3,613,235 of ML660218.1, read as the reverse complement.
CCCAGCTTCACATGGCAGAAACCCTATTCCGGAACTTTAGACACAGTATGAGTTGAAATTTTATGAAGTGGCGTTCTAATTGATTGAACTTGGTGCCATTTCTCTACTATCTGTAGTGTATTTAGCCATTTCTCCTACTTTATCAGAAGGATGCAATTTTGTATTTTATATCTTCGTAGGAGAATATTTTTAAAAGCCTGGGGAAAATCACAAGTAGCTGAGTGATCCAAAAGAACCATGCTCAGTGCATCTAAATAACCTTGTCTTTGGTTAACAATGAATTGATGCCAGCAGAATGATCATATTTTAAAACTTTTCCTATAAATGTGACATATGCATCCCCATGTGTCAGCATAATCTCAACTGAAAACATTCCAGTGAATGACAAGTTGATTGGCCCCAATTTGAAAAGCATAGTGTATAAAAACATAATTTCAGGCTGGCCAACAATATGACAGATTCTATGTTTTGCTCATACACAGAACTGGTTTGAACTGTTTGGGGAATTTTGATAGTCTGTGGATGCTTTCAGCAAAGAAAATTGGCCAGAAAGGAGAGGGAGGAAAAAGAAGAAATGGAATTAACAACTGTTGGGCAACCATTATCAGATAGACATTATCTGAGAGAAAATGATGGGGTAAGGGACTGATAGATAATCATTGTTTTTACAGACAAAGGAACAGCATGATAGAGAAGGAAAGAGCATTAGCTTTGCAAGTGAGGACCCCAGTGCAAATCACAGCTTTGTCAATACTTTGGTGAGATACCAAATTGGGTCATGTCTTTGACCTCCAGTTTTTAAATCTGTAGAAGGGGCATAACAATAGATACTTTCTAGATGTGAGAATTGAACTAAATTTTACTTGTGTATATGCACATATACACACACACACCCTGGCTTAGTTCTATCCTCAGTTGCTCAGTTGTGTCCAACTCTTTGAGATCCCATGGACCGTAGCCCACCAGGCTCTTCTGTCCATGGAATTTTCCAGGCAAGAATACTAAAGTATTGCCATTTCTTCCTCCAGGGGAATCTTTCCAACCCAGGGATTGAACCTGGGTCTCCTATATCTCCTGCATTGGCAGGTGGATTCTTTACCACTGAGCCACTGGGGAAAGAAACCCCCTTAATTCTAATTTCACTCTATTACAAACGGTATATTAGGGAGGCCCCAATGTGACATGGAAGGTGTTCAGTAAGGTACACACCACGGTGGTATAGACCAGGGATCCCCAACCTCCGGGTCATGGCCTTAGATTAGAAATAAAGAGCACAATAAATGTACTGTGCTTGAATCACTCCGGGCATGCAAAAATTGTCTTCCATGGAAGAGGTCCCTTGTGCCCAAAAGGTTGGGGACCACTGGTACAGACAATTCCCACCCACCCTCACCAACACCCACAGGTTGTTTCTGTTAAGGTGCCTCGCAGGGTCTTCTTTCTTAAAAACTGAGAGACTTGAAAGGACAAGCATAGGCCCTTTCTCTTCTGTCCACTGTATGACATCAGTCACATGGGGACCCTTTCCTGTGGTCTCCTCATTCATATTAATGAGTTTATATCAAAAGCTGCAGCCTTGTGGGTTAAAAGCCACTGGAAGAAACTCTGTTAGAAAATAAGATCTAGTAGTGACAATGCCCCTTGATAATTTGGGGAGTGAAGGGCATGAATAAGCTTCTAACGGATTGCTCAACAGTCTTCTATCAGTACACATCTTGCCCCATATTAAGGAGAAACAAGAGTTCGGTTCTGCAAACTGCTGACTCGTAAGGAATTTGAATCCCTTTATTACTTTCATTTTCTTCCACCTGCTGTGAGTAATAGTAAGGATGAGATCCAATTCCAATTCCTGGATCCCAAATAAAAAGAATGGATGGCATATGGAGGTCAGGGATTAAGCAGAAGGTGAGATGCCAGCAAGAATAAAACCCTGGAGAAAGAAAAACGTGGGGAGCCAAAACTGAGGGAAGCATGGCTTTTCAATCTGATCCCATAGGGACCTTAACTTCCATATGAGAACTGTGCCTGTAAAGTGTTCTTTAAGCAAGTATTGATTGGGTTTTTTTCAGATCAGCTCTAGTGGGAGAAATTCCATGGTGCTGTTAGAAGTGAAAGTGCATAGCTCAGCTCCTTCTCAATTGAATTTGTCATCAGAGCCAGACGAATATATAAAAAATAATAACAAGTGAGGGGGGTGGGGTGAGTAGCTGCCTGACTGGCCTTCAGTGTTTTGCTTTGCACTCGTCTTCTCTTGCACAACAAAGTCATTTCAAGAACTAGGTTTATCTTAGCATCTGTCTTTGGGGAACTGAAGATAGAAAAACGAAGAGCAAACTTGCCACATACTTGCTGACTAAAATCTGAGTTACATAAGGCAACCCTCATTGGAGAAGAAAGAACAAGTCCTTCGGGGCAAGAGGACGAGCTCTGGCGCAAGCCAAGAATAGATGAGGGCCACGTGCAGGCACACCTGGGACACGCAGCGTGCAGCGGGGTCAAAGTCAAGGTCAAGGACAGAGAGCTCTGGCGCTGGTGCTGCAGCTTAACTGTGACTGGAGAAGACGTCCAAACCCTGGTCTCCATGCAGAAAGGTCTCTGGCTCTGCAGCGTGGCCTCAATCAGCCTCCCATCTGGAAGAGGGGAGGGGCTTCAACCAGCCTGCTCTGTGTTGCAGAGGACAGTCTTTGCCCTTGGTGCTCTTTGCCTTGGGGTCCTCTTTCCCATCTCTTTGGTCCTAAGAGAACTAAGTCAAAGGGAAGGCCAGGTGTGAACTGAAAGGAAAGGAGTTACGTCTAGCAGATGTCCCAAACCAGAGAGATTAAAATACCGCTTATGGTCTCCTGCACTCCAGCCCAGAACAGCTCATGAGCGGTGTGGGAGACCATTCAGATTCCATGGGGGACCCCTCTCAGTAACGAGGTGGGTGCTTTTCACCTAGCGAACTGTTGCCCACATGCATTTGTGTTTCCCATATTTTCTACCACAAACATTATTTTGACATCTCCCAACTACAATAAATGCCATAAAAATGGAGACTAAGAGCTAAGATGTGTAAAACCTAAAATATAGTAACTGTAGGTTATTTACTCTGCTAACCACACTCCATAATTTTTCAGATTAACATCTTTCCCACTGCTTCTGGGGTTTGTGAACCTGAAAGTGTTAATCGCTCGGTCGAGTCCACTCTGTATGACCCCATGGACTGTAGCCCACCAGGTTCCTCTGTCCATGGAATTCTCCAGGCAAGAATACTTGAGTGGGTTGCCATTCCCTTCTCCAGGGATCTTCCCAACACAGGTATCCCACATTTCAGGCCAATTCTTTACCATCTGAGCCACCTGGGAAGCCCTTCTGGGGTTCGTACCAGTCAATGGATAAATGGCACTCCACAGTTCATTGTGAAATAGCTATTTATTGGAACTCCCCTGGCAGTCCAGTGGTAAAGAATCTGTCTTCCAGCGCAGGGGATGCAGGTTCCATCCCTGGTTGGGGAACTAAGATCCCATAAGCCGGAGGGCAACTAAGCCCGTGCACCACAACCAGAGAAGCCAAGCTGCAGCAAAGACCTCACGCAGCCAGCGTACATAAATACATGCTGCTGTGCAGTCTCTCAGTCGTGTCCGACTCTTTGCGACCCCATGGACCGTACATGGAATTCTCCAGGCCAGAATAATGGAGTGGGTAGCCGTTCCCTTCTCCAGGGGATCTTCCCCAACCAGGGATCAAACCCAGCTGTCCCGCATTGCAGGCAGATTCTTTACCATCTGAGCCACCAGGGAAGTCCATTTAGAGGCAAAGGGATCAGCATTCAGAAATGCACTTGGAATCCTCTGCATGCTCCCTGTGGACTCCTGACACCTTGAGAAGGAGTGCTAGGACCAGGAGCGTGCCTTAGCATCACAATGGGTCTAGAAAGAGAGAGACCCAGGACAGGGAGGGTCTTGAAACCCAGCTGATGGCTTTGGGTACAACTGGAAGTGAAGGGTAAACAGAGTCACCCTGGGGGTTGAGAGAGAGGTGACGCTGTCAGAGCAGCAGATGAGAAAATGAACTTGGCAGCTGCATGAAGGACTGACTGCAGGGGAACCAGGCTGGAACCAAGGACGCCGATGAGGAATGGGTTGTAATTATTGGTCTTGGAACATAAGCATTTCTTTGCCATTAAATTGATCTTACCACAGTCACAGTACTTATGCAGCCCTACAATAAAATGGCTCAGTATTGTACCGTAAGAACTCTCCAAGGAAACTCCAATATTCATGTCCTGACAGATGCAAAAGGGAAACACTGAAAAAAAAGGAGACTCAAAAGAGAAATAAAAAATGAAGAAGAAATATAAAGACTAACATATCAGGGAAAGAAATTGCAAAACCAAGTGATTTGTACTTTTAGAGAACTGGCATTCTTTCTTCAAAAATAGCTGGACTATGGAAACATATACACTACCATATGTAAATTAGATAGCCAGTGAGAATTTGCTGTATGACTTAAGGAGCTCAAAGTGGGGCTCTGTGACAACCTGGAGGGTTGGGATGGGGTGGGAGGTGGAAGGGAGGTTCAAGAGGGAGGGGATATATATATATACCTATATACCTATGGCTGATTCATGATGATGTATGGCAGAAACCAAAACAATATTGTAAAGCAATTATCCCTCAATTAAAAACTAAATTATTAAAAAAACAGCTGGATTGCAGAATACTAGCAAAAGGCAATTTATTAGCATCTCATACACTGAAGAGCATTTCCTCTTAAAACTCTAATGAGAGAGAAAAGCATGCACACACAAAAACAGCAAGGAGAAAGCACTGAACTTTAACGCAACAATAAGGGTCCCATTCCCGGTGGGGTGTAGAGTGATTCAGAGGGAGAGGAAGGGGAAGGGGTGAGTGTGTGCACACGTATGAAGTACACAGGATTGGTGGGAAATACGAGTGGAGCCGAACAACCCGAGGACAAGGCGATGTGCTGACTAACAGGTAGGCTTGATTGTCAGAGACATTTGTTGGAAAGAATGAGGATGTGACTCAGTTATACGTATACACCTGAGGGCTTCCCTGATAGCTCAGTTGGTAAAGAATCTGCCTGCAGTGCGGGAGACTTGGGTTCAATACCTGGGTTGGGAAGATCCCCTGGAGAAGGGAAAGGCTCCCCACTCCAGTGTTCTGGCCTGGAGAAGTCCATGGGGTTGCAAAGAGTTGGACACGACTGAGCAACTCTCACTTTCACTTTATACACCTGAAACTAACACAACATTGTGGATCAACCATACTCCAATATAAGATAAAAATTGTAAAAAAGGATAAAGCCATTATCCTTCAATTAAAAATAAGTTAAAAAAACAACAAGGTCATGAAAGAGCCTGAAGGTGGCTGAAGGTAAACTTACTGTTACACCCCAGTTCGGGACTTTGTTGTTCCTTAGACAAGTAGCCTCATGACCTCTCAATAAATACTGGTCTAAAACAAGGTGAACACACTTAACGAAAGTATTGAGCAGATTACACATAAATTATGTGCCTGTAATAATGCCTGACATATGATAAGTACTGAAAAAAATAACAGCATTGTGAAACTAGCATGTATTATGTATACATAAAATATTATGGTTAATGATCACTTCAGGGAATGTACCAAGCCACATGCCTTTAAATTTATTGAGTATTTCTTATATGCCAGATGCTAAGTACTAAAGGGATATGACAGGGTCTCTGTCCTTAAAAGCAAACACAGCGTGCTGTAGTCCTTTATTAAATCTCCAGAGCCTCATATCACAACATCAAGAAGGTCAAGTGCCTTCTTGACCCAGTGGATGGAGGAGTGGATAACCCTGGCAACCGTCCACCGCAGCACCCAAGCCAGGGTGCTGGTCAGCCTGTGGGCGCAGCACTGCCCCCTCCTGGAAGGAGGACTTGATGGCCAAGGGGTCTTAGACCTCCAGACTCAGAGCTGGGCCTCCCAGACTGCTCACAGTACTTCAGAAAGTGGGGAAGGGGTGGAAGAGCTGGAGGGAAGAGAGTGTCCTCAGGTGAAGTCGGGATGGCCAGCTGACCCAGAGAGAAAGGACGTCTGTGGGTTCTCCCTTTGCAGACACAAGCTGTATCCCAAACCCACAGGGAGTCCTGGCAAAAGCTGAGATGCAGAACACTGAGGGTCAACACGAAGACTGAGTGTTTCCAGCCCAAAGGCCAAATCTCTAATTTGATCTCACACTGACATTCGGCAACCTGCAGTGCCCATGGCCTGGAGGTGGACCGCTTTCCTTCAGCCAACCACATTCCTGTCCCTCAGCTGTACACGACCACCCTCATCATGTCAGATGTCCCCACCTCCATCAGAGAAGGTAAAACAGACACACAGAGAAAAACGTGTGATGTCACACAGGGCTGCTCAGGGTACAAGACCATTAGGTGGGTTTTCAAGGGAAGTCGTGAAACGATGGTGAGGCTTCAAGTGGGCTCCAGGGGAAAGGACTCACAGACAAGGGAGAGGAGGCAGGGAGTCACGGGAAGACGAGTGGGCCCCTTGCAGAGGAGCTGGGGAAGAGAGAACAGAAGAGGAGGTCAGGAGCCAGCTCTCAAAGATACAAAATGCCAACCTTGCTCTGCAGACAGTGGGGCTCTTTCTGAGATGAGCATGATCAGGCAGAAAGCAGAATTTGAGTAATACTCATTGGACAATTCCAACAATGAAATTCTTCTTGTCCCTTCCTTCCATACCTTCTCCTGCTCAATTCATATCTCCCTTAGTGACACCATCACCCACCAGTCTCCCTACATAGACACTTGGGAGTCATCCCTAAGTTCTCCTTGTCCCTAGACTCAACGTCTATGCAGATACTAAGTCCTGTCTGTACTCCCTTCTCTAAATATTTATTATCATCCTCTCCTCCTCAACATCCTGTTAATTCAGGCTTGTCTCTTGGTCATTCTGCCTCAAATGCCCTTCAGTTTATCGCAGGTTGCCATCGGCTCTCAAATTCAAATCTGACTGTGTTGCCATTTATGCACACTATTATCAGCTCCCGGTTACTTTTGTAAGAAAGTCCTTGACTTGCCATAAGAAAGCCTTTATGATCTGGTACTTACCTGCATCCCAGGGATTCCCTCCTCTTGTCCCTTCTAAACCACTTGTTCCCTACCCTTATGAAACTCCCTGCTGTCTCTAAAACGGGCCAGGCTGTTCACACCTCAAGGTCTCCACATGGGCTGTGCCATATTCTTAGATCTCCATTCTATTCTCTGCATGTCCTTCCTTCTCCTGATATTTACTTATTCCTGGAGACAGGAATTCAGGCACAGGCAGAACCCTCTGCATGAGGTTCCTCTGGCAGCTCAGGCTGGTTTTAGAACCTCCCCACCCACCCACCGTCTCTCTCTCTCTCCACGGTATACTCCACTCCTTCAATAACTGATAACACATATCACACTGGCTGGACTGTGGCCAAGCTGTCTGTTTCCCCCTCTGGGTCGTTTCATCCAGCCCTGAGGCCCCCACACTCTGCTGGACATTTAATAATTGCGTTGCACTTAATATGAAAAGAACATAAACACATGATAAAAATCTGTGCCAAACAGAGAGAAAGCTTGGAACTCACAGGATCTTATGAACTGAGCATCCCTCTAAATGGAAGCTTCCAAAAGCCAGATGCAGCCACATCTTGGAGAGAAGTCTCACTGAGGTCCAGGTGACTTGCTCAGTTGTGTGCCACCACTTGCAGGGCAGATTACAAAAGTGGAAATATGTGCCCACGCATATGTGGCTTGTTTTATTCTGATTGGGCTCAGCAGGACTCAGAAACATTGATATTTCAGTGTGGCACCAATGGAGGAAATGAAGCGATCTTGCAGGTAACCCAAGGTGTCTGCTTGGTATCTTTCACCCATCCAAATCGGAGCCCCATTGAGCCCTCTCTCCCGCCTCTGCCACCAGACACCCTTCCCATCCTCAGATGTAGAAGTGCACCAGAATGTCAGGACAGGCCTTCTCCCATCAGCCGGGCTCTGGGCCACCCTGCTGTTCTGCAGAGCCAAAGGGCTTCCAGCATCGCCTCCAGTGCTTCACAACAAACCCAGAAAGACAAATGGAGGGCAAACAGACCACAAATGTGCACCTGTAAAAATTGCCCTGCAATAACAGCCGCCCATTTGCTAGGTGGGAGCAGTAACAGATGGCCACGTCTGTCTAATTTTCTAATCCCTGAGGTTGTACCTCTCTGCTTCCCTTCCATCTCTTTTCCTGGAACACAGTTTTGGCAGGCAGCTGGTCCCTTGGAATCGGAGGTATCCTTCAAAGTCATTCCAGGATGGTATGTGGTGGAAGCCAACCCACACGCTACCAAGAATGAGGAACCCAGAGTCGAAAGCATGAGCCATGCCCAAAACATGTCAGTGACCTTGTCAGGACATTCCTGCATCGTAACAAAAGCACATCAGTTGATCAATGTTCCTTTTTAAAGCAGAAGGGCTCAGATGAAAGTCGAGAGCTATTTAGGCAATGTTACTTGCTGGTTGCCAGCAGGTGCCCGGGTGCAGACAGGCCCTGCTGTCTAATTCCCGCTGCTATGCTGGCTTGTACCTGCCTGCCACTAGGGCACCACCTGTGGTCCATCAGTTTCCTCATTTAGAAAAGGGTCTGGAACTTTGGATAAGCATTGACTAAAGCTGATCTTTCTAGTGGGTCTTCCCCAGAACAGACCACCACTGTCCTGGCGGTTATTAACATTTGTAAATATTTTACAGTTTGAAAGGATGACATCAGGGCTCAGTAAGGTTTTCTTGTGCCTTTCTCAGAATTGTAACTCAGGTGCAGAGCTGATGACAAAAGTACTAAGATCCCTACCTTTTAAGTTCAGAGAAACTTCAGTTATTGGGCAGCTACCTCCCCTTCAGGCTCACTGGGAGGTGGGTCTGCAAAGAGAAGAAACAACCTGGACATCAGCCAGGAGTCAGGCAGGAACGACCTGCCTCCTTCTCACCCTGACACCAAAGCCCCACTGGTCCCGCCCAGCGGAGAGGAGGGAAGACACAGGTGTGAGAGACTGAATGTTTGTATCCCCTCAAACCCTCATGTGGAAACCCTACCCCATGCGATGGTATTAGGAGACAGGCTTTGGGAGAAAATCAGGGTTAGATGAGGTCTTGGGGGTGGAGCCCTCATAAAGGGGACTGGGGCTCATAAAGGGGACTAAGAGTCACGAGAGAGTTTGCTTCCTTTCTGCTCCCCATCATGTGAGGATACGGGGCCCTGATGTCATTCTTTCAGGCTATTAAATGTGTACAAGATGTCAGCAACTGGGGACTTCCCTGGTGGTCCAGTGGTTAGGATTCTGCATTTCCACTGCAGGGGGCAAGCATCTGATCCCTAGTTGGAGAAAACTAGGGACCTGAAATAAGATAATAATAATAATAATAAATCATTATTTTAAATTGTAATAAATAAATAAATATAAATAATAAATAAATACTTATTTTAAAATCATCATAATAAATTATTGCTTTAAGGTCATAATAATAGATTATTATTTAAAAATCATCATAATAAATAACCCTGAAATATATCAGAAATAGCTCATTAAAAAAAAAAAAAGATGTTAGCAATCAGAAACCCAGAGGAGGTTGTCACCAGAATCTAACCTGTTGGTCTTGGACCTCCAAACTCCAGAACCATGAGAAGTTAATTTCCATTGTTTATAAGCCCAGCCTATGGTCCTTTGTTGTAACAGGCTGAACAAACTAAGGCACTGGAATTAGAGTCACAGCTGGCCTGCACTAGGTAAGAAGGAGGCCCAAAAACCATAGAACAAACATTAGAAAGGACATGACTGGAATAAGCCCACCCTAAGATTTAATGGTGACTGAAATTAAAAGATGCTTTCTCCTTGGAAGAAAAGTTATGACCAACCTGGACAGCATATTAAAAAGCACAGACATTGCTTTGCCAGTCAAAGCTATGGTTTTTCCAGTAGTCATGTATGGATGTGAGAGTTGGACCATAAAGAAAGCAGAGCACTGAAGAACTGACACTTTTGAACTGTGGTGTTGGAGGAGACTCTTGAGATACCCTTGGAATGCAAGGAGATCCAACCAGTCCATCCTAAAGGAAATCCGTCCTGAATATTCATTGGAAGGACTGGTGTTGAAGCTGAAACTCCAATACTTTGGCCACGTGATGCAAAGAAATGACTCCTTGGAAAAGACCCTGATGCTGGGAAAGACTGAAGGCGGGAGGAGAAGGGGACGACAGAGAATGAGATGGTTGGATGGCATCACTGACTTGATGGACATGAGTTTGAGCAAGCCCTGGGAGTTGGTAATAGACAGGGAAGCCTCTCATGCTGCAGTCCATGGGATCACAAAAAGTTAGACATGACTGAGTGACTGAACTGAACTGAAGAACTAAGCATGAGCAGAAAGAGTTACACTGAAAAAGTCTGCTCTTCAATGATTAAGTTTTAGGGAGAAGAACTTGAGTTTTATGTTCATACCCTGAGTTGTGACTCCACACAAACTTGTTTTCTGGCCTTAAAGCGACTGAAGAAGGGCTTATTCATTCATTCCTTCAGCACATGTTCCCCTGGAGAAGGGCAAGGCTACCCACTCCAGTATTCTGGCCTGGAGAATTCCACAGACTCTAGAGTCGGACACGACTGAGCGACTTTCACTTTCAGCATATGTTTGTTTATAATATATGATGTGGTGAAGCTCCCCTGGAGGAGGAAAGGCTGTCTGCTCCAGTATTCTTGCCTGGAAGGGCTTAGTGACAAAATACAATGACGGTGTGGTGAATACAGTTCCCACTGAGGAGACAGAGATGAACGAGGTGGGCAAACATCTTCCTTCAGGACACTCAGGTTATGGTGGAGTGTGGTCATTATACCCACGGCTGCGAAATGTGCCCAGCTTCTGGTTGAGAGTGATGTTGGGGGTGAGGGGAGGAAGGGAAAATTCTAGACAAGTGCTCAGGGGGCGCTCTGGGGCAAGGACCCTCAAGTGGGGAGCTGAAAGAGGGAGGTGCAAGAGTGGATTGTCCTCCTCCGGGGAGCTCTCCAGGGCTCCAGGGAGACAGGCTGAGCTTGGCAGTGTCAGGGAGTTCCAGTTGGACAAAAGCGGCTCAGTGAGGGGGACATGTTGGGGGACGAGGCAAGGAGACAGACTGGGGCTGACCTCAGAGGGCTTTGGATTTCAGTCGAGTGTGATGAAAAGCCTCTAGAGGGCTTTGACATGACATGGTGTGATACTTCTTGGGGAGTCGCCTCCGGCAGTTGAGTGGAAAATTGACTAGGGGCAGGAGGAAAAAGAGGAAGGCAATGCATGAGACTATGGCAGCTCAGGTGGAAGGCCATGATAGCCTGGTCTGGGTGGAAGCCAAAACAGTACCAAATAGTTAGCCTTGGGGTATATTTGGATGGCTGGTCCTCCTAGGCTCCTGGTGTGTTAAAGAAGGAGAGGAGTTAAGAGCCTCAGATGAAAGGTGACTTCTACAGACCTAAGATGAAAAGCTCGACAGTGAGTCCAGGAGCTCCCTGACAGAAGAACATGACCAGGAGATAAAGATCTGCAAGTGACTTTGAGAGCAAGGAAGATACTAACCCAAATGAGAGTATCTACTTGAGGCAAAAGGCTTCCACGAGAGCCAGGAAATAGATGCTGCCTCTCTGACAAGGTTAAGAGTGTGGGGGGAATTGTTTGCAGCTGGGTTCCCTGGTGGCAAGAATCTGCCTGCAGTGCAGAAGGTCCATGTTCAATCCCTGGGTCAGGAAGATCCCCTGGAGAGGGGAATGGCAACCCACTCTAGTATTCTTGCCTGGAGAATCCCATGGACAGAGGAGTCTAGTAGACTATAGTTCATGGGGTTGCAAAGAATCGGACATGACTGAGCGACTTACACTTTAGGAGGGGAACAGTGATGTGTGGATCATGGAGAAAGAAGCACAGAGCCACAAGAGGTTGGGACTTCAGACAGGATAGTAACTGGAGGAGCACTTTTTCAGCTTGGATGAAAAATGTGGGTGAGTCAAGGGGAAAACAAGTGGCCTAGAAATTTCTAAAGAACTGGACCTGGAAGTCTCAGACAGATTGAGGTCTCTGACAGATCAAAGGACTTGGACATCTCTGGAGCGAGCCAGCTGCTCGTAGAAATCCAAGACCAGGTGGGCTGGCAATGGGATTGTTTGTTTCCCAGGAGCCTTACCGGGTGCTGGAAACAGCCTGAGCTCCAGACGGATGGCAGGTCTCTCTGGACGGGCTTCTGCACAGCTTGTCTTCACTGTGGTTCCAAGGGAATCCATGGGGAACGGCGTCATGGATTCTAAAATAACTCTAGGGGAGACAGTTGTATTTTCTGTTTCCCTTGACTCAACTTCCACTCATGCCTAAATCCCCTGAAATCTGATTTTCACCTATTTCCTTTCCCCAAAACAGCTCTGACCGAGTTTACTAGTGGCCTACACGTGGCTTGATTCAGTGGGCATTTTGAAGTCCTCATCTTTCCTGACATCTCAGTTTATGGACCACACTCTCCTTCATGAAACATTTTCTTCCTTTGGATTTCCACAGTGACACCACCGTCTCTTGACTGTGTTCCTACTCCTCTGGCCTCTCACTAGCCCTGTCTCTACAGTCCTCATTGACTTAGTTTTTAGGATGCTGTGGCTCTTTAATCCTCTCCCTATCTTACTTTATCTATTCTCTCTAGGCCAGTTTGTTCCGATTCATGATTTCAACTGACTAATAAATTGGAGGGAAGTTAAAAATGCAATAGGAGTACTTAGAGGTGTTTGTGACTAAGGCAAGACCAAGAGTTGGGTCACTGCTGCCCAAATGATCAATGTAGCCTTGTGTGCAGAGCAAGCCCAAGGAGAGTATATGTTAAGTCAGAAAAGAGAACCCAAGCTAGAACTTGAAAGGTTGTGGACGAAATCACAACAAAGACACCGGGAATCTTGGCCTCCAGAAGAGAAATCAATCCGGGGCCAGGGACAAGGCTTGATCACTCAGAACTTTTGTATAATAAAGTTTTATTAAAGTATAAAGGAGATAGAGAAAGCGTCTGACATAGGCATCAGAAGGGGATAGAAAGAATACCCCTTTGCTAGCATTAGCACTGGAGTTATATACTCTCAAATTAGTTATTACAGTGAATCAAAAGAATGTCTGGAGGTTGTAAAGACCTCACCAGACCCATTCCCATAATTTACATTTTAAGATAACTGGATTAGCCAGAAGGTTTTTTTCCAGACTGTCTTCAAGCAGGATACATTATTGTTGTATAATCCTAAAGAATGTAGAGAGAAAAATAAATTTGTCCTTTCTTCCTCCTTGAGAATTCCAGACTCCTCTCTCCTTGGGGACCCCTAGACTTCTTATCAACCTGCCTAGGAGATGACTCTCTCAAACTCTTCATTGGGTTGGAAGATGAACAGGTAAGTACTCATAAATAAGGAGGTGTGAGGAGCGGTCAAGAGCAGGGGGACATATATATACCTATAGCTGATTCAGTTGCTATACGCTAGAAATCAACATAATATTGAAAAGCAATTATCCTCCAATTAAAAATAAATAAATTTAAATTTTAAAAGGAATTGCTATTATCATTTGTCACAATTACTATTATTCTGTAAGTGCTTGTCTATACATTTCAAGACCTGTGTTCATTGCCTATGCGTTAACTTTTTACTAGCATTTCCCACATTCCACCCACTGCCTCTGTCCAAAATACTCATGCCTACCTTTCAGTCACCATACCACCAGGCTTTGATTCATCAGTTCAACCTATCATCAGTAATTTGTATTGATTGCCTTTAGGATGTATGGTGATGTTTAAAGCACTAAAATCCATCTCTGTCCTCAGAGATTCTGATGGAGTATTGCAATAATCCTTCTACTTATTGTTGTCAGCTTTTCCATCAGCATCAATTAGAAAAGACACAAAGGAGCCATGTGTTTATCAATTATTTTATCAAGGGAACAAGTACAGTAGCATCACTTGCAAATGATCACCAATTGTTATTGCATGCAACTAAAAAGGGTATATTCTACTTATTAAAAATCCACAATGTAGCCAACTCTCATCTATAAACAAGGCAGTTATCTACAATGAATCTCATGGCAATCCTGCTGTTAAGCTTATTGATCTGCTCTAATGAATTACCTGCTTTGTTGACATCTGCACTCTTCAATTTCAAAGTTAACCACATTTCCTTGATAACCCTTCCCTCTCTTGCCATTTATTTACAGACTGTCTGCAGAGACAATCCAGTAGAAAGGGGATAACACTCACTTTGGGACCAGAAGGCCTGGGTCCAACTTTGCCTTGTAATTCATGCGCAGAATCTCATTGTTCTCATCTGTGTGTCCATGTGAAAAAGCCTACACTCTCCTTCACCTCCCCCCAAAAGCAGGTGGTGAGAGTATTACTATTAAGAAAAGCTTTAGAAACCCAGGCCATTGTCCTTGCTCACTGCAGAATTTTGGAGTCATCTGTTCTCAATAGCTTTATGAGGTGGATTGCCACAAAACTGCCTCACAAAGCAACAACTAATGCATTGTAAGTGACACACTTAGTTTCAGATCTAAACTTGAAGATGCATTCCACTTGATTATATGCTCAGAATTGCTCTGGGAGAGAAGGAGGTAAAGGGGCTATTGTTCCCATTTTGCAAATAAGACAAAAGAGGCTCAAGGTTTAGCAAACCGACCAAGAGCACTGCTAGAAAATGGCCAAATCAGGACTTAATCTTTCAAATTTTTTGATTCCTAGTTGCACACCCTTCTTTAACAAGAAAGATGAATGAATCCCTTCTCAGGGCAAGGAATGACAATTTAATAGCCAGAGGAAGGTAGTCTCCAGGCAAAAATACTGAAGTGGGTAGCTATTCCAGGGGATCTTCCCGATCCAGGGATCAAACCCGGGTCTCTTGCACTGCAGGCAGATTCTTTACCATATGAGCCACCAGGGAAGCCCAGAGAAAGGTAACATACCTCCAAAAAGATTCATTTCTCCCCTGCTTGTATTGAAGCATCAAGTTTATTCAAAACTCTCACAAACTGATTTATAAAAATCAGGAGAAGTTTCATTAAACCTTCTTCACACACCAAAAATAATAATACTCAGTGTTCACATGTAACTTCAAACTCTGTAGATATTGACAATAAGCAACTAAAAATTTCATAGATGGTTATTGTAATTATTCCACAATGCAAAACGTCTAGACACACATCCTCTTTGTTGCACAGTGATGTATTAAAGATCAATCTAACAATACCACTTTAAACGTGCAGTTCTCTGAGCCTCATTCTTGTGCACATTTAATTTACAATAAACATCCATAAATTGTTCTCCTTAGCTTGTCTCATGTGACAGAAATCAGCACACAGGCTGAAGCTGAACTGTAGACAGACACTAAACTGCATGTTCTAGCCCTTTTCAGCATACAACACAGAAGACGCCAAACTCTTAACATAACTAAATGTGGACAATCTCTTTGACCTAATGAATTGAAATGCTATGGACGTCAGTTTAGATTCTCAAGTTTTCAGGGAGAGAGAGTGAACCAAAGCAACTATTGTAGGAATTTTTCTGCATGAGTAAGATATTAATAGCCTGATGTGACTGTGATGCTTGGAAGTTGAAAGATGGTTTTGAGATGAGAGGATTTTGTATGCGTGAAGGGGTATAGACCCAAAGAGCCTCACGTGTAAGCGCTTCATACTTGACTTGCCAAAACTTGGTGGGACTACTCTAGCTGGGTTTTTTTTTTTTTTTTTTTGAGTGTTCAGTTCATCAATAAATGAAATACAAGATCCAAGCCCAGCTTTTTAATTACGAAATGCTTCTCCCTCCCGACAGTCAGACTTCTACTCATTTCAGCACTGAAAAAAAAAAGTCATTATCATAATTCCTACTAGCTTGCTTCTGTTTCCGCTCCAGTAGATACCCCATAGACGAGAAGCCACATAACGGCTTACGCATCCCATCAGGTCGCCTCTGCCCAAACCCAGCTGCGGTGCTTATCTAATTAAACCCCAGCGCCAAACTGCGAGCTTCTGCATCAATCATTAATATTGTATTTTGGATCACTTTAAATTCTGACTGGGAGTATGTGGCACCCCGCACACAGGTCTCTGAAGGAGATATTTCAAATAATCTTTAAGCTGCATTGAAAAAATAAAACCAGCCGCCTGCTGTTTGATGAGAACCGCACTCCCCTGCTGCAGCCTGATTAGCTGTTAATACTAATTGAGAGATGAATACTGCTTATTCGGAAATGTGGAGTATTTTTGTTATTATGAAAAGGAAGATGTAACCCTTCTTGCCTCAAAAATGTGGCTCCTTGCCCTAATTCTAAATGGCACCCACAGAATAGTGGTTTCTGGGTCTCTCTTCTACCGCCTGCAGAGTCATTATACCGAATCGCTTCTTTTCTCTGGGGGGCCATCCACAAGTTAGTGAACTGCGATCTCCACGTGGGATTTGCACATTCATACCCTACATCTGGAACATGGAGATGCTCTTCACAGATATCTGATGGCCCAGAAACACTTACAGAAATCTCTATCCTGCTAAGGCATGTGTTGATGAGCGTACGTTCAAGCTCATAAACCAAGAGGAATAGTTTCCTACATCGCTGTTCTAATAGACTAAAACCAACAGGCCAAGCCAAATAGGACAATTTAGACAAAGAAAGAGAGACTGGCAAAAACCAAATAAATGTCTGCTTCCTTCTAGCATTCTAGGAAAAATACCAAGCAGCTGTGCGAAAGCTTACAGCTCTTCTTTGTTCAGAAAAACACTCTGACCTCCTCACAATCAGGGGATGCAGTCAGCACCAGGTTCAGTAAACACATATGTATGATAGGCTTTCCTGATGAGATGCCGTCAACTGCAATGCGACAACCTAACCCAGCATATCTGCAGCCTAAAATTCATAGGGAAGTAGAGCAAAGTGGGGGAACCATGAGGTTCTCACTCCCCAAACCTGAGAACGACTGAGCCTTTGCCAGAGAACTGCCTGGCACTTAGCCACATCAGCTACAGAGTGATGGGGAGTCTCGAGCAATACAAATAAGAGAAAAAGGTTGATTCAAGAGAAGCAAAAATAGAGGGAAGAGACAGAGGTCTTAGAGTGTCTACTTGCAGAGAAGAGAAGGCTGAAAACCCATACAAAAGACCCTCATGAAGGGAATCATCAGAGGTGCCTTCTGAGTTGGCTAAAGATTGGGGTGTGGGGTTTAGGGCTGTCAATTAACAAAGCTGAAACTACATCTCCCAGAATTCATTTGCCTCTCTGTGTGTGTGTGTGTGTGTGTGTGAGAGAGAGAGAGAGAGAGAGAGAGAGAGAGAGAGAGAGATGCTTTGGGGAGGGCTGCTGGTAATTAGGAAGATGGAAGTGAAGTAGCTGATGTTCAGGATGTGAAGGCTAGAGCAGGGCTGCAAAGATGCTCTGTCACCGCCCTGACACTGGCATGGGCTTTGCTGCTTTCCTTGTCAGCCTGAAGCAGCTCTAGCTCCTGCTAAATTCCCTCCTCCAACTCCTGTGATTCTGAGGCCAGGAGAGTATTCAGCTCACTGACCAAGGGTGCCTCTGCTCCTGGTGACACCCCTACCACCAGAGTAGGAGGTTTGAAAGCTGTCAGAGACCACAGATTGCAGCTAGGACCTGCAGCTCCTAGTTTATCCCTCTTTCCCCACGTCACTTGTGTCTCCTCCCAGCCCCTAAGCCCCCAGACACTCCTAGCAGCAGGTCACATTGGCTACACTCAGAAAGAGAAGTACTTTTCTTTGGCCTATAATGGTTGAACTACAGCATTCTAGGTAACTCACTGTGCAGCTCCGTAGGAGCTGGGGTTGGGACTCTGTCTACAGTGCTTCGTGAGTCATAAAGAGTCTGATCCACAGACCTCTTGTTTGTTTTCCTATCATATGTGTAATTGTAGCAGATTCACCTGTTAAGTTAGTTGCTTGGTCATGTCTGACTCTTCTGAGACCCCATGGACTGTAGCCTCCCAGACTCTTCTGTCTATGGAATTCTCCAGGCAAGAATACTGGAGTGGGTAGCCAGTCCCTGGTGGCTCAGACAATAAAGAATCTGTCTGCAATTCAGGAGACACAGGTTCAATCCCTGGGTTGGGAAGATCCCTTGGAGAAAGGAATGTCAACCCACTGTAGTATTCTTGTCTGGAAAATGCCATGGACAGAGTTGTATGGTGGCTGCAGTTCATGGAGTCACAGAGAGTTGGGCATGACTGAGCATACATGCACACAACACAACACAAGTAATAAACACTTTATTTTCAGCCATGGAGTTTGGAGCTGGTGAATAGGTAGCTTTACCACAGCAATAAATAACCTATTCACAAGTTGGTACACAGAGTGAGATGTTAAAAAGATTATGTTGTTGTTCAATCACTAAGTCATGTCTGACTCTTTGCAACCTCATGGACTGCAGCACACCAGGCTTCTCTGGAGCTGTTCAAACTCCTGTCCATTGAGTCCATGATGCCATCCAACCATCTCATCCTCTGTCGTCCCCTTGTACAAAAATCTAACATATGTGGCATTGTTTTTGTGACCAGGTGGCAGATACAGCCTAGAAATAACAGAAATACAACTGTTGTAGAAACCTGGAAGAAGTGGCAATAAAACTGTTACAAGAGGATGGAAAGTTGGTGATTCATGCTATCATAGTGGCAAAGTGTGAAATGGAAGATAAAAATGTTCCTGACGAAACTCTGGGCTTCAGCAAAGAATTTTAAGGCAGCTGGCTTGAAAGCATCAGCTGGCTCTAGCTAGCTGTATATAACCAAGTAGTACAAGAAAAAGAGAAACTCAGAAAATACCTGGACAACTTGCAAGTTGCATGCAAAACACAGAGGTGCCATACTCTGTTGATTTGGAAACTAAAGCTCTTTTCATCTCCAGTCGTTTCAGCCAGGCAAATATTCTCCAGTTAAGACATGGCCATGGGTACAGATCAAATTAAGGATGACTCAATGAGACCATTTGTTAACACTTCTTGGATCACTAAGGAAATGTATGTAGACCCATGGTAAAAGAATCTGCCTGCAATGCAGAAGACAAAGGTTTGATCCCTGGGTCAGGAAAATCCTGTGAAGAAGGGAATGACAACCCACTCCAGTATTCTTGCCTGGAGAATTCTATGGACAGAGAAATCTGGAGGGATACAGTCCATGGGGTCACAAAAGAGTCGGACACGACTGAGAGACTAACACTTATACTTAGTACTTAAGCAGACCTAGGTTCAACGAAAGGTTCAACTAGGTTCGACAAAAGGGCTTTCAAAGTCTTAAGGAAACCATCCTACAGCATATAAAGTGTAGAAAAAGTCAGGGATCAAATAGAGACACAGAATGTGTCTCCAAAGGTGGCGAGTTTCAGTTTTTGACACACGGAGTACCCTGGACTAAAAGAAACTGAGAATGTTTAAAATGGAAAAAAATAAATCTTGAAGGCTTCTGCATACCCAGCTTTCTACAAGAAGCAGGGTGAGAAAGTTGTCTAAAGGTACATCTTAGTGCTCAAGAGGTAAAACTAAGGACATCTCAGAGGACAGAGATAAGCGTTAGAGAGAACAACAGACTGAGGAACCACTCAGAAAAAACCCCGCAGTTTGAAGAATTAACCATGAGAAGAATTAACATGCCTGGGCCAGTCTGATGGAAGGTAAGAGATGGAGGAGTGGACTGGAGCCACCCCAATCATCCCAGCTGAACTGGTTCACAATCAACTGACAGCTGGTCAACCACCCTGGACATATGCACAGTAAGTTCCTACTATGTTAAACCTTGAGTTTTGGAGCTGTGTGTTGAGCAGCACAATCCCGAAAAAACCAATACACCATTCCTCCTGGTCTCCCACTTGCCTTCTTCCTCAAAGCCGAAGTCTCATTGTGCCTCTTACCTGAGGCTGCTCTCTGGATAACGTTTTTAAAAATCAGAACCCTCACTTCAATCCTCAGTGATTTTGTTACAGATTTATGACTGCTTGATATAGAGTCCTATCTGTGCCACCTTCCTATCATTAGAGATGCTTCCTATAATCAAGGTACACCTCTCTCTACGGCCTCTGTCTCTGCCACCACGTTACAACTGTGAGTCCAATCCTTGTAGCTGCTGACCTTGAGCACATGGGTTAAACAACGTGGGTCTCATTTTTCTCATCTTTACAATGAGAATATTGGAGGATCCTTGGAACCAGTTTACACTTTTGGACTTCTCTGGTGGCTCAGCAGTAAAGAATCCTCCTACCAATGCAGGAACTGCCGATTCTATACCTGGGTTGGGAAGATCCCCTAGAGAAGGAAATGGAAACCAGTTCCAGTATTCTTGCCTGGACAAGAATCCCATGGACAGAGGAGCCTGGAGGGTTACAGTCCACAAGGTGTCAAAAGAGCCAAACATGACTGAGTGACTAACCCACCCACCACCTTCTACATATCCTGTTAAATATGTTTTTATATGCCATCTATTGCCCTAAAACAGGATGTGGTAGATGTAGTTATTTCTGTCTTACAGATGAGGAAACATGGGACACAAAGATTTTGCAAAGCTCATCTAGCAAGCAAGCAGCTGAATAAAAGTCATCTTCGCCTTGCCAAAAAAAGAAAGAAAAAAGTAGAACCAGTAACAATGTCCCCTTCCATAAAGATGGAAAAAGCTGCTAACTGCTTCAATAGAAAGAAACCCGAGCTTAATTTATTCTTCTCGGAATTAAGAATGATTTGTAATATTTGGCAGTAAGGACTATAATATGTTTGAAGTTTAATAGACTTGGGAGATGTATTGACTAATTAGAAACAGCCTTGCTTGGAAGTGACTTCTTTCTGTGAACCAGGAATGTTGCCTCTGGGCACTTTCTCTCCACTACCTATAACTGAACCCTGAAGTTGGCAAACAATTCCTTTATTTGGGCACTGCTCTTTTCCTTGCTGGTTCATTCAACACAGCATTTATCGACTGGTGTCCATGTGCCAGGCCCTGTGCACTCACTTTGCCAGGCATGCAGTTGGGAGCCAGGCAGTCGTATGTGAGTTTTTAAGGCCAAGAATCAAACACTTCTGTCTGGCATTTTCTAATTAAACCGTTTTTATGTGATGAGCACAGGGGCTCAGGTATTGCCATACGGTGGTGACAAGCTGTATTGTCACCTGGTGCAACCGGTGACAAGCTGAGTGCCCTCAGAGTGAATTTGCCAGAAGTTTCTCCCAAGACCAGGCTTGAAGAGGAGATGATACTCAAGTCTAATTTTTTCACTCCTGTGAGGCTGAGCACTGAGCCCTCAGTCATCTCCTGTTTCTCTCGCTTGCTATGCTTTGAAAACTCCCAGCTGTTCAGTCACTAAGCTGTGTCCGACTCTTTGAGACCCCATGAACTGCAGCACACCAGCCTTCCCTGTCCTTCACCATCTCCCAGAGTTTTCTTGAGCTCAGGTCCATTGAGTCAGTGATGCCATCCAACAATCTTATCCTCTGTCACCTCCGTCTTCTCCTGCCCTCAGTATTTCCCAACATCAGGGTCATTTCAAGTGAGTTGGCTCTTCACATCAAGTGACCAAAGTATTGAAGTTTCAGCTTCAGCATCAGTCCTTCCAATGAATATTCAGAGTTGATTTTTTTTTTTTTTTGGATTGACAGGTTTGATCTCCTTGCAGTCCAAGAAACTCTCAAGCATCTTCTCCAATACCACAGTTTGAAAGCATCAATTCTTTGGCACTAGGCTTTCTTTATGGTCCAACTCTTACATCCATACATGACTACTGGACAAACCATAGCTTTGACTACACAGACTTTTGTCGGCAAAGTGATATCTCTGCTTTTAAAAACTGTCTAGGTTCATCATAGCTTTTCTTCCATAGCTTTCTTCTAGGGAACTCTTTAAAAGCAGAGGTGCCCAACCACTCTCTCCTTCTAGGAGAAGCTCATCCAGTGGGTGCCAGGGGCATGGAGGGGAGAGGATCTGGTCTGTAGTCTTTCAAACCCTGCAGGTGTATCTTACACACAGCCAGGGATGAGAACCACTCAGTGTGAGCTCTATACACATTTACAATGTATAAAAAATGGATGAGTAAATATTATTAAAGTAAGTGGGTACCATACGTTTCAAAGCCATTTGGTACACTGGTGGGTATAAATTCTAAACCCAAGAGAGGAATAGGAGAGAATGAGGGTCAGAGTAATGTGTACTATAATAGAGCAAAGTAACATGGAGTCTCTTAGGTTGAAAATGAAGACACTTTCTACACTAAAACCTTTCTTAGGGAAGATAGTATTTATACTTTTATAAACTCTTTATTGAAAAATACATTTTTCAAAAACCTCTATAAATGTGTCAGAACTTTCAAATGATTGAATTTTACTAATTTTAAGTATCTACCTACATTTGAAAAATATTCATCCATACATACCCAAGACAATTTTTATTGAGCTTGCATGCGTGCTCAGTTGCTTCAGTCATGTCTGATTCTTTGTGATCCCATGGACCCTAGCCTGCCAGGTTCTTCTGTCCATGGGGTTTTCCTGGCAAGAATACTGGAGTGGATTGCCATGCCCTCCTCCAGGGAATCCTCCCGACCCAGGGATCGAACCCAAGTCTCTTGCATCTGCTGCATTGCAGACAGATTCTTTACTGCTGAGCCACTGGGGATGCCCTTGTTCAGCTAACAGACATTTGTGGATACAGTAAGTGACTCTGTGACCCAGTGGAAGTCATGGTCCACAGATCAGGAGCCTCAGACACAGACCACCTAACCAGCAATGAGATGAGAAGGAAATGTTTACTTAAGTTGAAGAAGAGGCAGAACTAGACTAGTTTACTGGTAAGGAGCGTTTTAGATTTCTGCATAGTGAAAAAAAATTCACCAGGACCAAATATAAAAGGTTGGGTTGCGGTTTTGTTTTTCTTTTTTTTTTGATAAGTTACTATTCCATAGAATAAGTTGTTTTAGTATACCAGAGGAAAAGAAATAAATTAGACTAGGCCCTGAGAGATAAAAAATGACATAGAGAATAACTGAGATAGATCTATAATATTTTCTCAGAATAGGATCAAATTTAACATGATAATATCTGGAAGGATGTGGCCATGGGGAGAAAAGCCATTTGATTATTCACTTTTGTGAAAAGGCACTAATGTAAAATAATACATTGGTTAAGGATGTAATACCAAGTGCATACTTGAGAAAAGTAAACAACAATAATGAAAATCCCATAAGAAGTCAAAAACTTTTATTTTAAAGATTTATCAAATGTCTGGAGGAAAGAATACATACATAAGATCAAAAAGTGGTTCTTTTATTTTTTTACTTAAAAAATTTTATTTATTTACTTGACTGCATTGGGTCTTAGTTTCAGAGCACTCGAGTTTCACTGCAGCACACAGGTTTCCCTAGTTGCAGCTCAAAGGCTCTAGAGCAAGCAGGCTTAGTTGTCCTGAGGCATGTGAGATCTTAGTTCCTGACCCCGGATTGAACTTGCACCCCCTGAGTTGGAAGGTGGTTTCTTAATCACTGGACCACCAGGGAAGTCCCCAAAACTGGTTCTTAAGTAGAAAGCATTTGCGATTGAAAGGCAAAATAGGAGAGGCTGTCAAAGAAAAAGGAAAAAGGCATCTTGTTATTGAATGGATAAGCTGCTGACATATGAAGGTCACAGAAGTCACCCAGGGACAAACAGAATTGTGGCTCTTCTTTCTCTTGCCTTCTTGTTTTGTCACATGGCCCTGAGCTGTTCTCTGGAAAGTATGAAGCTAAAGAAATGAACGAGGTGGTAAGATTAGGATTCAACAATGCCCAAGGCTCTCATATCACAGTTCCACCTTTTTCCCCACACACATGTCATCATATTATTGGCCTGATCTGGAAACAGAGCATGACTAGAACCGGAGTGGGACATGACTTTACACAGGAAAGTTAGGGAAGGCTTTTCCTGAAGGGGAGATTTGAGATCAGACACTAATGATGTTCACTTTGTTTCAATACAAAAAGTGTTTTTCTAGTTGTTTGAAAAATTAGTGACTGACAGGTAGGAAGGCAAGGTTTGGGGCTTCCTAGGTGGCACCCCCTGCCTGTCAATGCCAGGGGCTTCCCTGGTGGCTCAGATGGTAAAGAATCTGCCTGCAATGCAGGAGACCTGGGTTCGATCCCTGGGTTGGGACGATCCCCTGGAGGAGGGCATGGCAACCCACTCCAGTATTCTTGCCTGGAGAACCCCATGGACAGAGGGAGCCTGGTGGGCTGCCATCCATGGGTCACAAAGAGTTGGACACGACTAAAGTGACTTAGCACACAAGGCAAGGTCTGGATTACAGTAATAGTCGGTGAATAAAAAAAAAAAAATGATTAAGCAGATTGCTCACTGCCCATCCTGGCTACTCACACAAGCTCAGGTTACATTTGGGTTAAAAATTTGTACTTTGGAACTTCTCTGGTGGTTCAGTGGCTAGGACTCTGAGCTCCCAATGCAGGGGTCAGGGTTTGATCCCTGGTCAGGGAACTAGATCCCACATGCTGCAACTAAGAACCCAGAGCTGCTGAAGAAAAGGTGTATCTCTGGGGATCTCACGCCAGCAATCAGGGAAGGTGTGTGGGGACATCTCTAGGCCGAAGCCTCTAGTGACAAGCCAGATGTCTCAGACACCCCAGAAGCCCGCCCACTCTGAGGGCGCTGCTGTGGTTCATGGCTTCACCTTCTCTGAGTCCATGCATGCGAAGTTGCTTCAGTCGTGTCCAACTCTTTGTGACCCTATGGACTGTAGACAATGCACACCCACAATCAGGCACCTGGAACTTCCGTACGGCAAACCGACAAAGAAAGAGAATCATCTTAGAGGCGAATAATTAAGTAGATGTTGGGAAGTCAAGTTTGGCGGTACTTAAACTACAATCCACTTTCACTAGCCCCAATTCCTGCTGATTGCTCATCAAAATGACTCCCCAAACCCTTGGGAAAGCAACAAGGAAGGTTGGAGAAATGCTTTCGTATTGGTAAGGTGCTCTGTAAAATGAACCACTTCCTTCCCATGGTAACAGACCTCTTCAATCCAGAAAAAATCTTTTAACAAAGGCTTTGATAAATAATTCTCATAATGATCATTGTGTTATTGGCTAAAATGGTGTTGAATAACAAAACCGCCCTCCCGTAATGCTTTAAAAGATAAAAAGGCACTAATTCAAAGGAGATTGTTTTAATTCCAACGTGTTTCCAAGAAATCCACTTAAACATTTGCAGCAACAGTGGAAAATCTTTAAGCAGACAAATGAAAATTTTCTTCTCATTGTGCGTCGAGTAGTTAAATTGCACCCAGTATTGTAAAATGAAAGTGGTTTGTTGCTAGGCAATTCCACAAATCATCTCAAACCAAGTTTTAAGCAGACCAATGACAATGTGTCCCCTTAATTTGTTTTTCTCAGTTTTTGCTTGAGCAATAAAATATATGAACTGATCATATGGGAACCAAATTTTGTGAAACAATAGATAAATCTTATCCCACCACTGACTAGTATTTAATGATAAGCATAATTATTGCCGTAATGCATGGAAATCAAATATCAGTGATCTAAAACGTAGGCAATGGTTGCATTTGGCATTATGTCAACACTGCAGATAAAAGTAACTCTGGGATCAGCCTGAGAGAAGAAAGAATAGGAAGAAGTTCTGAACTGTTTCCAAAAAGACCTACTAGATTCATGGACCAAATCATGGGTCTCCCTGGCTTGAGAAATTGCACTGGCCTCTGTTTTCAAGGAGAACATTGAAGGAGGCAACATTCCATGGGAATGTAGGTTTTAATATAGTTGTTATAGGTTAGTCTTATAAATAACTGCATATGGTGACTGCAGTCATGAAATTAAAAGACACTTGCTCCTTGGAAGAAAAGCTATGACCAACCTAGACAGCATATTAAAAAGCAGACACATTACTTTGCTGACAAAGGTCCATCTAGTCAAAGCTATGGTTTTTCCAGTAGTCATGTATGGATGTGAGAGTTGGACCATAAAGAAAGCAGAGCGCCGAAGAACTGACGCTTTTGAACTGTGGTGTTGGAGAAGACGCTTGAGATACCCTTGGTCAGCAAGGAGATCCAACCAGTCCATCCTAAAGGAAATTGGTCCTGAATATTCAGGAAGGACAGATGAATATTCATTGGAAGGACTGATGCTGAAGCTGATTCAGATTCAATCCCTAGGTTGGGAAGATCCCCTAGAGAAGGACACGGCAACCCACTCCAGTATTCTTGCCTCGAGAATCCCATGGACAAGAGGAGCCTGGCGGGCTACAATCCATAGGGTTGCAAAGAGTCAGGCATGACTGAAGTGACTTAGCACGCACAGAGGCAGATATGAACAGTCATGTAAACAAGCAAAAAGATAAATGTTAAGGGCAACCTTCAAGTTTAACCCATGGTATAAAACTCTTTCAAATTTATAGTGTAATATAGTTCTTTCTATTTGTGTGTTTAGTAAATATCTTCAGTAAGCAACTGATGGGCCAGAAATCTGCTTTTGTTGAGATTTTGCTTGCTCGTGGTACAAATGAAACAGGGTGGACCATTTTGCCCTTCTCCTAAAAACACAACGAAGCTCTCAGACCAGCTCTCACAGTGGCTTTTAGCTGGATTTGAGCTTTAACTCCTAAGGTCTACAAGCAATAAAGGAAAACTGGAGCAGAACATTTCTGAGGATATTACGGGATTTAATGAACAAGAATAGCATTTAAAGGAAGAGGGGGAAGGAGGAGAGAAAATGAACTTCCCCGAGCTTTCACCTGTGAGAAGTACCCTTGTAATTATGCATGTATCTTAATTAAAATCACATATTCATGTTTTACATTTTCAGTTGGCCTTGTATAATTAAAACTGCATCACATCTGATGTATTTATAATTATAGCCAAATGGTTATGTTAATGTTCATCTATTCCATGCTGAAAACTAGCAAAAAACACAAAGAACATTTCTTTAAATTGTTTCTCACCAGAAATTCAATCTCCTGATATGAAAGTTCAATGACCATGTGTCTTAAAAATGAGATATCTATGAGATCAATAGTCACAGCATCAGATCCAAAAATCTGATGCTTGCAAAAGCACAACCCAAACTGCTTTTAAGAGATAATCTATAGAGGAAATAAAAGTAAAATGAATCGTTGAAGTTCTAATTAAAGTCTTACAGGAGATTTCTCACTAACTTAAAGGAATTAACAGGAGACAACCACATCTCCTCAGGCTATAATCATTGAGCTTTAAATCCCCAAATCTTTCCATTAAAAAAAAATTCTTGTATTACAAGATCAGTACTTTCTCTTCTGCATGTAAAAACCATGACCAAATTGAATGCCTCTTATTAAATCTTTATTGAGAAATCCTTTCCTAACTTTTTCCAATAAAAAAAGTTTTATAAATTGCAAAACTGAAAGCACTTCAGGATATGAGTGTGTGTTGGAAATAGTAACACTTGACTTAGGACCTTAGGCTCTTTGGAAGGATTTCAGGTGGGGGATCACCAGCACTTAGATATTCTTGAGGGTTGAATTGTGTCCCCTCCCCCAAGAATGATACAGTAAATGAACATTGTAACCTCTGGAATCTCAGAATGTGACCTTATTTGGAAATAGGATAACTAAGGTGTAATTAGTTAAATTAAGATGAAGTCATACTAGACTAACATGGGCTCTTGATCTAGTATGACTGGTGTCTTTATAAGAAGAAAATTTGGACATAGAGACACCTGGGGAAAAAGTCATGTGAAAATGGAGGCAGAGACTTGAAAGAGGAGTCTACAAGCCAAGGATGGCCAGGGGCAGCCAGCCACGACCAGAAGCTAGGAGAGAAGCACAGAAACAGATTCTCCTTCAGAATGTTTCTTCCTCCACGAGGAACCAAGCCTATTGATTTTGGACATCTGGCCTCCAGAGCTGTGAGGGAATAAATTTCTGTAATTTTAAGCCAGTTTGTGGGACTTCATTAGGGCAGCCCTAGGAAATTAATACAAATGTGTGTGGAACTTGGAAGCTTGTCTTAGCAGATTTCAACTTGTATCCACATCCTACACGCTGCATTAACGGTCAGTTATGCTTTCTTACGAATCCAAGCAAGAGGGGCTCCCTAGTACTCCAGTGGTTATGAATCTGCCTCCCAATGCAGGGGCTGCCGCCTCAATCCCTGGTTGGGGAACTAAGATCCCAGGCGCCAAGGGGCAGCTAAGTCCATGTGCTGCAACTAGAGAGCCCACCCACGGCAAACGAAGACCCAGCATGGCCAAAACTTTGAAAAAATAAAATAAATTCAAGCAAGAATCTTGGGTTCTGGAAACCTTGAGAACCACCTTTCTTTCCTTAGTTCTCCAAGAAACTGGAGAGAGGAAACTGTTTTCCCTGCTGTTTTATTGTTCAGTCGCTCAGTCGACTCTTTGCAACCCCATGGATTGCAGCACGCCAGGCTTCCCTATCTTACACCGTCTCCTGGAGTTTGCTCAAAATCTTGTCCATAGAGTCGGTGATGCCACCGGTGGTCCACTGGAGGAAGGAATGGCAAACCACTCCAGTATTCTTGCCTTGAGAACCCCAATGAAGAGGCAACACCACTTACCTTCCAACAGATATTCACAGATGGTTTTCTATGGGTACACAAGGGCTGAATACTCAAATCCATATTCCAACATGATCCTAAATAAGAATTCACATAAACAGAGGCTTGGTGCAAAGCTAGCAAGAATCATTCAATTCTATAGCATTTTTTGTTTCACAGAGCATTTTTACATAGTTTTTTTTGGGGGGGGTTAACTTGTAACGGCTCTGCTAATCCCACTATTTTAGAGATGTAGGCAGTCAGAAAAATTAAATGACTTGCCTGTGGGCATACAAAAAGTGTAACTCACATCAGGCCTTTCAGTTCCTATGTCCTGATACAAATTCCTAAGACAGAGCTTCTCACTGTCCAAGTTGATGAAGAGTCCAATATGATTCAGTTGCCTGTAGCAAACTCTGTAGGCTTACCTGCTCTTCTTAAACTATCCTAGGGTCCTATTATTGTAATATCATCTTTCTTTTTTTTTGTTTTACTTACTGGGGATGCGTGCAAAGTCACTTGAGTCATGCCTGACTCTCTGAGATCCTATGGGATGTAGCCTGCCAGGCTCCTCTGTCCATGGGATTTTCCAGGCAAGAATACTGGAATGGGTTGCCATGCCCTCCTCCAGGGGATCTTCCCTATCCAGGGATTGAACCTGCATCTCTTATGTCTCTTGCATTGGCAGATGGGTTCTTTACCACTAGTACCACTTGTCACTGGTTTATTATAAAAGAATGGAATTCAGAAACGGCCAGAGGGAAGAGATGCTTAGGGCAAGGGGTATGGGCCTTGCATACCCTCTCCAGGCATGCCAGTGTCCCCGAATGTCCACATTTTCACCACTCTGTAACAAGCTCTGTATCATTACTTCTGATAATGTCCTTTTGGGGGGACTTTTGTCATCAGCATCATCATCAACAGTGTTTTTTCTTGCTAAAATGCGAAAGTAAAGTGTTAGCCGCTCAATCATGTCTGACTCTTTGCAACACCATGGACTGTAGCCCGCCAGGCTCCTCTGTCCAAGGGGATTCTCCAGGCAAGAATACTGGAGTGGGTTGCTATTTCCTTCTCCAGGGGCTCTTCCCAACCCGGGGATTGAACCCCAGTCTCCCACACTGCAGGTAAACTCTTTACCATCTGAACCACCAGGGAAGCTCATGAGAAAGCTTTATATTGAACTGCTTTCTTCTCAAAGTAAAGCTTGAGGGATTATCTCAAGAACTGTTTCTGAGGAGGGGAAGTGGGATGATGGATGGCCCCAGGCCTACCGTGATTCCAGACGTCACCTGGGACATCAGAAACATGGGATCATGAGGACTGACTTCCTAGATGGTCCAGGTGCTAAGAATCTGCCTTGCAATGCAGCAGATTCTGGTTTGATCTCTGGCCAGGGAATTAAGATCCCACATGCTGAGCAGCAACTAAGCCCACGAGCCACAACTAGAGAGTCCACGTGCCATAGTGGAAACTCCCACACGAGCAAGGCAAGTCCCAGGTATTGCAGCTAAGACCCAACAGTGCCAAAGAAATAGATGTTAAGAAAAAGAAGAAGAAAAAACACAAGAGATCTACATGCTTATATTTGACTGTCCTATATCCTGGGCTTACCCAGGGGCTCAGAAGCAGGTTCCTGCCTGCAATACAGGATGTGGGTTGGATCCCTGGGTTGGGAAAATCCCCTGGAGAAGGACACGGCAACCCACTTAACATTCTTGGAGAAACTCATGGAGAGAGAAGACTGGAGGGCTACAGTCCCTAGGGTCCCAAGGAGTCGGACACGACTAAGCGACTTAGCAGACACCCATAGATCATCCCATAAGCCAAGAGACTCAAACTAAATTGTTCAAATACCCCATAAAATTAATTTGAAAAATAATGTGTCCCATCTGCACACTTTTGCATTGACATTTATACTTCTTCCTTCATAAGCTTAAAGAGTTATATAGAATGTGAATTCTAGCAAGTTGTAAATGCTAAAATCTTGAAATTAAAGCATGGCATCCTTTTAAATATATGTAATAAAATCTAATTTGCAACATAGTTTGAAAGCCACCTGTCAGGAAACAGTTGCTTCTTCTTGTTGCTTCTTGTTGACAAGTGTATCCTGCAGCAACCAGGACCCGTCATCACAGATGTAAACACACACACTGGCCCAGGGGTCAGAGGCTCAGAGAGGAGCCGGGGCAGCTGTAATACCTAAAGGCCTCGAACCAGCAAGGCGAATCAGCGGGTCAGGAGCAACGTGCATGAAACACAAAATAGCTGCCACTCCCCTTGGACCCTGCAACTCTCCCACCCTAACCAGAAGCAAAAAGGAAAGAAAATTCAGAGAGACATCGCCCAGCCTAAGCGAGCAGACCCTTAACAAAGTCATCCACACCATAACCCCTGCTGAGCCGGGGGAGCCAGCCCAAACTTGGAGCATGTGCTGCCCACTGCACCCTGAATAGTGAGATATTTTGTCCCAAACCCAAGAGTCCTGTGTCTTCTGCCAGCATCCATGAATGAAACTGTAGCATGCTGACTTGCTAGCTTGTGGGGAAAGTAATATGGCCCTTTATGACTGTTGGCACTACTATTATTTTAACAGTACCCACCCAAATCATTATTTTAACAGTACCCACCAGGGACTTGCCTGGTGGACCAATGCAGGGGTCCTGGGTTCCATCCATGGTCAGGGAACTAGATCCCACGTGTCACAAATCAACGTTTGCATGCAGCAATTAAAGATCCCACATGCCACATCTAAGACTCAGCACAGCCAAAATAATAATAATAATAAAAAAAGAACGCGAATGAGCTTGTTAAACTTTCAGACATGTTTATATTTCCTTTCTTTTATTCATATTTCCATTGCTTTCCCTTTAGATTTATACCCTAATGTAATAAAGTTTAATGCTTGGAATTCATTGATCACACTATCACTCTTTGTTCAACAGAAATATGTTCACAGAAACTGCATTTTAAAAATTTGTTTTATTTCCTATGATTATAATGTTCTAAGTGTTACCTTAAAATTACTATACTGAACAACAGATCAAAATATAAATGCATTTCAATTTTGAATAAATACCGAAGTGGGTTGCCATGAACTCCTCCAGGAGATCTTCCTGACCCAGGGATCAAAGTCACATCTCTTATGTCTCCTGCATTGGCAGAGAGACACTAGTTAACCACTAGTGCCACCTGGGAAATCTTGAATAAGTAATTAATAATCATTATTAAAAACTTATTGGAAATAAATCATCTATTAATACAATACTATTAGAATCAATCCATTCAGAAACTACCATGTATAATTTTATGTTAACAAGTTGAAAATATTAAACATTTTATAACATGAAGTAAGATTAACTATGCCTAGAATAAATATTTTATAATATGGTATGATAAAATAATTTTTAATCATCTAATTGAAAAACACATCCTGAATCTAAACAAAATGGCATTAAAGTTTTATCCAAGGGCTCCACATAATGTATTATAAAATTTTTGGTAGTTCTATAAGCATTCCACTTATATTTAAAGGTTCTGCAACACTAACCTACTGTCACACTGCTCAAAGGTCTCTTCTTTCCAGCCAATAAAACAGACTAAGGTAAATTCCTAAGAATAGCTAAAGAGTTGCTTACAGTGAAGTACATGGAAAAGGTCATTTTTAGCATTCATTATGTCTTGCAGTGCACTTTGCTTCTGTTCTCACAGAATCTTAAATTATTTGGCAGAAGGAAAGGAAGGCAAGAAACAAAGTCATTAAACAGAGATTCTCATAACTCTCGGTATTCCTATATCTGAACCAGAACATTCCACCCTGGTATAAAACACCAAACCGTACCCTGAACAGCATCATGATGGAGAAATACAGGAATCCTTATGGGTTTATTGAACACTGATTAATTTTTAAAGAGGGCTCCCCTCCCTTTGTTGGAATCCTAAGAAGTTCGAACATTTTCAACCCGTGGATAAGATTTGGGATGGGTGAGGTGCCTGCTTCTGGCTTATCAATTGAAACAAAGACTACTGTAAATTCAGGCAAGTTCTCCAGGAGTGAGCTATAGGAGAGAGGACCTATGGAATTTCAGGATCTAAACACTGAATCCCGGAAAATTTTCTTTGGCCATATACCCTTTGAAAAACATATTCCAGTTGAAATAGCTTCTATAAATCCCTTGATCTTCCACCAAGAAGCTCCACTCTTGGGTGATAAACCACAGGAGAATGAGAAGAGTGAGCTAGGACAGAAGAAAAGAACCAGGCAAGATCACGCCCATCTGAAGGGGTCAGGGTTGGCTTTTGGTTGGCCAAGGACAGAGTTGAGCTGCGAATGCCAAATCTCCCAGGAGCTGGAGGAAGTATATGCCGCCTTGGTAAAGGGGTCTAGGTGGGGGCCCAGCTGTGCCCACTTAGCTAAGGGCTGAGAATGCAAACATAAGACACAGCCCATGCCATCCAGATGCACTCAAACACAGGATGTATAGCTATAGATAAATAATTCCTCTTAAAATCTTTTTTTTAATAAAATAGTGCCCTTTCTCCCCTGTTCTTTGAGATCAAAAGTGTATCTTTTATTTCATTCAATAAATATTTGTCTGCCCCTGATTATCCAGGTACTCTACTCAGGGTTAGGAAAGGATTCTAAGGGAAAGCAGGTATAAGAAGGAATTCAGGCAGCATCTCTGTCTCATGGAATCTAGACTATTCCCCTACCTGTCATAGTGATCACATTTAGAAAAAAGTGAAAGCGTTAGTTGCTCAGTCATATCCAAAGACTCTTTGCGACCACATGGTCTGTAGCCTGCCAGGCTCCTCTGTCCGTGGGATTCTCCAGGCAAGAATAGTGGAGTGGCTTGCCATTCCCTTCTCCAGGGGATCTTCCCAACCCAGGAATCGAACCCAGGTCTTCTGCATTGCAGGCAGATTCTTTACCGACTGAGCTAATATTTACCACGTTGACCATTTTTAGGTGTCGAATTCTTGCTTACCCCTTCTAGAAGCAGTGCTGTCTTCTACCAAGAGCTGGACACTTGCCACAGTAATAGCAGTCAGATGACCCTGCCTTTGACCTTTGGAGGAAAAAAAATCCCTTAAGCTCTGGAGTTCTTACTGCAAAATGAGCTTTCTGCCGTGCTACCAGTTATGATTTTTGGTACAACAATCTCAGGCCTTCAGCACGTCCATGTGCAGAGGGGATCAATTAAATCACCCTTCACCAAGCTAGCTGTGTCAGCAACCGCATTTTGATCCCCTAGTCTCCACACGCACTATCCTCACAAAACGGACGGGGGCTCCGTTTGCTAAAAGAATGTAAATAATTAAAATCCTGCAGGGAGAAGCTTTTTATCTACAGGGCTCCATCGTCATTCTTGTACCTGGCGGGAGGATGGCAAAATTACACGAGTTTATTAAAAAAACAAAAATTGATGGTTCCAGCTCCCGTTCCTCTGCCCCGTGGAATGACAGGAAACAAGGAGGAAGAGCTGTCAATGTTTAAAGAGCTGTCACTGGGATGAGGAGGGACGCTAACCAGCACTTGGCAGAATGAGTTCTCAGATGGACACCCTCCCCATCGCGCCCAGCACCTCCCGGACACCACCACCTCTTGGAGTTCAGATGCTCACACTAGGAAATGTTGCCAAGCCGAACCCTAGCTCTCGTTGGATGTTCTATTTCATCATCCCCTCTTTATTTATGATCCCCCCACACACATTTCTTAAGATAAAAGCTTACGCTGCAGACACAGTCTAAAACTTACCCCCTGCATACAAACTGATCTCCAGATTACCAGTGAAATTGCTGCCTTTGTATACTTAT
Source organism: Antilocapra americana (assembly GCA_007570785.1). Taxonomy (NCBI): domain Eukaryota; kingdom Metazoa; phylum Chordata; class Mammalia; order Artiodactyla; family Antilocapridae; genus Antilocapra; species Antilocapra americana. The sequence goes on along the minus strand of ML660218.1, from coordinate 3,578,845 downwards.
GGGCTGACGTGATAACTGAAAATAACTTCCATTAGCACTATAAAAACTCCAGCTGATACCAAATGAATTTCATTTGATACCAGCAGAGAAAAATATTGGCTACTGAGATATTCTTTGTTCATGGTTATTTACAGTTAGCTAGAATCCATGTACTATTCCGCCAGCCAGAAGGCACCAGGTGATTCTCCTCGCTGGAAGACCTTGTGTGGAAGGACTTGCACAAAAGACTGGCTCACCTTTATTTACTGAAACATGGGGACCACTCTTGTCGCACCTGGTCCACCACAATATGTGGAAATGTCTAGCAATTAAATTCTTTGGAGTAAGAAAGATGCAAACAGGAATTTGAGAGATGCGTAGTACCTGGACTCACATTTTCCCTCCTCATCTCCACCCCATTGCTATCCTGTTTTGTAAATCTTGGAGTCAACTAAAATGATCAGAACATTCTCCCAAAAGTCTGATTTGGGGCATTTTAAAAATGTTGATGTTGGGTTGGCCAAAATATTCATTCAGGATTGTTTGTAAGATGTTATGGAAAACTCAGACAAATCTTTTTGGCCAAACCAGTATTTCAAATGAACATGTATCACCACTAAGAATTAAGGGTCAACATTTCGTTATGTTCCCTTCAGAATTTCTACTTTCTTGAGAATCATCACAAGCACCATTGAGGCCCCTCATCTTGTACCCTCCCTCTCCAAGGGAAATTGTTATCTCAAAATTTTCTGTTCATGTTGTTATAGTTTTAACACATGTGTTTATCGTAAACAATTTCACCAGTCTTTAAATAATACATACACCTATTTTTCTACAAATTGTCTTCATTCAACATTGTGAGTTTTAGATCCTTTGTCACAAACGCACATGCAGTTTACCCTTTTACCAATTTTACGTGTGTAATACAGTGACACTAGTCACAGTCACTGTGTTTTATGACCATCACTATTAGCTATTTCTAGAACTTTTTCGTCATCCCAGAGAGAAATTGTACTAACCAAATAATAATTCACCATTTTCCCCTCCTCTTAGCCCCCGGCCACCACCATTCTACTTTCTGTCTCCATGAACTTGCCTGCTCTAGGTAGCCTATGTAAGCGGAATCAGGTATTTATCCTTAAGTCCTTGCTTATTTCACTTAGTGTCTCTACAGGACTTTTTAAGCTTTTTATTTTGTATTGGAGTATAGCCAATTAACAGTGTTGTGATAGTTTCAGGCAAACAGAAAGGACATGTATCTATTCTCCCCGAAACGCCCCTCGCATCCAGGCTGCCTCATAACACTGAGCAGAGCTCCATGTGTTATTCAGTAGGTCCCTGTTGGTGATCCATTTTAAACGCAGCAGTGCGTACATGTCCACCCCAAACTCCCTGACTACCCCGTCCCTTCATCCTTCCCCCCAGAACCATAAGCTTGTTCTAGAAGTCTGTGAGTCTATTTTGTAAGTAAGTGTATTTGTATCATTTCTTTTTAGATTCCACATATAAAGGATGTCATGTAATATTTCTCCTTCTCAGTCTCACTTGCTTAACTCAGTGTGACTCTCTCCAGGTCCATCCATGTTGCTACAAATGGCATCGTTTCATTCTTTTTAATGGTTGAGTAATATTCCATCATATGTACCAATCTTCTTTATCCATTCTTCTGTCGATGGACATTTAGGTTGCTTCCATGTCTTGGCTATTATAAACAGTGCTGCAATAAATATTGGGGTGCATGTATATTTCCAGATCATGTTTTTCTCTGGATATATGCCCAGGGGTGGGATTGTGGAGTCATATGGTAGCTCCATTTTTAGTTTTTTAAGGAACTTCCATGCTATTTTCCATAGTGGCTGTACCAATTTACATTCCTACCAACAGTGTAGAAGGATTCCCTTCTTTCCACACCCTCTCTAGCACCACCAGGCTCCTCTGTCCATGGGATTCTCCAGGTAAGAACACTGGAGTGGGTTGCCATGCCCTCCTCCAGGGGATCTTCCCAACCCAGGAGTCCAACCCAGGCCTCCCACAATTGCAGGCAGATTCTTTACTGTCTGAGCCACCAGGAAAGCTAAATATTGTATATTATTCTATATACATATTTTATACCATAAAATAATAAATACTGTATAGTATTCCAGTTAATTAGAGACAATAATTTAGCCATAGTTCTATAGATGAACATTTAAGTTTTAATTTTTTTTTGCTGTAACAAAAGCAAAGTTGTAGTGAACAGGAGTGATTCACTGGAAGTAGAAATGCAGGTGGGTGTAAAGTCAATGTTACTAGAGAGCTGCCAGGTTGCCTCTATTGTCACTGAACTGACTTACAACCTACCACAGTGGATCTGAGTTCCTGCTTCCCCAAGTCCTTCCTTGCAGTGACAGATTTTCAGTAAATTTTTGACAATCTGATGGGTGTGAAATGGTATGTCAATTTTTTTAAATTCTCATTTTCCTAATTAGTAGTGAAACTGAGCATCTTTTCATGTTTATTAACCATTTTACATGTTTCTTAGGAGCTCAAACCAGTCAATCCTAAAGGAAATCAGTCCTGAGTATTCACTGGAAGGACTGATGCTGAAGCTCCAATACTTTGGCCACCTGAGGCAAAGAACTGACTTACTGGAAAAGACCCTGATGCTGGGAAAGATTGAAGGCAGGAAGAGAAAGGGGTGATAGAGAATGAGATGGTTGGATGGCATCACCAACTCAATGGACATGAGTTTAAGCAAGCTCCGGGAGTAGGTGATGGACAGGGAAGCCTGGTGTGCTGCAGTCCATGGGGTTGCAAAGAGTCGGACACGACTGACTGAACTGACTGACATGTTTCTTTTCCTTTGAAATGTCTGCTCATAATCCATTTGCTCTTTAGATTATTTTTTTTATTGACTTCTGGAGGGGATCGATACATTCATTCATACAACCTGTCAAGCTCCTCTGTCAATGGAATTCTCCAGGCAAGAACACTGGAGTCGGTAGCCATTCCCTTCACCAGGGGATCTTCCTGATCCAGGGATTGAACCTGGGTCCCCCACATTGTAGGCAGATTCTTTACTGTCTGAGCCACCAGGGAAGTTCCTACATAGAAATACCTAGATTATATAGATAGATATTCTGCATAATAATCATTTAACTGCTATGTAAACTTCAGATAACTTTGCCAAACAGCCCTGTTATTTAGTTTTCTGTTTATTAATTTCTAATTACATCCTTATTATATTTTCCTTTCTATTTTGGTTTACTCTGTTTTTCTAGGTCCATTTTCTTGATTTGGACACATTTTCCCCCCAGTTTTTCTTGGTGTCTAATTTGCGCATATGAAGCCAAAAATTTCTCCCAAATAAATGCTTCGGCTCACCCACAAGCACTGATAGGTTGTACTTTAAAATATTTGGGGGACTTCCCTGATTAGTCCAGTGGTTCAGACTCTGTGCTTCCATTGCAGGGCGCACAGGTTTGATCTCTGGTCAGGGAACTAAGATCCCACATGCCATGCAGTGCAGCCAAAAGCCAATTATAAAAATTTAGAATATTTTTTAATGTCACTGTTGCTGAATCCTTTCTTGTGCCTTCAGTAGAGGCCTGGGGCCATACAGTTTCTTTTGTCCATCTGAGCGGGTTTCGATTTGCCTTAACTCTTACCTGATCCTGGATGATCAGGATGATATGTGTTCTCTCCCAACCTCTTTTTAAACTCTTATTAATTTAGGCCATGCTGGGTCTTCATTGCTGCTTGCAGGCTTTCCTCTAGTGCAGTGAACAGAGCTACTCTATAGTTGGGGTGCGCAGGCTTCGGTAGTTGGGGCACACTGACTTAGTTGCCCCCTGGCACGTGGGATTTTAGTTCCCAGACCAGGGGTTGAACCTGTGTCCCCCGCATTGGCAGCTGGGTTCTTAATCACTGGACCAACAGCGAAGTCCCTTCCCCCAACCTCTTGAGGAAGATCTTCAGGCACCTCTTGTCGCTTTGAGGAAGCAGCTGTCAGTCCAGGTGCCATGTCTCTCTGATTCATCCTGGCTTTCTTCTCAGGAAGAGCTTAAGATGTCCTTTCTGTCCTTGATTCTTCACAGTTTGATTGTGATGCATCTGGGGTGATTTTTCCATGACTCTTGGACTTGGGTATTCCTTAAATCTAAGAGCTTGTGTCCTTCCTCAGTGTGGAATGTTCTCCACCAACACGCCTCCCCTCCAGTCTTTCCATTTCAGGGTAGTACACAGGAGATGGGTCAAAGGAAATGAAAGACGCTAGAAGTCAGCCACAATGAATGTATTTGTATCTTTTTTTTTAATTTTAATTTTCTTTACATTATCGTGTTGGTTTTGCCATACATTGACATGAATCTGCCATGGGTATACATGTGTTCCCCTTCCAGAACCCCCCTCCCACCTCCCTCCCAATTCCCTCTCTCTATTTGTATCTTTTTTAAAAACACAGATTTATAAATAGAACAGCAATTTTATACTGTGATAGACTAGCATAATGCCAATAAGATGGCACACACATAACAAGATAATCTGAGGAGGTTTGTAGGGAAAAGGTCTGTTTATGAAGGCCTGGGCCAGGAAGAAGGGAAGCACAGTCAGAAGGGCACAGTAACCTGGGGTTAAGAACAGAGCTAGTACCACACCTAGGCCCGAAGGGTGAGTGAAGACGGTGGGACACCTGCACTTGGAAGAGGAGGCACCTGTTGAAAAGTCACTGGGGTATGAGCACCGGATCTTTGATCCAGGGTCACAGCCAGCCTGATGTGACTTCACAGGAGGAAGCCAGTCGTTTTGAAAAGGACCTCATTCTTCTGCTCCCTCCAGTGTCCTGCCAACATCTCTGTTGGCCAAACCCAAGTGGAAGCCAGAGAGCAAGGAAGCCCCAACAATGTTCAGCTGGCCATGTGCTAATAGAGACCAGGTCTGGAGAAACAGGTGACCTCATTTAACCTTTATCACCTCCTCACAGGCCTTGTCTCCAAGTACAGTCACATGGTGATTAGGGCCTCATCATGCGAGTTTGGGCAGGGGACACAAAACTTCAGTCCATAGCAAAGGGTAAACGGTGAACTATTTAGGGGATATGTCCCATTTCAAATGAACACATGACCATTGACATCAATCAGGATCTTTCTCCAGACTGAACATTTCATTCTGTTGAGAGAAAAACCCTAACAGCACCATTGTTGTTGTTGTTTTTCAGTTGCCCAGTCGAGTCCGACTCTTTGTGACCTCATGGACTATAGCACGTCAGGCCCCTCTGTCCATCACCATCTCCCAGAGCTTGCTCAAACTCTTGTCCATTGAGTCGGTGATGCCATCCAACCATCTCATCCTCTGTCGTCCCCTTCTCCTCCTGCCTTCAATCTTTCCCAGCATCAGGGTCTTTTCCAATGAGTCAGTTCTTTGCAGCAGGTGGCCAAAGTATTGGAGTGCAGCTTCAGCATCAGTCCTTCCAGTGAAGAGTGAGTTGATTTACTTGAGGATTTACTGGTTTGACTTTTTGCTGTCCAAGGGACTCTCAAGAGTCTTCTCCAGCACCTCAATTTGAAAGCATCAATTCTTTGGCGTTCAGCCTTTTTTATGGTCTAACTCTCACATCACACATGACTACTGGAAAAACCTCAGCTTTGACTAAATGGACTGCTGTTGGCAAAGTGGTGTCTCTTCTTTTTAACATGCTGTCTAGCTTGGCCATAGCTTTTTTTCCAAAGAGCAAGCATTTTTTAATTTCATGGCTGCAGTCACTGTCTGCAGTGATCTTGGAGCCCAAGAAAATCAAGTTTATCACAGAAGCACTGAAGTAGACTAAAACCTCTAGCGTTTGTTTCCCCACTTAAATCAACAGGCTGAATCTGAGATGTGGCCCACTTGTTTCAAATGCTCCACACAGCAGAGCTCCTGTCGGCTGTCTGGAGCAGATATTGTTTGCAAACAAAATGCATTGGCTGGCATATAGCAGCTGTGATTAAGTTAATGACTAAGTGCTGTTTTAAGATGCCCTATATCCGAAATCCACATATCTTGCATGCTATTATGTGGTTCTGTAAATGTTTAGACAGCGGGCGGAAGTTTGCCCTGACACTGCCATTAAACTGCACCCTCGATGAGCAGACCGTGCACTCCCAGAGACTGAGTTTCCTATTTTTCCAAACAGGAGAGACCGCTGTTCTGAGCCAAAGCCATCAGAGCTCCACCCTCTGTGCTTCATGAGCCACAGTCTATGTTCCGTATGATGGAAAATATGCAACCACCCCTTCGTCATTGTCTCATAAGAGCACAGACACCTTTTAGCTGAAACAAGTTTACTAATCTCCCGATCCAGTGGAGTCCAAACTCCCTTTAGCAGCAGAATTCTGTTTTCAAGTGAAATAGCCCTCAAAGACAGCTTCCCAGGTGGTGCTAATGGTAAAAAATCCACCTGCCAATGCAGGAGACATAAGAGGCGCGGATTCGATCCTTGCGTCAGGAAGGTATCCTGGAGAAGGACATGGCAACCCACTCCAGTATTCTTGCCTGGAGAATCCCATGGACAGAGGAGCCTGGTAGGCTACAGTCCATGGGGCTGCAAAGAGTCATACACGACTTAGCAACTAAACAACAACATCATCTTAGGGAATAGAATTAGGCCCTCCTGTAGATCTTCAAATCCAAGAGCCTAGTAGGAAGGACTGGCCATGAGAATTAAGACTGAGAATTTCCCATTACCTCTGAGCTGACATCAGCTGTGAAGTCTACATGGGAAATAGTTGGAAGGAAAAGTAGAGTCCATCTCTCCCCGATAGGAGATAAATATTTATAAAATAATACAAAATAAAATATGGAATGGTGGATTCCTGACTCAGTTGGGGCAGGGGTGCATCCAGGTGTGGGTCCTGGTTGATGGGGGTGGGAGTAAGAGGCCTGGGACCTTACTCACAGGTCATCTGCCCACCCCACTCAGTGAGAGTGAAAGTCTCAGAAACACCTCTACAGAAGGCTGAGTCTCCACGGGACACGCTATTTTTATTCACAAATAAAATATACTTGTGAATATACTTATTTGAGATAATCATAAGTCAGTAAGACCATCACAGACAGATGGCCTCTACAGTGCTGAAAAGGGTTTTACATTTGCAACAACATAGAGCTGGTGAAACCACTTCCAGAACCACAGAGACACCCCCACCCATGGTCCCAAGACTGCCTCACTTCCCCCAAGCCTCCAAAACCTGAGCTTGATTCAGGAAGGAGCGGGTTGGCATCAACTGGCTTGAGTCAGGGTTTCAGTTCTCTCGAAAGTCCAGTTTTCCAACTGTTGGGGGAAACTGCAACTAAAATTCTAAATCAGAAAGCATACAGCTTTAAAGCCAAGAACATTCAAAATGCCACCCATATACTTCTTATCCTTCAGGGACCACATGGAGTGAAGCAAGAATTCACCTCCACTTCCCCAGACACCAACATCTGCGCCTCCCATCATCAAGACAATGGCCCCGGATATTCTGCGCGAAGGCACCAAGGCTGAAGTTTGGGGGGTCAGGTTTGCCTCCATTCTCTCTTTACTCTTTGGGACACACTGGGGCAGGGGCCTGCCCCCAGGATCATCAGTTCACAGGACATGTTTTTTGGGTTTTTTAATGCCGTGGGTCTTCATTGCTGAGCAGGCTTTTCTCTAGTTATGACAAGATGGAGCTCCTCTCTAGCTGCCGTGCATGACCTTCTCATTTCAGTGGCTTCTCTGGTCATGGAGCATGGGCTCTAGGCCACGTGGGTTTCAGTAGTTTCAGCTCCCAGGCTCTAGAGCACAGGCTCAATAGTTGTGGCCCACGGGCTTAGTTGCCCTGCAGTATGTGAGATCTTCCTGGATCAGGGATGGAACCCCTGTCTCCTGCATTGGCAGGCAGATTTTTCACCACTGAGGTGCCAAGGAAGCCCCACAGGACACTGTCCTTCAATACTGCTGCCCATAATAATAATAATGGGTGTAGTAAGTTACTAGTGAGAAATAATGCTTCTCTCATGTCCAACTCTTTGCGACCCCATGGACTATACAGTCCATGGAATTCTCCAGGCCAGAATACTGGAGTGCATAGCCTTTCCCATCTCCAAGGGATCTTCCCAACCTAGGGATCGAACCCAGGTTTCTTGCATTGCAGGTGGTTTCTTTACCAGCTGAGAAAGCCCAAGAATACTGGAGTGGGTAGCCTATCCCTCCTCCAGGGGGTCTTCCTGAGTCAGGAATCAAACCGGGGTCTCCTGCATTGCAGGCAGATTCTTTACCAACTGAGCTAACGAGGAAGCCATAATAATAATAATGGGTGTAGTAAGTTACTAGTGAGAAATAACGCTTCTAGGTGGGGCCATCCAAAAGAGATCAGGCCTCAGATTAAGTCAGCTTAGCATCTTCACTCTTCTCCTGCCCTCCTGCCCACTCTCAAACACAAAATGTTCAATCCTGCTGAGGAAAAAGCTACAAGATAAACTTGCTTACAGTAAAGTATGGGGAACCACGGCTCAGTCTGTTTATGACACTCCTAGAGAGACCGGAGGAAAGAGGGCAAATGCGCAAACAAGCCAATAAAGCCTCTAAAGAAAACTGAAAACACAGGGAATGAGGAAATTAACAACCATAACTCCCCTCAAATCACAACTTAGAGGAAAGACCTCCTTCACTTACTAGATAAAGCAGAGTTTAAGAAGATAGCATGAAACAGCCTTGGGAAGATTCCGTTTGAGCCGATTTTCATGCACTTATAGTTTAATCAATACTTTAACAAACATTTATTGAGTACCTTAGCTCAGACGGTAAAGAATCCCCCTGCAATGCAGGAGACACAGGTTTGCTCCCTGGGTCAAGAAGATCCCTGGAGGAGGGCACAGCAACCCACTTTAGTATTCTTGCGTGGAGAGTCCCACCGACAGAGGTGCCTGGTGGGCTACAGTCCATGGGGTCGCAGAGGGTCGGACACAACAGAAGAGACCTAGCACGCACACACGCATCAGGAAAACACTGATGAGGCCCTGTAGTGTCAAGACAGAAACACAGTGTGTAAGTCAGGGGTTTCTGTGGAGCTCAGGAAGAAAGAGGCATCCTCGACTTCAGCCGTGGTACATTCACTCCGTGATCACACTTTTCTGGCCTGGTGTGTCGTTCCTTTCTAATCTCCAAATAAATCAGAATGTCACATGCCACGAAAGCTGTGAAATTCTGAGCCTGCCATGGAAATACGACTCGCGATGCGTGTCAAAAGAAATTGGTCAAATTCAGCAGAACTTCTTCCAAGGGAAGCTTTGCATTTTCCAGTCCATTGTTTTCACCTCTGTATCAACTGTACTAAACATAACATTATGGGTTAAAGATTCCCCTTAAAGCTTACCCTTACTCTTATGCATTAAAGAAGCACCATTTATCTATCTGTGCATAATTTGGGGTTAAACATTTACCCTATCGAAGACTGTCTCTATTCAACAGTCTCTTTCCATTATGTGAGATAAACTGTGAAATTTGTCATTTTTTCCATGACCATACCATAAAAATCTATTGTCTTTCTCCATGGTTTCCATCTTTCCTTCCAACTTTACAGACAAGTTGGACTTTTCCAAGAAGTATCAATGGACTTAGTTCAGTAGTACAATTTATAATTGCACACTTTTGGTGAAGGAGAAAGGCTAAAACGGGGACATGCCAATATCTCCCCTCCAGTTAAGGTGAGTTGGCTGAGGATGAGGGAAAGAGGTCATTGACTTATAAGATATACACTCAGTTTAAACCTCAGATGCTTCCAGGAAATTCTAGAAGCCATTAGCCAATAAAAATCAAATGGCTCAGGGTACTACTCTTTATGTCATCTGAGAATGGTTTCTCCTTCAAGCTACACTCAAGATTGTGACTACCTATGTCTTAGCTAGTTGTGAAATTTACTCACATGATGTTTTTGCCTTATTGGGGGCAGTTCTGGCACAGATATGGCCCTTAGCCTGGACAGCAACCCCTCAGCTCTCAGTGATCAAAAGTGCTGATTGTGAGATGAGAATCTAAGTCTCTTTGTAAATATTGTGATGATGCTGAGGGTAAGTTGTCATTTCTGCCACATGTTTATTTACAAAATATTTGAAACTCATTAAAATCGTTAGGACATGAACGGTTTACTTTTAATTCCAGGAAAGGGAGATTTCCTGTAAATTTCACAGGAAAAGGAAAAAGGAGAGGCAGCAAGGTGAAGGGGTTTCCAAAGTCAGTACTTCAGCTTGGAACATGGTTCCCTGGATCTGCCTGCAGTGCAGGAGACTCGGGTTCAATCCCTGGGTTGGGAAGATCCCCTGGAGGAGGGCATGGCAACCCACTCCAGTATTCTTGCCTGGGAAAATCCCAGAGACAGAGGAGCCTGAAGGGCTACAGTCCATGGGGTCACAAAGAGCTAGACATGACTGAACAATTTTCACACACACACACACACACACACAAGGCAGACTAATGGAAAATTATCTTGCAAGATCAGTCAACAGAGTTTCAAATTCAATTCCCAGGAGCTTTTTATCCTTTTTCATGAAGGTGAATAAACAGTTGAGACACTTGTATGTTTCTATGGTACTATAGTAAATGCAAACCCAAATATGTTAGAAAGATGTCATTCAGGAGTTAATGTTCTTTTTAAGAAATAAGAAAATAAGCCCAAGGGCATCTATAACAAGAAGAAAACTGTGAACAGCAAAGAGACATCCCCTCCAGAAGAGCACAAAGTGGAAGGTGTAGGTGTTTACAAGGTGTGAAATTTCAGTGCTGGGGGGTTTCACACAAAAGACTAGACTGATTTCTACAAGGAACATTACATTTTGTCCTCCTACAAGAACAGTTCTCCAAGCATGTTAATGTGAGCCTGCATCCATTAACGCTTCATTCTGAAAAGCCTGACTATGACAGAGGGAAAAGCTGAAATCTCATCTCACCCTAAGCATCCTGCCAGCTAGAGATCAGAAGACAAAGGTTTTGTTTCAGCAGAGCACAGGGAGTACAGCCATGATACTCTTAGGTAAGAGCAGAATTACACAGAGCCTTCACTTATCGGCTGTGGTGTTGCTATTGTTCAGTAGCCAAGTCGTGTCTGAATCTTTGGGACCCCACAGACTGCAGCACGCCTTCGTGGATCACAGCCTTGTTGCAGCAAAGGGGCTTGTGTAACTTAGCGAAGCTATGAGCCATGGCATGCAGGGCCACCCAAGATGGACAGATCATAGTGGAGAGTTCTGACAAAACAAAAATCTCCTCCAGTGGTCCACGGGAGGAGAGAATGGCAGACCACTCCAGTAGTCTTGCCATGAGAACCCCATCAACAGTATCAAAAGGCAAAAAGATATGACACTGAAGGATGAGCTCCCCAGGTTGGTAGGTGCCCAATATGCTATTGGGGAAGTGAGTGTTAGTCATTCAGTTGTGTCTGACTCTTTGTGACTCCATGGACTGTAGTCCACCAGGCTCCTCTGCCCATGGAATTTTCCAGGCAAGAATACTGGAGTGGGTAGGCATTTCCTTCTCCATGGGATCTTCCCAAATGAGGATCAAACCCAGGTCTCCTGCATTATGGGCAAATTCTTTACCAGCTGAACCATGGGCAGAGGGCAATTATTAATAGCTCCACAAAGAATGAGGCAGCTAGGCCGAAGCAGAAATGATGCTCAGTTGTGGATTTGTCTGGTGGTCAAATAAAATCCAATGCTGGAAAGAACAATATTGCATAGGAACATGGAATGGTAGGTCCATGAATCAAGGTAAATTGGATGTGGTCAAGCAGGAGATGGAAAGAATAAACATTGACCTAGAAGTCATAAACAACTCTAAATACTCTAGTAGGTCCCATATCCCATTCAAGGAGGAAACAGTGACCATGGAGACATGGAGCCATTTCAAGCTACCAACAAGAGCAAGAAGGCACAAAAAATGGTACAAAACAGAACTGTCTTCCCTTTGCAAAAAAAAAAAAAGCTATGATAAACCTAGACAGCATATTAAAAAGCAGACACATTACTTTGCCATCAAAGGTCCATCTAGTCAAAGCTATGGTTTTTCCAGTAGTCGTGTATAGATGTCAGAGTTGGTCCAAAAAGAAGACTGAGTTCCAAGGAATTGATGCTTTTGAACTGTGATGTTGGAGAAGACTCTTGAGAATCCCTTGGACTGCAAGGAGATCAAACCAGTCCAACCTAAAGGAAATCAGTCCTGAATATTCATCAGAAAGACTGATGTTGAAGCTGAAGCTCCAATATTTTGGCCACCTGCTGCAAAGAGCTGACTCATTAGAAAAGACCCTGATGCTGGGAAAGATTGAAAGCAGGAGGATAAGGGGACGACAGAGGATGAGACGGTTGGATGGCATCACCGACTCAATGGACATGAATTTAAGTTAGCTCCAGGAGATGATGAAGGACAAGGAAGCCTGGTGTGCTGTGGTCCATGGGGTTGCAAAGAGTCAGACATGACTGAATGACTGAACAACAATAAGAGCAAGAGGCTCAAAAAAGGTATAAGACAGAATTTTCCTCCTTTGTACTTCATCTCCTTGAGATGATGAAGCCATTGATGTCCTCAACAAAAAACTGCGGTCAGGAAACAATCTTTAAGAGACACAATATGCTTGTGTCTTGACAACAGGAAGGGTGACCAAGTCAGCTTCATAGCACTCACCTTGACTACTAGAACTTGTGAAAGAAGCCAACTTGGGACCTCCATCCTCTGAGAGCCCGGCACTAGCCTCAGAGATTCAGAGTCAGACTTCTGTGTCCGCCGAGGTGAGCAGGACCAACAAAGATGGCCTTTGGTCTTGCTTTCCTGGGTTCTCTTCCCTCCACCTGAGGCTTGCTATTCCTCTTAGGTCATTCTTTACCTCTGTACCCTTGACTTGCCCGTCTCAAACATATCCCCCCAGCCACTCACACACACACCCCCAAAGCCTGTCCCAGATCCTTTATTCTTTCCATTCAACTCAATCAGTATAAAACGTGCCCTCCCCCATAGCTAGTGACACAAAAGGCTCCACGGACAAGCCTTCGCTTATCATGTAGGCCAGGTACTAAGAAGAACGGGCTTCCCAGGTGGCACAGAGGTAAAGAACCAGCCTGCCAAAGCAGGAGACGCAGGTCTGATCCCTGGGTCAGGAGGATCCCCTGGAATAGGAAATGGCACCTGCTCCAGTGTTCTTGCCTAGGAAAAGCCCATGGACAGAGGAGCCTACCAGGCTACAGTCCATGGGGTCCCAAAGAGTCAGACATAACTGAGCACTCAGGCACAGAGAAGAGAATGAGTCACTGCCTCCAATTCCCAACCACTCAATTATGTTGCAATTTTTATCCAATTAATCTCTAAGTAGCCCTTTGAGACAGGAAGGAGCAGTGACTCAGATAAACCAGATACCCTAAAATCTATCTTTTTCATGTAGCCCTTTGCATGCTAAAGCCGAAGGCAGCCGTGACTTCACTCGACAGTTGTTGCTATCAGTTGTCACTGCCAAGTTCAACCTTAGAGAGGATAAATACAAATGAAGCATATCTCGAAGTCTGAGTCAGCTCCTGAAATTCCAATTAGAAGGATTCAAGCAAAGGGCCATCCATCCCTAAAATAAACAGCATTGCAATCTTTTAGAAAAGACACACACCCTATGATATCACTTATATATGGGATCTAATTTTTTAAGATACAAATAAGCTTATTTACAAAACAGAAGCAGACTTAGAAATACTGAAAATAAACTTATGATTACCGATGGGAAAACGTGGTGGGTGGGGAGGGATAAATCAGGAGCTTGGGATGAACACATGCACACTGCTATATATAAGAAATATAACCAACAAGGACCTACTGTGTAGCACAGAGAATTCTATCCAATATTCTGTGATAACCTCTATGAGAAAAGAATCTAAAAAGAATAAATATATGCATATGTATAGCTGAATCCCTTTGCTGTACACTTGATACGAACATAACATTGTAAATCAACTGTGTGTGTGTGTTCAGTCAATTCAGACAAGTCCAACTCTTTGCGACCCTTTGGAATGTAGCCCACCAGGCTCCTCTGTCCCTGGAATTCTCCAGCCAAGAATACCAGAGTGGGTAGCCATTCCCTTCTCTGGGTGGGGGGGGTCTTCCTGACCCAGGGATCGAACCTGGGTCTCCAGCATGGCAGGCAGATTCTTTATGGCCTGAGTCACCAGGGAAGAAGCTTGTCCTGGGGATCAGACAAAGCTTGGTTGGAGTTAGACCACCACCTCACTGTGTGAACTTGAGCAAGGTGCTTTGCCTTTTTGAGACAAGTTTCTTCTTCTGTGAACGTGGCTAATAACGTCTAGCTCAAAAACTGTTGTGAGGACTGAAGAAGAAATCGCACATGAGATTCTGGGAATGTGAGAAGGGTTCAGTAAGAGTGACTCAGTGTTGACTGCCGTACAAGTCTCTGACCTTGAACGATCATGAATATAAACAGCACTGACGTTACGAAAATAATCTCGCTGGATGCTGAAAATGTCAATCTTTGTAGTTTATAAGCTCTTCAACATCAAAGGAACATGAGTCATCATAAGCTAAAGGTATCTTGGATGAATTATGAATAGTTCTGCTGACAGCCTCATAAGTTAACTATGATACTTCCAGTAATGAACTGATGCAATGGATTCAATAAATTTTTAGAACTTTTCCAAGAGGTGTTGAAAACTGAGAGCCCGTCAATCTTTAATGCAAAACTATTTAGGCCCTAAACCCTAACCCAACCATTGCGCCTTACTGGATTGTCCCAGTGGGATGGGAATTTGGACCAAGCCAGATAACCAAGAGGTTAACAGAAGTGTAGAGATTCCTGCTAAAGGAATACAAAGAGTAATTTGGGAAATGTTGCCAAATGTCATACTTTAATCAACTACCTTGATTTTGGTAGTCTTAAAGATTGTTGTCAAGTTTAGAAAAGACTTTGTGGATGAGGGTAAGGGTGGGATGAGATGGGAGAAGGGCATTGAAGCATGTTAATTGTCATGTGTCTAATCAATCGCCAGCCCAGGAGTGATGCTCGGGACTGGTTCAGCGAGATTTCCTGGGGGGGAGGGAGGAGGGAGGGGGGACCCGGAGGGGAAGCATATGTAAACCCATGGTGATATCATGACAATGTATGGCAAAAACAATAATAAAAAAAAAAAGAAAGAAAAGTTTGAATGAAAATCACAGGATTGCCATCAACTAGAGAAGATCATAGCTACTTGGAGAAGGGAGTGTGTGCACTGGGATGGGGGCTAAGGGGCTGTAATTAAAGACAGGGGCCAGACAGACACATGGATACGTTGGAATAAACATAATTTGGAAGCTTCCAAACCAGCAAAATTGGTTTATTTATTTATCCGTTTTGATCTCGTTGTTGGGCTGTGCTAGGCCTCCATCGCTACATGGCCCTTTCCGCTAGCTGCAGCAAGCAGGGGCTACTCTCCGGTGTGGCGCCTGGGCTTTGCACCGCAGCGGCTGCTCTTGTGGTGGTCAATGGCTCCAGCACATGGGCTTCAGGACCCGTGAAGCTTCGTCGCTCCAAGGCACGCGGAGCCTTCCAGGACCAGGGGTCAAACCCACGCCTCACGCATTGGCAGGTGGCTTCCTTACCACTGAGCCACCAGGGAAGTCCCACCAGCACACTTCAAGTATTTGTCCACCATTTACCTGGAGCTTCCCTGATAGCTCATTTGGTAAAGAACCCGCCTGCAGTGCAGGAGACCCCGGTTCAATTCCTGGGTCAGGAAGATCCGCTGGAGAAGGGGTAGGCTCCCCACTCCAGTGTTCTTGGGCTTCCCTTGTGACTCAGCTGGATAAGAATCTGCCTGCAGTGCGGGAGACCTGGGTTCGATCCCTGGGTTGGGAAGATCCCCTGGAGAAGGGAAAGTCTGCCCACTCCAGTACTCTGGCCTAGAGACTTCCATGGACTACAGTCCATGGGGTAGCAAAGATCGGACATGACTGAGTGACTTTCACTTCACTTCACTTACCTGGAGGACCACCACTGGGAGGGCAGGAGAACAGTGGCCCTGGTGGGTGGCTCCCTGGTGAGCAGAGCAATTATCCCCACAGCTAACCCAAGCCACTTCTTGTAAAGTAGCCTACTTTTGTGACTCAGGTATGCCCTTTGGGTGTCTCAGTCTTACCTCCAGGAGAGTATTCAGTTCCCTGAGGGAAGTTCTAGCAAGGAGCAATTTCCAAATCATATTACATTTCAGTGAGACTTTAGAACCCAGGATGCTGTCTGTCTGTCCTTTTCCTTAATTTAAGGAGCCTGGGTATCAGGCCAAAGGGTAGGGTTGATGGAAGTAAATCCATGCACAATTCCCCAAAAAAATGTACTTTAACTGGGGAAGAAGTAGGGAAGTGTAGGGAATAGAACTCTCCAAACTCATCTGGGAGTTTGTCAACATCTGGCCTAGGTCCCAAAAGGCCTTGGAAATCCTTGGATGGCGAGAAGAAATGACAGGAAAGACTGCTAACCTCTAAGGAGGAGGAAGCAGGGATGTGAGAGGCAAGAGAGGACCATTCCAGTGGGTTGATCTGACCTGGCAGCCCCATAGTGGTGCTGATGTCACAGACAGACTGAGTTGAAACCCTTCAAACAAGGGTGTTGTGCTGAGCACAGTCCTCAGACTATGGGTGCTATGGCCTCAACACTGTCCCAAGTTTGTATGTTGAAGCCCTATTCCCCAGTGTGACGGTACTGAAACAGGGTCTACAAGGAGTTAATTAATGTTCAATGACATCAAAAGTGTGGGGCCCTGATCAGTAAGATTCAGTTCAGTTCAGTCGCTCAGTTGTGTCCAGCTCTTTGCAACTCCATGGACTGTAGCACGCCAGGCTTCCTTGTCCATCACCAACTCCCGGAGTTTACTCAAATTCATGTCCATCAAGTCAGTGATGCCATCCAACCACCTCATCCTCTGTCGTCCCCTTCTCCTTCCACTTTTAATCTTTCCCAGCATCAGGGTCCTTTCCAATGAGTCAGTTCTTTGCATCAGGTGACCGAAGCACTGGAGCTACAGCTTCAGCAGCAGTCCTTCCAATAAACGTTTAGGACAGATTTCCTTTAGGATGGACTGGTCCTTATAGGAAGAAATGCCAGAAGCTCATGCACTTTTCCTCGTTCCCCCTGCCTTGTGAAGACACAGAGAGGAGACCTCTGAAGTGTGAAGTGTTAGTCACTCAGTTGTGTCCACTTCTTTCCAACCCCATGGACTGCAGCCTGCCAGGCTTCTCTGCCCATGGAATTCTCCAGGTAAGAATACTGGAGCAGGTAGACATCCCCTTCTCCAAGGGATCATCCCCATTCAGGGATGAAATCCAGGTCTCCTGCATTTGAAAGGTGGATTCTTTACTGTCTGAGCTATCAGAGAAACTGAGTCAGGCTAATACCAGGTCTTAGGCTGGACCCCAGTTTCCTTTCTCCGTGGCTATGAATCTCTGAGATGAGCATCAAAGTCACCTGAGACGCTTTTTCAATCTGCAAATGTCTACTTCCCATGCCAAACCCACCAAATCACAAACTCTGGGGATGAGACTGGATAGCCAGGGTGTAACAAACTCTCCGGGTCATTACAGGGATTCCCAGGTGGCTCAGTGGTAAAGAAGCCACTGGCCAATGCAGGAGATGGAAGAGACCTGGGTTCAATCCCTGGGTCAGGAAGATCCCCTAGAGTGGGAAATGGCAACTCAATCCAATATTCTTTCCTGGAAAATTCCATGGCCAGAGGAATATGATTCACTGCCTCCAATTCCCAACCACTCAATTATGGCATGTTTTCATCCAATTAATCTCTAAGTGGCCCTTTGAGACAGGAAGGAGCAGTGACTCAGATAAACCATATACCCTAAATCTATCTCTTTCATGTAGTCCTTTGCATGCTAAAGCTGAAGGCAGCCATGTCTTCAGTGACAGCTATGCTATCAGTTGACACTGCCAAGTTCAACCTTAGAGAGGATAAATACAAATGAAGCACATCTCGAAGTCTGAGTCAGCTCCTGAAATTCCAATTAGAAGGATTCAAGCAAAGGACCATCCAACCCTAAAGTAAACAGTATTGCAACATTTTAGAAAAGACACACATCTATGATGTCACTCACACGTGGACCCTCACCAGACACTGAACCTGCCAGCACCTTAAGTTCCTAGCTTCTGGGACTGTGAGGAATAAATGTTTCATATTAAGCCCCTCAGTCTATGGAATTTTGTAAAGGCAACCCAAGCAGACTAAAACTGTAAGGAATTTATTTAAAATGAGAGGTATATTTCTCCCTGTAGAAAGTAAGGGAAAAGATTGCCCTCCCTTCTTTTTTCATTTCCTTTAGAAACCCTGAAGTTGTAAGTAATTTCTCCTCTCTTTGAAACATAGGTAAATCCTTTCGAGAACAAGATAGATCTTCTGTCAGCTTTATGACTCAGAAACGCCTTTCTTGAAGATTGGGACCCATCTCTTTAAAAATGAACATGTCAAGACAGGTGGCATCCCTGTATCCCATTTTCTGCAGGCATCTGGCTCCAAGCTGTATAGCTACCTTTGATCATAAAGAAATGAGAAATTGTTTTCCTTCTGTGCACGTGTTCTCAGTCATGTCCAACTCTTGAGAGCCCATGGACTGTAGTCTGCTAGAGACCTGCCATGGAATTTTCCAGGCAAGAATACTGGAGTATGTTGCCATTGGCTACTCCAGGGCATCTTCCTGACCCAGGGATCAAACCCACATCACTTGAGTCTCCTACATTGGCAGGTGGGTTCTTTCCCACTGGTGCCACAGCTAACACTGATAGTTACCCAATTACCAGATAAAGTTTATGACAAATGGTGCTGTCAAGTCCTCCTACTTGAGAGCTAGTTATTGTTTATCTTCAGAACATGTCTGTAATGACTTGTGTCTTCTTGGCTATGTGAAAGGTGAGATTGCTTTCTGCTTTGCAGGCTCTTAGCAGGTTGCCCATGACATACATCACGATCTGATTTAATCCTTATTCAATAATAAAGCTGGTTTCTTTCTCTACTATCTTTGTGGAGAGGATCTCTAGGCTGGGAGATGACTCTTTTTTCTTCCTTTAGCCATGGAGTTTATTGCTTGAATATTTGCAATTATTATTCTATACACAAATATTAATTCCTTACAAAACTCTGTATTCTATATTGTTAGGTCACTTCACTCTCCACTTTATGCCACAATTCCATCAAGAAGTGTCACCCCAAATCACGATCTGCCTGATTGTGTGTTGTTGTCGAGTTGCTAAGTTGTGTCTGATTCTTTGTGTCCATGAGATTCCCAGACAAGCATACTGGTGTGGGTCACCATTTACTTCTCTGACTCTGTTCTTAATTCTATTTCCCCAACAGTTCAGTTCTGGACGCCCTCTCTGCAGCCTGAGAGACAACATGTAGGATGTAGGATGGAAGGACTCCGGGTAGCATATAGTACTAGCAAAGGCATTGTTAGGACTGAGCTCTGGAGATGTCTTCTAACTTCTGATTTCCCCTCCAGGCTGCCGAACCTTAGGGAGGCCCAAGTATTTGGTGACTACTCACTCAAAGAATACGCAGTCACTGCTGTCCTGTACCCCAGATGCTAAGAATGATGTATTGCTGCGGCAGTTTGACCTCTGACGTGTGAAATGTTAGTCACTCAGTCGTGTCTGCTTCTTTGAAACCCCATGGACTGCAACCTGCCAGGCTCCTCTGTCCATGGATTTCTCCAGGTAAGAATACTGAAGCAGGTAGACATCCCCTTCTCCAAGGGATCTTCCCTACTCAGGGATCAAACCCAGGTCTCCTGCATTGAAAGGTGGATTCTCTACTGTCTGAGCCATGAGGGAAGCTGAGTTACCCTAATAGCCGGTCTTGGACTGGACCCCAGCTTCCCTCCTCCAAGGCTGTGAATCTCTGAGATGAGCATCAGAGCCACTTGAGAGGTTTTTTCAATCTGCAAATGTCCACTTCCCACCCCAGACCCACCAAATCACAAATTCTCTGGGGATGAGGCTGGGCAGTCCGGGTGTAACACACTCTTCAGGTTATCACAGGGATTCCCAGGTGGCTCAGTGGTAAAGAACCCGCCTGCCAAAGCAGGAGACCTGGGTTCAATCCTTGGGTTGGGAAGATCCCCTGGAGTAGGAAATGGCAACCCAATTCAGTATTCTTGCCTGGAAAATTTCATGGACAGAGGATCCTGGTAGTCTACAGCCCATGAGGTCACAAAGAATCAAACATGGCTGAGCAACTGAACACACACACAATTCAGATTATTGTATGTTCATTAGAGCTTGAGAACCACTGCCTCAGAGCAACAGTTTAAATCTGAGGAACTTTCAAATGACTGATGCTTGGGTCTCATACCAGGTGATTCTGATGTAATTGGCTTAGATTCAGCCTGCTTAAGAATTCACATGATTTTTTAAAACTACTCTGATTTTTTTTTTTTTTAGTTTTGCCATACAATGCCATGATATCACCATGGGTTTACATATGCTCCCCCTCCAGAACCCCTCTCCCTCCTCCCTCCCTCCTCCCTCCCCCAGGGAAATCTCAATGCACCAGCCCCGAGCATCAATCCTGGGCTGGCGATTGATTACACATATGATAATTAACATGTTTCAATGCCATTCTCCCATATCATCCCACCCTTACCCTCATCCACAGAGGCCCTGAGTCTATTCTATACATCTGTGTTCCTTTTGCTGTCTCACATGTTGGGTTCTCGTTACTGTCTTTCTAAATTCCATATATATGTGTTAATATACTGTATTGTTGTTTTTGCTTCTGGCTTACTTCACTCTGGATAATGGGCTCCAGTTTCATCCATCTGAGTAGAACTGATTCAAATGAATATTTTTTTTAATGCTGAGTAATATTCCATTGTGTATATGTACCACAGCTTTCTTATCCATTCATCAGTTGATGGGCATCTAGGTTGCTTCCATGTCCTGGCTATTGTAAACAATGCGGCGATGAACATTGGGGTACACGTGGCTCTTTCAATTCTGGTTTCCTCCGTGTGTATGTCCAGCAGTGGGATTGCTGGGTCATATGGCAGGTCTATTTGCAGTTTTTTAAGGAACCTCCACACTGTTCTCCATAGTGGCTGTACTAGTTTGCATTCCCACCAACAGTGTAAGAGGGTTCCCTTTTCTCCACATCCTCTCCAGCATTTATTGCTTGTAGATTTTTGGATTACAGCCATTCTGACTGGTGTAAAGTGATACCTCATTGTGGTTTTGATTTGCATTTCTCTGATAATGAGTGATGTTGAGCATCTTTTCATGTGTTTGTTAGCCATTTTTATGTCTTCTTTGGAGAAATGTCTGTTAAGTTCTTTGGCCCACTTTTTGATAGGGGAGATATGAAGAAAGTAGTTCAAAACTCAATGAGTGCCAGAGGAGGTGTTAAATTAATATTAAATAACCTTTTTCAACCAATGGCAGTATGGTTTCATACATTTTAGAGCAGGGAAGGGAAAAGTGAGGACAGCTATTACTTCATACTAGTCTCTATCATTGTCATCATTAGAATTTACTCACCACCGTAGATATCAGGTTACCATGTTTGCTATTTGTTTAACTCATCTAACCTCTGGCAACCCTATGAGCCATTACAGGGTGGGTTATTATGATCCTATTTATATATAAGAAATTGAGTGACTTGCTCAAGGTGACACAAGTTGGAGCAAAACAAGAACGTTTAGTGTTTGGTCTCAACTATGACAGAATGAATAGAAAATGAATAATCAGATCATGTATAACATAGAACCCTGACCCACAACCTGCAGCAGCCTGCCAGGAAAGCCAAACTCCTGTCTACAATAGACAGCCTAGGAAGCCAGCCTGCTGTCAGTCAGACTTGCAGAAGCCAGGTTGCCATCTCTAGTGACAATCCAGGTAACTAAACAATAACTGCTGCAACAGTGCATCCCAAATGGCTAGGACTTGCTTAGCAACTGCCAGTTTCTCTAATTTTTGTCCTAACTTCCAACTTGGGCCAATCAGAGAAAGCCACATATGGCCCTCAACCAATCACGTAGGGACCCTGCTCCTATTGGCCTGCCTCCAGCTTTCCAGGCCAGCATCCTCCAATCAGGGCACATGCAGAGCCTGCCCTCTTCTCTCCGAAGCCCTCCCACTCCCCTACCAGCCCTCGAGTCTCCACAAGTGCAAGGGACAGGGGCTGACTCTCAACATAACAAGCTCTGAACAGCCTTTGCTTTTGTCATTGGCTTAGTCTTCCTTCATGTCTACAACTGTCAACCCAAGCTTGCCCTTCATAGTTTAAAAAACAAAGACTATCACTATCAGCAAAAACACTTCACACTTTCATACCGATACATGAAAAAGATACTTTTTCAAGTTAGCCCAGGGTGGGGTTTTTTCCAAAGAACTTTCTGTAGACACTACCAGTGTGTGGGTCAATACAACAGTTGGATCTATGGAATAGATTCTAATCACAAAGTCATTCCCAGAGTAAGGATCTAAATCACATCTGAAATGACTGTCCTAAGTGACACCCCTTCCCCTCACTCACCTGAGGTCATATCAATCTGACCCTCAACTTTGGACATCTCTCTAGGGCAATGGTGATTTCTCAACTATGGATAGATTTGTTGTTGTTTTTGTTGTGGGGGTGGTAGTTGTTTTTACTTATTCAAAGCTTTTTTTTTTTTTTAATTTTTACTGTAGTATAGCCAAATGACATTATGTTAGTTTCAGGTGTACTTCCTTCCCTGGTAGCTCTGCTGGTAAAGAATCTGCCTGCAATGCAGGAGACCCCAGTTCTATACCTGGGTTGGGAAGATCCTCTGGAGAAGGGAAAGGCTACCCACTCCAGTATTCTGGCCTGGAAAATTCCATGGACTGTGTAGTCTATGGGGTCACAAAGAATGGGGCATGACTCAGTGACTTTCACTTTTAGGTGTACTATTTAGTGATTCAGTATTTTCATAAATTATATTCCTAAATCATTCTTTATTATTATTCACTCCTCTTATTGAATGTGAGGTGTGTGGGACAGAGAAATGAGAGGAAACTGATCTAAAAAAGGTTGCATAGCTTCCTCAAGGTCACATGACCAGGGCCTAGGCTTTCAACAAGGTTCTCTGTTTCCTTCCCAAAAGCACAGCACCACCCAAGGCAGAAGCACGGGAAACTGCTGTCTTCACATTGTCAGCCCATATCTTGCTCATAGGGTCCTCCTGTTTCCAAGAAAAGGCATTCTCTTCCCTCATTACCTGCTCACCTTGCCCCCAGGGAGTCCGGAATAAGTTTCCTTCACAACCTCTTAATGTCTCAGTGGGATTGGAGAAGTACATTACTGAGTCATTTCCAGCCAAGGAAGATGTTATTTACAGCAACCTGCACAAACCAACTTCAATGTTTGCTGAAATGATTTCTTTCTGGCACAAGATAAGTACCAGACTAATTGTCACCAGGACCCTTTAAACCAGTTCATAGACGGGCTACAGTCCATGGGGTCACAAAGAGTCAGACACGACTGAGAAACTAACACCTATACTTTTCACATTCACACTGCACATAAGCAGGTTCTTTAGCCTCTCCCAAATGGTTGCATTTCATACAAGCTCAGTGGGTTCTTCTTCCAATATAGTTTAAGTCAATATTGTTCATTCTTGGCAAAGGATAACTATGGGAGGAAATGGAAATCTGCAGTGCTTCCATTAGTGGATGGTCTCTATATGTTGCTGCTGTGCTGTGCTTAGTTGCTCAGTTGTATCTGACTCTTTGTGACCCAATGTACTGTAGCCTGCCAGGCTCCTCTGTCCATGAGATTCTCCAGGCAAGAAGACTGGAGCGGGTTGCCATGCCCTCCTCCAGGAGATCTTCCCTGGCCAGGGTTCAAACCCAGGTCTCTCACATTGCAGGAAGATTCTTTATCATCTGAGCCACCAGGGAAGCCCAAGAATACTGGAGTGGGTAGCCTATCCCTTCTCCAGAGGAGCCTCCTGACCCAAGAATTGAACTGGGGTCTCCTACATTGCAGGTGGATTCTTTACCAGCTGAGCTACCAGGGAAGCCCCCATCCATATGTTACTATATAACTATTACCTGACCCTCCTCTGCATTTCTGTCATTCAGCCTTTCACTGCTTCCTTGCCCTTGCATATAATTCTCCACTGTGCTCACCACATCTTTTAGCTTCCCCATGTACCTAATGGATATTAACTCCAGAGGCAGGACTCATTTCTTGCTCTTGAGCTTTTCATTAAAGTGTCTAGTCGAGGTTTATGTACCAGAGCACAGGTTAAAGTGAGCAAAAACAATAGATGCTCCTTGACATTGGATGAGTTCTGATGACACATTGTCTTGCATTTTACCCAGAGAGACCGTAAAGCAAATTATATATACCGTCCATCTATATTACAGCCCTAATAGTTGTCAGTGAGTCAGTGCCCAAAGAAATTGGCTGAATCAATGTGTTTATTATACAGTACACCCTGTTCCCAGTATTTGAGAAATAAGCCTGTATGATTTTTCTAAGCTTCTCACACATGCCCATTTTCTTTCTTTGCGTATTCTTAGATATGTAGGAGTAATAGTAAGTTTAACTTTTGTCTTTGTCCAACCGACCCATTTCACCTAATGTAATACCAGCAAGGTCCATCCATGTTGTCACAAATGGCAAAATTTCATTTTTCATGGCTTAATAGTATTCCATTGTGTTTATATGCCCTATCTTATGTATCCATTTACCCCTTGATGGGCACTTAGGTGTTTCTATATCTTGGCTATTGTAAATGTTTTGATGTAACATAGGGCCAGATGATTAAGGACATTTTTTCTAATAAAAATAAATTTTCTCTCACATTTAACTCTTACTAATAAGAAATACTATCAAAACTCTTATGCTTGAAATTTTGAGTAGACATATATACATGTGTGAAACTTTACTTGAGACTTCAAACATAACTAAATGCTTGAAACTCTCATTTCTACATTTATACATAAACATTACAAAATTTAAAGAGTATGAAAATTAAAAAAAAAAGAAATTGATCATTGAAGTGATTTTTTACCTTGGCCATGGGATAAATTAATGTTTGAGGTCTCTAAGATGTTAAGATATACCATTTAAAGGAGGTTACATAAATTTGTAGGACTCTACAAATTATTATTATTTGCTCTATGGCACACATGCCACGCATGGAAATGTACTTTCACTCTCTTCACTCTTTTTTTGAAATTTTACAAATGAGTGCAGTTATATTCTAATATAAATTTCTTTACAAAAACCAGCAGGAGGCTGGATGTGGCCCATGAGCCATGATTTATCAACCCCTGGTGGAAACCAATATTGTAGCCACTAACCACAAGTGGATATTTACATTTAAATTAGTACAATTTAAAATTCCTTTTCTCAATTCCAGTCACTCAAGCCACATTTCGAGTCCTCAGTGACCACACGCAGCTAGGGGCTGCCATATCGAGTAACACAAATACAGAACATGTTCATCATCACAGAATAAACTCATCGCCCAAGATCTTCAAATTACATTAGAATTTGTTGGGTAAGAGTGGGGGGGGGATTTTCTTTCTTAAGATACTAAACCCTAGTCATTTTTGACACCCTGAATATGAATGATTTATAATAGCATCAAGTAGTGTGAAAGCTTCATATTCTGTACGAAATTGCCATGGTGTGATTTTAAGCAACATTTTCATTTTCACTAGAGACGAGGTGTTAAAAAGTATGCTGCGATTTTATTTAGAAAATTTAAGAATGGAAAACCAAAACTATCTATACAATGAAGATTTTGAAGTTGGCCTCCATTTATCATTTTTTTAAGACTTTCCTGGTGATACAGTGGATAAGAATCTACCTGCCAATGCAGGAGACACAGGTTTGATCCCTGATCCAGAAAAACCCCACATGCCAAGAGCAACTAAGCCGGTGTGCCATAACTACAGAGCCCAAACTGCAGAGGCCATGAGCCCACAACTGCTGAAGCTTGTGTGCATAGAGCCTGTGCTCAGCAACAAGAGAAGCCACTGCAGTGAAAAGCACCGCTCATTGCAACTAGAGAAAGCCTGAGCAGCAATGAAGTCCCAGAGCAACCAAAAATTTTAAAAATAAATAAAGTGATGAAATCTGAAATATAGTCATTTCAAATAAGCCCCCAAATCTGACATAACCGTGTCTAGGAAATACATCTTTAAATGCTACCATCTGGTTCCAGAAGCATTTGAAATGGACTCTGTTCCAATACCACTTCCCATGGCTTCTACTCAAGACCTTGTTCTGGTTTGCTCCAGAATCAAGGGTGGAAGCACGGTGGGCCAGGGACACCTTTATAAAACTGTGAGTTTTAAGAGGCTCCAGCTGATGACAAGGCAGCTTGCAAAGCTACACAGGACATGGAGAACAAGGGGAAGGACTTTGAGAGAAAATACCTCCATCGCGTCCCCAATCTGCTCATCAGTTCAGTTCAGTTCAGTCACTCAGTCTTGTCCAACTCTTTGTGACCCCATGGACTGCAGCACAGCAGGCTTCCCTGTTTATCACCAACTCGTGGTGCTTGCTCAAACTCATGTGCATTAAGTCGGTGATGCCATCCAACCAGCTCATCCTCTGTCATCTCCTTCTCCTCCCTCCAGTCTTTCCCAGCATCAGGGTCTTTTCTAGTGTGTCAGATCTTCAGATCAGGTGGCAAAAGTATTGGATCTGTTCATCCAGATGTGATCATCATTCCCTTGATAGAAGGGGAATTCACATCCCAAGAAAAATAGAAATTCAGAGTCAATGGTGTGAAAGCAGGTCAAGTTCATCCACTCCCCTAGCAGCCAAGTGAAGTTAGTCTCCGCAGCAGCCCGTTTGAAAGGGGATGGATAGGCAGGCGGCCACAGCAGCAGCAATCACCATTTGTGCTCAAAAGAATCATAACTGCCAACTACAGAAGGGAGGGTCAAGAGTCGGGAGCAAGGCAGTTTGTTTTCGACTTTGAAGCCCACAGCACGTCGAAAGACCAGAGAGAAATGCGTTCAGTTAAACTTGGCACACAATGGGGGATCAACAGCCTCATTCTAAACTGCATGATTTATAATTAAAGACCAGGGGTGGCCAAAATAAACAGAACAACATTAGTCAAGGCTTAAAAATACCAGTGGACAAATTGATCTCTTGGCTCTCAAAGAAACTTTGAAAGCTTCCAACAGTATCATCTTGTGCAAATGCTACCCTGCAGCCTGACTGTCTGGGGCTTCCCAGGCGGCACATTGGTAAAGAACCTGCCAATGTAGATGACGCAAGAGATGCAGGTTTGATTCCTGGGTCAGGAAGACCCCTTGGAGAAGAAAATGGAAACCCACTCTAATATTTTTGCCTGAAAAATTTCATGGACAGAGGAGCCTGGTGAGCTACAGTTCATGGGGTCTCAAAGAGTTGGACATGACTGACTGAGCACACACGCACATGCACACACACACACACATACACACATGTATATTCTAACTGTTTAACTAGCTCAGGTATCAAAAGGCTGATGTGTCTCCAGTGGAAATCCCAGCATCACCTACAGCAAGCTGGGAAGCAGTGACAGCGGTCTCATGACTACGGCCAAATTCCCCATGACAGTCACCAACCCAGGTCTCTCACCAAGCCCTCTGTTTTCTCTGACTCAGTCTCCCTATATACGCATGGCCAAAATGTGATCCTCCATGGGATCTTCCTCCAGGGGAATTTTCTGGGATATGATGTGGTTTCTGCAGACATACTTGGAAGGTGAAGACAGTGAGTTTCAGGTGAACAAGCCAAAGTGAGTTGAGGTTCTCTAGTAGAACAGTGCTTCTCAAACTTTAAGGGGGTGCACATCACCTGAGGACTCTTAAAATTCTGATACAGGAGGCCCAGGTAAGACTCCAGATTCTGCATTTCTAACTAGTTCCTACGTGATGGCAATGCAGCTGGTCCATGGACCACACTTTGAATAGCAAAGCTAAGTAGCACATTCATTTTCCGTGATTAAAGAATGGTCTTTAGGTACAGGATTAATAGAGGGCATTACTCTTTAAAGGCAGAATTGAAAACTGCTAGAGTGAGATGAGACCTAAGAGATTTTCCAGAATAAACTCTCTTCTTGAGGGGAGGTGGGGTGCAGGGCCAGGTGTCTTGTAGAATCTTAGTTCCCTGACCATGGATTGAACCCATGTCCCCTGCAGTGGGAGCACAGAGTCCTAACCACTCAACCATCTGGGAAGTCCCAAACTCTTCATTTTTAAAGAATTAAGGGACTCACCCAGAGTCTCAGTTCAGAGTGGTGAGAGATGCTGAGGCTGGCTTTCTTTTAACAGATGTGATAACATTGATCCCCCTAAGTGTGTGCTGAGAAGGAAGGGAGGACAGGAGGACTGAGCAAGGAGAGGGGGAGTGGGACTCTTACTTCTCTCTCACCCACCTGCATAATGGAGTTAGATAAAGACCCTGGTCCACAGCTTTAAGAACCACTGGAAACAGTTCTCAGGCTCGCTAGGTTCCCACGAAATTTATCAGTCCACTATGACTATATCATTTCTATCCACACTTTCCCTTGTAAGCAATGCTACCACGTTGTGAAAAAGTAGGAAAGAGGCCATGAACCCCATGCTTGGGCTCAGTTGCTCAGTCGTGGCTGACTCTTTGCGGCTTCATGGACTGTAGCCCACCAGGCTCCTCTGTCCATACGATTTCCCAGGCAAGAATATTGCAGTGGGTTGCTATGTCCTCCTCCAGGGGATCTTCCCAACCCAGGGATCGAACCCAAGTCTCCTGGGTCTCCTGCACTGCAGGTGGATTCTTTATCTCTGAGCCCCCTGAGAAGCTGTACTTAGTGTCTAGTAAAAGTCTTATTTCTCTCCACTAAACAGGAGAAAAATCAGGCTTGCCATAGCACCTACTCTGCACCTAACACACTGCTAGTTTCTTTATATCCCATTTAATTCTTGCAACAATCTGTAAAATGGAGAGAATTGTCCTTATTTTTTAGATGCGAAAAGTGAAGTTGAAAATGACTATGGACCAAGTCTGTGGTAAAACATCTAGTAAGCGGCTTAGCTAAGATTCAAATTCATGGCTGCCTATGCCAAACCCTGAACTACATTTTCCTTTTCAAGCCTAAAATTATATCAGGCCCACAGCTCACATCAACCTATAATTAGTCTCTAAATTTATACAGGTATACCTCAGAGATAATGCATGTTTGGTTCCAGACCACTGCAATAAACTAAATATCACCATAAAGCAAGTTACCCGAATTTTTTGGTTTCCCAGTGCCTATGAAAGGTATGTTCATACTATCCCGTAGTCCATTTAGAATGCAAAAGCATAACATCTTTAAAAATGTACATACCTTAACTAAAAATTACTTTATCGCTAAAAAATTCTAGCCATAATCTGAGCCTTCAGTGAATCACAGTAGTCACATCAAAAATCACTGCTCACAGATCACCATAACAAATATAATCATGAAAAGGCTTGAAATACTGTAGGAAATAACCATAATGTGACCAAGTGAGCACATACTGTTGGGAAAATGGTGCTTACTTGTGTAACTAAGGAAGCCAGTGTGCTTACTTGACACAGGGTTGTCAGAAACCTTCAATTTGCAAAAAATGTAGTATCTTCAAAGTACAATAAAGTGTAATAAAATGAGTTATGCCTGTATATGTTCCATCCTCAAAGCTAGAGCTATTTCTAAAAGATACTTCCTGTCCCATGCTTTATCAGCTTGTGGACCTAGACTTTTAATAAAGGATAATCCAATTTCATCTTTCAGACTCTCCAGCCCATGTAAGTGCCCTACACACTTGAATGCTTACATACAAATGTTCTGCAGCGGGCAATAAGAACTTTAAACTCCCCAAGAACTGCCATCAAAATTAGGAGATAAATCAATTTCTGGAGTCCACCCATCATGAGAGGTGGATGTAAAAGGAGGAGAGAACAGGAAACATTGCATGTCTGAAAACACAGGGCCTCCGATGAGAAAAGTAATGTGAGTGATTGCCAAGAGATAGTAATAACAATGGTGAATATGCATCTTCAGAGAGACAGTAATCACAATGATGAATATGCATTAGCTTTTATCATCTGAAAGCTTAAATAGATCATTCTAGTGAAGGTCAGTCCACAGATGGAAAGTTATCTTCTATCTGGTTTTTAAAATACCCTCCACATATGATCACTTTCATGCCAATGTATGGCAAAACCAACACGATAATGTAAAGAAAAATAAATAAATAAATAAAATACCCTCCAGTAGAAACGTAACCAAGCAAGACCCTATGAGGCCATCCCAGAAAAGACCCTCATTCCTGTTGTTTGCTTGCCTTTTGTCTTTAGGAAAAACTTTAATTAAATAATAAATTCAAACTGAAAAGTGAGAAAATGTAGAAAGAAAGGAAAATAGTCAAGCGAGACAAAATAATAATACTTAAGCCATTAAACAAAGAATCTTTAGCTCTTCTTCAAGGACTATACATAATATTCTGACCCTTGACCTTTGAGCTGTTTTGCAGTTACTGAAATCCCTGCCAGGTGGAATATGTTCCCTGCTTTGCTGCCCACAAGCACATGGACCCCCAGACCCATTGGAAACAGAAGGTTGGGGATGCTGAGTCTCGACGACTTCACCACCAACCAATCAGAAGAATATCCATGAGCTGATCACGCCCTGCTCCTTGAACACTATAAAGATTCCTCACTACCCCCTCCAGGGTGGGACACAAGGTTCTGAGGGCACTAGCACCCTGTGGCCCCCTCTACCTGGCAAAGCAATAAAGCTATTCTTTTCTACTTCATCCAAAACTCTGTCTCGGTGTTTCTATTCAGCACTGGTGAACAGAGGCCGAGTTTCGGCAACAGAAGCAGAGAGAACTGGGGCTTGCAGGGGGATTGGGTCAGCTTCCTCCAGGCAGGAATGGTCATAACCTATCAGTGAAATCAGGATATGAGATTCAGGTGGGGTCTCTGAAGGACCAGAGGAGGAGGGATTCGCTCCAGGTTATCCACTAACTACTTCTTATTTTCCCTTTAGGAGCTTCAGTACATAGATATTTTAATCAGTCATACCTCTTTGTTCAGGGCATATTATAATAGTTATTTCAGATCCTATGGACTGTAGCCCATCAGGCTCCTCTGGGATTTTTCAGGCAAAAATGCTGGAGTCGGATTGCCATTTCTTCCTCCAGGGGATTGTCTGGATCCAGGGATCAAACCCGAGTCTCCTGCATTGGCAAGTGAATTCTTTACTGGTGAGTCACCTGGAAAACCCCCAACTGGCCCATGTGGTGGTGGCTTAGTCGCTAAGTCATATCCAACTCTTGTGACCCCAGAGACCATAGCCCGTCAGGCTCCTCCATCCATGGGATTTTCCCAGCAAGAATATTGGAGTGGATTGCCATTTCCTTCTTCAGGGAATAGCCATATGCAAATTAAATTTGCATACATGATACTGCTCTTTTTTTAAAAAAACAAATATTCCCCAAACAACATGCCCCACTTACTGCTGCAAATACACTCAGGGAGCAGTTTTAGCCATTTCACTTGGGCAAAATGCATCTGAAGTGAAGCAGAAAAGGAATGCCACTCAGGAGTGGAGAAGAGAAGGGGTCCAGTGGAATTAGTTTCCCTCTGTTGGCAGCTTTGCCTGATCCTTACTGTCTTTCCTCCTAGATATCTCTGTGAGTATAGACAGAGGAGCTTGGTGGGCTACAGTCTATGGGATTGCAAGAGTCGGACACGACTTACTGGCTAAACCACCACCACTATAAACGTAGCACTGGAAAGCCACAGGTGGATACAGGTGAAAATGTTGCCCTTAATGCATAAAATTCAGGCATGACAAATTGCCATAACAGATTGACTTTACTCAACCTAATTATTTTTAAAAATCTTTACACTTTTTGATATGTTTACAGAATGAGAGCTACTTATTTTTGCCTTTTACTTAAATTCGATTATAAAGATTCGGGCCATAATCACCCAGGAAACTGTGTCAGGATGATCTAAGACCTGGCATCTTAGACTGGAGGGTTATTAGGAAACAGACCATCACTGAGATGATGGAGTAGAAATGTGAACAGTGTGTATGCTTTTATTTTCTATTGCCTTGAGAACATCCAAACCAAGGAGGGCAGGCAGGCTTTGGAGGTCAGATGCGCGCCAGTGCGTCTCACAGTTGAACTGGCATCAGAAACCCCCAGAAGGTGTGTTAGTTTGGGGCTCACCTCCAGAGTTGGTGACTCAGAGGGTCTGGGGCTAAGGCAAGGAATCTGCATTTCTCACAAATTCCTACATGACGCTGATGCTGCTGAACCAAGGCTCTCACTTTGAGAACCCCTGTTGTGTCAAGATCCCCTGTATCGAAAGATTAGACAATGGACTGGGATTCTCAAGTGAGTATGTTTATATAGTGTGTATGAGCTCCCCAGATGGCGCTACTGGTAAAGAACCCACCTGCCCATGCAGGAGGCATAAGAAATGCGGGTTCAATCCCTGGGAAGATCCCCTGGAGGAGGGCAGGGCAACCCACTCCAGTATTCTTGCCAGGAAAGTCCCGTGGATGGAGGAGCCTCACAGGCTATAGTCCCTGGAGTCACCAAGAGCTGAACGTAACTGAAGAGACTTAGAACACATCCCCAGATGGCGTACCTACAACATATGATTTTTAAAATCATGCCCAACGTGTGTCTCCTTGCTTTTTAAGTCCTCATAATTCTTTGGATACATATTTGGAACAAATTTTACCCAATACCCCAGAAAACTTGTAATGGGGTATTTAAATACTCTGTGCCCTCAATTTTCATCTCCTTGATCTGCCAAGTGCTAAGAGGTGTTAAAATCTCTTACTATGAATGTAGATTGTCAATTTATTTCTTTGCCTTATTTATATTTCAAAACTATGATGAAAATTGTTAAATTGCTTTATGATTCTTCTATTTTCTTGGTAGGTGTTTTATTAATATAATGCATCTTTTCTTTTTCCTTCTCAATGCTTTTACCCTTGAGTTGTATTTTCTCATTTTAACATTGTTAATCCTGTTTTCTTTTTTATTAACATTTGCCTGGCGTATAATTTTCTTTCCCTTTATTTTCAAACTTTCTGCACCATTTGATTTTGTATTTGCCTTTTGTAAACAACTCATGACAGGATTTTAAAATTCAATTCTGAGAGTCTATGTCGTTCACATAGACAGTGATTCCTGACTTGTTTTTTACTTTCTGCTATCCTGTTTTGGTTTTCTGTTTAGTATGCACCCTTTTAACTTTTATTTTTCTCCTCTTATTGGTAAAATTTTCTTTATTCTATTTTTTTCCTCTAATTACTTGGAAACTATGTCTATTGCTTACTCTTTAAATAGTTACCTTAAATTTTTTAACATGCACCTTGAAGCATATTTTCCAAAGCCTTCCAAATATTAGGTCTTTTAATTCAAGAAATATCTGACGCCTGCTTACACAGTCCTGGGAGGAGAGATTCTACAAAGTATTACATGGACAATAATCTCATGGAATTTACACTTGAGTGGGAGAGGACAGACAATTAAATGGCCTGTGGGTACTGACAGGCCAGCAAAGAGACCAATGAAAAAGACAAAGGGCTGTGAGAGGTGAAGTATGGAAGGTGATGGGGGCCAGGTCACAGGCGGCCACGTGGGTCAGAGTGAGGACCTTGGCGTTCACGATTTGTGACTTCACACCCACTGGAGGGTCCTGATCAGAGGAGAGAAGCCCTCTGACTTGGGCTCACACAAGGCCTCTCTGGCTGCTGAGCTGAAAGTCTAACGAAGGGAAGCAAAGCCAGTAACAGGAAGCTACCGCAAAAGTCAGGTGAAATATAGTGGTGGCTGGGACCAGAGGGGTGGCCATGGTGGTGACGAGTGGCCAAAGGATCCTGGATATATTTTGGAGGTAAGGGCCAAGGATAAAGTTTGCTGGGAAACCAGATTGTTGTAGGAGCGAAAGAGAGCAAGACAAAGATTCTCTCTGTGACCTAACTAGTCAGTTTCCCCAATCTTGGGCTGTGCCCTGGGCTCAGTTAGCTTAGCTTTAGCAAGAATTCTGCTAGGTTGTTCAGTGAAAAGCTCTCACCCTTGATAAATGTATCAGCGCCACACAGCCTCCGCTCAATACCCCACGTCCAAGGTCAGTAGCGGTGGCCGTGTGGAGATACCCGCCATCCAAGGTAAGAGAAACCCCAGTAAGATGGTAGGCACTGAGAGAAGGCATCAGAGGGCAGGCAGACTGAAACCACAATCACAGAAAACTAGCGAATCTGATCACATGGACCACAGTCTTGTCTAACTCAATGAAACTAAGCCATGCGGTGTGGGGCCATCCAAGATGGACAGGTCATGATGGAGAGTTCTGACAAAATGTGGTCCACTGGAAAAGGGAATGGCAAACCACTTCAGTATTCTTGCCTTGAGAACTTCATGAACAGTATGAAAAGGCAGAAAGATAGGACACTGAAAGAGGAACTCCCTGGGTCAGTAGTTGCCCAATATGCTACTGGAGATCAGTGGAGAAATAACTCCAGAAAGAATGAAGAGACAAAACCAAAGCAAAAACAACACCCAGTTGTGGATGTGACTGGTGACAGAAGCAAGGTCCGATGCTGTAGAGAGTAATATTGCATAGGAATCTGGAATGGCAGGTCCATGAATCAAGGCAAATTGAAAGAGGTCAAAGAGGAGATGGCAAGAGTGAACGTCAACATTTTAGGAATAAGCAGACTAAAATGGACTGGAATGGGTTAATTTAACACAGATGACCATTATATCTACTACTGTAGGCAAGAATCCCTTTGAAGAAATGGAGTGGCCCTCATAGTCAACAAAAGAGTCCAAAATGCAGTACTTGGATGCAATCTCAAAAACGACAGAATGATCTCTGTTCGTTTCCAACGCAAACCATTCAGTATCACAGTAATCCAAGTCTATGTCCCAACCAGTAATTCTGAAGAAGCTGAAGTTGAACGTTTCTATGCAGACCTACAAGACCTTTTAGAACTAACAGCTAAAAAGATGTCCTTTTCATTATAAGCGACTGGAATACAAAAGTAGGAAGTCAAGAAACACCTGGAGTAACAGGCAAATTTGGCCTTGGAGTACAGAATGAAGCAGGGCAAAGGCTAATAGAGTTTTGCCAAAAGAACACACTGGTCATAGCAAACACCCTCTTCCAACAACACAAGAGAAGACTCTACACATGGACATCACCAGATGGCCAACACCGAAATCAGATTGATTATATTTGCAGCCAAAGATGGAGAAGCACTATACAGTCAGCAAAAACAAGACCAGGAGCTCACTATGGTTCAAATCATAAACTCTTTATTGCCAAACTCAGACTTAAATTGAAGAAAGTAGGGAAAACCACTAGACCATTCAGGTATGACCTAAATAAAATCCCTTATGATTATACAATGGAAGTGAGAAATAGATTTAAGGGACTAGATCCGGTAGACAGAGTGCCTGATGAACTACGGACAGAGGTTCATGACATTGTAGAGGAGGCAGGCAGCAAGACCATCCCCAAGAAGAAGAAATGCAAAAAAGCAAAACAGCTGTCTGAGGAGGCCTTACAAATAGCTATGAAAAGAAGAGAAGTGAAAAGCAAAGGAGAAAAGGAAAGATATACCCATTGGAATGCAGAGTTCCAAAGAATAGCAAGGAGACATAAGAAAGCCTTCCAGAAAAACATATATTTCTGCTTTATTGACTATTCCAAAGCCTTTGACTGTGTGGATTACAATAAACTGTGGAATATTCTGAAAGAGATGGGAATACCAGACCACCTGACATACCTCTTGAGAAATCTGTATGCAGGTCAGGAAGCACCAGTTAGAACTGGACATGGAACAACAGACTGGTTCCAAATAGGGAAAGGAGTACATCAAGGCTGTATACTGTCATCCTGCTTATTTAATTTATACGCAGAGTACATCATGAGAAACGCTGGGCTGGATGAAGCACAAGCTGGAATCAAGATTGCCAGGAGAAATATCAATAACCTCAGATATACAGATGACACCACCCTTATGGCAGAAAGTGAAGAAGAACTAAAGAGCCTCTTGATGAAAGTGAAAGAGGAGAGTGAAAAAGTTGGCTTAAAACTCAACATTCAGAAAACTAAGATCATGACATCCAGTCCCATCACTTCATTGGAAATAGATGGGGAAACAATGGAAACAGTGGCAGAATTATTTGGGCCGGGCTCCAAAATCACTGCAAATGGTGACTGCAGCTGTGAAATAAAAAGACACTTACTCCTTGGAATAAAAGTTATGACCAACCTAGACAGCATATTAAAAAGCAGAGACATTACTTTGCCCACAAATGTCCATATAGTCAAAGCTATAGTTTGTGCAGTAGTCATGTATGGATGTAAGAGTTGGACTATAAAGAAAGCTGAGTACTGAAGTATTGATGCTTTTGAACCATGGTGTTGGAGGAGATTCTTGAGAGTCCCTTGGACTGCAAGGAGATCCAACCAGTCCATCCTAAAGGAGATCAGTCCTGTGTGTTCCTTGGAAGGAATGATGTTAAAGCTGAAACTCCAATACTTTGGCCACCTGATACAAAGAGCTGACTCTTTTGAAAAGACTCTAATACTGAGAAAGACTGAAAGCAGGAGGAGAAGAGGACGACAGAGGATGAGCTGGTTGGATGGTATCACCGACTGAATGACATGAGTTTGGGCAAACTCCAGGAGTCAGTGATAGACAAGGAGGCCTGGTGTGCTGAGGTCCATGGGGTCAATAAGAGTCGGACACAACTGAGTGACTGAACTGAACTGGACCTGATAAATGTATGGACTGAATGACCCTCCCTCCCTCAAAAGTGCTTATGTTGAAATCTAATTCCTAATGGTTCGTGCATGAGTGTTCAGTCATATCCAACTCTTTGCAACCCCTTGGGCTGCAGCCCACAGGCTTCTCTATCCATGGGATTTTCCAGGCAAGAATAGTTGAGTGGGTTGCAATTTCCTACACCAGGGGATCTTCCTGACCCAGGAATGGAATCCGTGTCTCTTGTGTCTGCTACATCGGCAGGCAGGTTCTTTACCACTAGCGCCACCTGGGAAGCCCCAGTGTGATGGTATTGATACATAATTAAGACATGAGGGCAGAACCCTGATAAATGAGATTAGTGCCCTTGAAACCCATGAGAGAACTTGCTACTTCTCTCTCTGCTCTCTTCACTGTGTGAGGAGACAAGGAGCAGTTGGTAGCTTGGGCTCCAAAATCACTGCAGATGGTGACTGCAGCCAAGAAATTCAAAGATGCTTGCTCCTTGGAAGAAAAGCTGTGACAAACCTAGACAGCATATAAAAAGCAGGGACATCACTTTGCTGACAAAGGTTCATCTATTCAAAGCTACGGTTTTTCCAATAGTCGTGTATGGATATGAGAGTTGGACCATAAAAAAGGCTGAGCACCAAAGAATTGATGCTTTTGAACTGTGGTGCTGGAGAAGACTCTTGAGAGTCCCTTGGATTGCAAGGAGATCCAACCAGTCCATCCTAAAGGAGATCAGTCCTGAATGTTCATTGGAAGGACTGATGCTGAAGCTGAAGCTCCAATACTTTGGCCACTTGATGCAAAGAGCTGACTAATTGGAAAAGACCCTGATGCTGGGAAAGATTGAGGGCAGGAAGAAAAGGGGGTGACAGGATGAGATGGTTGGATGGCATCACCGACTCAATGGACATGAGTTTGAGCAAGCTCTAGGAGATGGTGAAGGACAGGGAAGCCTGGTGTGCTGCAGTCCATGGGGTAGCAAAGAATCAGACACGACTGAGTGACTGAAGAACAACATGTCTCTGAGCAGAGAATGCACAGGTTCAGTGGAAACACCATTTCAGGGGTTCTTAGAACAGTAACAAAACAGAAGAGAGGCAGCAGGTCAAAAAGGAGAGCGAATTCCCCAGGAGGGTTTCTATGCTGAGCAGAGACCTTATTTAGGACTGTGGGCTTCTTGTCTTCTCCAGATTTACTGTAATTACTAATGTGCAATGAGGAGCTAAGTTATTTTCACACCCTCATATTAAGAAGCAGAAAGTTCATAAATATTTACTAGATTATTGCCTGTGACATATAATATTTTCTGCCCGCATAAATTATAAAATGTCTTCACCTTTTATACATCACTGGGAGGAGAGAAGTCCTGGAAAACAATAGAGAAAATAGATCTTGAAGAGGCTGGTCCTATTTTGCTGGGCTGGCTAATTCTTTTCCCCCAAAAAAACCCCAGTATGGAGAGAGAAATATGCTCAAAACTCTGGAACATAGTAGCTTAAATGAAAGCTCCACATTTCAAGATGAAACTGGTCAAGTCCTGTGACTTCCTAACTCAGAGTTCTCACATTAACAGAACTTCAAATAATTACCCATTAAATACTGTTCCCTACCATAAGTTCATAAACTGGGCATCAAGTCACATTTCCCAGCTTCTCTTCTGATACTGAAATCTCCACATGGATTTTCCTCTCTTCTTCAGTTCTGTTCCTGCCTTCTAATTGCATTTTTATTATCTCAGATAATCAAAATAATCTCAAATGACAAATAATAATCAAATAATGACTAAAATCTTAGGCCATATAAGGACACACTGCCTTGATGCCACACCCCAGAGACAGAAGACATGGGTTAATCTTCCACTATTGGAGTGGGAGACTCTGAACAAGCAAATGAAGACTAGAGTGATTTTGTAATGAGTGTGAGTTCAAGAACATTAGTGTGATCATACGGGTAAAGCTATAGTGAGAAGCAAAAAAGAAAAAAAAAGATAACTAGCATCACAATAGTGGGTCTTTTCAGGGGCTGGGAGAGGGATGAGCCCAGAAAGGAGCCCATGGGAGACCCCAGTGGTCTTTGTGAAGCTCTGCTTCCTATGTGAATACCCTAATATTC
This sequence comes from Antilocapra americana, assembly GCA_007570785.1. Taxonomy (NCBI): domain Eukaryota; kingdom Metazoa; phylum Chordata; class Mammalia; order Artiodactyla; family Antilocapridae; genus Antilocapra; species Antilocapra americana. Next base: position 3,539,967 of record ML660218.1, on the reverse strand, counting down.
ATATATGGCATCCCTTTTCATATGCTCTTTCGTGTGCTTGAAAATTTTGTAATAATAATCTTTTAAAAAGAACATTTCATTATGACCTCACGTTTAGGTTGTTTAGTTACATATAGATACATATAGAAATGTTTATAGATACAGGTATATACATGGGTCAGTGTTGTTGTTGCTGTTGTTTGGTTGCTAAGTTGTGTTCCACTCTTTGAGATTCCATGGACTATAGCTTGCCAAGCTCCTCTGTCCATGGAGATTTCCCAGGCAAGAATATCAGAGGGCATTGCCATTTCCTCCTCCAGGGGATCTTCCCAACCTGGGATCGAGCCCTCATCTCCTGCACTGGCAGGCAGATTCTTTAGCACTCAGCTCCCTGGGAAGCCCATGTGGATTAGTATACATACATATATTTTGTTGCTTTCTCAGCTGGGCAGGCCTGGAAGCAGTGACATGCCAGGAGCAATGAGCACACCTATTAGCTCTGTTGGCTTCTAATACCATCGACCAGCCTAGAAGAACTGGCTGATTCCAGGGATGGGAAGGGGATTATATAGGATGAGCTTGGAGCATCTTGTAATGTCAAAAGTCAAGAAGCGATGAAAAAAAATGATGGGTTTATATAAAAGGGACACCGAGTCAACCTGAAAGAGCTCCCAATGGCCAAAGCTGGAAGAATCTGAGCAAAAATAATAATAATAATAATTTCATGTTGGATTACAACTCCATGTATAAAATAAGTATGTGTGAATCCATACTGATAGAAATAATTAGCTAAATAAGTGGGGAAGAAGAGACAAATTTCCCACATGGAAGAATCCTAAATAACTTATATAGATATTCCCCCCTCAAGGAAGTTCAGTGTGGGCCGCCCTGAGTGATCTGCTTCCAAGAAATAGAGAAAAGCAAGAGGGGAAAAGAAGTCCAGTGGAGAATCCTGGCAAACACTGCCTGAGCCAGGTGATGACGGTTGACACCCTCCCTGCTAAGTCATGTTACAGCAAGTGGCCTGTCCCCTTGATCTGATGGGATGAGAACGACACCGCTCCTCTGCTGTCCTCCTCCCCAAAACCAAAAGAACCCCAGCTATACCGTGAGCTAAAAAGCATCAGACAAAGCCAACACGAGGGACCATCTACAAAATATCTGGCTGGTACCCCTCAAACTGCCAAGATCCTGAAAAACCAGGAAAGTCAGAAACTGTCAGAGACAGAGGAGGCCCAAGGGATGTGATGACTAAATGCAGTGTGGAATCCTAGACTGGATCTTCCTCTCCATTTCGCTGTAAACATAAAACTGCTCTAAGAAACAGTTAAAAATGCAACCAACTTTCCAAAATATGATCTCTATCTTTTATCACATTTATACAAATAGACTTACACATTTAAGATTTATACACATGTACATGTTCTTACACACATAAAACATTTCACACACATACATAAACCACACGTACAAAATCTCCTTTCCAAAAGATCACCATTGGACAGGGTTGTTTCTGCTTCTTTGTTGTTTTCTTTTGTTTACTTTTTGCCCTCTAAAAACAACACTGCAAACAAACTGTGGTGAAATCCATACTTTGCCTGAAATGCAATCTTTTATTTCAAAGCGTGCCCACTTTTTTTAATATGTTGCCAATCATTTTACATACTTCTACGTGTCTCTAAATATATATATTTTGGACCACCTTGCAATTAAATCTCTAATGCACACAGTTCAACAACATCCGGGGGCGGGAAGGGATGCTCTGACTCCAAGGCGATAAAAATTCACAATAAAGCCACAGATGTAGCAGAGAGAGAATTGCCACACCAGCAGGAACTGGAGATAAAAGAGGATTACACATGATGAAATGTAGTAATTGACTAGAAGTCACTGAAAAATACCAGATGGATGTCACTGCTCTATACATTTCTAATGTGCCCATCAACTTTATTGAGTACCACGAGAGCTTCCCTTTTAGTATTTTCCTGAGTGTAGTTGAAGTTTATTGATATGTTCTTATTGCCCAGTTTAGATGTGACCATAAAAAATACAGTTTGATATACTTGCATCTCCATAGAAATCTTGGGCTTTGCCGCTTAAAATAAAAGCTCATAGAAATAATTGGCATAATATTTATTCCTTTTCCTCCATTAGACCTTTACGTAGAATATGGACAGTAACTGCTCCAGACAGCATTGAAATTGCAGGGTATTTGGGTATTTTCAGGAGTGATTGGCGCATAAAAGATCAGACATGCAATTTTGGATACTCCCAAGGGAGACTTACAAAGGATTTTTATGTCGAAGGTAAAAGAAAACAAATTTATATGCTAAAGTGAGTTGCCATAGGTGGTGCGGTTCCCCATTAGTCATCACGGGTTTATTTCCCATTTAGTATTCAATCTAGGAAGAGGCTGAAAATCACTGCCCGTCCAAGCTAGAATATTCGTTCTGGAAACACAGAAGTCTCAGATCTCAACAAAAGACCTCTCAGCATAATAAGTAAAGGCCATTTCCCTCCACAACAAACAGAAAAGTATAGGCAGCAGTGACTTAGAGTTAACAAAGTCAACTCTTCCGCCTCTGGGCAGAAGGGAAACCAAGTAAAGGCAGAGAGGAAGCACCACATTCCAAGGAGGAAAAATCTTCATGACAAATGGTGCCTAACTCTGTATTTGGCACATAGTAGGCTCCTGATTGGGCTTCACTGGAGGCTCCAATGGTAAAGAATCTGTCTGCAGTGTGGGAGACATGGGTTCAACCCCTGGGTTGGGAAGATCCCCTGGAGGAGGGCATGGCAACCCACTTCAGTATTCTTGCCCAGAGAATCCCACGGACAGAGGAGCCCAGCAGGCTACAGTCCATGGGGTCACAAGACTGAGAGCTAAACAACAACAATAAGGCTCTCAATAAATCAAATACATGCTTGAATAAATAAAGGAAGAAAAGGAAGAAATTCAAATGAATAGAAGACTCACTTCTTTCTTGTAGGCATCAGTGTATTTTCACAAATGATGTTGAACATATCTGCAACTACTTCTAATCTATTTGGGGCAAAATTAATTCAAACATGCAAGCCGTTTGCTGTTCTGAAAATGAGGTAGTCACATGTTGGCCCAGAAACACTGTAGGCTTGGCTGGATGGAAACAACCAGCCAGGGGATGAGAAGAAGAAAGCAAGGGAGACGTGTTGAAGCCTTGAGCAACTCAGCTCGCCTGGGCTGTTTGCACACAGCAAGCCCCAGATGGGGAACATGTCTTCCTTCTCTCTTTGTTTTCCACTGCCTCATGGTCTTGACTATAAAACAAGACTCCTCACACATCCATAGACACATACCCATTTTGCAACAACACAGAGATAAGAGAACTACGCTGAGAACAACAGGCCATATGTCATTACTGTTATTGTTGTGCGCCTACATACCTTTCCCATCTGGCCCGTCTGGTCTGTTTCTTTTCCCTGTTTACCCCCAGCTTCCATATGTACGTTTTCAACACGTGATCCAGATTTCAGCTTGGGACAGAAGGCTGCTGTGGACAGCAAGCACAGAAGCAAACACCAGATTTGTTTCTGGTTTTGTTTTGTTTTCCCTTATAGGAATCAATGGAGAAGGGAATGGCAACCCACTCCTGTATTCTTGCCTGGGAAATCCCATGGACAGAGAAGCCTGATGGGCTACAGTCCAGAGGTTTGCAAAGAGTTGAACATGACTGAGCACATAGGAATCAAAGCACATTCATTCAACAAAAGGGCTGAGCACTGACTTGGGACCAGGTTTTGTGTTAGGTTCTGGAGGTATCCCAGGGTGCGTCACGCAGTCCTTGCCCTCAAGGAGTCTTCCTTGGTCATGGGAGGTGTTGGGGCCTGAACTGAGTCCCCTTAAAGCCCCCCAAGTTAAAGTCCTAAGCCCCAATGCCTCAGAATCTATTTGGAAATAGGGCTTTTAAAGAGGTGATTCAGTTAAATTGAGAGCATGGGGCTGGGCCCTGATCCAATATGACAGGTGTCCTTATAAGAAGAGGAAATTAGGACACAGACTTGCACAGAGGGAAGACCACGTGAGGACACAGGGAGAAGAGGGCCTCTACAAGCCAGGGAGAGAGGAGACTAACCTGCTGACACCTGGATCTCAGACATCCCCCCTCCAGAATGGTGACGCTACACATCTCCCTTGTTGAAGCACCCTGTCTGTGATACCTTGTTACCACAGCCATGGAAAACTCATACAGGGAAAAACACAAGAGAAACAGCTAGCCTTTGCTTCCATTCCACTCTGCCTGGATTTTCAAGGCCAGGAACTGAGTAAGGAATTGTGCCTTCTCTCCTTCATGGCCCTTGCCAAGAATACCAGAACATCATTGTAACATCCACAGGCCCCATGGGAAGGGCTCCTTGTCTCCACCAACCCCAACCCTTCCCCTTCACCTCTGTGGAGCAGGAGTTAGAGGTGCTGGGTAACTACCCAGCTGGCATCATAAGTCTGTGTGGAGAATGGAATTGCTTTTTTCAAGGAAGGTTCGGTTCCGAAAAAAAAAAGGCCAAATCTTAGCAGCCCCAGAACCTGAGGCTTCTGCCAACAGCCTCTCCTGTCTCCATTGCAGATGGCAGCACAGAGCATGCCTAGCCTGGCTAGTGAGTAGCTTGACATTGCTCATCACAATGACCCTACAAAAGCACCCTTGAGGGCTGGATGCACTAACGGGGTACTTGGGAGAAAAACATCCCACATGCGTGGGTTTCAGGTGTCCACTAAAGACAGGATGAGAAGAGAAGCCGCTGTGGTTGTATGCACCGCCTCCCCCATGGAAGCCTATCAAAGCGAGCCTAGAGCCACTTGTCAAGCTCCCCAGGGGCACGGACAGTGATGGCACACGGGCTGCGGTTCAGATGAATTCAGGTTCAAATATACTCGAGAAGAACACTTAATCTCTCTGACTCTTGAGTCTCCTGACTTGTGAAAGGGATCACTAAGAGGCTCTGGAGAGTTTAGACCTTCAGAATCTTAAAGAAGAGAATGCTTCTGTGTTCATTTCCTACAGTTGCCAGAAGGAATTACCGCAAGCTGAGTGGCTTACAACAGAGATGTATGGTCTCACAGGCTAGAAGTCTAAAATCAATGTGTCAAGTCTAAGATACAAGGTCCCTCCAAAGCTCTGGGCAGAATCCTTCTGGGCCTCATCTGGGTTCCTGTGGGGGCTGTTAACCCTTAGCATTCCCTGGCTCACAGGTGTATCCCTCTAAATTCTGCCTTCAGCATCACGTGGCCTTCTCCCTGTGCATCTTCACTCCATCTTTACATAAGAACATCAGTCACATTGGATTAAGTACCACCTACTACTGGTTTAAATAGTAGATTAAGGAGCTGATTAAGTACCAGCTACTACTACCCATGGTTTTTCCAGTAGTCATGTATGGATGTGAGAGTTGGACTATAAAGAAAGCTGAGTGCTGAAGAATTGATGCTTTTGAACTATGGTGTTGGAGAAGACTCTTGAGAGTCCTTTGGGCTCCTGGGAGATCCGACCAGTCCATCCTAAAGGAGATCAGTCCTGAATATTCACTGGAAGGACTGATGCTGAAGCTGAAACTCCAATACTTTGGCCACCTGATGTGAAGAGCTGACTCATTGGAAAAGACCCTGATGCTGGGGAAGATTGAAAGCAGGAGGAGAAGGGATGACAGAGGATGAGATGGTTGGATGGCATCAACAACTCGATGGACATGAGTTTGGGTAAGCTCCGGGAGTTGGTGAGGGACAGGGAAGCCTGGGGTGCTGCAGTCCACAGGGTTGCAAAGAATCGGACATGACTGAGTGACTGAACTGACTACTACACAACTCCAGCAACGTAGCTAGTCATTTGCAAAGACCCTACTTCCAAAGAAGTTCCTGCTCTGAGGTACAGGAGATGAGGACTTCAACATGTCTTTCTAGGGAACACAACTCAGCCCAGGACAGCTTATTTCAAACACACCCAGTGTGAGGAGGCAGACAGAGAAACTGCCCCCTCAGCAGCAACACTGACTCACATACAGGGCCGGCATCACGGGCAAATAGGAAGAGTGTTCACCATCCCCAGTGACAGTGGCAGCTTGAACTGAACCCATCCTGCATTTCATTGCCTTCTCTGCATTCTCCCACGACGAGACCGTAGGAGTTGACTTAACATCTCCCGATGTTAAGGATTCTCTTGGGCAAAGAAAGCGTCTCCATTTCAGGGGTGACTGGACTGCCTTGGCTCCTGTACTTGTGGTGCTCACAGTCTAGTGGGGAGACTGTGCTTTCCCACCTCCAGTTTCCACCAGGAAACCATATTGCAAGCTCTCCAGGCCTCCTGATATACTACTAAAGTGAAAGTGAAAGTTGCTCAGTCGTGTCTGACTCTTTGCAACTCCGGGGACTACACTGTCCATGGAATTCTCTAGGCCAGCATACTGAAGTGGGTGGCCTTTCCCTTCTCCAGGGGATCTTCCCAACCCAGGGGTCGAACCCAGGTCCCCCACATTGCAGGCAGATTCTTTACCAGCTGCGTCACAAGGGAAGCCTGATCTACTACTAACCCCTCTGGAATAGGCAGAAGGACTTTCCTGGTTGGTTTGGTTCAAGCGTCCACTGTGTGGAACTAAACTCAAAGATTCCATGTGGGCAGAGGACAGAGGGATTTGCCCTCTTTCTTCTCCATGTGGCTCACAGACGCAGCCTCTAGTCGAGTGCAGACACCCTGAAGGCTCTGACTTGCCCCCCCAAGAGGGCTGTCCAAGGGCTCAACTGAGGGAAAAGAAGGTGCGTGCCCACCTGGGCACAGACATTAACCTACACCCTCCAGTCAACACCCAGCCCCCTCTGGTGACAATGGTGCTACTTCCATTTCCCAGCTGGGACTCTTTGTATCTTATGTTCTAATGAATCCGAAACTTAGATGGAAAAGAGGTGTTGTGTGATAGATTCCCTCAAAGATACTGACAGCATCTGAATAGAGGGGACAGAAGAGATAAAAGTGAGCCAATTCCCAATTATATGGTCATAAATTGTGTACTTTGGCACATATCCTGCCTTCAAGGACCTTACAGTCTATGAGGGAAAATAAGCCATGATGACACATGTTCTAATGCTTAATTCACTGTGGCACTAAACAGCAAAAGTGCTATAGGACCACGAGAGAGAAAGCCAGACGTGAAATCTATGCAGAAACCAAATTCCACGATCAGCCAGCCCTCGGTTGGTGTGTGTTTCCTTGGCAACCTCTAGGCATCTTCCATGACAATGGCGCTCAGGATTTATAACAGTGAAAGTGACATTAACGCCATGTTCCCAAATGAATACTGGCACCATTGTGGTTTCTTATTTCACCTTGATTCCTGGGTGAGACAGAAATTTATGTTTTGATTATTTTCTGATAATTCGTGTCATAGTAGCAATAATTATAACTTCCCAGTTTCAGCTTTTTCCTTCCTCGGCTTTTGGTCACACAGCTCTAAAAAAATGTTTGCAGCTTTGGGGAACGACAGGAAAATATGGGGCAGAAGTCATAGAACAAGCGACTTCATTGCAACAAACTGGGAGAAAAAGAGGGAGAAGAGAGTTTGAAATAACAGGACAAAGCAGAAGCTAAACGTTAGGAGACTGCAAGGAGCCACAGATAGAATCAGTGGCCCTGCCTTCACATTTTTCCTTATTGCTGTAATAAAGACCGTCTTAAGTGGACCACTCAGTCTAAGATGGGTCTGATTCTAGAGGGCTGTCTGACCAAATCTTTCTGTTCTGTGGATGCAGAAATGCTGTATAGACCTTGATCTAGCTCTCCAAAGTATCTTGGGCTGTCTGACAGATCACAAGTTTTTTCTGCTCCCTCCTAGTTTGTCAACTCTGTGTACCAGATCAGTTACACCAACACCCTCCTAAGTGACTTATGTGAAAAAAAGTAGGTTGAGTTCCCTTCACTTTAAAAAGATATGTGTCACCCAGACCTCACCATCATGGTCCTGCTTCTCACGATCCTCTTCCTGTTTAGGTGTGACCCCACTAGGTGGGGTCGCACCAAAAAGAGGCAGAAGCAGAGAGCAAGGGCACCCAGGTGTCATCAGCTGTTCCCACTGGCCCACGGTGGTACTTGTCAGCCCGGCCTGCTCCCATGTACAGATAGGCACACACGCAGATGCATGCTCGCCACCCCTGACCTGGGCCACAGATGGCTGGACTACGGGTAGGCAGGGCCAGGGTCCCCTCTCTGAGAATTCAGATTTGAGGGGGGCCAAGGAGCAGCAGAGACAGAGGTTTTGAGGCTGGATCTGTACTTGGGAGATCTCAGCAGTCTCGGCTCTGTTTGCCCCGCAGACAGAGCAGCAGGGAGAGCTGATCAACCCAGGGGAAAAATGAAGACAAACCACAAGTGAAACAGAGACCAAGAGATGGGTAAGAACATCCCTGGGATTAAAGCAGGATTCCTGCTTCCTACTATGATCATCTCTGAATGCCAGCCGATCCCTGACCTTAAGTTCTACGACACATCCCTGACTGTGGTTAAAAGATAAACCGATGTATATTAAAAAATGTTAAGAGATTATATGAGCAAAAGTCCTTTTAGGCAGCACCAACCTGGTTAGGAGGGTCCCGTGGTCCCATCAGGAGCTGGGGCAGCACCCAAGCAAGGAAATGACTGATTGGCTGGAGTTTAAAGCCTACTTGGCTGTCTGTGGGGTTTTCCAGGTGGCTTGGTGGTAAAGAACCTGTCTGCCAACGCAGGAGACACAGGAGAGGCAGGTTCGATCCCTGGGTCTGGAAGATCTCCTAAGAAGGAAATGGTAACCCACTCCAGGATTCTTGCCTGGAAAGTCCTACGGACAGAGGCCCCTGGCGGGCTGCAGTGAGCACGCACGCACAGCTGTCTGTGATTGGTTGTCCTTCAGTTGCTCAGTTCAGTCACTCAGTCGTGTCCAACTCTTTGCCACCCCATGGACTGCAGCATGCCAGGCTTCCTTGCCCATCACCAACTCCCAGAGGTTACTCAAACTCATGTCCATCAAGTCGGTGATGTTGGGTTGTCTTTCCATTTTGCTTTTGCAATGTTAAGGTATTTACGGGCTTCGTCAATTTTGGTTTGCTTACTAGACCACCAGACACAGCATTAGAGCCATCTCAGGCTTATGGCCTCCTTGTTTAGTTAGTTTAACACTGGGCTCTTGTTACAGGAAGGGGGACCCCTTCCAGGGTCTGAAACTGGGCTCTTGCCTAACACTCAGAAATGAATTGTCCGAGGAGATGCATGTGCTAACAAAGCAAGAGATTTTATTGGGAAAGGGCACCCGGGTGGAGAGCAGTAGGGTAAGGGAACCCAGGAGAACAGCTCTGACACATGGCTCACAGTTTCGGGTTTTATGGTGATGGGATTAGTTTCCAGGTTGTCTTTAGCCAATCATTCTGACTCAGAGTCCTTCCTGGTGGTGCACACCTCGTTCAGCCAAGATGGATGCCAGTGAGAAGGATTCTGGTCGGACATGTGGTGTCTCCTTTTGACCTTTCCTGAACTCTTCCAGTTGGTAGTGGCCTATTAGTTCTGTGTTCCTTACCAAGACCTCCTGTCCTAAAACAACTCATGCAAATGGTTACTATGGCGCCTGGCCAGGGTGCACGGTTTCAGTCAGTGTGCTTCCCCTAACACTTTTATGATAAATTCCTTTTTTTTTTTTTAACTTAAGTTGCTTTGTTGCTTGAAAGCCAGAGACCAGTACAGCGCAGAGCTGTTGTAAGAAGTCCCTGGGCGTGTCAGTTGTAGCAAACGTCGTCATCACCAGTAATGCCTTGCCTGTGTGTGATGTCACCCTCCTTGTGGCCTCCCCTGCATGCCTCTCACTTTCTACCAACAGACACTCTCCAACCCCAACCCGAGTACCTCCAGCCCCTCCTGGTTGTTGTTGGCTGGGATGGGCCCAGTCACTCCTGTCTCCACTAAGATAATGGGTGGAGACAGTGCGACTCAGATAAAAAACACGGGGCTCAGCAGTGTCCAGCCCAGAACATCAAAACACAAAGGCAGTCCTTCACATCAGTCACAAGTGGCTCCACTTAACAGCCTTTCTGAGGGAAAAAAGAAAAGGAGAAAAGAGCATTCTTCTGGCCACATTGAGAAGTGTGAAAATGGTCATTTGTATAACACAGCTCCTGGCTTGAACACTGAGATGCCCACAATGCAGAGGGAGATCAAAACAGCGCCAGCAAACAAATAACACAGAAGTGTCTCAAGAAGAACACCCAGGGTTTCGTTTTCAGATTTATTTAAAAGGCTCGCGGTTGCAAGCATCCTTTCTTTCTCATTTCCAAAGGGTTTGCCATGCCTGTCCCTTGCCAGTGTGTCTGAGCTGGGTCTCCAGTGCCCTTCTTGAAAGCCTGCATAAAGCCAAGGTGCCCAGAGCTTGCCTGCAGCACCAGATCCAGCTGCCCCTGTCCTGGAATGCAGGCCACCTCGGGCCGCAGAGCAATGAAAGCCCAAATCACACATCTCCGACGCTTTGATTTTCAACAACAGCTTGACACCCGTAGCAACGTGGCTAACGTGTAAAACACAAGATAAAAACATTCCATTTAATTAAAAGCCCACAGTTCAATGGTAGTATAATTATTACAAGTGCATTTTATGGCTGTCTGCGTTCACTTTGGATACATAAATTAATATGCAAATTACCAGTCCCTCTCGTGTTCTTAAGAAGTTCCCCTATCAATCTTTTCTCCGACATGTCAATTGCATAAAATGTGGCTTTTTAAATGCAAAATAAAATTCACATGTATGGTTCTTCTGAAATCTCCCTGCACCAGCAAGCTTTGTTTTAGATGAGGTGTGTTTAATTAACAGAGCACACCTCTCTCTGAAGGCCTTCAGGACCACAGAGAAAAGGCCAAGACACACACGCATGGTCTTCTGACTAATCAGGATTAGTGACTATTTTTCATCTCAAGGACCACCTATCAAGGTATTTGTGGTTCTCTGTTCATCCCATCAAGGACTTTGATATGGGAAAATACAGTTCTGATTTACAAAAAAAAAAAAAAAAAAGGAAATTCCCAAATTGGAGTCTGCTGAATCTAATGTTATTCACTGGGAAATTCTATACCGAACCATTTAACAGATGGTTGGTAGGTAGAAAATCATTTGCACATAAGCAGCAAACACTTAGAAGCAAAGTGGGCTCTGAGAACACGGCGTGCCCAGCGGCCCTCATGTCCCTCTTTGGCAGTAGCATGCCGTGAGTTTTTCTCACTGTGAATAACGTTTTGGGAAAGCTCTCTATGACTTCCTAGTAGATGTTATCAGAAGACGAACCACTTGTTTGAACAGTCACATCGGTTTTTCTTGGGCTACCGGGGACTCCAAGGTAGGACCTACAGGTGAGCTCTGACCCCAGGCTTGGTACCAGTCCATCGTTACCTCCAGGGTCAGCCTGAATAAAGGGGAGGAAGCCAGAATATGTCACCCCAACCTATGCTTCTTTGACATAAGAAGTATTTTTGAGCTGAAGGTAATTAAGGGGCAACAATCATAAAAAAAAGCTTCCTACCCTCCCCTGTGTGCTAAAAACGGGACATAGTTGTAGAAAGGGGTCCCTCCTCCTTTCTACCAGGAAGGACCGGAGTTAATCCTGGAAGACAACTGCAGACCCTCCTCAGGCTGGAGATGGCATGGAGGAATCTGCAGAATAGATACCCCCAACCAGCCTTGACCCATGTGACCCCCTGCATGTGACGCCCCTCCATCCGTCACCCCGAGGGTCACAAGGCCCTTTTGCTTCGCCTTCTCACTTCTCTAAAAACTTACTATTCCATGACCAGTGCAAGCAGGGCGCTCATGGCTGGTGCTCTGGGACAAGCCAGATGGAGGGAGTGGGGAGGGAGGTGGGAGGGAGGTTCAGGATGGGGGGATACATGCCCGCCCATGGCTGATTCATGTCGATGTATGGCAAAACCACCACAATACTGCAAAGTGATTGGCCTCCAATTAAAATTAATTAATTCTTTAAAAACTTACTATTCCTACACTAAGGTGCTATATAAACTCAAGTTCTAACCAAATCTTTGAGTTACTCATCTCTGGGAACTCCATATGTTACATGCACCATGCACAAGTCAAAAAAAAACTGTTGGTTTTCCTTTTGTTATTCTGAAAGTCTCATTTCGAGGGCCCCAGCTGAAGAAACTAAGAGGTAGAGACTTTTTTCCTCCCCTACAAAAGTCAGAGAAAATATGCTTGCCTGTGCTGTGTGCTCAGTCATGTCTGACTCTTTGCAACCCCATGGACTGTAGCCCACCAGGCTCCTCTGTCCAAGGAATTTTCCAGGCAAGAATATTAGAGTTGGTTGCCATTTCCATCTCCAGGGGTTCTTCCCCACCCAGGGATCAAACCTGCATTGCAGGTGGATTCTTTGGTGGCTCAGTGGTAAAGAATCTGCTTATAATGCAGGAGACGTGGGTTCAATCCCTAAGACATGACTTAGCTACTAAACAGCAACACAAAAGTCAGAGGAAATATGCTTGTGTGATGTATAAATGTCTCAGTACCAGAAGCGACAACTAATAAATTCTTTGTCAGAATTAAAACTCCTGGAGTAGAAACATCTCAGGAGACTGAGCCTATTTAATGGAAAAAAATTGCTTTTAAAGAACAAAAATGACTTACTTCATTTGGAAAAAAAAAAGTTTTAGTTTCCTGTGAAACCAAGAGTGCCTGTTAACTTGCCATGGATGAATAAAAAATGATAACAGATTTCACTAAATAAGAATTTTATAAGCTAAACAAGGGCAAGACCTTGGTCTTTCTCACTGCCAGTGCCAAGAATAGTGACTAGCACATAGTAGGTACTTATTATTTAACAGGATAAATAACATATTTTCCATCTACCTTTTAAAATTATAAGTAGAATTAATATTGATTGTAGAAAATTTGGAAAGCATAGAAAAGCAAAAGAAGAAATGAAAAATTACCCTGAGTCCTGAAATAATCTTTCTTAATATTTTAAGAAAGTGTAGTTCCTTCAAGTCTATACACATGGGCTAAATAAATAAATTTCTATCATAGCTTATTTATGTTATAAAAAAAACTACTTTCCAAATCACTAAAATCTTCATAAATGCAATTTATGTAAATATACAACAGTCCATTTTGTTGTTGTATCACCACTAACTGTTGGCTATTGAGATTGCTTCAAAATGTTTTATATACTTAAAGGATGCTGGGGAAAATACCTCTATATGTGGAAGTTCTAAGTTTCAGAAAGAGTGAGAACTTCCTCGCAGATAGAGATCTCCAGAAGGAAATAGAGTTTCCTTATGAAAATAGCCAAGAAGGCAACTGTCCCTCCTAAAATACAGTGCCTGCCAGTGAAGTGACAGAAGAGTTAGCTTTGGCAAAGCGCAAGCTTTGGAACCATAGATTTCTGTCTGATTTTGGCCCTGCTGTGCACCAGTGCCATAAAAAGTTTTCTAGTAACAGAGGCTCAGTTTCCTGTTCTGTGTAACGGGAGTGACAACATGGACTTTAAAGAATTGCTGTGAAGGAAAACAGGAAATAGTGCCTAAAGTCTTGGTGTAGTAACTTAGGACATGGTGACTGTTACTGTGAATGTGTACGTGACTACGTAAGTTTCAAGAGGCTGTTTACAGAATTCTGTAACTTTGTTCCCTGGAACACATAACCAGTCACTCACTGTTGGGCAGAAAGATCCTCCAAGTCAACCGATCAACCCAAAGCCTTGAGAACAAGGCTCACCTCTTGGAGGGCACTAAATTCATACCACATCTGCCTCTACTAATAGTCTGCCACTATCTTCCAGGATATAGAGTTCTGTCCTTGTCTAAAAATTTTTCCAGAAGATTCCAGAATATTTGCTATCAATGTATACATACGTCATACATTTAGTTACTTAGTCATGTCTGACTCTTTGCCACTGCCTAGACTGTAGCCCATCAGGCTCTTCTGTCCATGGGATTTCCCAGGCAAGAATACTGGAGTGGGTCGCCATTTCCTTCTCCAGGGAATCTTCCCGACCCAGGGATGGAACTCGAATTTCCTGCATTGCAGGTGGATTCTTTACCACTGAGTCACCTGGGAAATCTTCTCAATGTATACTAGTAGCTAATAATTCCATTCAACAACAGCAAAAGCAGTAGGACTTTCCTCCTATCTCCAGAATCTAAAGCAGTATTGCTGCAGTTTATGAGAGCTATAGGGGAGGGAAAATAATTTTCCTCCTGTCCTTCTGAGTTCTTGGCTGAGAATGCTACTAGGAAAAGATTGATGAGAGTAAAACAGACTGAAGCTTATTAACATGTACACCTCACATATACATGATAGAAATCCTGGAAAACTTAGTAATTCCCCAAGAATTAATAACAATTTTTTTACTTTAACAGTTTTAAAATGCAAAAACAATGAAGTATAAACTCCTTGTACTTATAGCTCTGAGACTACTCTACAACCAAAATAAATTTACAAAGTAAGTACAAGTAAAACTACAACACCAATATGATTTTTCAAATATCATTAATGTGATGGATGATGTTTACTGAGAGCAAATCACTAACTTTGAGGTTAATAGGAAAAAGATGTATACATGTCTCTGGATTTCACTTATTCTGGAACCTCTTGACTTTAAGAAAGATGGATCCTCATTGAAGATTTCACTGTTACTTCTGTTGCTATTTTTCCTTTCCAGCACTGAACTGAAATGTAACCCTTGACTTTAAGAAAGATGGATCCTCATTGAAGATTTCACTGTTACTTCTGTTGCTATTTTTCCTTTCCAGCAAATGAACTGAAATGTAACCCTTGATTTTAAGAAAGATGGATCCTCATTGAAGATTTCACTGTTACTTCTGTTGCTATTTTTCCTTTCCAGCACTGAACTGAAATGTAACCCTGATTCATTTTATTGATGGGTCTGATGATGTTGTTAGTGTCACTGTTCAGTTGCTCAGTCACATTCGACTCTACAACCCCATGGACTGCAGCACGCCAGGCTTCCCTGTCCTTCACCATCTCCTGGAGTTTGCTCATACTCATGTCCTGAGTCAGTGATGCTAGCCAACCATCTCATCCTCTGTTGTCCTCTTCTCCTGCTGCCCTCAATCTTTCCCAACATCAGGGTCTTTTTCAATGAGTCAGCTCTTTGCATCAGGTGGCCAAAGTTTTGGAGCTTCAGCTTCAGCATCAGCCCTTCCAATGAATATTTAGAGTTGATTTCCTTTAGGACTGACTGATTTGATCTCCTTTCAGTCTGAAGGACTCTCAAGAGTCTTCTCCAGCATCACAGTTGGAAAGCACATGAATGTACTTACAGTGTTGTATAACATTCAAAAACAAAGTACTAGTATGATTTTTACACTGTCATTTAAAGAAAATAATCCATAATTTCATATTTAATGCTGTAATCATTGCTAATAAATTACTGAAAAGATATATGTACACATTCAGGATCAGAGCAACATCAATCAATATTCTAACATATTGGTTCTTTCATGTTGAGCAGCTATAAGCCACATGCTAATTCCACTTCCAAATCACTTTTTCATCTAGTGTCCTAGCACACTTTTGGCTCATGTTTAGTACAAACATGATGGTAAGTAGGAAAGCAAATGTCAGCCTGAAATTTCTAGGCAGTACCCAATTAAAAGATAGTCATGCAGGTCGCTCAGCTTGTCGTCAAATAAATAGAAGTGAAAATACCAAGATGGTAAAATTTCATAAACCTCAGGGACTCCGGAGAATATAACCATAAGTCCCAGGGGCCATAAAAGCCATCTTGGCAAGTTTCAATCTAGCCTTTTCTCATTGCTCTACCTTCTTGTTTTTCTTTCCTCCAGTTGCTGTAATTATTTTGTTCCCATAAATTTTCTTCCTTCCCTAAGGTGGCCCAATATGTTTTGCTTCCCTCTCTCTTGCCTGATGGAAAACCCCACAGATATTAATCTCCTGCCTGGCAATCCTTCCCTCCTCATCGCTGGTGGAGCCCAGGGCACCTGGATGAGCTGAGAAATATAATAAGCCAAGGGCTGCCTACTAGTGACTATAACAGGCATCATTCCAATTTTCTCTCCAGCAAATGCACCAATGATACATTTTTCAGTGTTTCTTCCACTACAGTTGCTTACAGGGCATTCAGATGACTTACACCACAGTATTACCTGATGGTGTTGTTCTAAACACACCGACTCCTTGTCGGGGGACTTTCACAGTCGTGACAATGAACATCTGCTGGTCTCTCCTCACCCCATACGTCAGCTGGGCCCCTTGTGAGAGCATCTGTGGCTGTAACACAGCAGCTCCCGTGCATCAGACCGGGGACATCAGCCTTATTCCGACCCATCCAGCTGTGCTCCGCCTCCCGAGTGACACAACTGGAGATGAGGTCGTCATCATTTTTATTCAACTAAAATGACTGCTAACATAGCTGTTTCAGAAAAGAATTTTGAAGGTACTCAGATATCACAAGCACACTGTCACAAAATGACTGAACAAAACTACTCAATGCCAAATATTGAAAATAACGGTGCAGTGAATGGTTGAGTGAAGAACAAGGGAGTAAATGAATACAAGTGAATGCATGAATGCTGCCCTTGGGTAAAAGGAAAACATCAAGAAAACAGGAGAGATAAATGGTACTTTCAGTTTTGAAAACTTAAGGACAAAAATTGGCCTGTGTTTTGGAGTCGATGTGCCAAGGAGAGAGAGGGGTCTTGTTTGTTTAGGGCTTCCCTGGTGGCTCAGAGGGTAAAGAATCTGCCTGTAATGCAGGAGACCCAGGTTTGATCCCTGGGTTGGGAAGATCCCCTGGAGAGCAGAACGGCAACCCACTCCAGTATTCTTGCTGGAGAATCCCATGGACAGAGGAGCCTGAAGGGCTATAGTCCACGGGGTCTCAGAGTCAGAGACGACTGAAGCGGCTTAGCACGCACGGAGGATGTACCTAAGAGCTGAGCGTTTACCACACATCAGGAAGGAATCTGAGAAACTGAGAGCTACTCTCTGTCACCAAGGACTGCAGGCTGCTGGAAGCAGACTTCTGTGAAGGGACGGGAAAGGTCACAGCGAATGTTCACTGAGGCAGCGCACACGGCTGCCGGCTTTTTTCCACACCTGTGACTCATTCATTTCTTAAGTAGAAGTTTTCATTAATACCTCTTAATCTCCTTCACCTACTTCTCTCCCATGGTTGCTGTCTTGCAATAACACGACTGAGTTCCTCTGAGTTCAACAGCTTCATCATGGTTTGCTAAGATTCATAACATTCCTCTCAGATACAGTTTTGCAGCAATAATCAAGTTAACGTTACATTATAGACCGAATCCCCATGTCCCCCCTCCATTCCTATGTTGAAATTCTAACCCTAATATGATGGCATTTGGAGGTGATGCCTTTGGGAGGTAACTAGGTTTAGATGAAGCCATGATAGTGAATTATTATCCACAATTCAATGGCATGAACGCCCTTATAAAAAGACGGTATGCCAACAAAAGACCATGTGGAGGACATAACCATACACAACCCTCTCACCATGCACTTAGCACGCTGGAACCCTGAGCTCAGCCTTCCAGCCTCCAGCCTCTGAGGAATAACTGTCTGTGGTTTAAGCCCATTAACACGCAGTCTGCAGGTGTTACATAAGGTCTAGTGTGGTGTTCTATAGAGTCCCCAAACTGACCAAGATGTTATATGCCAATGACCGATGAGAATAGACTATTACATAAGACAATTATAGTTTATGTTTATACTATACAGCAGGCAGTTTGGCATAGCAGAAGTGTGCAAAATTAAAACAAGTAGGTCTGTGTTTGAATTGCATCTCTACCACTTACTAGCTATGTGACTTCAAAAGTTATTTCTCTGAATTATGATTACACATCTTTAAATGGTATAATAAGACCTGTGCTATCTGGCATTGTGTCTGGCCTGAGAAGTACTTAAATAAATCAGACCTTTTACTAGTAACACTGTTTTCATTATTTAGGTGGGTTTGCTACCTAAAGAACTATTTAGCTCAAAATGTTTAAACATCGATTTCACCTAAAACTCCTAGGAACTAGAGACCAATACTAATTCTGCATTTTTTTTAATTGAGAAATTTTTCCTTTTGTGGCCACACCTTGCAGCTTGCAGGATCCTAATCAATCAGGGATCGACCCCTGGCCTGACGGTGGGTGAAAGCACGGAATCCTAAGCACTGGGCTGCCAGGGAGTCCCTTTGTTCCGCACATTCTTATGGACATACATGCATGCCTGCACTTTCCACAGGAAATGAGCCACTATCACTAGGGATAACTAACAATTCAGAGAACCCACTCATAGAAGGAATTTCCCCAGTGGTAGTGATAAAAACTTAAATAGTTAATTTTTTTTAATGTATCCAAGAGGAATATTTTACAAGCCCTAGGTAACTAATTCATTTGAAATGAAACATCAGTTCTTTATTGATTTTCACTGAATAGCTTAGTGACATGTTTCAGAAATTTTCTCTCCTTGGTCACATTCTCATTCTGGCTACATGACAGTATTTTTACCAGCTTTGCCATGTGCTCATGTAAAAATTGAAAGCTGTGATTATACTTAAATCTTTCCATTTTCTTTATGGTAGAATATATATTTTCCATCTCCATCAAAGTTGTCCTATAAGACTTTTATTATAGTGGGGATTCTAAAACTTGATACGTAATGAATAGCAAGGATTACACACTTGAGTGGGGTAGTGAGGATTTAATCAGACCATTCTTGCCTTCGGATTTGCACTTGTAACTTTCTAGGAAATGAAAGGGGAAATATCCTCCTCACTCTTTCAGTATCAGAATGCTATCCTAAGTCTATCACCTGAAAAATAAATAAATTGAGTTCTCTTTGTTTGCTTCCCTCAAATTCAGGCATAATACTAGCAATTAGCAATCTTCTATATAATAACACTTTCTTTTCTTTTTTATTTGTGTTTATTTCTTGGAGCTGGATTTTAAGTTTTATGTTAGCTTAAATTTATAGGAATGATAATTACCTGTGGCCTTCCTAAAATCAGAAAACACAAAATTTTTAGAGAAGAAAATAACAATCACCCAAATCCACAACCCAGAGTTAACCACAGTTAATCTTTTGGTTTGTAGCCTTTTAGACTTTATATATTACTTTGTATATTGATTGTACATTATAAAATTGATTTTTATGAAATAGTTATACATGCTTTGTATGTATACATACATAGTTATATTATATATGATTTTTCCTTTAATAATTTACTATGGATATCTTTCCATGTCAATAAATATAAATCTATGCCATTATTTCCAATAGCTTCATAGTATCCCAGTGTATAGATCAAAGATTCGCAAACTTTCATTTCTGAACAGACAAAAGATGAGCAAAGTGGGTCAAGTTTGGCTCACTGCAGGTATTTTCATACAGCCCGCAAGCCAATGATGGTTTTTATATTTTTAAATGGTTACAGTTTAAAGTATCATATTAATGCTTATATAATATTCTCAATTTTGACTCCAAAGCCTAAAACATTTTTATCTGGCCTCTGAGAAAAAGTGCTGACCCCTGGTTCAGGTGTATCATCATTCACTTAGTCCATCCCAGACTGATGGATGTGTCTGGCACTTCCTGCATCTCTCTAAGGTAAGCACCACTGCAGTGAAAAGCCTGTAGGTATACTTTTGGACACTGGTCCAAGTTCTTCCTTAGGGTAAAATCCTATTAGTGGGATTGCTGGAGCAAAGTAGCTCTTTGTTCAAGTTTTGACACATATTGCCTAATTGTTCTCCAAAAAGTTGGCCTCTTTAAGTTGGATTAGTGACTGAATGTTTACTTCCGCCCAAGGTTCACATGTTGAAGCCCCAACCTCAAGGTGCAGGTATTAGAAGGTGGAGCCTTTGGGAGAGGGTTAGGTCATGAAAGTGGCCTGGTGGGATTAATGCCCTCATCAGGAGAGAGAGAAAAAAAACCTGCCATGTGAGGACACAGCAGGAAGGTAGACACTTGCAAGCCCAGCAGAGAGTAAATTAGCTGACACCTTGACCTTGGAATTCTCAGACTCCGGAACACTGAGAGAATCCAGTTCAGCTGTTTAAGGCCCGAGGCTATGGAATTCTGTTCTGGCAGCCGGAGAAGACTAAGACAGACTCTCCCCCACTTCTGTGACCTGTGGCGGCCAGAAAACCCCCTTCCCCTCACTCTAGCCTACCAGTTGAGAGCAGATCTCAATCTTTGCCAACATGGCATGTGAAAAATAAGCCCACATTTTCTCTTCATTTTCATCTTCTATCACTCATGTTGTTGACTCTTAATAAGGTAGAATATCCATTAGTTCTTTTCAGGAAAATCAGCTTCTCCTTTGCCCATTTACCCATGTGGTATGCAAAACCGGTAGACTTCCAGAGAACGGTTGTCTTCTTGGTCTTGTCATGTTAGACCCTGACTAACATGCCCTCTTTTCCAAGATTTTAATTATTTTGTGAGTCTTCTCTGAGCCCTTTGCAGCTACTTTCTCTCCACACAAGTTTGTAGACAGATGTTTTTAAATGGCTTCCATCGCGTTCATTACTCCTGGCTGATGGTAAACTCTCACAGGAAGTTCTTAGAACTGAAGGCCCAGAAACGCATAGTGAGAGTGAAGAGAGTTTATCTCACTGTACTTCCACATAAAACCAAGTCCAACAGCTTGAACAGCCCGCTCCTCCCACTATGAGGATGCACTGAAAGTCTCCTCATATACCAGCCTTAGAACCTTTAGCCAAAAGAAAACTCAAAAGAGCTCAGTTGGTATCCACTAATTTTCATCCTTGGAGGTGCTTTTCAGAATTTTCTGCAATGCCCAAAACTATAAAAATCTCACTCTCTCTAGCCAGTGAAAAATCAGTATATTCTCCAAATCTCAGCGTTCACTTGAAAACAGAAGTCCACATCAAGCTACAATATGTGAATATCTAGCATCCCTGGATGACTATGGTACATGTCTGATAGAATTCAGTAGCAATAACAATCTCCAAATTCTATTAGGAACTGTCGGTTACACCCCTCAAGTGTCATGAACTCACAGGAGTATCTCCACAATAACTATCTAATACTGCATAGAAGATAAATATTAACATGATAACGAATTTCTAACAAAACCCATCTATAGTACAAAAACAGTGAATCCTGAAGATCTTGGAAGACAGCTTGTGGAAATCAAAGCAAGCATCACCCCTTTCCATCCTCACTGAGAATGTCATTTACCCACATTGGGAAAGCTAAATCAGAAAAATCAATAGCTAACTAATTAGTAGGTATTACCTGTCTGCTCTGCTTGAAAGGCCAACCAGGATTTAGACAAGAAACACTGGGAGATTTTCACAATAAAGACTGAGCTATTGTCAGAGTATTCAAGGAAGCTGCATCAGGTTATTTGCTTTTGTTTGGCTGGCTGATTAGATCGCTTCATTTTTATTCAGTATATGTATTGTTCATTTATTAACACATTCAACAGATATTTTTAAGTAACAAGAATAAAACCTCTGTATGCCTGCATATATGCAGTCTTTGCAATTGGTCCCTACAGCTCCAGCAGCCACCTCTCCACATTTCCCTCTAGAAACTCATAGCAGAAGGATGAAAGAGAAAGACAATTTGACAAATGCTTGGAAAATGGAGAAGGAGGAAATCGAAGAAAAGGCTGGAAAACCTGAGCTCTCAGTGTCCTCATCTATAAAACAGGAGGGTCAGTATTTTTATTTTAGATGTACCCTGATGATAAAATGAATTATTATATGTGGGGTACATCGAACAGTGGCATGTGGTAAGCAGTCAGTGTTAGCTAGTCTTTTCTTTTTTTCTTTTTGGTTTAAATTTTGAGTCAGGTGTTACACATGGTGCTAGAAAATACAAACATAAGTCACAGTTACTGACCATGTGTTACTTACAGTCTAGAGCAGGGAGACATTCAAGTAAATTACATACGACAGCCCCATGTGGTACCATTCAATACGAACACTACAAGCCAGACTCTGTGCTAAATTCTATATGAATTATCTTATTGAATCCTATTAAATTCAATTAGTATGCCCATTTTACAGACAAGGACACTGAGTCTCCAAAAGGTCACCCACATTACTCTAAGGGATACAAAATACCACGTCAGGGCCAAAACAAAGACGAGAACGCAGTTCTATCTGAACCCAGTGCCTGTGTCACCTGTGCTCTCTTAACGTCAGTCTCCCTCCTTGAGCAGGTGACGCTAAGGACACAAAGCTCTGGGTCCAAACGAAGGCGCAGAGAGAGGATCCCACGGCAGACACACAGCCCAGGGGGCAGAACTCCCATCTTGCTCTGAGTCAATTAACTAATTAGCATTGGAGGGTTCAAAATATTCTTCAAGATTTCTCTCAAGTTTAAACAGATACTCTCTCCACCTGTGAAACAATGATTTTGTGAGCATGACATGGGGCAGGGAATGCTGGCGCAAGGGCCAGAAGACTGGAATTCACATCCTAGCTCACTCCCTCCTTTGCTCTGTGAACTCTGGCCATTATATCTTTTTGAGCCTTCCTTTCTCATCATCTGAGAAATGAAGAGGCTGGCCTAGATATTCCTAGGATTCCCTCCAGCTCTGGTAGTCTCTGATCTCTATTTCATGGTTCAACGTGAGCAGGATGTGTGTTCAATCACTTACCCTTCTGAGTCTAGACAGTGCTCTTAACTATGTTTCCTAAGACACCCAGGTACATACGCCTCCCTTTCCAACTCCAGTTACTCTTTGAGCCCTGTCGTTGGCCACTTCTTCTTTGCTGTCTCTGGCCCATGTATTAGGTTCTTACTGCTGGTGTAAATTAGCATGCACTCTGAGCCTTATTATCTCACAGTTCTGCAGTTTAGAAGCTGAAATGGATTCCACTGGGCTGAGGTCAAGGTGTTGATGGAACCATCCCCCTTTCTGGTGGCTCTAGGGGAGGATTCTAGAAGCTGCCCACATGCCTTGGTGTCTGTCCTTCTTGCTCTGTCCTCCACACCAGCAACAGCTATGAGCAACTAAATCTCAGCAACACTGAGCCCACCTGAATAATTCAAAATAATCTCCCTAGTGTAAGGTCAGCTGATGAGCCCTCTTAATCCCACCTGAAACCTTAATTCCTCTTTGCCATAGAACAGGTTCCACGCAGAGGAACGAAGACATCTCTAGGGTCATTACTCTGCCTACCACAATCCTTTAATCCTTCACAGTCTCTTCGGTACTTTCAGCAAGTTTGGCCAGCACAGATGGGAGAACATGAGCGATTTGCCATGCTTTAAGAAGATCAGGTATGGAAACTAAAAGTAATCCAAGGATTACCTGGCCAGTCTCAGGTGCCATCACGCCCCCAGTCCCAGCACTTCACTAGGACCTCATTCCCACAATTCCTTGCTCTCCACTAGGCATCTTTAAAGCCATTATTTGTGTTTATTTTAATGAAGCTCAAACCAATATGTTAATAAAGAAAAGACCTAGAAAAGTAAAAAAAAAAAAAAAAAACTCTCTGAGAACCACAAGAATGAATCTAAAGATTTTTTAGGTAAGGTACCCTACCTATAGGGTAACAATATAAAACACTGAGTTAAATTTGAACCTCAGGTTAACAACACATAATTTTAGTATAGGTATGCTACAAATATTTGATGAGATCCCCTGAAGAAGGAAATGGCAACCAACTCCAGTACTCTTGCCTGGGAAATCCCATGGACAGAGGAGCCTGGCAGGCTACAGTCCATGGGGTCGCAAGAGTCAGACATGACATAGCGACTAAATAATGCTTAATATTCGATGGAACTACTTAAATTAGGAAAAAATTATTTGTTGCTCATCTGAAATTGATACTTAGCTGGGTGCCTTGCAGTCTTATTAGCTAAATCTAGCAACCCCATCTATCTGAACCTCTTCGAATGATAGTATCTTAGCTATGTATTCCTTCTCTCCAAAGGTCAGACACATTTCCAATGTTTGCTGCAGACTAGTCCAATAGAGAGCCACATTGCACATATCCAAAACTATGATAATAATTGTAAAAGCTGCTATATGACAACTACTTTTTCTGCACTCTTTCCATGCAACCTTTCAGTCAGTCCTGTAAGAAGGAAATGCAGTCTTGGAGAGAATCTTGCCTTTTGTCATCCAGCTACTGAAATGTAGGCTGAGAGTTCAAGCCTGCCTCCATCTCCCTCCAGACACTAACACCATCTCGCCCAGGGAGTCACAGCTTCTGTTCCCTCATATGCTTCCTTGATTTTGCCATCCACACACTTCAGTTCTCCTCATCAGGGCTTTCTTTGGCACTAATGAAATCGTATCTGACTGTCATTCAACAGAAATAGATGTATACACGGGCCCCAGACAGGAAAAATTGAAAAGGGCTACCCAACTATAAGACCAGAGCAAATATCTTCCTCTGTCACACAGCACAGTAGCTCAGCTATTCCTGTATTGGTACTTTTTTCTGTATTTCTGTTTTTAAATTTTGAGGTGTATCGTTTACTAGGCCATCTTTGACTAAGTTGACAGAATCAACTTTTATTTAATCCCATTCAACACTGGATGTGATCCAAAGGCTACATTTGATTATTTGAGTTAAAGGAGGGTACTGCAAAATTTAAGATGAGGCAAAAATTAAATTTTGCTTCAGAATCTATTTCTGCACTTAACATTCTGTCCAACACTGTAAAGCACTGAGTCAGAGGCTCCCCTACCTGAATTCTGCCTCCCCCCACGCCCTCCCTCCTATTCGGCTCTCCAAAGCCCCAGAGAAGGATGGCAACTATACGGTGTGATCTTCCTCCAAGACACAGGCATGGGGCAAACTTCTGGCCTCCAGAGGGCTGACCTATTAGGGCCCGGCTGAAAATAACAGCTTCACCTTTCAGGACAACAGATCCAGTTCAAGTGCCGCCAAGTGATGAATGAGCTATAACTCCTTGGCTATCACTAAACTGGGGCTTCCCAGGAGGTGCTAGTGGCAGAGAATCCACTGACAATGCAGGAGACTCAAGAGACTCAGGTTCAATCCCTGGGTCGGGAAGATCCCAAGAGAAGGGAATGGCAACGCACTGCAGTATTCTGAGTAACTGAGTAACTGAGCAAATACACACAGAGTTGAATTATCAATAAAAACCATTTATCTTTTCTTCCTCTACCTCCGCAGGTGCTGGGAAAACAAGATATACTATACATTATCTCTGCCCTCCCAGGACTCATTTTTGGAGGAAAATTAGAATAAAAAGAATACAGTGTAATCTGTATGCCTTAACAAACAGTAGTATATATATGGGTGCACCTTGAAAATATTATGCTAAGTGAAATAAACCAGGCCCAAAAAGATAAATACTGTCTGGCTCCACTTACATAAGGTAATTAGAATAGTTAAATTCATAGAGACAGGAAGTGGAAGGGGTGAGGGGGAGTGGGGAGTGACTATTTAGTGGGGTACGGAGTTTCATTGGGGGTTGATAAAAATTCTGTAAATAGATGGTGGTGATGATTGTACAACATTGCAAATGTACTTAATGTCACTGAACTGTACACTTAAAAAGGGTTAAAATGATCAGCTTTTTATGTCTATTCTGCTACAATAAAACTCTCACCAAACTGAAATTTTCCTCTGAAGGTAACTGGAAGGTGTATAAAACACTAACGGCGAATTATTTCCCTGCCAAAAGGAGATAAAAAGGGAAAAGTGCTGTAGCAGATAAATAAGTACAAAAAAAAAAAAATCTGGACATGTAAACCCAAGGTGGCTGCTTAATTCACTAGGAGGCTAGTAATATGGTTTTGCTTTACAACATTCAAAGCATAGCAAAGAATATCTTTCATTTAGGAAACCAGATCATATATTGGGTTTCCCTGGTGGCTCAGACGGTAAAGAATCCACCTGCAGTGCGGGAGACCTGGTTTCGATCCCTGGGTTGGGAAGATCCCCTGGAGAAGGGCGTGGCACCCCACTCCAGTATTCTTGCCTGGAGAATCCCATGGACAGAGGAGCCTGCGGGCTGCAGTCCATGGGGTCGCAAAGTAACTAAGCCCAGCACACACAGATCATGTATGACTCAGATGTAAGCTGCTACAGTGGGATGGAAATTGAGTGTCAGTCAGTCATTTTGCAAAGGGTGGGAAGAAGGAGCTTGCTTGAGATGTGACAAGAGAATCAAGGAGTTAGTCATGGCCCACAAAGACATCTCTCAGAGGTCACAGCTCGGGTGTTTCCCTAGGACAGGGCCTCCCTTCACACCTGACTCAGCCGCTAGTGCTCAGTGCCCAGGAGTCTCCATGGTGACCACTCTGCCCGATTCTTGTCATCACTGATCAGGGTTTTTTCCCCCAGAATTATGCATAATACTGTGGTTCTGGTGATCTACCTATTTCTAATTTGCTCCACTTTATATTTCATTAGCAAACAACATGTAGAGCAATAAACCCGAAAGTATAGCTTTCCTTGGGAAAACTAGATATGAAATATGAAAAGAAAAACTCCATATTGTTAAATACTTCATGCCAGTTTGAGTTAGATTTTGAAAATATCTTGAGCCATAATAAAGATGGCCTGTACCCGTGTATTTCCCTTTTCATGTAGTCCTTCGCATATCACATGCAAGGTATGGGTTGACGCTACTCAGCATCAAAACACCAGGCTCATTATTTACAAAACTCAAAGAGACTCGCAGACTTGAAGAACAAACTTATGGTTGTCAGGGGGGAAGGATGGGAGAAAGGGATAGTTAGGGAGTGTGAGATGGACATGTACACACCGTTATATTTAAAATGGAGAACCAGCGAGGACCTACTGTAGAGTACAGGGAACTCTGCTCAGTGTTATATGGCTGCCCGCGTGGGAAGGGACTTGGGGGAGAACGGATACATGTATATGTATGGCTGAGTCCCTTTGCTGTTCACCTGAAATTATCACAATATTGTGAATCAGCTATACCCCATTACAAAATAAAAAGTTTTTTTAAAAAAACCACCTGGCTCACTTGTCATTATGTGTGAAAATGATATTTGCAAATGGAAAGGCAGAATTATTGGATACATTCATTTATAAATATTTTTGAGCATGTTACTAAGAATAACAAACCAAAATGCTGCTTTAAATATCACACAAATAAATCCAAATTCTACTCAAAACTGAATTCTTGCAAAGCAAGGTCAAGATACTTAGGACTTTTGGCAGCTGGAAAAGACTAACCTTGGCTTCAGCGATTTTAAAACAAAGAAAAGATTACTGGAGATAAAATCAGATTCTCTTAGGTAACACTGTCTGCCTTTTCAGGGATCCACAACGATGCACATTCTCCCTATAGTTTTCATTTTATCAACTGGCTTAACATCATTTTCATGTTCATAACATGTGTTGAAAATATTGTCCTGTTATTAACTGACAGAGAGATGAATACAAAAGTGATTAATAAAACTGATTATAAAATGCTTTACAAAGCATCATAGACTTTTTCTTCCAAGTAATTAATTCAAAATATTTTACTGAAATGACAAAAGGTCTCGAAGAAGCAGCATCTTACTAGTCAGTAGATATATACCTTTATCTGAGTTTCACAGAGAGGATTTTGTTTCCAACATAAGATATATTGGTTCAAGTCCCTGAGTGTACATCTTCAAATTATCAATCTCAAAATTATGGAACCATTTCTCAGGAGTGAGCATCACATTCTGATTTCAACTCGGAAAGTACATTTGCCGCGTACCCTATCAAGATTTCCTACCCCAACAGTAAGTCATAGTAATACTTTGCTGCTGATAATGCCTATACTGTCAGCATCAGTCAAGATTATGCTGCCGGCAAATTTTTGCTGCAGAAATAATCTCTGATTTAAGTAAGAACATCATGACTGAAAGAATATTAAGAAAATCACAAAATTACTAGAAGGCT
Organism: Antilocapra americana; assembly: GCA_007570785.1. Lineage (NCBI taxonomy): Eukaryota > Metazoa > Chordata > Mammalia > Artiodactyla > Antilocapridae > Antilocapra > Antilocapra americana. Next base: position 3,512,087 of record ML660218.1, on the reverse strand, counting down.
ACAGAACGGCATTGTCCAGTAGAATTTTCTGCAATGATGAGACATGTTTTCTGTCTTTACTGACCAACATGCATGGAGCTGCTGAGCACTTAAAGCGTGGCTGGGAAAGTGAGGTGTGTTACTCATTCAGTCATGTCCAACTCTTTGTGGTCCTGTGGACTGTAGCCTGCCAGGCTTCTCCGTCCATAGAATTCTCCAGGCAAGAATACTGGAATGGGTTGCCATTCCCTTCTCCAGGGGATCTTCCTGACCCAGGAATCAAAATGGAGTCTCCTACATTGCCGGTGAATTCTTTACCTTCTGAGGCACAGGGGAAGCCCTGAAGTCTGGCTAGCACACATTGAACAAACATTAACTGTATTTAATTTAAATTAACTTATACAGCCATTGTGTGACTTGTATCCACCACGCTGGACAGTGCAGCTGCAAAACCAGGAACCAAGGTGGGTTGGCAATAGCCACCACAGCTAAATCCCCCCTAAAAACTAGCGCCGAGAGGCCTCATTTCATCTATAGCACAAAGCAGCCTGGGACATGCGACACGGCCATTGTGACCTCTAGCGGCTGATGCTGCTTCTACTGGGACAAGCTGCCACGCTGGAAATTCTGTGATCCCAGGATCTCTGTACAGGATGCTGGCATCACGTTGGTTGAGCCTGACTTAAAGACCCACTTCCTTTATCACTGCGCCACCTGGGAAGCCCCTGAAGTGTATCTGTAAGTCCCAAATCAATACTCAAGGCATTGTCATGATCATTCGTGGACATGCTTCAGGGCATCAGAAATTCAAGGCTCCCAGCATGCACACTCCAAGTTGAGGTAGAACCAGTTGATGCTCTGCCTTCTTATTTCAGGTCAGGCTGTAAACAGGTGTCCTTGTCACTGTCTATTCAAAGCCTTGTTTTTCACATCACTTGTGTTATTTCTTGGTGGTTTCACCATTTAAAGTGGCCCCAACCGCAGCCTTAAAGTACTTAGTGCCTACAGGGAAAATATGTGATTAGTTGGGTCTTAGAAAAGACCCTGATGCTTGGAAATATTGAAGGCAGGAGAGGGGGATGACAGAGGATAAGATGGATGTCATCACTAACTCAATGGACATGAGTTTGAGTAAGCTCCAGGAGTTGGTGATGGACAGGGAGGCCTGATGTGCTGAAGTCCATGAGATCTCAAAGAGTTGGACACGAGTGAACTGACTGAACTGGGGCTTCCCAGGTGGTGCTAGTGGTAAAGAACCTACCTGCCAATGCAGGACACATAAGAGACAGGGTTCAACCCCTGGGTTGGGAAGACCCCCTGGAGGAGGGCATGGCAACCCACTCCAGTATTCTTGCCTGGAGAATCCCATGCGAGTCTGGCGGGCTGCAGCCCATAGAGTCACGTACAGTCAGACAGGACTAAAGCGACTTACCGTGCGCACACACAACGTTCATTCAAGTGTGAGTTACAGTCTTAAAACAGAAATACACATCAAACAAGGTGATGGACTAGTCAGTTAACAGAAGTGTTGTGATCTGTGGGTCATAGGAACCTAGCCCTGTATTACCCCTAGACCCTGTGGGTGCAGTATTCGCTAACTCTCTGTTGGCAGTTACCATAAAACAAAACTGCCCTGAATGTTGAGAACTGCTTATTTTGTTAATATCTGGATGCAAAATGACCAAGTTAGTCACATTCACAGTTGAGGCCTCCGTATCAAGAGTGACACCTGATATGGCAGTAAGGATGCAGTGAGTATTGTTTGAATAAAGGAAGGAACTCATTCATTCACGAAGGCTCAAAGCAACCAACAGCTTGTATCAGAAATGTTCTTTGCTCTTGGGAATTAGTTCTGAAACAATGGCAATGAGTGTCCTTACATAAAGACGACAGCACAGAGGCTTTAAAATTGCAACGTATCAATTATCACTACCGCTTCAAATACCCCCAAACTATACTCAGTGGTTCACACTGAATTTGAACCATATTCATATTCACACTTTTAGAAATGTTTGATGATGTTTCACAGCCAATGCATAAGCCTCAGAACAAGGCTTGTTGCTAAGTGTGACTACCTCTAGAGGGAGAAACAGTCGAGGTGAGTCTAATTTGCTCGTCTGAGGTCAGCAGTAACCCAAGGGAGCAGACTTGAAGCTCCCAGTGTGTGTGTGTCATAACCTGTAGCCAGGATTCATTTCTTAAAAGTGAAGTAATTTTCCAAAGAGAATTACTTCACATTTCGGTAATTGGAGGTGTCACTATAACCAGAATTGCAATTTTAGTGCTTCCGTGTTGGGGCAATTTGGGACTTAAATTTTACTTCGATACATTTCATTATAAATATTTCCACTGTCAAAACAGAGCTCAGTTGGCAGTGTTTGCCCAGAAGCATCTCAGAACTAATTTAGCATGAGGAATTCAAAGCTGTCTTCCTCCAGCCCTGGTTTCTAGGTCATCCTGGAAGCCTCATGGAACGAGAGGACGGAGGGGCCCCGCACTCTCAGCTCCCAGCGTTGGCTTCAGTCCTCTCCCCAACGCAATGTTCTTACTAGGCATTGAAAAATCTATTACGTGAATTTGCAGCAGCTCTGGAGTCCTAAGACAGCACAAATTGTTCCCATTTTGATTGGAAAGATAAATTGCAATCACTTCAGAAGGAAGCTTCACACTGGACGCCCTTGTCAACCGGAGCAATTCTCATTGGGAAAGAAAGCTGGCCACAGAGGATGGCGGGGGGGAGGAGGGGGGAGGATCACTGTCTCTAAGGTTGCGTGGTTCCCATCACAGGTGGGATTGGATGTGTTCACTGAGCAGGCTGCAGAAGCCTCAGCAAGTGTAAATTTAGAGCGATTGATAAATGACTCCTATTGTATGTCAGGTTCACATTAGCCGTAATGAAGCCGATTGCAAACATCGAGTAAAGTCATCAGCACAATCTTTGCCATGCCCAGAGAAGCCAGAAATGATATTATGGTTCTCGCCTCAATTTTAAATGTGAGCATCAAGTCACAGTTTATGTTAAAGATGAAGTACATGTCAGCCTCTGCCAGGGCATACCAATTAGGGGAAGGAGGAGAAACAATGAAAGAAGTAAATATCTCATAGGAAGACAGAATTTAGAGCAAGTCACAGAGCCTGCATAGACCAGTAGAAGGAGCACTGAATTGAGAGTATGAAGACCTAGGTTTGAGCAGCCCTCTGCCTACCATAAATGGATTCGCCCTTTGAGACCAGCCACTTAGATTTTCTGGCTCTCAATTTTGTCTTCAGTGAAGTGAGTACGATTAAAAGCTTACGTCTCTCTATGAAACAAAGTTGTTAGGAAATGCTATAAAACCATGTCCAGGTTTTTTCAGAAGTCTGTATATTACCTGCATAGGACATTTAAAGTTTAGAGGAAAGTACCCCTAGGGTCATTGCAGCACTATGCACAATAGCCAAGAAGTGAATGCAACCTGAGTGTCCATCGACAGATGAATAGATGAAGATGCGGTATATGTTTACAAGGGAACACTACTCAATCAGTAAAATGAACAAAATTTTGCCATTTGCAGTAACATGAATGGACTTGGAGGTCATTAGAATAGGTGAAATAAGTCAAAAATACTGTATGATATCACTCACATGTGGAATCTGAAAAGTACAGCAAACTAGTGAATATGACAAAAAAGAAGCAGACTCACAGCCACAGAGACCAAGCTAGTGGTTACCAGTGGTGGGGAAGGGGCAGGTTTAGGGGTGGCAGAGTGGGAGGTACAACCTATTGAGGGTAAGGTAGGCTACAAGGATGCATTATACCACGTGGGGAATATAGCCAATATTTTATAATAACTGTCGGTGGGGCACACACTTTAAAACTTGTAAAAAAAAATAAAACTAAAAAGACTGGAGGAAAGTTAGCTAATGTAAATTTGGATTTTTATAAACATAAATGTTCACAAAGGGACTGTTGACTCTGATCCTCTCCCTACCCACAGTCAAGGCAACTGTGCAGGAAAAAAATCTGTCAAGACACTCAGAGTACTTTCCCAGCCCTGCCACTAACTAGCTAAGAAGTTTGAACATCTCACAGCGACTTTGAGACTTACTCATGGACTTACCTGTAACATGAAGTAACTGGACTAGGTGGTTTCTAAAGCCCTTTCTAGAAAGTTCTAAGATTTTGTGGAGGATATGTTTTCATGTGCTGTTCTGAGTTACAGATATCACCAATCTCTTCCCATGCTCAGGGATCTTGTCCATTTCAACTTCCTTGGAAATGATACTGCCCTAAAAAAAAAATAAAATAAAATAGTTTTAAGTGGAGAGAGGACCAGTAAAAGAAAACAATGAATTTCTTTTTCTTCTCCTTTTCTGAGGTCTCATTATAATTTGTGGGAGTAGGAAGTGGGGATGACCGATTTTGATGGAAGAGGGTGCTTGGGAGGAGAGTTGACTTGGCCAAGTGTTGCAAACTCCTGAAAGTGATGTTATCTGAGCGGAGTGCTCCATGAGGCATGTTCAATAAAAGCAGATCAATTGGCAAAGCAGTCTTCCACAGCCGAGAAAAGAGGAGACAGCGATCTGAGGACGAAAGCTCCCCAGACTTCAATAATGTATTGTTAACCGGCGTAATCTTCTGAGAAAGTGCGAGCTCTCAAATTAACAGCACTGAATTGAGCCTAATAACTACATTGCGCGACATCATATCTCCTCCTCAATCAATACTTAATTTTCTCACACAGCCCCCCGCCTTCTACAAGCTTTTATTATGTTTTGCAAGGAACAGCATTGACCTTGCGGTGTGCCAGTCACCTTCAACCTTAAAATCCCCAAACAGCCGCGAATGAGTTTGGAAGCATTCCCCAGACAAATAGAGGTTAAAATCCATACCCAGAAGAAAAATATTTTCCTACGATATTCACTTCATATTGTGTCAGACAGGTCCGTTCTTCATCTAGGGTAAGCTTAGAGTGATTAAGCTTTGGAAATGAACCCATGCTTTTAGAAGTAATTTTGATATTCTGGGAGGTGGGTCATAGAGGATCCTGCTTTGGTTTATGTTGGAGAGTGTTTTGCCTATGTTATCCTCTAGGAGTTTTATAGTTTCTGGTCTTATGATTAGATCTTTGATCCATTTTGAGTTTATTTTTGTGTATGGTGTTAGAAAGTGTTCTAGTTTCATTCTTTTGCAAGTGGCTGTCCAGTTTTCCCAGCACCCCTTGTTAAAGAGATTGTCTTTTCTCCATTCTTGCCTCCTTTGTCAAAGATAAGGTGTCCATAAATGCATGGATTTATCTCTGGGCTTTCTATTTTGTTCCATTGATCTATATTTCTGTCTTTGTGCCAGTACCATACTGTCTTAATTTTGAGTCACTTTGAGGTCACACAAGTCAGATCAGCAAACCCACAGTCTGAGGCTACATTTTGCTCCCTAAACTTCACATCCCCTAGTCCTGCCTTTGGTCACTGAGGCTCAACCAAGTCTTGAGGGAAAGCGACTTTTTCCATTTCAGTTAACAAAGATTACTCTGGAGGGTGACAATCGGATTAACTCTGAATCTTCAGTGACTTTAATATTTTGTTCCAGCCTCTCAACATTGTATGTTATATAGGAGAGCTACATTTTAAAATTAGGGAAGAATTTCCCCCCAATAAATCATCTTTTCCCTATTTACTCATTTAATCCATAGATGAAGTGCTGATTTGACATTTCTTCACAAGGCAAAAGAACCTTAAAGAGACAGGTCAAGTCTCATCACAGCCTCCAAATCTTTCTGTGGTTAACTCTTCAGTAAAATGTTGCCATTCCTAGCATGTGGTTAAACCTTGTTTTAACCTTGGCATCTGCTTTCCATTTATGCCAGGTTTCTGTTGTCAACATAACAAATGACTGTCTGCATCTAGCAGGAAATGCGTGCATCTTAGTCTGGGCACTTCCAGCATATTTCTTGAGATTCACTACGATTAGGCTGGGTTAGGTCTTATGATTGCCAGTCTCTGAGACCAAACCAATCTCCGACTGGTTTAACCTGTGTCTCCTATTCCACCCCTGGAGCAAGACAGAAGGCGAGGCTCTTTGATTAAAGCAGACATAAGCGGGTGTCAGGCAGCAAAACGCTGTGCGATTGTCCACGGGCTCATTATGTTTGAATGCTTTCATCAGCTTTGTTGAGGGATGAGAGTATATTATCTGCTTAACTACTACCTCGTTGTTGAATATATTAGGGTACTTCGACTGTCTTACTATTAAAAACTAGTCACCCAAACAGTCGCATTGCTCTGGAATATTCATTTTATTTGAGAAAATTTTCCTGAAATATATTTGCAGAAGCAGAACTACTGAGTCAAATATAATGGGCTCTTTTTTTTTTTTTTTTTCTGTTGGCTCTGCTTCCCTAGTGGTTCAGCAGTAAAGAATCTGCCTGCTAATGCAGAAGCCAAGGGTTCGATCCCTGGGTCAGGAAGATCCCCTAGAGAAGGAAATGGCAACCCACTCCAGTATTCTTGCCCGGGAAATCCCATGGAGAGAGGAGCCTGGCGGGCTATATAGTCCATGGGGTTGCAAAAGAGTCAGATACGACTTAGTGACTAAACAACAACGACATAAGGCCAGAAAATATTCTTTAGGATTTCAGAAAGAACTAGCCCAGTGACCCTTCCTTAGAAGCTCGTCCCAATGTCTTATTGCCTTCATAGACCTCAGACAATGATACAGGTGAGGGGGAAAATGACAGATGGGAAAATAAAAAGTATACAGGAGTAAGTTAACCAGACAGACAATATTCTGGGGGTTCTAAGATGCACTCCAATTACCCAGGACTCAAGCAAACCTAGAGTTGCAGTGGACAGAGCTGCTGGAACCGGTTAGCCCAATGCATTGCTGGCATTGAAACGGCCAAGAGAATGTTTAATACAATCAGGATCAGAACTGCACAGAAAACAGAACCCATGATCATCATCAATGCAGTCAGCCTAGTAATGGTGTGTCCCTTCTCACAAGAGATAACACTAGAAAAAAGCAGAAAAGGGCAACATCTAAGGTCAAAAAAGATTCATTCAGGAAGATGAGTTGGCTGGAAATCTCTGATATACCCTGCTACCTACCTACAGGCCTGCCTCCAGCCACAATAAAGCACAGCATTATACAAAAGAATGAATCTGCCAGTTTTACATTTAAAAATGTAAATGTAAAAGGCTTTCCCTCCTGACTTGGTTGAGCATCAGTGACCAAAGCCAGGACTGGGAGATGTGAGGGTCAGACAGCACAATGCAGCCTCAGACTGGGGGTTTGCTGATCTGACTCGTGTGGCCTCAAGCAAAGCGACTTAAAGTTATTTCTCCGAAAAGCATGGGTTGACTTCCAAACCTTAATCACTCTAACCTTACCCTGTGATGAAGAACCGACACATCTTAGACAACATGAAGTGAATACCACAGGAAAATATTTTTCTTCTGGGTATGGATTTTAGCCTCTATTTGTCTGAGGAATGCTTCCAGACTCTCTCTGCTGTTTGGGGATTTTAAGGTTGAAGGTGACTGGCACATCTCAAGGTCAATGCTGCTCCTTGCAAAACACTTAGACCAGTTGCCAACTGGTGGGTTTTGGCCCTTCAGTTGGCATACACTGGCCCCGGCGCTGAAGAGAAGTTGCATTCACAGCTCCTGGGAAACAGAGGCTGCCTTCAATAGCTGCTGCCACTTCACATAAACCAACCCCAAGATGTTGCCCACGTACCTACAAGGGGCGGGCTTCTCTCTCGACAGAGGAGGGCCTGGAGCTTGTGGACATCATAGACTAAGCGAGGAGGGTTAATTAGACCATGTCCACAAAGCACATTGAGCTCCTTGGAGGGAGGTCTTTTAATTACAGTATTGGCCAGGAGCAAGTGGGAAAATAGGGAAATAATATCAGTTTTGTCAAGGGTACAAAGGAATACTCCATTTGGATTACTTTCTTGCCTCAAGTAATCCATCTGTATTTCCCCACCTTCTTATTCTAGAACCTAGATATATTTTGAATAAGACACAGTAATCTTATGTCTTCATTTGCTGTACTATTCTTTTCATTATCATTATTCAGACATATTATTATTCTGCTCAGTTCATTTTGTAAAATTGCCTTTCAAAGGCAGAGCGATGTTTCTTTTCGCTGCCTATTTTGAACTGTGTATGAAATGGAGAACCAGAGAATGTTTACCCTAACTTGGTTGCAGGATTTGGTTAGAGATGTAATTTGTAAATTTATTCCATTTTGAGAAGTAAATATCAGCTACTAACCACCTGGAAAAGGCACTGCCTAAATTTCTAGGAAATTTAGCTGTACTTCAAAATTCAGATTTAGAAAGCCAAACAGGGCTTTCTAGTTGAAGAACAGATTTACTCTTTAACAGATTCAATCCCACCTGCACAAAGAGTCAGTTTAAAAGAGTTCATATCGATGGACCTTTCATAAAATGTTGAAATAGTCGGCATTTGGGCCCATGTAGCAATTCGTGCATTAAATCATTTGCACTTGGAAACTGGGTTCTTTGACATTGTTTCTATTATAATTTTTTATTTTTTGTCTAGCTCCCCTGGTAGCTCAGATGAAGAATCTGTCTGCAAAGTAGGAGACCTGGGTTTGATCCCTAGGGCGGGAAGATCAGAAGGGAATGGCAACCCCCTCAGTATTCTTGCCTGGAGAATCCCATGGACAGACCATGGGTCACGAAGAGTCAGACACAACTGAGCGGCTAACACTCCACTCCCTATTATAATTTTAGGATTAATCATTTAGGATTAGTTTTTCAATTAATGGTATGAAGAAATTCGATTTGGTGAATGATGAATAGAGGAAAGATTCTCTAGCACTCTCAGACATGTTCTAATTTGAATACATTGAAAAAGAACTTGGATTGGTGGGTCCTACCTTGGCAAGATGGGCCGTTGAGCGCAGAAAGCAGCACAGAGCTCCAGTTGACGGGCTAGAGGGTTAGAGTTGAAATGACGGGGGCTCGTGGACGCAGGTTTGCACGTACTTGGCACAGACGCACCCCTCCTCATTCCTTGCAGTCTGTTAAACAGGAAAACAAATATGGGGTTCTCCTATCCTGGCCTCCTCCAGAGTAAGTAGGAGCCAAAAGTGGAGGAAGGAATGTGGAGTCTGGAAAGAAACAGAAGCCCAGGATATAGTCACTTAGGGCTTCCCAGTTGGTTCAGCAGTAAAGAATCCACCTGCCAAGCAGGAGATGTGGGTTCGATTCTTGGGTCAGGAAGATCCCCTGGAGGAGGAAAAGGCAACCCACTCCAATATTCTTACCTGGTAAATCCCATGGACAGAGGAACCTGGCGTGATATTGTCCATGGGGTTGCAAAGAATTGGACACGACTTAGCAGCTAAACAGTAGTCATGTGACTCACCTGTTCAAAGTCATTCACCTATGAGTCTGAACACCAGAGCGGGAGAAGACCTTCTTGATGATTAAATTGCAGCTGATTAAAATGCCTCCAGCATTTGGCTTCCCTTGTGGCTCAGCTGGTAAAGAATTCACCCACAATGTGGGAGACCTGGGCTCAATCCCTGGTTTGGGAAGATCCCCTGGAGAAGGGAAAGGCTACCCACTCCAGTATTCTGGCCTGGAGAATGCCATGGACCATACAGTCCATGGAGTCGCAAAAAGTCGGACATCAAATGGCTTCCAGCATCAAATGTCCTTTCTGGTGGTGCCTAGAAGGCCCTGCCTTCGTATTAGTAGCCACAAAACAAGCTATGGATGCCTGCTGAGGGCTTCCACCCCAGCAGGCAGACCCAAAGCCAGGTTCGGGCCTCCTTCCAACATCTCCAAGTTCTGCTCAGTGTGCTGTTTTCCCAGAGCTCTGCAGTTCAACTCAGAAATGTTTTATCCTTAATTAGAGAAGAAGCAACCCGAGCTAGGGAATTTAAACCATTTGACCTATCAATAAAGAGAACAGAAATCTCCGCAGGTCAGCAATTTCTTTGCTTTTCTCTTCTTCACTTCAGTGTCAGTCCTAGGGAGCTTCCCAGAGCCACTGTCAGAACCTCAAGGTCATCTCTCCCATGAGGTTCCCTGGGACAAGGGCATATAGCTCTGGGTTGGATAATTTCCAACTGTAGACTGCCTTTGTCATTTGCATTATGATTTCTTCTTTGATCCGTTGGGCTATTTAGATGTGTGGTTTAATTTCTAAATGTACAAGGATTGTTTTTTTCAACTTAATCTTCTTAACTATGTGTGCTGTGTCTTTATTTGCTCAGACACATCTGACTCTTTGTGACCTCGTGGACTGTAACCCACCAGGCTCTTCTGTCCATGGGATTCTCCAGGCAAGAATACTGGAGTGGGTAGCCTTTCCCTTCTCCAGGGGATCTTCCCAACCCAGGGATCAAACCCAGGTCTGCATTGCAGGCAGATTCTGTACCATCTGAACCACCAGGGAAGTATCATCTTCTTATTACTGATTTCTAACTTAACTACACTGAGAAAAGAGAATGTGGGCTGAATAATAACCAATTCTTTGAAAGTGGCTGATATCTGCTGAAGGTCCACTGTGTGGTCAATGTTTGTACATGTTCCATGTTTGCTTGCAAAGAATGTACCTTGGAACAGAATTCTACACATGTTCAATAAATCAAGAATGGTAATTGTATTATGCAAATCTTGTTTACCATCTTTTAGTCTCCTTGATGTATCAATAATTCAGGGAGATATGTTGAAATCTCCCACTGTGCTGATGCATTGTCAGTTCTTCAATTTAGTTCTAACAGTTTTGCTCTATATATTTGAAAGATATTTTACTATCTGCATGCATATTTAAAATGTTAAATCTTTGTAGTGAACTAAATCTTTGTCATTAAGAAGTGATGACACTAATAAATCACTAATAATGCCATTTGTCTTCAAGTCTACTTCTGTTTGATAATAACCTGGCTGTCCAACAGTCTTTTTAATTGTATTTGACAAGAATGTATATTTCCATTCTCTTTCAACCTTTCTGTTCTTACAATTGTGTTTGTGAAATCATCATAGTGCTAAATTTGTTTTGATTTTTTCCCATATGACTGCTTTTCTGAAAATCTCTTTTAGATTGTAAATCTAGCTTATTTCTTGTTTTTGAGATCAATGGTATACTTAAACTTGCTTCTGCCATCTTACTTTTTAATTTTTATTTGTCTCTCCTTTTCCATGGATTATTTATTCTCCTTCCTCAACTTTCAGTGCTTCTTTCCCTTTGGTCTTCATTTTTAATTGACTGAGGATATGTTTATTTTTTTTTTACTACTTTCCCACTTATTACCTTTACAAGCTTGGAAATTAAAGCACCCTAAACCTATTATTTTAGTGATTCCTTTGAAATTATACTATGTACATTTAACTTAACAAACTCTAGTAGTAGATTATATCTTAAGCTCTTTACCAAAAATACAAGAACTTCAGGGCAGATTTACTGTTCTGTCCCTAATATTGTTAACAAGCTTACAGTTAACAAGTGCTTTCTTTCTGGGTCTTTTTTAAGGACAAAAAATAATCATTATTCATTCATCAGAAACACTTGTTTAAATGTATATGTTTACCATTTTACTGGCTGACCATTCCTTTTTACCTCTCAGACCTTCTTTCTTCAATTATTTTTCTTCTTCCTGAAGTATACTTTTCAGAGGGTTATTTAATGATAACTCGGTGGTGGTAAACTCTATGCATTTTTTAATCTGAAAATCTCTTTACTTCTCTCTCACTTTTAAAAGGTAATTTTGCTAGGTATAAGAATTCTAAAGTGACATTTATTTTCTCTCATAAAGATGTTACTCTGTTCATTCTATCATGGCCAGTGTGACATCTACGCTATAACAGCCTGTCTTTATTAGTAATCTATCTTTACTCTACCAATTTTAAAATCTTCTCCTGGGCCTTAGTATCTGAAGTTTCACTGTGCTGTATGAAAAAATGAAATCCATATTTTCATCTCTTTCAACATTTTGGAAATTTTTCGGCAATAATCTCTTCAAATATTGTTTCTCTTTATCCACTCTTCCCTTTTTTCTAGAATCTCTTAGGCTTGTCATATTACTTGTCATTCTATTTGTCCTCTTAAATCTCCTGTCATATTTTCCATCTCCTTTCTCTGTGTATTCCGAGTAATTTCTTCAAACATATCGACCAGTAATTTTCTCTTCAGGTATGTCAAACTCACTGTTTCTTTAGCCCCTGAAAAAGTGAAAGTGAAAGTGCCTCAGTCATATCCGACGCTTTGTGACCCCATGGACTCGTCCATGGAATTCTCTAGGCCAGAACACTGGAGTGGGTAGCCTGTCCCTTCTCCAGAGAATCTTCCCAATCCAGGGATCGAACCCAAGTCTTCTGCATTGCAGGTGGATTTTCTACCAACCGAGCCACAAGGGAAGCCTAAGAACACTGGCGTGGGTAGCCTGTCCCTTCTCTGGGGGATCTTCCTGACCCAGGAATTGAACCAGGGCCTCCCGCATTGCAGGCGAATCCTTTACCAACTAAGCTATCAGGGAAGTAACCCCTGAAGTTTTCTTTCTATTTCCAACAATTAAAGTTTTCATTTTTAGAAGTCATATTGTGTTTTTTCATGAACCTCCTTGAAAAATCTTGATGTCTTCTGTTGCTTTCGCTGTGACTAGTAAGGGTTAACTTATCCAGAACAGATTCTCTGAAAGTTGGCCTTCTAGAAAAGGACTTGGCTGCCTGCAAAGTACCATGGAAGCCAGCTACCAGCTCAGTGCTTAAGGCAATCAATCCTAGTCAACCTCAAAGCTTGGCCTGCAGCCCTCTGACCATGCCAGGGGGTGGGCTACACTTTCTCATCCATGAACACTGAGCTGACAGTCCAGCTCTGGAGCCAAAGTTCTACCACATCATATTGCTATTGCATCCCTTCCCAAAGCATGACCCCTAGCCCAAGCGCAAGGTTCTCCTTGTGAGCTCTGGCTCTGCCCTACCCTTAATCTGTGTATTTTACCCAATAAACACTGCTCCAGTGAATCAATATGCAGATGATGCCACTTTAGTGACAGAAAGTGAAGAGGAACTAAAGATCCTCTTGATGAAGGTGAAAGGGGAGAGTGAGAAAGCTGGCTTAAAATTCAACATTCATAAAATGAAGATCATGGCATCTGGTCCCATCACTTCACGGCAAATAGATGGCAAAAAAGTGTAAAGTGTCAGATTTCATTTTCTTGGCCTCTGCAATGACTGTGGATGGCGACTGCAGCCATGAAATTAAAAAACACTTGCTCCTTAGAAGCTATGACAAACATAGACAGTGTATTAAAAAGCAGAGATATCAAGTTTTGCTGATGAAGGTCCGTCTAGTCAAAGCAATGGTTTTCTCAGTTGTCATGTATGGATGTGAGAGACGGACCATAAAGAAGGCTAAACACTGAAGAATTGATGCTTTCAAACTGTGCTGCTGGAGAAGACTCTTGAGAGTCCCTTGGACAGCAAGGAGATCCAACCAGTCTATCCTAAAGGAAATCAGTCCTGAATATTCATTGGAAGAACTGATGCTGAAGCTGAAGCTCCAATACTTTGGCCACCTGATGCAAAGAGCCGACTCAATAGAAAAGACCCTGATGCTGGGAAAGATTGAGGACAGGAGGAGAAGGGGACGACAGAGGATGAGATGGTTGGGTGGCGTCACTGACTCAATGGACATGAGTTTGAGCAAACTCAGAGAGATAGTGAAGGACAGGGAAGCCCGGTGTTTTTCAGTTCACGGGGACACAAAGAGTCAGGCATGACTTAGTGACTGAACAACAGCAAATGATTCAACGCCAAGTTTTCAAGTCAACTGCCCTGAAGGCGCTGGCCCTCAGCTTGTTGTAAAGTGAAAGTGAAAGTTCCTCTGGTGGGTCCAACTCTTTGCAACCCCATGGACTATAGAATACTGGAGTGGGTAGCTGTTCCCTTCTCCAGAGGATCTTCCCAACCCAAGGATCGAGCCTAGGTCTCCTGCATTGCAGGTGGATTCTTTACTAGCTGAGCCACAAGGGAAGCCTGTAGCTCAGTTTGGTACCCACTCATAGATCAAGATGCTGCTGTTGGCAATTGCTCCCCTGATAACCCTTTTCCTCCTACTAAGTTACTACTCAGAGTTGCTCACAGTTTGTTCTTTTGGAGAAGCAAGGGAGGAAAAATCCCCTCCATCCTTCAAGCTAAGCAGTTCTTCAAAAAGTAGGTTTTAATTCGGATCTAGTTGGTTTTCAATAGAAAGACCCCGGCCAAAGTTCTCAGCCTCACACTGAGAGGACAGAAGTCTAGGGAACACCTCAAAATTAATTCTGATTGTGAGGCCTGAAATGCAGCAGTGGTCCCAATATGGCACCCATCAGATCTTAGGTCTCTACTTGGCTTACTCGCTCTGTTCCCCACATACACTCTGACTTTACAGCAAAACCAAAGCCAGAGGTTGGTTTCCGCATCCGCCCCTCCACCTCCAACATCAGTTCTCAGGGGCTGGTGAGACTGCTGGGGAAAACGCTAGGATCTGAAATATTGTTGGAGGCCGATGTTCTTGGCCCTGTCTGCAGGTTAGAATCATGGGGAGGGTTTTTGGATACCCCAGTGCCCGGGGAACAGCACCCCTGACCAACTGCCTCGGGATCTGTGCGTGTGACCAGCATTTGGATACAAAGATAAATAATTCATACTGCTGGACTTAGATGAGCTCCTTAACCAGAGGAGGAAATAGATAAAGCAGATTAACAAAATACTGTGGCCTTGGCCATATGAGACAGCTGAAGAAATTGGAAAATGCCATCCCCAAATATGTCACTTTGGCCTAGGGATTATTTTGAGTTGAAGTCATTTGAGAATAAACTGGTGTAGAAAGAAGCCTTGTCAGAACTTCCCTTATCTGAATAAAAGCAGGAATTTCTGAGAAATGAGGACTGCCATAAATCTCTTGTCCCTGGAGTCTTACTGCCAGAAAGAAATTGGAACATCAGCCCAGCCCTGAGATAAGTCTGCACAAACAAACCTCACTAAAATAACTCCTGTCTTCCATTAGTTTCCCTGTATAAATACCTCCACACAATTTACTCTCCCCAGAAGCCCAAATTCCTCCTCCCTTTGTCCAGTCATTTCACAGTTTATTTCCCTTTGCTAAGATGGTATATAAGCTTCTGAGTCTAACTACTTCTCTGGATTTTTACTTCTTTATTGTGAAGCCCCCATGCAAGTAAAAATATTAACAATAATAATAATTTTTTTAAAAAGCATATGCCTTCACAGGCAGAGGTAGGGAGGAAGGAGAGGGTGAGACAAATAGAGTCATAAATTGGATTAAAGATTTACTGAGCATGGCCTTGCCCACCAGAGCAAGACCCAGTTTTCCCCACAGCCAGGCCCTCCCATCAGGAAGCTTGCACAAGCCTCATCCTCATCCATCAGAGGACAGACCAAAAGAAAACCACAATCACAGAAAACCAACCAAAATGATCACATAAATTACAGTTTCGTGAAACTCTGAGCCATGCCCTGTAGGGATACCCTAGACAGACAGGTCATGGTGGAGAATTCTGACAAAAGGTGATCCACTGGAGAAGGGAATGGCTAACCGTTTCAGCACTCTTGCCTTGAGAACCTCAGGAATGGTATGAAAAGACCCAGGGATAGGGGCAGACATACAGTTTGCTACCACTTGCACAAGGTACCTAGAATAGTCAAGTTCATAGTCAGAAAGCACAGTGGTCAGTGCCATGGGCCAGTGGGGTGGGGTGGTGAGGAGGGGGTGGGGCTGCTGCTGCTGCTGAGTCGCTCCAGTCGTGTCCGACTCTGGGGACCCCGCAGACGGCAGCCCTCCAGGCTCCCCCGTCCCTGGGATTCCCCAGGCAAGAGCACTGGAGTGGGCTGGAGGGATGGGGAGTTAGTGTTTAATGGGGACGGAGCTTCAGTTTGGGAAGGTGAAAACTTCAGGCGACAGATGATGGTGAGAACTGCACAACAACGCATGTACTTAGTGCCGCTGAACTGTACAGTTAAACATGATTAAAATAGTGTGTTTTATGTGATGTGACTGTCACAGCAATATATAAAAACATTAAAAGAGAAAGAGAGCTCAGGAGTCTTCAGAGTAGGAGCCGTGGATGGCAGGACCCAAGACTGAAGTTCGGAAACTCCATCAGGAAGATCCACGCCCAGGTAAGAAGTGATGATGACCTCAGACTGTGGGCACGGAGAGGAAGCAGAAGATTCCCTCAGGAGGCAGATTCAGCAGGGCATGGTGAAATGGGCCAGATGCCAGGAGCAGGGGAGAGGAATGATCTTGCAAACCAGGATACATGGAGCATGCATGAGAAGCAGCACAAAAACTCTAGAAGGAAGCGACTAGCACAGCCTTTTCTGGTCCATCACTCCAACCTGAAACAATGTGAGGGGGTGCAGACTTGGCAGGAAATACAGGCGCCCACTCCTCTGAATGATGAGGGCAAACGTCATGCCTATGTTTATACCTGCCAGGCCCAGCTTGCTCCTGAATACGTGATTAATAGACTAACAGAAGAAAAGGGAACTTTATATTTATCAGCTAATGGAAACACACCGGTCCAGCACCAGTGAGCCTGCTGCATGACCAGAAAGGGAAAGTGTTAGTCCCTCAGTCCTGTCTGACTCTGTCACCCTATGGACTGGAGCTCCACCTGGCTCCTCTGTCCATGGAATTCCCCAGGCAAGAATATTGGAGTGGGTGGAGATCTTCCTAACCCAGGGATTGAACCCAGGTCTCCTGCCCAAACCCAAATCAGTCTTGCTCCCAATCCTGTGATTTTTTGCAGCATCTAGTACACTGGAGGGGGGGGGGGGTGGGATTAGGTTTGGGCTTTGTTCTTGTTTTTCCAATTTTTTTAAAAAAACTGAGGATGGTCTCAATTGTGTTTAATCAGCACAGTTCTCCTAATCAAGGTCATACGCCATTTAGCAAGTTAGACACGTGTGTAAGGAAATCGAAGCTCAGAGTTAGCAAGAGTCACAGAGCTAAGCAGCATGTGAACCTGAGCTCACATGCTTGCCTGTCCTGCTCTAAACCCATGCTCTTTCCACTGTGCAGGGCAGGTTCAAATACTGCCTCAGTTTCCACGGATCACTTTCTCAGCCTTGATGCCCTTGTCTGTAAGGACAGTACAGGGCCTGCCTCATGGCGCTGGGCACACGCATCAAGTCCACGGTATAGCCTCCAGTCCCAAGCAGGCGTTTGCACCCATCAGTCCTCATGCGGAGCAGAACAGTGGTCCCCAATGACCCCAGTCTTGACCCCCAGGGCCTGTGGCTGGATTGGGTCACATGACAAAGGGGACTTTGCTGATGAGCAAATTAAGGACCTTGGGATAGACCTGGATAATCCTCGATTAACCAGAGGAACCCAGTGTAAGCCCAAGGGTTCTTACCAGGAGAGGAGGGAGGCAGAGAGGCAGAGAGTTGCAGGAGAGAGTGAACGGCCCATGACTGAGTGGCTGGGGACTCTTCCTCAGAGAGGTTTGGACAGGCAGGCAGGTCAGGCTCAGCGTGAGTAGCTGGGGATACAGGAGAAACAGGTAAGCAAACAGCACAGTCCATGGTGTCAGGATCTCTCTCCAGTTAGGAAGACGGCATCTAGCAGCGACACCACGGGCCTGCAGGTCAAAGGTACTATTCAATTCAACCCACACAGTGGGGTGTTTTTTTCTCATTGGCTGCCAAAGTTAAAAACTGGGATAGTTCATGTAAAACTCCAGGAAAGCTGTCAACACAGGCTCACATTCCATAAAGCAAAAGCGAGCTGGAGAGCAGAGCCTCCCCTTTATAGAGACTTTTACTCAGTGCCCACCTGTACACCTGCCTGGCCCTGGAGGCTTGAGAGCTCAGTCCCACTGTTGGGAAGCCATGGAGGTAGTGAAGAGAAGCCAGGAGGCAGAGGCTGAAAGCCGGACTGCAGGGTGTTTCCATTACCCACTGAGTGGTCAGGAACACCGGCATTGCTTCTTACCCCATGACTTGAATAAATCGGGATTGGAAATAGAGAAACAAGCAAGATGGGGAGCACAGGAGATGTCCCCACCATGTAAGTGGCTGAGAGGCTAAAGGCCTTTGGAAAAAGCAGGGCCTGGTTTACCTGCAGGAAGCCAAGCTGGCCCAGCCCCTTCCCATCTGGTCTAGCCTGGGAGGCCCCCGCAGAGGTTACTGTTCAATCAAATCCATCCTCCAGCCCCCACACACAAAGCACATGCCGTCGTGGGTGGAACTGTGTCCACCCAGACTCGTCCATTGAAGTCCTTACTCCCAGTACCCCAGCAGGGGCCCCAACCCAGAGTTGGGGTCTTTACAGAAGTAACCAAGTTACAATGAGGTCATCAGAGCAGGCCCCGCTCCTCCCACATGACTGGTGTTCCTGTAAACGAGAGAGGTTCGGAGACAGACCCTCAAGAAGAAACCACGCCTTGATCTCAGATTTCTGGCCTCTGGAACCATGAGTCAACATCTTTCTAGGGCCTGAGCCACCAAGTTTGGGACTCTTTGTTACAAACGAATACACCTGTGTACACGTGTACACACACACACACACACACACAGAGGGCCTGGTGGTGCTAGCTAGTAAAACGGCCTGATTCTCGCTGCACAGATCTCCATGGGGTGAGGGGTGACACTGAGTTTAGTGTATTTTATGAGTTTAGTTTATTTTATTTTAGGCTGTGCTGGGTCATCCTTATGGTGCACTGGCTTCTCTTGTTGCAGAGCACGGGCTTGAGAGCACACAGCCTCAGTAGGTGCCACGTGTGGGCTCTCTGCCAGGGATCGAATCTGAATCCCCTTCATTGAAAGGTGGATTCTTAACCGCTGGACCACCAGGGAAGTCCCAACTTCTACTTTCTTTAAATGAAGTAAAGGCTGGCTCTGACCTCCCTTCTGTGAAGCTGATGATAATTTTGCCCTACTTATGATTAGATTCTCTCATCCCCTGAACCCTAGGGTCTTGGAGAGAAGAGAGCATTTGAGGAGGTCACAGAAGGGTACGGCTCAGGACCACATGGTGCTGGAGAGTGAGGGGGCCATGGAAACTCAGCCCTCTCCTTTCTAGGGGAATCCTCTCACTGTCACATCTTTCCTCCTCTTGACAGCAGTTGCTGTTCTTCAGTCGCTCAGTCATGTCTGACTTTTTGTGACATCATGGACTGCAGCATGTCAGGCTTCCTTGTCCTTCACCAACTCCCGGAGCTTGCTCAAACTCATCTCCATTGAGTCAGTGATGCCACCCAACCATCTCATCCTCTGTTGTCCCCTTCTCCTCCTGCCTTCAGTCTTTCCCAACATCAGGGTCCATTCCAATGAGTCAGCTCTTTGCATCAGGTGGCCAAAATATTGCAGTTTCAGCTTCAGCATCAGTAATTCCGGTTCATATTCAGGGTTGATCTCCTTTAGGATTCACTGGTTTTATCTCCCTGCTGTCCAAGGGTCTCTCAAGAGTCTTCTCCAGCACCACAGTTCAAAACCATCAGTATAGCAGATATCACCACATAACTGAGTCTTCCTGAAAACCGCAGCCATGGGAGGCTGGAATAAGCAGTACCTGCCTGAGGCCGGGGGTTGAGGAGCCTGCTGCCTGTGGTCAAGGGGGGAAGAAAACGCAGCTGACTTCTCAATAAACACGAGGCTCCAGACTCCGGCAGGCAAGGACAGCATCCCATCCTCTTAACAGAAACAGCTCCTGCCTATCCAGTGTCCTGGTAGCACTCTCTGTAGTCTCATCTTCATCTTCACGGCAATCCCAGAGGGTGCATACTGTTAGTATCCCCATTTTTCAGAGAAGAAAACTGAGGCATGGGAAAGTTCAATGCTTCTGGCTCTGGGCCCCATGTTTATTCTCTGCCTAGCTTTTCACTGTGCCCTGATGCCCTTTCTCAGGCTGTCAAGAGTGAGCCAGTTGAGATATATATAAGTTCAGCAGAGGAGGCTTCCCTGGTGGTCCAGTGGTTAAGACTCCTCCACTGCAGGGGGCTCAGTTTCGATCCCTTCTTGGGGAACTAAGAGTCCACATGCCAAGTAGCCAAAAACAGAAAATGATTAAAACAAAATAAAGTTCAACAGAGGAAGAATGTGGTGGTCATCCACGCTGCTCACCAATATTTGACGAGCCCCAGTAAACCTGCAAACTCACTTAATCATGCCTGTCCATGTGTAAAAACTCTGTAATCCCTTTATTCGGGGCTCAGAGCTTGGCATGTGAACTCCTCCGGCCTGTCAGCGTAACGGACCTGAGTTCTCCGACTCTCCGAGTGTGCTGCTTGGTTTCTCGAGTCCTGGTTTTCTGCAGCACCACCACCCCTCTGCCACCCTGCTCCTCCAGGTCGTCAGGAGCACTGGCTTGAGCTCCCTGTGTTACAGAGCAACTTCCCACTATCTATTTCAACGCGGTGATATATGTGTTTCAGGGCTACCCTTTCAGTTCATCCCACCCTTTCCTTCTCCTGCTACATCCACAAGGAAACAGTAAGTAATTAGCCTACAACAATAGGCCTGGAGGACCACACTCTCCAGCTCTCTTAGAAGTCAGGCATGACCACATAACTGGATGGGCCAGTGAAAGGGGAGCACAGGTTTCCTGCATCATTTCCAGGAGGAAGTATGAAAGGGCCTGTCACATGTCCGCACACCCCTGCTTCCCATCACAGTGGCCTTGAAAACGTGTAGAAATGGAGAGGGTCTCGGGGAAGCCCAACCATGTGAATGGACTTAATGCCACTGAAACTGTATGGTTTTAAATGGTTAAGATGATAAATCGCATCTTAGGTATGCTGCTGTTGCTGCTAAGCCGCTTCAGTCCTGTCCAACTCTGTGCGACCCCATAGACAGCAGCCCACCAGACTCCTCTGTCCCTGGGATTCTCCAGGCAAGAATACTGGAGTGGGTTGCCATTTCCTTCTCCAAGGCATGCATGCATGCTAAGTCACTTCAGTCATGTCCGATTCTGTGCGACCCTATGGACAGCAGCCCACCAGGCTCCTCTGTCCACAGGATTCTCTAGGCAAGAATACTGGAGTGGGTTGCCATTGCCTTCTCCAGTCTTAGGTATATTTTGCCACAGTTTTAAACAATACAAGCCAAGATAGGTGTCTGTAAGACGACAAACAGCAAAGCTCCCTGGATAGTTAGCAGGAGCTAAAAATAAGCTTCTGTTTGTTAAGCCACTGAGATTTGGGGATTGCTTGCAATTTTGCTTCATTTTACTGAACAGAGGGTAGATTTAGCTTCTGTGATTCCTCTCGAAAACTCTAGTACTCAACCACAGTTAAAACTCTTACTGTTTCCTTGTGGATGTAGCAGGAGAAGGAAAGGGTGGGATGAACTGAAAGGGTAGCCCTGAAACACATATATCACCGCGCTGAAATAGATAGTTAGTGGGAAGTTGCTCTGTAGCACAGGGAGCTCAAGCCAGTGCTCCTGACGACCTGGAGGAGCAGGGTCGCAGAGGGGTGGTGGTGCTGCAGAAAACCAGGACTCGAGAAACCAAGCAGCACACTCGGAGAGTCGGAGAACTCAGGTCCGTTACGCTGACAGGCCGGAGGAGTTCACATGCCAAGCTCTGAGCCCCGAATAAAGGGATTACAGAGTTTTTATACATGGACAGGCATGATTAAGCGTGTTTGCAGGTTTACAGGGGCTGGGCAATTGCAAAGAGCAGGACAAGGGTGAATGCGGTAAGTTCCAGTTCCTTGTGTTGTGAATCACCACTTTCTGAGACCTACACGATCCAGACTTTGCAAGGAGGGAGCTGAATTACAGAGGCAGAAGGAGCAGGAGGTTATGTAAAATTTTAACTTTTCCTCTTCAGTAGTGGGGGTTCAAGAGGGAGAGGAGAGGACATATGTGTACTTATGGCTGATCCATGTAGCTGTTTGGCGGAAACCAACACAACGCTGTAAAGCGATTATCTTCCCATTTTAAAAAGTCATAAAAAAATGCACTGTTTAACTCTGCTATGTTTTAGGATTACTACAAATAACATACTCAAGAATGAGAACAGCAGTTCTTTATTTCAATACTTTCTGATAGCATTTTTGTTACATTTTAAAATCACTCCAACAACAAAAAGTAAAGCTACCCTAACATCAAGGCTTAAACCTACTTGCAATCTAATATTTACGAAACTTTTACTCACACTCGAAATGTGCCCCCACTAAACAACCCTTAGCTAGGAATCATTTCTTATTGCTGTTGTTCAGTCCCTCAGTCGTGTCCGACTCTTTGTGACCCCATGGACTGCAGCACACCAGGCCTCCCTGTCCATCACCATCTCCAAGAGCTTGCTCAAACTCATATCAATTGAGTTAGCCATGCCATCTGACTATCTTGTCCTCTGTCGTCCCCTTCTCCTCCTGCCCTCAATCTTTCCCAGCATCAGGGTCTTTTCTTATTACTCACATCCAAGAGCTGAGAACACGGAGGTCCAGAGAGACCAGGAAATAAGAGAAGTAGGACCAGAACCCAAGTTCAAGTTCAAGGGCCCAAGGGCTCCCCTCTCAGTGCCTCACTAGTTAGGAGCACTGCCAAGACCACGTTTTCATCCCATTTCTAAACACCAGTGCCTTGTAGTTAAGACAATAGAGCCAGTGTAAGAACTAAAAGTACTTTAATCCAAATTACAGCAATACAGTGCGAAGCTTAGCATAGCATTACAAAGAGTTCATTGAACCAAGGCCATTTGTTTGCAGGGTAAGCAAGCAGATTTTCCACATAACGCAACGGTGCAGCTGGTAACAGCAGGCACTGAGACAAAGGAGGAGGTGGGGAGTCGGGGGTGCTCATTTAGGAAGAAGCGGCAGATTCCAGTGAAATTGCATTTTGGCCCTGATCACCATCCTGAGAAAATGCCCCTCGAGGTTTTCCATCGGAATCCAGGGCATATTTATGAAGATCAAAGTAATGGCTTTTTAAAATTAATTACATGGATTGGTAGCTTGACAACACCGAGCGAAAGGCGGGTGTCGTACCCCATGCCTTGTTACAGCTGCGTGTATCACATCACACACATCAAAAGCCCAGGACGCGGGTGAGAGCGCGCTCCCTGCCACATCAACCCCCCAGCAGCTGGGACAGACGTGGAGAGTGCACAAGCTCATCCCCCAAGTTGTTGTGACAGCTTAATTGTATTACAGCGCTCGGGTAATTCCCACGTGTTTGGCTTTTTCCTCTGAGTGAATGCTGGCCCCCCAAGCATAGCTATTACCAGGAGAATTAAGATTCACAACTTTGATGGTTCCTCTTGCTCCCTCTAATACCAGCCCTGCTCAGGAGTCCTGGTAATTGTTCCATGGTGATCAGACTTCCCCCTAGCCCTTCGGCATGCTGAGACCCCACAGCAGCTAACAAATCGCAATTAAAATCTGCCACGTGAGTGGAAGAGAATAGCATAAATTAATCAGTACATTAGCAGAATTACATTCAAATGTTCAAATGTGCATTCAACATGGTGGGACATTTTAAATTATAAAGCAAAGTACTTCATTATGGATGCTGATATTTTAATGAGGAAATGTGATGTTTGGTTAAATAGGAGTGCAATAGAGAGACTTCCTTAAAATTAGCATCAATGATGCATTTTTAATTCAAAAAACAAGTTGTGGTCTGTGTCAGTCCTGCATATCAATGTGGAAAAATTGCCCGGGGCTGTGGAAACAGTTGAGCATCTCATTCTCTGAAGACTTAATAATTTCGGCTGCACTAACTAGCGCTTTATGTAAATTGTCAGATAAATCACAGCAATAAATACAGGTTTTAGAAGAACAGAACAGTATGCTTATCCTTAATTTATTCAATCATCAATTCATGTACACTGAAGCTGAGGGGATATGAAAGATTAAACATTTCAGGCGGGGGAAAAAAACAAAAAGAAAGGAAAAGAGGAGAAAATGGCTTTGATAGCGACATGGAAGGAGACTCCAGAATAAAGGTCTCATGCAATTTTACAAAGAAAAGCGCATATGAAAGTCACTCTCTGTGGCATGTAAATATAAAAGATGGGTTACAATTTTACTGCTGTTCTCAAGTACACAGAAAGATTGGTAATCAACACACACAGCAGAGTTTTAAAAGACTTCCTTATAAAATCACTATCTTATTTAATTGCATGAAACAGAATTTAGGCAATACACATGTATTGAAGACTTGGTCAGGGTGTCTTTATGGCTTTTAGGTATCACTTGAAGCTTAAGATGTTGGAGGCTCAAGTCCAAGGACAGCTGATAAAAGTCATTAGAATTACTCAGCATTAAAAAAAAAATTCATTTGAATCAATTCTACTCAGATGGACCGAACTGGAGCCCATTATCCAGAGTGAAGTAAGCCAGAAGCAAAAACAACAATACACTATATTAACACATATATATGGAATTTAGAAAGACAGTAACGAGAACCCAACATGCGAGACAGCAAAAGGAACGCAGATGTATAGAATAGACTCGTGGACTCTGTGAATGAGGGAAAGGGTGGGATGATATGGGAGAATGGCATTGAAACATGTTAATTATCATATGTCTAATCAATCGCCAGCCCAGGATTGATTCTCGGGGCTGGTGCATCGAGATTTCCCGGTGGGGAGGGAGAAGGGAGGGGGGAGGGAGGGGTTTCTGGAGGGGGAGCATACGTAAACCCATGGTGATATCATGGCATTGTATGGCAAAAACAATAAAAGGGAGGAAAAAAAAAGTCATTAGACACTTGACTTGCTATTCACGTCACTGGCGAGAGATGGGCCAAGCCTAAAAGAGATTTTGTCTTCTTCTGATTTTGTTAGCTGTGAGATGAATTCTTGCCAGTTTCTGTGGTATATCAAACCCAGGGCAGAACAACAAATACACACGGGACCACTCTATTTACTGTACATGTGAAAGAAACACAAGTGTATTTTTACAGTTAGCCAAGCAAATGCAGACCAGACATGGGCTTCACAAATAAGCAATACCAACAGCTTGTACAATACCAACAGCAATACAAACAGGCCAAATGAAAATGCAAATAAAATCTGTCTTCCATGATACCCATTCTCAGCTTTGGAATCACTGCCTGCCCCCCCCCCATTTAAGCCCCACTCGTGAGTCTCTTGTTAAAATTGCCTTATTGAGCACAACTTTGCTTCTCTTTTGCAGAGAAGAGACGGTCCTAGCTGGCTCTTTGTTGGGTTTCAGAAGAGTTTTTCTCTTTCCAAAGCAAACACCAAGCTGTCCTGAGTGTAATCGCTCTTGTGGTTTACTTTCCTTATGATAATGTTAGCACTTTATCCCCATCGGAGAGGGAGCCACCTTCTCCCAGAGGAGTTAGAGCATGCCGTGGTAATCCAGCATTTATAAACCTACCAGCTCACCTAGAAGGACAGCCACTGCCTAGGCTGTATTTTACCTGAGCCCAGTGATCCTGGCAGACAGTGAAGGTTAAGAATTTCCCTCACTCTCTGACTTACTACAAAGCACCCCCTTTCCTCGTAGGCTTAGATAAGACATGCACACCTTGCTTGCTTACCTAGGGCTTCCCTGGTGACTCAGACAGTAAAGAATCTGCCTACAATGCAGGAGGCCGGGGTTCGATCCCTGGGTCAGGAAGATCCCCTGGAGAGGGGAATGGCAATCCACTCCAGTATTCTTGTCTGGGAAATGCCATGGACAGAGGAACCTGGCAGGCTACAGTCCATAGGGTGGCAAAGAGTCAGACACAACTAAGCGACTAACACTCTTGTTTACAAGGCCAGACACAGACCCTCCCATTCCTACTGTTGGCCTCACATAAGACTAGCTGAACCACTTGTGCCCAATGATAAAAATGCTTTTTAACCAAACTTTCATTAAGCTTCACTCCTTCTTCCAGGCTCTGAAGGTTGGCCCACCAAAGCTTGAACAGCAGACAATCCCTTGTGAGAACAGGCTGGCTTCTGGGTCAAATATTCTCTGATCCTTTATTTCATCACTTCCCCATACCAAATCCATCTAGTCTTGATGACTCCTCTTTACAAGAGGAAAAACCCTTTGGGCTTAATTCTTAAGGCACTCACAGACCTTATGGTTACCACTTTCTCTTCCCACCCCTGCACTTTTTTGAAATAAAGTCTCTCCCTACTAAGTACGGACTTGTGTTTTATTTGACATTATCGATAGCCAGGGGTGTCTAAGTGCCCCCGCTCTATGCAAAGAAATCTTCTTCTATTCTGTGTGAAATGTGAGGACTAACCCACAGAATGAGCTGAGGCTATCAGAAATTACTACAGACAACAATATTTGGGGTACTATCAGATTTAAAAGCTTATTATTTTTGTTGACTTGCAAACGCAGCAGCTGACCAATCTCACCAGTCTCCATTCACCGTAGCCTGGGTCCAGTCTGAACAAAGAATTAAAAAGGAGTGAGGCCCTTCCAAAGATCCCATCAGAGTAAGAATGAATCCTGAATTGTTGGAAGGGATGTGTGCACAGTGGTGCTCTGGGTATTAATACGGCAAAGCTCCAAAGCAGATGTAGGAACAATGACAGCTACAAAAGCTATCACTTCTTTATGGTCCCAGGTTTCCCAGTGGCTCAGCAGTAAAGAATCTGCCTGCAATGCAGGAAACACAGAAGATGTGGGTTCAGTCCCTGGGTTGGGAAGATTCCCTGGAGGAGGAAATGGTAACCCACTCCAGTATTCTTGACTGAAAAATTCCATGGACAGAGGAGCTTGGCAGGGTCCAAAGGGTCGCAAAGAGTTGGACATGATTGAGCAACTAAGCACACCCACAAGCTACTTACTAAAGTGCTAGTTATTATACTTGCACTCATGTCTGCATTCATGAATATGTCTATGAATTTTGTTTATTTTTCTATTCCACAAGTATACATAGAAATATTCTCAGGAAACGAAATAGCTGTATTAGTCACATAATTTCCTCGGTCTACTAATTAGAATGGAGTATTTATTTCATCTCCTCCAAAAATAGCCAAAAGTGAAACCAAAAGGAAATGGAGACCAAAACGAAGAATACTTTCCATATGGTGACCTGGAGGTTGGCCGTGTCCACTGGTTTGGGCTTAATAATGTGATATTATATTCCACGAGTCTGTATTTATCATGAGCTCCATTTTTCACCAAGAGCAAGAAATGACATTGAGCAAAAGCAAACAAGTCACAGCAAAATTGAAAACAGATTACGTTCTGACGTTGTTTCTCTTTTCTCATCTTTCCAGTAGAAATGTTCTACCATATACATTATTTTAATAATCCAAAATGAAGCCCTGTGTGGTAAAGTAAACAAAGAAACAAGAGCTGAACGCTGGATTTCAACTTCAGGGCCCACAGGAATGACAAAAGAGACAAAACACTTCAGAACAGAGTGAAAAATTGGTTACCGAGAGCGAAAACTAGGCAGATGGGGAATGATAATCACATCCATAAATGAGAAGTTTTCTGTTGTGTGGAGCTTCAGGTTAAACCTCTCAATAATTAAAGTGAGCTTCACTGTAAACATTTTTGTGAACCAAGCAATATTCACTTTCTCCTCACCCTTTTTCCTTAGCAGAGTAGGAAGTCGGGTGCAGAGAAGGTAAAAGTTCTTATGACACAGCCCAAGACGGAGGACAAAGACTTGGGAATTACCTCATTTCATTCACCAGGCAACAAAATTTTATAATAAGTTCCCAAGTAAGCCACAGAAGCACTAAGTTCAGACGACTTTAAGGACCCTGGTTCTAGCTCATCCCCTGCCCTTGCAGTCGTCACTAATCCCATTTTTTGACTCAGCTGGTTCTGCTACTTGCACCCAAGAGTCCTAACACACACCTGCTACGTGGTTATTACTGTAGCAGCTTCTGTGCAGCACTTTCTATACGGCAGCCACCCAAAGCGGATACTGACCATCCCTGTGCTACAGATGGCATATCCGAGGCATAAAGAGGCTAAGCACGTTGTCCAACCCCTTCATGGATCACAGCTTTGACATGATGAAGGGGCTTGCATAACTCAACAAAGCTAGGAGCCATGAATAATGGATGCTTTTGAACTGTGGTGCTGGAGAAGACTCTCCTTGGACAGCAAGGAGATCCAACCAGTCCCTCTCAAAGAGAATCAACCCTGAGTATTTATTGGAAGGACTGATGATGAAGCTGAAGCTTCAACACTTTGGCCACCTGATGCAAATAGCCGACTTGTGGGAAAAGACCCTGGTGCTGGGAAAAACTGAGAACGGGAGGAGAAGGGGGCAGCAGAGGGGAAGATGTTTAGATAGCATCACTGATTCCATGGACATGAATCTGAGCAAACTTCAAGAGACAGTGGAGGGCAGAGGAGCCTGGCATGCCGCAGACCATGGCGTCCCAAAGGATCGAACATGACTTAGTGATTGAATAACACAAGCATGTCCAAAGTCACTCACCTATGAAAAAAGGGAGTAATGACACAGACTAGAGGAACATCTGGATCTTTGCTTTTTAATATTTTATTATTGTGGCAAAAGTCACATAATATAAAGCATACTATTTTAACCATGTAACTGTACAGTCCAGTGGCACAAAGTACATTCACATAGTTGGGCAACTCTCACCATCATCCCTGTCATGAATTTTTCACTTTCCTAAGCTGAAACTCTGTCCCCATTAAACAGAGTAAGTCCCCATTCCCCAGGCATTCCTGGTGGCTCAGGGGTAAAGAACCTGCCTGTCAATGCAGGAGATGAAGGTTTGATCCCTGGGTTGGGAAGATCCCCTGGAATGGCAACCCACTCCAGTATTCTCGCCTGGGAAATCCCATGGACAGGGGAGCCTGGCTATACTCCACGAGGTCACAAAGAGATGGACACAATGGAGCAACTGAGCACACAGGTGTGAGAGGAGAGGCACCAAGTTCTGGGCCAAGGTGTTTATGTGCAGTGAGAACAGAAAATTTATTGACTAAGAGGATTTCCACCCATTAAATCATCAAGAAAAATACTCTGCTTTAACAGATATTCAAATAGAAATTGGCAAGAACAAGCACTTGAGTTTAGAGTGCCCTGAAGGCCAAACTGGAGAGTCACTACAATTGCTGTCTATCAGCAAAGATTATAGAAATAGAGCTTTTGTTTTATTTCTGTTCACAAATTAGACAAAGGTGAGAATTTGATAAAATTTTAAAACCCAGAGAAATAGAATCAGAGGAATTAGGTAATATAATCCAAAATTCTTATAAATGGGGGCAGAAAATAGGAGCTGAGGAGCTGGGTCTCATAAAGCTTACAGACTTAGATAGCCACAGAGCCAACTGTCCTCCAACCCCAAGTTAAATGCTGATTCTGAATGACTGTGAACAGGGGACTTGGGAAACCTGACATCAGCAAGATGGCAAAACAGGAGAGTCCAACCCTCATACGCCACAGAAACATCCATTTTGACAAACACCCAGAGGTATATCTCTATGAGGACCTGGGAGTCCAGTGGAGAGGTCGCAAAGCCCTGTTTAAGCAAAAACCAATTCACAGAAACAGAACAAGCAATCCTGATATTCCTAGGGAGCCAGATACAGTGAGGCTAACAGAGCAGGAGATGAGTATTGTTGAAGAGATTCTTCGTTGTCCTTACAGGACCCGATAGGAGGAAGCACACCCCACGGGACAGGATCTCTCGGGGAAGAACTAGGGTTGGACAGGAGGCCAAGGAAAATGTGGGCAAGACAACGATGCAGGTGCGGGTAGCAAATGTGTTTCGTTATGAATAAGTGAAGGATAGCATATGACATAAAATAAAATCCAAACAACTCTCTTTAGTTAGTGTATACTGAAATGCTTCCAGTAATTCTGAAAATACATCTTCCATGGTAGCTCAGTGGTTAAAAAACCTCCCTTCCAATTTCCGATCCAAGGGTTTGATCCCTGGGTCAGGAAGAGCCCCTGGAGAAGGAAATGTCAACCCAGTATTCTTGCCTGGGAAATCCCCTGACAGAGGCACCTGGCAGGCTACAGTCCATGGTGGTCACAAAAGATTCAGACTTGACTTAGCCACTAAATGATGGCAAACAATTCTAAAAATAAAATGATGGGCATGCTGACCCCCATTCTAAGTTCAGTTCAGTTCAGTTCAGTCGCTCAGTCATGCCTGACTCTTTGCAACCCCATGGACTGCAGCACGCCAGGCCTCCCTGTCCATCACCAACTCCTGGAGCTTACTCAAACTCATGTCCATCGAGTTGGTGATGCCATCCAACCATCTCATCCTCTGCCGACCCCTTCTCCTCCTGCCTTCCGTCTTTCTCAGAATCAGAGTCTTTTCAAATGAGTCAATTCTTCACATCAGGTGACCAAAGTATTGGAGTTTCAGCTTCAGCATCAGTCCTTCCGATGAACACTCAGAACTGATCTCGTTTAGGATGGACTGGTTGGATCTCCTTGCAGTCCAAGGGACTCTCAAGAGCCTTCTCCAACACCACAGTTCAAAAGCATCAATTCTTCAGTGCTCACCTTTCTTTGTAGTCCAGCTCTCACATCCATACATGACTACTGGAAAAACCATAGCTTTGACTAGTCAGAACTTTGTTGGCAAAGTAATATCTCTGTTTTTTAATATGCCGTCTAGGTTGGTCATAGCCTTTCTTCCAAGAAGCAAGTGTCTTTTAATTTCATGGTTGCAGTCACCAACTGCAGTGATTTTGGAGCCCCTAAAAATAAAAGCTCTCACTGTTTCCATTGTTCCCCCATCTATTCGCCATGAAGTGATGGAACTGGATGCCATGATCTTAGTTTTCTGAATGTTCAGTCTTAAGCCAACTTTTTCACTCTCTTCTTTCACTGATATAAAAATAATTGAAATAAATGAAGTGAAAGTTCCTCTCCTCCTTTGCTGATATAATAATAATTGAAATAAGTGAAGTGAAATTTTCTCAGTCATTTCCACACAAGCTCTTTGCAACCCTATGGACTGTAGCCCACCAGGCTCCTCTGTCCATGGGATTCTCCAGGCCAGAATACTGGAGTGTGTAGCCACTCCCTTCTCCAGGGGATCTTCCCAACCCAGGGACTGAACCCAGGTCTCTGGCAGATCCTTTACCATCTGAGCCACCAGGGAAGCCTTTGCACAATAAATGTAATGCACTTGAACCATCCTGAAACCATCACCTCTCCCTATCAGCGGCAAAATTATCTTCCATGGAATCAGTCCCTGG
The DNA here is from genome assembly GCA_007570785.1 of Antilocapra americana. Lineage (NCBI taxonomy): Eukaryota > Metazoa > Chordata > Mammalia > Artiodactyla > Antilocapridae > Antilocapra > Antilocapra americana. The sequence continues at coordinate 3,480,991 of ML660218.1, read as the reverse complement.
TGCCAAAAAGGTTGGGGACCGCTGCTCTAGAACACAAGCTCGCACCTCCCGTTTCTCTGATCAGAGAAGGAAGTTTCCCTTTGCTCCTGACCCATACTCAGGCTCATTCTCTTGGCTCTCATGACACAAGGCAGAAAGACCCTTATTGAGGACTAAGTTGGGAGAATTGGCAACAAAACATCTAAGCCCTTGCTGATGGCCCTTCAGGGATGAAATGTTTGGTCAGCTGACCTGAAAACAGAAAGGTAGGACCCTGAGAGGTGGGAAGGAGTGGCGTTGACAAATGAGTCAGGAAAGAAGGAAGGGTCTTGAATCTTTGGAAACTAGATTAAAGTGTTAGTCACTCAGTCCATTCCGACTCTGTGACCCCGCGGACTGTAGCCCACCAGGTTCCTCTATCCATGGAATTCTGCATGCAAAAATACTGGAGTGGGCTGTCATATCCTTCTCCAGGGGATTGTCCCGACCCAGGGATCCTGTGTCTCCTGTATTGCAGGCAGATTCTTTACCATCTGAGCCACCAGGAAACTACATACTTCAGCCCTATTCTGAAAACACTCTGGGCTGCATTAAGAGCCAGAATCTGTGTTTGAGGGCAGGCGTGCAGGGCAAGGAAACTTACAGGAGACCACACCCACCCCAGGACCCTTGGGAATAAGGAAAGATACCCAGACAATCAGGGTTGGCATCCTCCGATTTTTAAACAACTCAGCAGTCACGTGAGAGGCAACCTGTTTACCAAGTCAATCATATGGGGAGTATGGTCTCAAAAAGAGAAACGCAATTGCCCATATCATCAGGTAAAATGAAATCTAGATTATTAATATGAAAGTTTTCATCAGTGTAGACCTGTCATGGTGGATCAGAGCAATTGATACATAAAGATTGGCCTATTATTAATGCATTAATGTTTAAGATTCTTCCCACCTCGGTTTAAAATTCCTTTATATTTAAAAGATTCTTTACTTTGGATAGGAAAATCCTGGAGAACTGTCAGTGTCCTTGATGATGTAAATGTGTTTGCCCTCAGGATAATCGATCATTATAAAGTCATGCTGGTCACTGGGAACTAACTCCCACACAGCACAAAGGACTTCTCAGAGCCCTGTGCCAAGGGACCAACAAAACTTCAGCCTGGCTTCTACCCATACTGTGCTGGGGTCCCACAGGTGACCCCAGCCCTCCATGCTGCATGTTTGTTCAAGAAAACATAACGCTGCCAAATTGAGGGGCATCCCAGGTGGTGCTAGTGGTGAAGAACCTGTCTCCAATGCAGGAGACGTAAGAGACGCGGTTTCTATCCCTGGGTCGGGAAGATCCCCTGGAGAGGGAAATGGCACCCCACTCCAGTATTCTTGCCTGGAGAATCCCATGGACAGAGGTGCCTGGCGGGCCACAGTCCATGGGACCACAAAGAGTCAGACACGACAGAGCAGCTGAGCATGGACACCTGCCCAACTGAGAAACGTACATTGTCCCAGCTCACTTTGCTAAATCATTATCAGCAATTTCCGCTCACTCGCCTGCCATTTTCCATCTCCCTCCTGGTCCCTCTTTTGTTCTCCTGCCTTCACCTCTCCATAATTCCCTTTTGTTCCTCCTCCCTTGACAAACCTCAGTCACCTTGTCTTAATTGCAGCTGAACTCAGTTGACCCTGGAGTCTCTCTTCCCTCCTGCTGTCATCTGCATAAAGGCTACCTTGCCACCAGCATCCAGCACTGGTTTCCTCTGACATTGGCAGAATCAATTAACCAGAATCATTCAGTCTCATCACCAAAAGGTGGCTCCCTGTTTCCCTCACATTCCCACGTGTAAGCTCTAGGTCAGGGATTGAATCTTCTGGCAGAAAAATCAAAAGGACATCAAAAGGTAGCTTCCGGAGAGCAGTGTTCCAGACATTCATGAGGCCATGACATCACTCTGAGGTGATGTCACCACCTGCAGACTACCCCTGGGACGGAGATAGGATACCCAGGACCCTACAGCCCAGTAGCAGGTGACTTTGTGACAGCCAGCTGCCAGCCCAAGATCCGTCAGAACAGGAATCAACTGTGGAGCGCTAATTGGAACTGAAAAGTGTAATTTAACTGTGGTTAATGTCCTTTTTCTCACAAGCTATTGACCAGAAACAAACAGACTGCCAGATATTTCTCTAGCAAAGTTGGGTTTGTTGGGGATTAGCAGAGAATTACAGGGCTTCCCTGGTGGTTCAGTGATAAAGAATCTGCCTGCCAATGAAGGAGATGTGGGTTCGATCCCTGGGTTGGGAAGATCCTCTGGAGAAGGAAATGCCAACCCAATTCTAGTATTCTTGCCTGGAGAATTCCATAGACAGAGCAGCCTGGTGGGCTGCAGGCCATCTTGCTACTGCTGTTGTTCAGTCACTAAGTCATATCGGACTCTTTGCAACCCATGGACAGCAGCACTCCAGGCTTCTCTGTCCCTTACTATCTACTGGAGCTTACTCAAACTCATGTCCATTGAGTCAGTGATACCATCCAACCATCTCATCCTCTGTGGCCCCCTTCTCCTCCTGCCCCCAATCTTTCTCAGCATCTCATTGGGTCTTTTCCAGTGACTCAGCTCTTTGCTTCAGCATTAGTCCTTTCAAGGAATGTTCAGGGTTGATTTCCTTTAGAATTGGCTGGTTTGATCTCCCTGCTGTCCAAGGGACTCTTAAGAGTCTTCTCCAGTACCACAATTTGAAAGCATCAATTCTTCAGCTCTCAGCCTTCTTTATGGTCCAACTCTCACATCCCTATATGACTACGGGAAAAATCATAGCTTTGACTACTTGCACCTTTGTCAGCAAAATGATGTCTCTGCTTTTTAATACTCTAGGTTTGTCAAAGTTTTTCTCCCAAAAAGCAAGCGTCTTTTAATTTCATGGCTGCATTCACCATCTGCAGTGATTTTGGAGCCCAAGAAAATAAAGTCTGTCACTGTTTCCACTTTTCTCCTTCTATTTGCCATGAAGTGATAGGACTAAATGCTGTGATCTTCATTTTTGGATGTTGAGTTTTAAGCCATCTTTTTCACTCTCCTCTTTCACCCTTATTAAGAGGTTCTTTAGTTCCTTTCTGCTTTCTGCCATTATTATCTGCATATCTGAGGTTGTTGATATTTCTCCCAGCAATATTGATTCCAGCTTGTGAGTCCTCCAGCCCAGCATTTTGAATAACATACTCTGCATAGAATTTAAATAACAGGATAACAATACACAGCCTTGATGTACTCCTTTCCCAAGTTTAAATCCATCTGGTGTTCCATATCCGGCTCTAACTGTTGCTTCTTGACCTGCATACAGGTTTCTCAGGAGACAGGTAAGTTAGTCTGGTATTCCCATCTTTTTAAGAATTTTCCTCAGTTTATTGTGACCCACACAGTCAAAGGCTTTCATGTAGTTCATAAAACAGAAGTAGATGTTTTTCTGGAATTCTCTTGCTTTCTATATGATCCCACGATTGTGGGTAATTTGATCTCTGGTTCCTCAGCCTTTTCTATATCCAGCTTTAACATCTGGAATCTCTCAGTTCACATATTGTTGAAGCTTAGCTTGAAGGAGTTTGAGCGGTACCTTACTAGCATGTGAAATGGGCGCAATTGTACGGTAGTTTGAACTTTCTTTGGCATTGGCCTTCTTTGGGATTGGTTGGAATGAAAAGTGACCTGAGGCCATGGGGTCACAAAAGAGTCTGGCAAGACTTAACCACAGAACACCACCACCAGAGAATTGCAATTAGGGTCTGTAAACACTAAGATCCATGTTTAAGTCCCCTCATAGCAAGAGAAGGACTCAGAGAGGAAAGGAAGTTGGAAGGGTTGTAAACGACAAAGAACGGCTTTTCAGTGGCTGAAATCTTGCCAAGGGAAAGGAGTCTACCTTCTTCGAGTAGTTTAGTTCAGTTCAGTGGCTCAGTCCTGTCCGACTCTTTGCGACCCCGTGGACTGCCGCACGCCAGCCTTCCCTGTCTTTGAGTAGGGGTTGGACAGTATCCTTGCAGGGTGTCAGAGCTCCCCCTTCTGGCCACTCGATTCTAGTCTGTTAAATTAATTTTTTAATAAACATGTCTGTTTATTAACTTTTTACACAGCCATAGGAAAAAAACTCTTTCATTTCAGTCTATCTTTTCCTTCTAGTGTTTAGCTGGCTAACCCTATGAAACTGCAAGAAAACACTCATGGAATGGTACCTGGCTCCCAATCTCTTTTCAGAATTCAGAGGAAATACTATATGAGAAATTTCAATATAAGTTATAGGCTAATAAATTGACAAGAGAATAAGGACGATGAGTCTGGAGCACCTACACTGAGTCCCTTACTTCTCATGACAGGGTATTCATTTACGCAGGTTCAATTAAAATCTATCTTTGTCAGGATGTAATATAAACCAAATTTATAACCATTGCAGAAATGTCTTATTTAAGTGGCATTTAATTATGAAAGGCCCATTATTAAAGAACAAGGACTCTATTTCACATGTAGAAACGATGCCTACAAAAACCTTGAGGGAGCATGTCTGATGCTTGCTCTCTGATTTATGGAGCCCCAGCCTTAATAGGAGTCAAGGCGTGTACATCCTGGCAAGCTTTGTTAGGCAAACCGGCTGCTATAAATGTTTATGTCTCCCCGTTCATAAGGTGAAATTCTAATCTCCAGTGTGATGGTGTTAGCGGGTGGGGGTCTTTGGGACATGATTAGATCATGAAGGTGGAGCCCTCCTGAACAGGATTGGTGCCCTTCTGAAAGGGATCCCAGAGAGTTCCTGCACCCCTCCCTGCCTGTGAGACACAGTGAGAAGACAGCAGTCTGCGAACCAGGAAGCAGGCCCTCACCAGACACCCAATATGCAGGCACCTCGATTTTGATTTCCCGGACTCCAAACTGTGAGAAATTTCTGTTACTTAAAAGCCACACTGTTCGTGGTATTCACTATAGCAATCTGAACAGTCTAAGACAGGAGTCCCCAACCTCGAGGAGCTAATGCCTGATGACCTGAGGTAGAGCTGATGTAATAATAATTGAAATAAAGTGCAGAATAAATGTAGAGGGCTTGAATCCTGAAATCATCCACCCTACCACGGAAACGTTGTCTTCCATGAAACAGGTCCCTGATGCCAAGAAAGGTTGGGGACCACTGGTCTAAGACTCATGGGATCAAAGAAAGAAAATAAACCTTGCAGGTGCTGCAGGATAAACCTGGTTAGCATTCTTGGTTCTTGGAATGAAAATAGATGAACAATAAAAACAATACAGAATATTTCTGTCATAATGAAAGTGTTCAAAACTGTGACTCAAAGAGCTTTGTAAAGAAGTTACAGACACAAATTAACTCTTTAACCTGCTGATGAAAAAATTAATCAGTTGAAAAATAAAAATTTAATCAGTTGATATAGGAAAGAATTGGGAAGTTTTATTTGAGCCAAATTTGAGCATTATAACTGAGCAAAGCATCTGAAAAATCTCTGAGAACTGCTCTACCGGTTAGAAATGAAGGCACAGTTATATAAGTTTTTTGAGACAAATGGCTGTACATCAAATGATGTATTCTTGACAGTTTACATAATCCAGATCTAAATGTCTTACTGGTGGGTCTTGAGACCTCTTACAAGATCAAGAAGGAATGCTATTTTTAAAGAGTTGTCCATGCAGGAGACGCAACCCACTCCAGTATTCTTGCCTGGAGAATCCCATGGACAGAGAAGCCTGGCAGGCTACCGTCCATAAGGGTACAAAGAGCCGTACACGACTGAGCACACACACACACACGTTGATGCTAAGTGATGATTGCTGCTTATGGTTGAGCAGATCTTGCTGGGGTGGAGGAGTTTTGGTCGGTACAGAACGCAGATGAACAATGCGTGGTGTGGGGAGAGAGGTGGCCAAAGGGTAGAGAAGAATGTTTATGTTTAAATTTTTCTTCTCTTGCCATAAAATATGAATTTTATTTCACAAACCGTGCCACCCAAGCTTAAGACAAGCAGGTCTTTGTAATTACCATCTCTCCTTTTTGTACCTCTGTCAATTAAACCATCCAGACAGAACAAAACATCAAGTTAATGATCTTCCATCAGAAAATCTAGAGCACACATATTTGGTCAAATTTATGCTGTCCTCATAAGAGGACATGAAAAAAAAAGAAACTGACATTTTTATCCTTAGCTTAGCTCCATCTGATAGAAGAATATGGCAGCTACCACGGCTCAGGAAAGATTTACATTTTTAAAAGCCATGCATTCCCCGAGATAAGCCTTGAATCACAGGGCCATTCTTAAGCCTTACAGAGATAAACTCTGATCCTGTTTCCTATTGTCAGAGACAAGACTTTCAATCAAAACAGAGCTGTCAACTGCTACATAATAATTTGAACTATAAATATAGCCTTCTCTCTTTTTTTCTGGGAGTCCAGTGACTCTGAAAGTTTGACTTAGTGATAAAAAAAAAGTATATGAGTGGCATTTTGCATTGGAGAAAGGGAGGATATATTTCTTTGGAAAAACAATTTTTTTAATGAGTGGGAGGAGTGAAAATAGTTCAAGGTAACTGCCTAGCCATCATCCATAACAACTAAATCATGGTTTGCACAGCCTTTATTGGAATGGCTCAAGAAAACCAAGGTTGAATGGGAAAGCAATAAAAAGAGATTGTACTCAGGAAATATTGAAATAATTTGAAAGAGACATCAGAGTGGAACTTGCTCAATTCCAAATAAGACAGAGATAAGTGGGAGTTTACATCCAAAGAGCAGGGTGGGGGTCATGCGTGTTTCAGTCGTGTTGGACTCTTTGTGACTCCATGGACTGTAGCCTGCCAGGTTCCGCTGTCCACTCCAGGCAAGAATACTGGAGTGGCTTTGTCATTTCCTCCTCCAGGGAATCTTCCCAAACCAGGGATCCAACCCCTGTCTCCTACATCGGCAGGCGGGTTCTTTACCACTCCTGGGAGTCAGCAGATGGGAAATTAGTGAGAAAACACCAGGGACAGAAGGGATCCTGGTCAAACAGATCTAATAGGACTCTTGTTACAGGCGGACGGGGTGATCAGTTGTGCCCTGCGGCATGGTGGAGGATGAGATGTGATCAGATATTTGGGTGATCAGGTAAAAAGGATGGGGGATTCTCACTAGACTGGCTTAGCAAGATGCTTGTACATCTGGGCTCCGAAGGATCAGTTCAGTTCAGTTCAGTCGCTCAGCTGTGTCCACTCTTTGAGACCCCATGAATCGCAGCACACCAGGCCTCCCTGTCCATCACCAACTCCCGGAGTCTACCCAAACCCATAACACCCATCAATGGGGCAGAGTCACAAAGAGGGCTCAGAGGAGCCTATCTTGAGTTTGGTCAAGGAGAGACTCAACTGGCAAGGAACTGTGCTGGCAAGGAACTGAGCTGTCCTCAAGCTTATGTGATGAAGACCCGAGTTACCCTGGCAACAGAACCCCCTACTTGGGAATCTCTGCTGCCTTGACCGTGGAAGGTCACGCAGAAGTCTGTACCCGTCCGTGCCTGGCTTTGGTTCTGTGGTAGGGACAGGTGGGCTCAGGCAAGGGCAGGTGATGTTTCCTGGAAAAGGAGCCGAGATTGGGGAGAGAAAGAAAGGAAATGGGAAGGGGGAGGGGAGAGGGCCAGGCAGGAAAATGGGTGCAGGGAGTGAAGAAGTCAAGACGGGTGACAGGCACCTGTGGGTACCTTCGCTCACCTTCGCTGCTATTAAAGCCCATCCAGGGACCCTTAACCTCCAACGAGTGCCCTCTGCGGTGCCGAGTCCTTAGGTAACTGGTGTCATACGTCTGATGCTTTTGCATTCCTAAATCTGAAACTAACTGGACTTGGACTGAGGTTTTGCTCGCCAAGTTGTCAACTAAGCTCCATCAGGACACCCCCAGAACCATCACGGGGAGACGGAGCCAAGGGGATTGACCACGCCTGCCTCACGAGCTTTCCCGGAGAGTGGGGCGAGGGGTCGGGAGAGGCTCTCTGCCAGGTGCTCCCTTCTCCGGATTTTGCACCCCGCCAGTGGATGTGTTGACCACGTACCTTCAGCCACAGTGACTTTTTACAGGCTTAATGTGCACTTCAAAATCCAGATGTGGGAGTCCCCTGGGGGTCCAGTGGGTAAGAATCCACCTCCAACTCAGGGGACACGGATTTGATCCCTGGTCCAGGAAGATTCTACCAGCCGCAGGGCAGCACAGCCGGCGTGCCGGACCTACTGCGCCTGCGCTCTGGATCCCTCTTGCCACAGTCACTGAAGCCCGAGGGTCGCGCACCGCAACTACTGAGCTTGCGTGCTGCAGCGGATGAACCCCGCACGCCTAAAGCCGGGGCTCCCCAGCCGGGGACGCCGCTGCCGTGAGAAGCCCACGCACCCCAACTAAGATAGCCCAGCTCGCCGCAGTTAGAGAAAGCCCACAGGCAGCAGCAAAGACGCGGTGTAGCCAAAAAGAAATACTAAAAGAAGAAGAAGAAGAAGAAGGAACTAGACTTCGGTTAAAAAAAAAATTAAAAATCCTGTCTCGAGTAGCCAGGCCACCCACGTCACCACTAACATCACAGGGAGCTCCTCAGATGGGCACCTCCATCCTTCCATGCCCTGGGGGATGCTAGTCTCCTCCCCAAGAGACCCCAGCAGTCTCTCAGCTGCCCCCGGACCCTTGTGATTCATGAGACTGAAACTATGCTCACCTCCCCTCAGCTGAATGGAATAAGTACCAGGCTGGTTATGAAGAAATTCAATTTCCCTGGGACTTCTCCGGTGACTCAGACGGTAAAGAATCTGCCGGCAATGTAAGAGACTCAGGGTTCAATCCCTGGATCAGGATGGATCCTCTGGAGAAGGGAATGGCAACCCACTCCAGTGTTCTTGCCTGGACAATTCCATGGACAGAGAAGTCTGGCGGGCTACAGTCCATGGGGTCGCAGAGAGTCAGACACAACTGAACAACTTAACACACAGAGGTGTGTTAAGAAACTTAAGAAACAGAGGTCTACGCATACACAGGACATCGGTTTTGATTCATGCAAGTCTGACATCCAGCGAAGGACTAAATCAGAATCATCCTGAACTCCTTTCATAAAGAATCCACATCCGGAAAGGAATGTTTCCCAAGAGGCTGGACACAACTTCCAGCACTTTCCCAGCTCCTCCTTCCACAAATGTCCCATGAGGCTCCTTGAGTCTTGCTCCCCCTCCAGCCTTCTGGCAGTTAGATATGAATGAGACTCAGAGACTCTGGGTTACAGACGAATACAGATCTACCTGAACTCTGGTTTGACTGAAAAACAAGAATCTTAACTGCTGGGCTTCCCTTGTGGCTCAGCTAGTAAAGAATCCGCCTGCAATGCAAGAGACCTGGGTTCAATCCCTGAGTTGGGAAGATTCCCTGGAGAAGGGAAAGGCTACCTACTCCAGTATTCTGGCCTGGAAAATTCCATGGACTGTATAGTCCATGGGGTCGCAAAGAGTCGGACACAACGGAGTGACTTTCACTTTCATAACAGGTTACAAATTCCATGAGGTAAGGAGCAGATCAACCTGGTTCACCATCGTACCAACACCACCACACAGTGTACCCAGAACCTGCTGATATTTAGTGTGCATTTGTTGGGTGACTAAAAGAATGAAGGAATAAAGGCATCCCGCCTTGTTAGGTTTTTTTTAATATCAATTAAGATCACATATGATTTTCAAACAACACTTCTCTGCAAATAATAGCTAAAAATAAATTAACTATTATTGTTACTCTCAGAGGTCTCTACTGTAAGCATGGTTTATTACAAAAATTAAAATGAATCATATTTATTGTAGAAATCATTCCCCAGAAAGAGCACATTTTTCCCAAATGCTAAAAATGTAAGAGATTCCTTATTTTGAAAGGCCTAATATTTAAGCCACTCATGTATGGTAATAAATAAACACATTTTATATTGAAGACATAAATACCATGTGGAAAGAATTCACAGTGAGATTAAAAGTATCTTCAACCTTGAGAATCAGTGCAGAGAAATAAAAATAATAAATGTCTTAGAAACAAGCACCTGACCATATTTCTTCTGCTCTGAACACACACATACAAGCACACCTCACACACAAGTGATAAAAGAAGGGCTGTGAGCCATTGTTAGATGCTACAAGCTGGGAAGCTAAATTGTTCTTCCAGAATGGAGGGGGAAATTGCTAGAAGCAGCAAATGAGGGCTAGAATTAGGCATCTCCTAGGACATTCCCAGGAACAAGCTATCTTCTGGTGTGATGGGAAGAAAATTTATTGATGACCTGGGGTGTCCAGAAGTAGCCATCAGAAAATGGAAGGAAAGTAAATTAAGCTAGCACCACAGTCATGACACACAAAAAGTGAAGGACTCTGAAAAGGCAGGTTTCTCTAATGCATAAGAAAAGTTATCATAAAAAGGAGTGCTGGGGCTTAGAATCTGGCAGCATTTATACGACACAGTCCCAGGAAGGAAAACACTGCCTGATGGACACGAAGAATGTGGCTCTCTAATGAAGTGGAGGAAGAAATCCTCAGGCAGACGATAGAATTCTCCTCCTCGGCTTGTACCGATTCTGGGCTCAGCAGGCAGGCCTCTGGAGAGCTATTTCCACCACCGAAGGTGTCCACGCTGGAAGCGTTCTCTAGATTTCTCTCCTGTCATGTCATCAGGGTTTGCCCCCGGGGCCCTACACTGCTCATGTAACAGACCACATGATTGCATCCACGTGACCCCCACCTGGGAGCCAAGGAGCGGAGCCTGCCAGCTGGCGGACAGCCAGAGCCACTCAAGGCCGGCTTGCGTACCTTCTGGAAGGAAACTGGCCCCTCTCTGCATTCATCCTGCCCCAGCTGCTCTAGGGAATCAGCTCGGGGGTTGTTTGCCCATCAAAGGGGTTGCTTGTTGTGGCCTGGGGAGTGGGGGCAGTGTGTGTGTGTGTGTGTGTGTGTTTTCCTCGGTTCACAGTCCCTTGCCAGGGCGCTGACAAACACACCACTCGGCAACTCAGCCCTGCTGAGATCACAGACTGATCTCAGCTTTATTCAGAGTGTAAGGACCAGCTTTATTCAGAGTGCAAGCAGGTTTCTGTCCGCTAAATGCTTATGGGAGAGGTATGTCTCTTTAAGTACGCTGATCGCTGACTTCCAGCTTACAGTCTTCAAACTGCAGCGGAAGGCATTTTCAACTGTGGGAGGTCTCAAAGGTAAACAGATTAGATTCTCAAGCTCTGGGAGTCAGCCTTCTGAAACTCCTCACAGGGATTAGTGTAAACCTGTAAGCGGAAGATACGGGGTCACAGAAGCACCTTCTAACTTTGGAACTGTTTGGCCAGGGAGCAGGCTTTCTTAAGAGGGATGGATTTCTTGTCACCAGAAGACGAAGCCACCACGCTAGCAAGCTCCCAGATTCCTTATTGTTGTGGTTCAGTCGCTCGGTTGGGTCTGACTCTTTGCGACCCCACGGACTATAGCACACCATCTCAGAGCTTGCTCAAACTCATGTCCATTGAGTCAGTGATGCCATCCAACCATCTCATCCTCTCTGGCCCCTTCTCCTTCTGCCCTCAATCTTTCCCAGCATCAGGGTCTTTTCCAATGAGTCGGCTATTCACATCAGGTGGCCAAAGTATTGGAGCTTCACGATCAGTTCTTCTAATGAATATTTAGGGTTGATTTCCTTTAGGATTGACTGGTTCCTTATAGAAGGTGTTTCCATTACTGTGTTTCTAGATGCATATATACACACTTACAGAATTTTCAAAATTCACAGCCTGTGTGATAATTTCAATCATCAAAAGAAGAAATAAATAAACAAAATGGAAACAGAAACCATTCTTGAATCACCTTGACTGCTAGTGCTTGAGGGGATACAGTTTAGTTAAATGCAGGTGGGGGCAGCATGGAGATCCTTGTGGATCTTCCAGCAGGGCTTAGAGAAACGCTATCCAACTTTCAAGACAGAAGTCTGGCCCTCTGCCTCCTGATCCCCTTTCCCCAGTGTTTGTGCTTAGTCATGTCCGACTCGCTGCGACCCCATGGACTGTAGCCCACCAGGCTCCTCTGTCCAAGGAATTTCCCAGGCAAGAATACTGAAGTGGATTGCCATTTCCTCCTCCAGGGGATCTTTCTGACCCAAGGATCGAACCTGTGTTTCTTGAGTCTCCAGCAGTGGCAGGTGGATTCTTTATCTCTGCACCACCTGGCGTAGACGTCTCCATATCCTTAGTTTTGGGTCCTGATTGAGGGAAGTTTCAGCCTTCATATGGCCACTGTCTCTGTGCGTGTCAGCGGGCTTTACTCTCTCAGGGCCACCAGCACTGCCCACAACCTTCACAGCACAAGGACTATGGATCTAAGCCAGCAGGAGAATAAAGTCCTCTTTTGCCCAAAATGAAATGTCCCATGGACACAATTGAAAACGAATAAGTAAGAACTGAGAATGGGATGCAACGTTGGCAATTTGTTGTTGATAACCTTTTGTGGCCCCGTTATTGAGCAGGGAATTGTTGAGATGGAAATACTGACGCGCTGTGAACAAAACAGAGTTGTTACAGAATCACGCAGTGGAGAGGAGCTCCACCTATTCATAACCGTATTCGTAGCCCGTCCCAAATCGCTGTTTCCCAGTGCCACTTGTTGTTACTGTCACTGCTATTGTGGGGATATGGTTTGTTTTCAGGCTCATCTTCTCCCTGGAAGGGACAGCGCCCTAAGCCTTTCTCTGGTTCCGTGTTTCCTACTCTGTCTCCATTACCCATGCGCCAAATCCCCAGCCTGGGAAAGTTGACATAATCGGACCTAAATCACATCCCTTATGATTATACAGTGGAAGTGAGAAATAGATTTAAGGGACTAGATCTGGTAGACAGAGCGCCTGATGAACTACAGATGCAGGTTCATGACGTTGTACAGGAGACAGGGATCAAGACCATCCCCAAGAAAAAGAAATGCAAAAAAGCAAAATGGCTGTCTGAGGAGGCCTTACAAACAGCTGTGAAAAGAAGAGAAGCGAAAAGCAAAGGGAAAAAAGGAAAGATATACCCATTTGAATGCAGAGTTCCAAAGAATAGCAAAGAGAGATAAGAAAGCCTTCCTCAGTGATAAATGCAAAGAAATACAGGAAAACAATAGGATGGGAAAGACTAGAGATCTCTTCAAGAAAATTAGAGATACCAAGGGAACATTTCATGCAAAGATGGGCTCGATAATGGACAGAAATGGTATGGACCTAACAGAAGCAGAAGATATTAAGAAGAGGTGGCAAGAATACACAGAAGAACAATACAAAGAAGATCTTCACCACCCAGATAATCACAATGGTGTGATCACTCACCTAGAGCCAGACATCCTGGAATATGAAGTCAAGTGGGCCTTAGGAAGCATCACTATGAACAAAGCTGGTGGAGGTGATGGAATTCCAGTTGAGCTATTTCAAATAGTAAAAGATGATGCTGTGAAAGTGCTGCCCTCAATATGCCAGCAAATTTGGAAAACTCAGCAGTGGCCACAGGACTGGAAAAGGTCAGTTTTTATTCCTATCTCAAAGAGAGGCAATGTCAAAGAATGCTCAAACTACTGCATAATTTCACTTATCTCACACACTAGTCAAGTAATGCTCAAAATTCTCCAAGCCAGACTTCAGCAATACATGAATGGTGAACTTCCAAATGTTCAAGCTGATTTTATAAAAGGCAGAGGAACCAGAGATCAAATTGCCAACATCTGCTGGATCATCAAAAACGCAAGAGAGTTCCAGAATAAAACATCTATTTCTGCTTTATTGACTATGCCAAAGCCTTTGACTGTGTGGATCACAATAAACTGTGAAAAATTCTGAAAGAGATGGGAATACCAGACCACCTGACCTGTCTCTTGAGAAATCTGTATGCAGGTCAAGAAGAAACAGTTAGAACTGGACATGGAACAACAGACTGGTTCCAAATAGGAAAAGGAATAAGTCAAGGCTGTATATTGTCACCCTGCTTATTTAACTTATATGCAGAGTACATCATGAGAAATGCTGGGCTGGAGGAAGCACAAGCTGGAATCAAGATTGCCAGGAGAAATATCAATAACCTCAGATATGCAGATGACACCACTCTTATGGCAGAAAGTGAAGAACTAAAGAGCCTCTTGATGAAAGTGAAAGACAAGAGTGAAAAAGTTGGCTTAAAGCTCAACATTGAGAAAACTAAGATCATGGCATCCGGTCCCATCACTTCATTGAAAATAGATGGGAAAACAGTGGCAGACTTTATTTTGGGGGCTCCAAAATCACTGCAGATGACTGCAGCCATGAAATTAAAAGATGTTTACTCCTTGGAAGGAAAGTTATGACCAACCTAGACAGCATATTAAAAAGCAAAGACATTACTTTGCCAACAAAGATCTGTCTAGTCAAGGCTATGGTTTTTCCAGTAGTCATGTATGGATGTGAGAGTTGGACCATAAAGAAAGCTGAGCACTGAAGAATTGATGCTTTTGAACTGTGGTGTTGGAGAAGACTCTTGAGAGTCCCTTGGACTCCAAGGAGATCCAACCAGTCCATCCTAAAGGAGATCAGTTCTGAGTGTTCATTGGAAGGACTGATGCTGAAGCTGAAACTCCAACACTTTGGCCACCTGATGTGAAGAGCTGCCTCATTGGAAAAGACCCTGATGCTGGGAAAGATTGAAGGCAGGAGGAGAAGGGGATGACAGAGGATGAGATGGTTGGATGGCATCACCAACTCGATGGACATGAGTTTGAGTAAGCTCCAGGAGTTGGTGATGGACAGGGAGGCCTGGCGTGCTGCAGTCCATGGGGTTGCAAAGAGTCAGACATGACTGAGTGACTGAACTGAACTGAAACTCTTAGTCCTCAGTGTTCTGATCAGAAAAGATGGACACACGCCAGCCTTTTATATTTACCTTCCTCATAGCCCCTACTGATATCAAGTTACCTAGTCTGCATAGCTGGATACAAAGCTATGTTGTGTAGATTTCACGTCACTGAGATGGCATTTGCAAAGAAATAAATATTCACGAATTTTCTACCACTTTGGTGATCCGGTAACCAGGGAGGAATAAAACACCCGCTTTCTGTCTTCTGAGAATTGCATCACTGTAAACTGAGACAGGATGATGTAAAATGTGCATTGGAATCACATCCTCCAAAAAACATTGCAAAGAAATATTTCCCTTGAATATGATCACCCAGCCACAGTGGGAAGAGGTTCTAGGCAAAGTATAACCCTGGAAGGAGGGCCAAGCCCTACTGGCAGTCTGTTTTTGCACAGCCTGCAAGCTAAGAATGGCTTTTCACCAGTTATAAGATAATAAAGAAGAACAAGAGATGGAGAATATACATGAACAGCCAAGACAAAAGGTTGTCCAACCCTGAGCTAGACTACCAGAGAATAAAGATGTAACGAAACGTCCCTCTGCTAGGGGTAAAGTTGATGGCATTCCCGTTTCCAAAGTGAAAAAATGGACACCACTCACCTAAACAGGTTAGATGAAAGGAGTGATAAGAGCTAGTGTATGTAGTAATTATTAGCCATTGGCCCTATTTGTTCTTGTCATATTGACAGTTGGCAAAGTGCACATAAAAAAGATGCTTTTCCATGATACCATAGACTCTTTATGACCCCCCCATGGATTGTAGCCCACCAACCTCCTTTTCCATGGGATTTCCCAGGCAAGAATACTGGAGTCGGTTGCCACCGCCTTCTCCAGGAAATCTTCCCCACCCAGGGATTGTAACAAATTTATTGTTACAAATGTACTACATTAGGGGAATCTTGATAATAGGGAAGGCTGTGCACATGGATTGGAAGAGGAGTCAGGGAATAAATGGGAACTCTGTGCTTCCTGTTCAATTTTGTTGTGAACCTGAAACCTTTCTAAAAACATGAAGTCTAATAAAGTTTGGGTTTTTTTGTTCTTTTTTTTAAGATACTCTTCTGCTGTAATAGAGGAGCGGGGAATGCCCCCTACTGTACAAATGGGCAGCGTATATTCCTCACTCATCTTGGTAGTAGTGATTCTGTGACCACTACACTTAGAGAAAACAGTCCCATCCCTGGGCTGATGCTTTTTCTACAAGCAGGAATCCTAGGCCCAGACAGAAGTAACAAGCCCTGCGTTCCTGTGAAAGCCCCAGAGACTCCAAGTCCCAGGGGGCCTGGATCTGCCACCACTGGTCTACTTAACGGCCCTAGTCAATAAAGTTACTAAAATTATGGCCCTAAAGGCCAAACCGTGATATCCTGGCATAGGCACCAGAGTTAGCTCCAGAGATGCCGGGGGAGATCCGAGTGTCATCTTCCTGGGCATAAAGTCAAGTCACATGCGGCTGCCTGGCTCCAGGGGAGATTTTATTTACACCCCAGACGATTAAGGACAGCTGCCTCCTTCCCCCTTATAAGCAGAGATGACTCATTTGTCCCTCCCCTCATCTATGGTGTACCCACTACTTACGCAGGAAAAATTCCCTTTGGCTTTCACATGTCACTCAGGATCGAGCAGTGGTACAATGGGTTGATACATGTATTATTTACTGAGCGGTAATAAATCTCTCCAATCCAGAAGACCACATGTGTGTATTCAGAATAAAATTAATAGAGATCAATATTAGAGACTCAACAGACATAGTTATTCCTGGAGTAGGAAATGGCAACCTACTCCAGTATTCTCACTTAGAAAACTCCATCGACAAAGGAGCCTGGTGGGCTACACTCCATGGGACTGCACAAAGTTGGACACGGCTGAGCATGCATGCATGCAAGCACGTTTATCGTGTCTATCGATGACTTTAATCTGAGTTTTCATTAGAGTCTAAAATGCATCACATTTCTACCTTTACTGCTAATGTAGATGTTTACCGGACTGGAGCCCAAAGCAAAGATGTCTGTGAAAGATTTAAAGGTTTCCTATCCTGTTGTGAAGAACCTTTTTTATCCCCTAAGTTTTCAAGGAGATTTCTAACATAAAGATTAATACAATATCAATAATCCTGACAGCACTAGGTATAAAAAAATTTTATTTCTTAAATATGCACATTATGCTATGTTCCAGGATTCTCCAGTCAGCCAGGAAAAGCCAAAAGTATTAAAAGCTATAAAAACAGAGACATAGGAATCTGCAGGCTAAACTTTCATTGGAAAAACCTCCTTACCTGTGGCTTTTGTGTTTTTGGTTGCACCTTGCGACATGTGGGATCTTAATTCCCCAAGCAAGGATCGAACCTGCACCCCCAGCATTGGAAGCACAGAGTCTTAACCACTGAACAGCCAGAGAAGTGCCCTTATGGCTTTTTAAATGTTATTTTACTTTGTTTTATTTTTAGATCAATGCTTTCCTTTCCTTGGGAGAAATTAAAATCTAACAATAAATAAGTAATTAATTATAGAAGTGTTGACTAAGCAAATACAAAAAAAACTATAATTTTGTATGATTCCATTTATGTAAAGCTTTATAGTAAAACAGGCAAAGCTAATTTGTGGTACTGGTATTAAGATTTTGATTAAGCTTAGAAAACAGGATGAGAGCAGATGAGAAGGGCGTTTCTAGAGTTCTCAGTTCAGTTCAGTTCAGTCGCTCAGTCATGTCTGACTCTTTGCAACCCCATGAACCACAGCACGCCAGGCCTCCCTGTCCGTCACCAACTCCCAGAGTCCACCCAAACCCATGTCCATCGAGTGGGTGATGCCATCCAGCCATCTCGTCCTCTGTCGTCCCCTTCTCCTCCTGCCCCCAATCCTTCCCAGCATTAGGGTCTTTTCCAATGAGTCTAGGAATGTTCAATTTCTTGATCTGGGTGGTAGTTACAAGGGTGATTTCACTATGGAACTTCCTCAAGTTATACACTTTCTCAAGTTAGAATTTGGGTACTTTTTGACAGGTATATTACTCCTCCTCAAAAAAAAAAAAAAGTTTATTAGAAGCAAAAGGGAGAAAATAGCTAAGCAGAAGTGGACACGTTTTAAATAGAAAGGGGCAGGAGAGAGAGAAACGGGCAAGGGAGGTGAGGTTAGATGCAAAGAAATCACTGTGACCTCGGAGAGGTTCGCTTCATCAGAGTGACAAAGTCAAGCATCACCATCAAAGAACCAAGACAGGGAATGGAGGAAGTGGTAAAGATTGTTCAGGAGAGAAAACAGAGCAGAAGGTGGTGTTTAACGATGAAAACCTAGTGTGTCTGAGAACACAGAAGATGAAGGTCAAAAACACCAGGGAGGGACTTCCCTAGTGGTCCAGAGGTTGGGACTCTGTGCTTCCAAAGCAGAAGATGCAAGTTTGATCCCTGGTCAAGGAACTAAGATCCCATATGCCATGCAACATGGCCAAAAATACAAAAAAAAAAAAAAAAGAAGAAAAATTTAAAAAAAACACCAGTGAAAGAAGCAGAATGAAGGAATTGAGGGGTGCATGCGTGGGTGGCAGAATGATCCCTTATTATGGCTTCCTTTGTATCAGACTGTGCGATTAGCGAATTTCGAGTTAAAAATAAAAGGACAGGAAGTAGAATAGAAGAAAAGAAAAGAGCAGTTTTATTCCCTGATATGGTCAGGCGGCAGCCTGAATCGATGACTCTCCAGGCGTTCATCATATTACAGCTAGCGTGTCAGCTAAAGTCAAACTTGGCACCGCACATAAGGCAAAAACCATCTTCTCTGTAAGAAGCACAAGGCAGAGCAGCCACCTTTGAGGCAGGTTGGTGAAAACTTTCATAAGGACTGCGGTTGTTCTCCAGGGCTGCTGTGACAAAGGACCCCAGACTGCAAACAACAGAAACACTCCCTCCAAGGCCCAACTCAAGGTGTCGGTGGGGCCTGACATCATGGGCTTTGTTTGTTGTTTTTTTTTACCATGGTGAAAAAAATACCATGTTATAGTCGGGAGCTGACTGATAGCAAGCCATACAAGTTTTGAAATTCAATCTTCTAGTTGATATTATCACAGAATCCACATCAAAATTTTACTGCAATGATTAGATCAAGAGAGCAGGTTCTCATAGTATATGGCACATCATTGCATTTGATTAAAACAATGATTTGTTTCATTTGCCCACTCCCTTACTCCCTTCCTTTCAACATGTTCCTGGTCTTTTTTTTTTCCATTTATTTTTTTTAAGCTGTGCTTCATGCAAGATCCTAGCTTCCTGACCAGAGATCAAACCCAAGCCCCCTGCAGTGGAAGTGCAGAGTCTTAACCACGGGGCTGCCAGAGAAATTTCCTGATTCTTACTTTTTGATGAGCCAGCTATACTTCACACGTTAGTTGGTGAAGGTGAACTCAGTTTGGGAGGTAACACTCCTGCAAGTTGGTATTTACATAATGGAAATCTTGTACATATTTTTCATATTGTGTGGCTTTTGCTTTGAAAACTTAAGAAAGTTAATCTTGCAAGAAATATGACAAATATGCCACAGTAAGCATTCAATCACTTGTCACAACCATAATTGGCACAAGTGGCATTTTACATTCCCTTTCCTTATGCTGCTATAAGCGCCTGTTTTATTTTAGCTGCCTTCAACAAATGCTTCTCTCACTAACCCAGTTATGGAGCCCATGTAAATAAAATCAAAAGCAACTTGGATTTTTGTTGTTTGCCTAAGAACAGGACCCTCATGATATTTGTAGCCTACGCGTTTTGAATTGCAATCAAGATAAACAGAAAACTAAATGAGGGATCAGGCTCTAAGAACAGAACGGGAAGCTTTCTGCATGGCTACGGATGACTGCCTGAGTGCCATGAAGAAGCCACAATCCAACAGAAAACGTGCAAAGAATTTGTTTCAAAGGATGCACGAACCTGCAGTGTGATTTTGTCTACAAACTCCTAAGGAGAGCTCGTTCACATGTTTGTGCTAAGTCTCTTCAATCGTGTCTGACTCTTTGCAACCCCATGGACTGTAGCCCACCAGGCTCCTCTGTCCATGGTGATTCTCCAGGCAAGAATACTGGAGTGGGTTGCCATGCCCTCCTCCAGGGATCTTCCTGACCCAGGGATTGAACCTCCATCTCTAATGTCTCCTTCAATGGCAGATGGGTTGTTTACCACTAGCACCACCTGGGAAGCCCCAGGAGAGCTCTGCATGTCCCAAAGCTTGTGTCAGGAGAGGAAAGAGAAAACACGAAGCGCCAGAGGGAGCCGAACCATTTCTGTGGCTCAGGGGTCTTTATTGAACTCAGGAGGACGCAGCAATCTAAGAAAAGGAGGTGGCGAAAAGCAAATAGTTTAAAAAGAAGAATTTCACTGGATTTTAATTTGCTCAGACAAAGTGTTCCTTTCTTTATTTACTGCTCACACTGGAATGATACATAAGGGGTCCGTCTCGGAGTTTTCCTTCCTCTGGTTCTCTTCGTTTATTCAGTTTGTAAATAGGACTATACTCCTCAAACACCATAATTCTTCCCATTGAGCCTGGGGTTCAGGGGGGAGAGGGCAGGGCTCAAGCAAGCATTAAAAGAATCACACACAAACACACACAAGAATGACACAGATGTTGGAAGAAAAGACAAAAACTGGTTAGAACCTACTAGATCTCATTTTCCCTCATGCCCCATTCTCCTGCAATGACGTTGGATTTTTTTTTAAACCAACTTGAAATGTAAATTCATGAAATAAAAATGTATATTCTAAGACAAGTCAAGGAAAATTTGAACACGAAAATGTTTCTCTGCCCTTTGACCTCCTCTCTCACGCATTATGCATGAACCACACCTCCCCATTGGCAGAAATACCTGCTCAACCAAAAAAAAAATAACATTCTCCTAGCAGCAATAAGATAACGCCTTAGGAGATAACTTTGCTGCTTTATTAATCTTGTAAGGGGCCACAATGACCATGTAGACCCGAACTGGGTATATTGTCAGTAACATATCTCTGTGCCCAGCCCTCTGTCTCAAAACCTTATGTAGCTATGCTTAGACTTCTAAAGGGTGGAACAGTTCTCAGAGCTTTCTGAGAGGCTGCTTCCAAGGTTATAATCCTCAGTTTAGCTCGAATAAAACCTTCTTTCTCTTTCTTAGATGAACAGATTAATTTTTTCATCCACAGAATCAGTTCAGATCTCCTATTAATAAGCGTATGTGTGCTGAGTCACTCAGTCTTGTCTGACCTTTTGTGACCCTATAGACTATATGGATTTCCGAGTCAGGAATACTGAAGTAGGTAGCCATTTCCTCCTCCAGGGCATCTTCCCCATCCAGGGATCAAACCCAAGTCTCCTGTAGCTTCTGCATCTCCTGCATTGCTGAACCACCAGGAAAGCCTTATTAATACTCCTCCTATTAGTAACCATGGAGGCTCGCCAATGAGCAAGCGCTTCCCCAGCTCCAGCCAGTTAGCTCTCCAGCTGCTGCATTTCTTCTGGGTCTAGCAAAACAAGCAGGCACCTGTCAATGGGTCCTTTCCTCCCCCTCCTCTCCCCACACCCATTCCATCCTGTCTCTACTTCCCAAGGGAAGCAAGTCATTGCCCTCCAGGACTTCACGGTGCTATTTTTGTTTCGTGAAGAGCAAACGGCAGAATGTTGAATGTACTATGATCTTATCTTTGCAAATGAATTTTTTTCAATAGACAGGTATGTATCAAAAAGTTGCAGGGCTCTTGCCCAACACTATGATAAGGCGTGGTAATATCGGAGACTTTCACTTTTATTCGTGATATTTAAACTGCATATATATATTTACGCATCTGTCATCTCTAAAGACCAATTTTTGTAAGACAACCTCTTCTGTGAAATGTTATCAGATCGCCCCTTTTCAACGTTGCTCACTCTCATCACTTCTCTAATGTTTTTGACAGCTGGATATCTTTACCGCTGTTTATATGTATACGCTGTTGCTGTTGTTTAGTCACTGAACTGTGTCTGACTCTGCTATACGCTCCTCTGTCCGGGGGATTTCCAAGTCAAGAATACTGGAGTGGGTTGCCATTTCCTCCTCCAGAGGCTCTTCCTAGGGATCGAATCCATGTCTACTGCATTGGCAGGCAGATTCTTTGCCTCTGAGCCACCTGAAAATCCCTGGTGGCTTAGCGGCATATTCATGCATATATTTTTCCTACTTTTTTTCTGTTATTTTCCTCTCTTCTCGCTTATATTAAAAATCTTAAGATTAATGTAAATTTTATATCAGATAACAGATGAAATATTCTACAATCAAGAGATACACATGCCTATTTTAATATCCCCTAGAACCCAGTTCACGGCAGACAGTCTTTTGAATAAACGAGGAGTGAGTGTGCACAGTAACGAGAACATCACTCCACCTCTTGGACCCACGTAAAACCAGCTTCAGTATTCATTTGTTCTTCAGCAGGAGTGTCTTTTCTCCAAAATGTATACAAAATGTATTACTATACAAATCCTAGTAATTCCTGAAAACCTCTTTTTTTAACAGCGGCCAACAACGTTACTTAACCAAAGCTAGATTTTCTTACCAATGATTTCAGTCATTCCTGCCAACTGGTTAAAAACCCAGAACCCTTTTCAAAATCCAGAGATGTGGCACTTTAAGGATTGCCATGCTAACGCAAGCTCAGTGGGATCCACAGTGACATATTCCACTTAGCTGTCTCGGGTTGGATGAAACAAGATTCTACAGCTTTTTCCAGCCTTGTAGTTGTCCATCAACATTTAATTGTACTTCCAATGACTGGAGACAAACCATTTTTTCTTCTTTCCAAATGAGAATTTGTAGGGCTGTCTAGTGCCATTTGCCACGAAGAGCTCATCAGAAGATGAACATCCTGGTGGGAGGTCAATGATAATGAAAAAAAAAAAAAAAAAAACTAGAGTTCAGTTCCCTGGCCCAGTGATGGAACCAGCAGAGGGCCTTACCCAACTCAAGTTGCCATGGCAAAGAGCCTAATGAAAAATGCTTCCCTTCTGAACTCATCAGTAGAGAGTGATTAGAATGTAGATAACAGTGAGGCATAGAGGTGATAACATTTTTCTATTAAAGAAATGTGATGCAAAACACATTCTCCTTGTTAATAAGTCACCTGTAATAGGTGTGACTACTGTTTATCCCACACGAAAGCCCTGAGACCTTTTACAAAACTCACTGTTTTCCATTGGACCTGTCTGTAAACTTCCACTACATTGCATTAAAAATATGCAATAATTAAGGCAATTTAAAATTTAAATGGTTTTGGGGCAAGTAGAGTGAAGTCTGTCATTTTTCTCACTGTAGGACGTGTGTAGGGTATGGGTTCGCATCTGTTCTCAGCAGTTCCTCCAATTCGATTACAGAACATTTGGAAACTGCAGAGAGACGTGATGCATCACTTGAATCACGGTTTCTCTTTTTTAAAACTGTATTTATTTACATAAAATTCAGGTGGCTCAGAAGATAAAGAATTTGCCTGCAATGCAGGAGACCTGCGTTCCATCCCTGGGTTGGGAAGATTCCCCAGAGAAGGGAATGGCAACCCACTCCAGTATTCTTGCCTGGAGAATTCCATGGACAGAGGAGCCTGGTGGACTACAGTCCATGGGGTTGCAAAGAGTCGGACACGACTGAATGTCTAACACTTTCATCCCTAAAAGGAAGTGGGAATTTTACATCTTCCATTCTCTTCTATAAAAAACCCCCAGTAATGAAAATCATATGGCCCACTGTTGTAACAGAGCCCTCTTGTTAATCATAGCTCTTGTCTTCTGGATGCCTACCACAGGAACTTGTCTCCTGCATGGGGAGAAGTGACACTATAACTTCACTTTGGTGTTGAGATGAGGTGAAGAGTGAGGGGAGACAACAGCAAGCTGAAAACTCCAAAGAAAAAGAGCTTGGAATGTTTGGGGCACTCATTTACATCTTTGTGCATGTGTGCATTTGATAAGAGTTACCTAGTTCTGGTCAGTTCAGTTCAGTCGCTCAGTCGTGTCTGACTCTTTGCGACCCCATGGACCACAGCACACCAGACCTCCCTGTCCATCACCAACTCCCGGAGTTTACGAAAACTCATGTCCATAGAGTCAGTGATACTATCCAACCATCTCATCCTCTGTCACCCCCTTCTCCTCCTGCCTTTAATCTTTCCCAGCATCAGGGTCTTTTCAAATGAGTCAGTTCTTCACATCAGGTGGCCAAAGTATTGGAGTTTCAGCTTCAACATCAGTCCTTCCAGTGAATGTTCAGGACTGATTTCCTTTAGGATGGACTCTTTGTAGTCCAAAAGACTCTCAAGAGTTACCTAAGCACCTAGCATAATTATCATCTATAGACTAGGACTTTTGCTGTTGTTCAGTGACTAAGTTGTGTCTGACTCTCTGTGACCCCATGAACTGCAGCACACCAGGCTTCCTTGTCCTTCACTATCTCCAGGAGTTTGCTCAAATTCATGTGGAAGGGGAAGGTAGGGGCTATCCAAGTCAGTGATGCTACCTAGCCATCTCATCCTCTGCTGCACCCCCCTCCTTTTCCAAAGAGTCAGCTCTTCACATCAGGTTCTCTAGGTGTGTTGATTAAGCCTTACATCCTTGGCCAAAGGTAAGAGGCTACCTTCTCAAAGGGTATCATCGTTCTCTTTGTCCACACCCCCCAACAGTTAATAAATCTCATCCTGTAACTCTCCCTGCATACTGCCCTTCACTCTACAAAAGAAAGTGTATGTCAATGACCTAATTCTCTCCAAGGATGCAGCCATGAGTCACTGCTAGCATTGTGTCACATTTGTGAGAACTACAAAACAGCATCCTCTGAGTGAATAAATTATAAAAGCCACTCTTCTCTCTGGATTTTAGTCCCTGCTTTCCCCCTCCACCAACATACTTTGAAAGTGAAAGTCTCTCAGTCGTGTCTGACTCTTTGCAACCCCATGGACTGTACATGGAATTCTCCAGGCCAGAATAATGGAGTGAGTAGCCATTCCCTTCTTCAGGGCATCTTCCCAAACAAGGGATCGAACCCAGGTCTCCTGCATTTCGGGCAGATTCTTTACCATCTGAGCCACCAGGGAAGTCCAAGAATGCTTGAGTGGGTAGCCTATCCCTTCTCCGGCAAATCTTCCCAACTCAGGAATTGAACCAGGGTCTCCTGCATTGCGGGAGGATTCTTTACCAGCTGAGCTACCAGGGAAGCCATGTTCTGACCAACCTACTTTGACCCCCTGATATATGCACACTGCAGAGAGATGTTGGTTCCTTTCCACTAGTCCAGACCTGGCCCCACCTCCCCCAGTAGAAGCCCCTTCCTGCACATCCTCTATCACAGGATGGAAATTAATATCCCCCTGACTAGACCAAAGTGTCTTCGGTGAGTTAAACAATGTGGATAAGGTCCTTAACTCTCAAGTCCGTGTTGCTCACTTCCATGCCATCCAACCAGCAATGTGTGACCTCACTAAAGATTCGAGTCCATTGCAATGCAAAGGGCATCCTCTCTACATACCAGTCAACTCTGCTGCTGCTGGGAGCCTGCAGTATGGGAGAGCAGCCAGCAGCTGTCATGGATGCTACAAGAGCTTGTGGTCCTAAGTCCACGACTGTTCCACACGCCCGTAACCTCAGGGACCTGCCATTCACCAGCCCCTCCTCCTCCATCACGGTCGGGCATAGGGGCAGTTCTGCCTGAGGCAGGGTCTTCTTGGAGGAGGTTCTGCAGATACTCATGCTTCAGGGCACATCATCCTGCTAAGTGAAGAAGCCCCACCACTGCCTTTGGGGGTCCTCCGGTTCTCCCAGGCAGAGAGACACATGTACCCTCCCCTTACACAGCTCCCACTGGCCTTGTGAACAGCTGCGGTCCAGCCGCAGGATCAGCTTGACTGGCCGGCAACCCCCTCACGGTGGACACAGATGTTATGGCCTCCGTGCCACCTGGTGAAAGGTTCTGCGACCCCTACAGGTTGAGAGCCTCAGCAAAGACAGCAAAGAGATGTGCACCCAGCAAGGAGGCAAAGGGCACAGCGCTGACAGGAAGCACCTAGGAGGAAAATGAGAAACGATGTTTCTCTGACCTCAGCCCACCCCTCTGTCCGCTCTCTTGGAGGAGGTCCAAGCTCCTCTCAGCCTTCAGAGGAAGCACTGGAAGAAGTCAAACAGGCTGGGTGTGCTCAGAAGATCATCGGAGTCTTTCCCTGCATCCCTGTGCCCCCTGCCCACCACCCGGGGAGGAGGGGTGGGGTTCCAGGGTGTTCCCAGGTGATGGGTGGGAGGGGGAAAAGGAGAGACAGGTGCTGGCTGAGAAGAGGTGGCATTCCACCTTTCTAGACCTCCAGACAGGTTGTAAAGGGGATGGGGTGGGTGATGTGGCAGAATTATGAGAGCCAAAGCCTAGGAAGAAAATATGGTAGGTGTCATTTATTTTGCCTGAGTTTCAGCTGGGGAGCCCCCTGGAAGCTCAGTAGGGAACTGCAGACTTGCTCCTTTGCATCAAAACCCAGTAGGAATGGTTGATTTACAGTTGAAAAAGTAGCAGAAGAAAGGACTTGCCTTTTTTTTTTAAAAAAAAAAAAAAAGGAGTTTTCTAAATCTCTGTTCAAAGCAAAGAGCCTGAGGCAGGGAATGAGAAACACATTGATCTGAACTCAAACCAGCATGATGGCTGTCTTTGGGCAGCTGTGTGTGAGTGTGTGTATGTGTGTGTGTGCAGGCTGGAGGGGGGAGGGGCTGTGTACCCTGGAGGTAAGCGGGAGCAGGGTGTTACTTGTGCTAAATAAGATAATTTTCAAATATTCTTTGCACAAGTAGAAGGGAATCATCGTTCACATTCAGGTGATTTTCTTGCTCTCATCATTGTAAAATACCAGCAGCTCTGTTACCTGCTGCTTAGTCGCTTCAGTCACGTCCGAGTCTGTGCAACCCCATGGACTGAAGCCCACCAGGCTCCTCTGTCCATGGGGATTCTCCAGAGAAGAATACTGGAGTGGGTTGTCATGCCCTCCTCCAGGGGATCCTCCGAACCCAGAGATCGAACCCAGGTCTCCCGCACTGGCAGGCAGATTCTTTAGTGTCTGAGCCATCAGGGAAGCTTTGTTACCTAGATCTAGTCAATCTGACCAAGTCATGGATGGTAATCTATGAGGACTACTGCACCCCTTAGCTCCCACCCCAGCCCACCCAGTCCCTGGCAGCACTTTGTTAAGAACAATAAGCATAGACCTAGTAAAGTACACATGTCAGTTCATAATCACTGTAAAAACTGGGTGATTAATCCAAACTCCTGGTCTTCATATAGAGTCTGCTCACTGAAATTTAGAAAGGGTCTCAAATTTATACTCTGCACTGTGCTAGGTTCAAGATACACAATAGTAAACAAGAGTGACCAAGTGCCCCACCTCATGCAGCCTGGAATGTAGCTGGGGGAAAAGACTTTACATAAATGAATATGGAATTTAAATGTAGATAGCCAGACAAAGATCAGTTCAGTTCAGTTGCTCAGTCATGTCTGACTCTTTGCGATCCCATGGACTGCAGCACACCAGGCTTCCCTGTCCTTCACCAACTTCTGGAGCTTGCTCAAACTCATGTCCATTGAGTCAATGATGCCATCCAACCATCTCAGCCTCTGTCGTCCCCTTCTCCTCCTGCCTTCAGTCTTTCCCAGCATCAAGATCTTTTCCAATGAGTCAATTCTTCGCATCAGGTGGCCAAAGTATTGGAGTTTCAGCTTCAGCATCAGTCCTTCCAATGAATATTCAGGACTGGTTTCCTTCAGGATGGACTGGTTGGATCTCCTTGCTGTCCAAGGGACTCTCAAGAGTATTCTCCAACATCACAGTTCAAAAGCATCAGTCCTTGAGCTGACGAGAACCCCCAGGGAATTTGACTATGGAGGCCAGTGGGACTTGATTACAGAACTTCCACAGGACTGAGAAAACAAACTCTTGGAGGGCACAAACAAAACCCTGTGTGCACCAGGAGCCAGGAGAAAGGGGACAGAGACAGATAAATATATGGTAGCACTTGTATGTGGAATCAAAAATTTGAAAAAAAAAAAAAAGATGCAGATGAACTTATTTCTGAAACAGAAATAGACCCACAGACATAGAAAACAAATTTATGGCTTCCAAAGGGAATAGGGAGTGGGAGGGATAAATGAGGAGTTTGGGATTAACATATACACACTACTATATATAAAATAAACAACAAGGACCTACTGTACAGCACAGAGAGCTATAATAAATATTTTGTAGCAGCATATAAGGGAAAAGAATCTTAAAAAGAATATATATATAAACTGAATTATTGTGCTGTGCATCAATACACAATACACAACATTGTATTTCAACAAAACAAAATTTAAAATGCAGTAAAAAAAGATTTTTTTAATGTGGATAAATGTGATGAAAAAGTACAGGACACTTTGAGAAAGATTTGTATTAGGACTGTTTAGATTGTGGGTCCCTCAAAGGCTGAGGCCTACATTAGAAGCCAGCCAACCAAAGGGGTAGGAAGTCCCGGCAGAGGGCACAGCGTGAACAAAGGCCATGGGGTAGGAAGGAGATTGGAGAATCCGAGGAACTGTAAGAAAGGAAGCATGCAGGGAGATAGAGAGAGGGAGGTAGACAAGGCCAGATCGCATAAGGTCCGTTATGCGATGCATACCTTTATCATGGTACCATTTGTGCATTTTGAAAGTAGTAGCTTCACAGTGAAAAAAATCTGGCACATACCATGTTGACCAAGTAATGAAAGTGAACACCCGCAGTGGCATAAAGGGTCATTCTATGCCTCCTGGCAGGATGCACTGAAGAGGGCACAATGTCATTTCTCTGGTATTCTTGCCAAAACCTGCATAATCAGCATTAGTTACGAAGAAACTTCAGGCAAACTCAAAATGAAGAGCACTCTACAAGACAAAATCGGCTCATAATTTCCAAAAGAGTCAAGGTCACAAAAGACAGAGATTGAGGACCATTTCCAGATGAAAAGAAACTAAAGAGACAAGGCAACTAAATGTGTGATCCTAGACCCCAAAAATGAAGCTGGTGGGACAATTGCTGACGATTAACTAAGGTCTATGTATCTGAGAATCCTACTAAATTGATGTGAACTTTCTCGTTTTGATAATTGGACCATGGTTTTGTAAGAAGTTAACATTCAGGGGAGCTGGAAAGGGAACTTATAGGAATTATTTGTACTATTTTTACAATGATTTTCTAAAGTCTGAAGTTATTTCAAAATGAAAAGTTAAAAATAAATTGAAAAATATTTTAAGCTTTAGATTTCCTCCTAGGTGAAACAGCAGGCCCTTGATGGAGTTTAACTAAGGGAGTGTTTAGGTTTTTAAACATCTGTGTGGTCGAGGTATGGCAAATGGATTGAGGGCAGGACCACAGGGAGGCAGTCATGGTGCAAGAGCTTTGACCAAGCAACATCAGTTTTCTCAGCTGCCAAATGAGAGGGCTGAACTGTCTGTACTTACCAGGCAGGTTCACGACTTACCTGTCCTGGAGTCACCTGGGGAACTTCAGCCATTCCGATCCCTGGCACCCAGCCCTTCATGATGACCTGCAAGAGAACAGCGGTGTCTTGGTCAGCTCCAGCTGCTGTAACAAAGTACCACAGGTGAGAGGACTTTTACTTCCCATGGTTCTGAGGCCAAGAAGTCCAAGATCAAGGTTCCTGGTGACAGCCCTCCCCCAGTGTGTAGATTGCCACCTTCTCCTGCTTCCTCACTTGGCAGAGAGCGAACTTTGGAGTCCCTTTCTTTTCTTATAAGGGTGCCAGGCCAGTCATGTCAGGGTTCTTCTTTTATGTCCTCATTTAACCTTAATTATCTCCTTATGGGTGCTTCCCAGGTGGTGCTGGTGGTCAAGAACCCACCTGCCAATGCAGGATATGCAAGTTCAACCCCTGGGTCGGGAAGATCCCCTGGAGAAGGGCATGCTAACCCACTCCAGTATTCTTGCCTGAAGAATCCCATGCACAGAGGAGCCTGGCAGGCTACAGTCCATGGGGTCAAGAAGAGTCAGACACAACTGAGCAACTGAGCACATGCACGCAGACACACACACACACACACACACACACACACACACACACACACACACATGACATATACTGGGGCAGCTCAGGAGAAGAGCCACAGAAGAGATTCAGCTCCGAGACCATTCTTGGGTCGACAGTTTGCTCCAGCTCCTCGGAAGGGCCAGTGGGACTGTGTCCAGTTGCCCACAGCAGCGTCCACTCCCACGACCCTCCCTTCTACTGGCTTTCCCTCCTTTCTCTTTCTCTCTCCCTGGCCCCCCTCATTTCTATTCTCCGACTTTGAAAAATGAGCAGGTTTTAGACAGAGAGGAGAGAGCACTTTCTAAGCAGAAGGAAAGGCAGAGTGAAGACCAGAACAGAGGGAGGCTAGAAAGACAAAGGACAAGAGACACCCCTGTTTGCTGCCACTATGTGCATGATTCGGGGTGGAGCTTGTCACTCAGATCATGGGACAAATGGACGCAGGTACCAGACCCACACTGGTCATCAAATGCTGTAAATGTGGCAGGTGGGGTGTGTGTACACACATGCTCAGTAGTGTCCAACTCTTTGTGACCCCCATGAACTGTAATTCACCGGGCTCCTCTGTCCAGGGGATTTTTTCAGGCAAGAATACTGGAGTGGGTTACCATTTCCCTCTCCAGGGGATCTTTCTGATCCAGGGATTGAATCTGTGACTCCTGTGTCTCCTGCATCGCAGGCAGATTCTTTACCGTTGAGCCATCGGGCAGGAGTGGGGAAGATCACAAAATAGCCTGGGCACATGTGTATGTGCAGCAGCAACCTTGGCAGAAAAAGTCACCTCCGTGGGTGCTCTCCTGTTTCATCATGTGAAACTGCACTGCCAAGGCTGTTCATGGCACAGTCTATCTTGCAGCTTTCCAACCAGCTCTAAATTGGCTTGGTCAGCGCCCAACGAGAGGACCATTGAGCCACCTTCACGGTGCACGTACCAGGACATAAATATGTGAGCAGTTCTATATTAGCATTAATTAGCAGCAATAGCCTGGAAATGCTGAGCCTGATGCTGGGAAGCGCTAATGGAACTGCATCTTTTTTCTACCGCAGGAGCAGTCAAGAATCATGCATAATGTAAAAGCGCAGAGTGCAGCTGGTAGCAGCAGGCTGGATCACAGGAGATGGTTTCAACTGGTTTTTATGATCATGAAGAACTACCTTTCAATCAGGGCCCCAAAGCATCCACAGTCCTCCTGCCCCAGGGAGGCGGGGTGGCGGGGTGGTGGGGGTGGAATGGGAGGGGAAGGGGGCTGGGGAGGGAGGGCGCTGGCGGTCCAGAATTGTAATACATAACAGTAAATACAGATCCAACTCAGAGGGCCTGAAGCTGGACTCTTTATTGATGTCGGTCCATATTTATAGAGTCTAGCAGAGTGGGTGGCGGCGACATAAAGCAGGCGCCACCTGGCCATCCGTGAGGCTGATTCAGACACGTGGATGAGCCATTCTCGGATCAGCCCAGAAAAGTCTGTCCTCGACATGCAGCCTTCTAATCTGGAAATTGTTCAGACTTGGAAAAAAAGGGCCAGAGCAGAGGAAAGCCTGTTTAATAGTGTCAGCTCACCGACTGGTCTTAAAGCATCTCAGGAAAAAGAGGAAAATTCCTCAATTTAGTCTGTGGTTTATTGCTTTTCTTTTCTCAACCACTATATGGATTTAGGGTTTTTTTTTTTTCTGATAGCTTTATTGTGACATAAATCACATCCCAAACAACTTACTCATTTACAGTGTGTAATTGAATGCATTTTTGGTTTGTGATATTTTGCCAGTGTGTGCTCAATTGCTCAGTCATGTCCAACTCTTTGTGACCCCATGGACTGTACCCTTCCATGCTCCTTTGTCCATGGGATTCTCCAGACAAGAATACTGGAGTGGGTTGCCATTTCCTTGTAAAATTTGTAATATGTACATACAACAAAATCTGCCATCTTAATCATTTGGGGTAGAATAATTTTTATTGTGGTAAAATATACATAAAATTTGTTGTTTTAACTATTTTCAAGGGTACAATTCTGTGCCATTAAATACATTCAAATTATTTAACCGTCACCACCATCTGCCTCCAGAACTTTTCATTACCTGAGACATAAAGTCTCTACTGGTTTAGCAATAACTCTGCATTCTCCCCACTTCCCCTTAGCCCCTGGAAACCTCAAACCTATTTTCTGTCTCTATGAATTTGCCTAGCCTAGAAGTTTCATGTGAGTGGGATCATACACTATTTATCCCTTCGTGTCTGGATTATTTGACTTAGCATAACATCTTCAAGGTTTGGCCACGCTGTATTAATGGCATGAAGTACCAATACAGTTTCATTCCTAATAAATGCCATTTGCAGCAACATAGATAGACCTAGAGGTTATCATACTAGGTGAAGTAAGTCAGAGACAAATGTCATATGATATCACTTATATGAGAAATATAAAAAAGTATGATACAAACGAACTTACTTGCAAAACAGAAATAGACTCACAGTGATTGAAAACACATGGTCACCCACCAAAGGGGACAAGTCGGAGAAAGAGGAATAAATTAGTAATTTGGGAGTAACATATAGACACTACTATATATAAACAACAAGAATCTACTCTACAGCACCAGGAACTATATTCAAGATCTTGTAATAACCTATAATGGAAAAGAATCTGAAAAAGGATATATGCGTGTCTGTGTGTGTCCGAATCACTTCGTTGTACACTAACACAACAGTGTCAATCAATTCTATTTCATGTTTTAAAAATTCATCCTTCTTTATGGTTGACTGATGTTCCAAATATGTACGTATTACATTTTGTTTACTCATTCACTTGTTGATGAATCCTTCGGTTAGTTCCACCTTTTAGCTACCATGAATATTGCTGCTATGAACACTGGCCTGCGGGTATCTGTTGGAGTCACGTATGAGTTCTTTTGGATATTTACCTAAAAGTGGTATTGCCGGATCATACATTAATTTCCTTTTTTTTTTTTTTTTAAACAGAAGCGCTTTATTTATTTGTTTTTGGCCGCACCGGGTCTCCACCGCTGGACATGGCCTCTCCCGAGTTGTGGCAAGCGAGGTCTGCTCTTCACTGCGATGCGTCTCACTGCGGTGGCTTCTCTTCCGGTGGAGCACGGGTTCTAGGGCACAGGGCTTCAGTAGCTGTGACTTGGGAGCCCCGGAGCACTGGCTGGGTAGCTGGGGTGCACCAGCCTAGTTGCCCCGCGGCACATGGGATCCTCTTGGACCAGGGATTGAACCTGCGTCCCTTGCACGGCAAGGTGGATTCTTAACCGCCGGACCCGCCAGTCTGTTCTCCACAGCAGCATTCCCACTGGCCATGTATGAGGGTTCCCGTATACTTCCTATTTTCTGTTTCTTTTTATTTTAATTATAGCTACCCCAGGAGGTGTAAAGTGGTTTCTTGTGGTTTTGACCTGCATTTCCCTAATGACTGGTGATGCTGACCATCTTTTTGTGCACTTAGTAGCCATTTGTATAGCTTTTTTGGAGAAGGTGGTATTAGTTTGCTAGGACAGCCGTGACCGTAACCAAGCGCCCACAGACAGCGTGGCTCAAACAGCAGAGCTTTATTCTCTCACAGTTCTGAAGGCTAGAAGCCCAAGATCAAGGTGTCAGCGGGCTTGGTTTTCCTGGGGTCTCTCCCTATGGCTTGCAGACAACCACCCTACCCGTGTGTCTGCATTGGTCCATCTGTGCCGGCCTGTGTCCTTGTCTCCTCTTCTTACAAGGACACCAGTCTGTCGCTTTAGGGCCCCCCTGTGAGGTCACTGAACCTCAATCACCTCTTTAAAAACCCAAATACTGCCGCAGTCTGAGGTCCTGGGAGTTAGCACGTCAACATATTAATGGGGAAGATTAATATGTTGGGGGTACAACTCAGCCCACAATAAATAACACATATCCACTTAAATCCTTTGCCTAATATTTTTAAAATTGAGTTGTAACCACCACAAGTTTTGATGTCGAATGTGTGGTTCAATTTTTATTTTTGAGGGGGTGAAGATCCAGTTAGAAAAAAAAGAGAGAGAAAGGTTATTACTAGGTTTCTAACCTCAAAATGTTTCATTTGATCAGGTCTAAGTACACTCACATTGTCCCAAAGGACACATCTCCTTCAATTTTACACATTTCACTGATGAGAATCCTCTTAGTACTGATACTATGAGCCAAAATTATTTTTTGAACTAGGAGTTTCTAATGTCAGTCATAAAGGAGTATATTTAATTTCTTAGGTACATATGAAATAAATATTACATTAATAAAGAAAAACTAAATTCAATTAACATGCTTTATTCATGGTAATTGTAATAAAGTCAGAGATTTTTTTTAATTAAATGAGAGGATGGAGGGCAAAAGGTTATGAGATGAAAGTTTCAATACACCAAAAAGTTAAAAACAGTCAATGATGTTGGTTTGTTTGTCTAGTTGCTAAGTCTCATCCGACTCTTGCAACCCCATGGGCTGTAGCCCACCAGCCTCCTCTGTCCATGGGATTCTCCAGGCAAGAATACTGGAGTGTGGATTGCCCTGCCCTCCTCCAGGCGATCTTCCCAAGCCAGGAATCAAACCTGGGTTTCCTGCATTGCAGGTAGATTCTTTACTAACTGAGCTATGAGGGAAGCCCCCAAAATTATTATACTTTTCAAAAATTCTCCACCTAAGACAATGATAGCAACACTCACAAATTATCTACATTGGTTTCAGCCCTCTGCTGGTGAGATACGTTTCTTTTTTCACAAACATCGAAGTAGGCCTGGGCTCCTGTTGGTAATGGAATAAGCTTTGGCAGACAAGTAACAGGCCTCTCCTAGGATTCTATGGAGCTGCTGCACATAAGGATGGAGAAGGAAATGGCAACCCACTCCAGTATTCTTGCCTGGAGAATCCCATGGACGGAGGAACCTGGTAGGTTACAGTCCATGGGGCTGCAAAGAGTCGGACACGACTGAGCAACTTCACTTTTCACTTTCACATAAGGAAGTTGTCTGACCTCTTTGTGTCTGTAACCTGAGCCGCGGTGAATCCAGTCAACTCTCTCTGACCTCACCTGACAAGGTCTGATGGGCAGCCCTTCTCCGATGGCTCCATTCGCCATCAATCACCAAAACTAGTGAGCAAAGAAGAAATCCATCTAAGGCATTTCGCAGATAATACACATTCTTCCTTTGCCAGGATAACTATTTTTCAAGGAAGGGCATACAGAACCTTGTGACCACAGTTTGTTCATTCCATCTTTTTTTTTTTTTTTTAGGTTCTTTTTTTTTTTTTTTTT